>OV884003.1:60729710-61929710 GCA_930367185.1 Myathropa florea
TATTCCAAGTCCAAAAAATTTGTCATCCCACAGAAGTCCATTTTTACTGAAAAATATTCCAAGTCCAAGAAATTTGTCATCCCACAGAAGTCCATTTTTGTGAAAAATATTCCAAGTCCAAAAAATTTGTCATCCCACAGAAGTCCATTTTTACTGAAAAATATTCTAAGTCCAAAAAATTTGTCATACCACAGAAGTCCATTTTTGTGAAAAATATTCCAAGTCCAAAAAATTTGTCATCCCACAGAAGTCCATTTTCAGTGAAAAATATTCCAAGTCCAAAAAAATTTGTCATCCCACAGAAGTCCATTTTCAGTGAAAAATATTCCAAGTCCAAAAAGTTTGTTATCCCTCAGAAGTCCATTTTTGTGAAAAATATTCCAAGTCCAAAAAATTTGTCATACCACAGAAGTCCATTTTTGTGAAAAATATTCCAAGTCCAAAAAATTTGTCATCCCACAGAAGTCCATTTTCAGTGAAAAATATTCCAAGTCCAAAAAAATTTGTCATCCCACAGAAGTCCATTTTTGTGAAAAATATTCTAAGTCTAAAAAATTTGTCATCCCACAGAAGTCCATTTTTGTGAAAAATATTCCAAGTCCAAAAAATTTGTCATCCCTCAGAAGTCCATTTTTGTGAAAAATATTCCAAGTCCAAAAAATTTGTCATCCCACAGAAGTCCATTTTCAGTGAAAAATATTCCAAGTCCAAAAAAATTTGTCATCCCACAGAAGTCCATTTTCAGTGAAAAATATTCCAAGTCCAAAAAATTTGTCATCCCACAGAAGTCCATTTTTACTGAAAAATATTCTAAGTCCAAGAAATTTGTCATCCCACAGAAGTCCATTTTTGTGAAAAATATTCCAAGTCCAAAAAATTTGTCATCCCACAGAAGTCCATTTTTGTGAAAAATATTCCAAGTCCAAAAAAATTTGTCATCCCACAGAAGTCCATTTTCAGTGAAAAATATTCCAAGTCCAAAAAATTTGTCATCCCACAGAAGTCCATTTTTACTGAAAAATATTCTAAGTCCAAAAAATTTGTCATCCCACAGAAGTCCATTTTTGTGAAAAATATTCCAAGTCCAAAAAATTTGTCATCCCACAGAAGTCCATTTTTACTGAAAAATATTCTAAGTCCAAAAAATTTGTCATCCCACAGAAGTCCATTTTTACTGAAAAATATTCTAAGTCCAAAAAATTTGTCATCCCACAGAAGTCCATTTTTACTGAAAAATATTCTAAGTCCAAAAAATTTGTTATCCCTCAGAAGTCCATTTTTGTGAAAAATATTCCAAGTCCAAAAAATTTGTCATCCCACAGAAGTCCATTTTCAGTGAAAAATATTCCAAGTCCAAAAAATTTGTCATCCCACAGAAGTCCATTTTTAATGAAAAATATTCCAAGTCCAAGAAATTTGTCATCCCACAGAAGTCCATTTTTGTGAAAAATATTCTAAGTCTAAAAAATTTGTCATCCCACAGAAGTCCATTTTTGTGAAAAATATTCCAAGTCCAAAAAATTTGTCATCCCTCAGAAGTCCATTTTTGTGAAAAATATTCCAAGTCCAAAAAATTTGTCATCCCACAGAAGTCCATTTTCAGTGAAAAATATTCCAAGTCCAAAAAATTTGTCATCCCACAGAAGTCCATTTTTACTGAAAAATATTCCAAGTCCAAGAAATTTGTCATCCCACAGAAGTCCATTTTTGTGAAAAATATTCCAAGTCCAAAAAATTTGTCATCCCACAGAAGTCCATTTTCAGTGAAAAATATTCCAAGTCCAAAAAATTTGTCATCCCACAGAAGTCCATTTTTGTAAAAAATATTCCAAGTCCAAAAAATTTGTCATCCCACAGAAGTCCATTTTTACAGAAAAATATTCTAAGTCCAAAAAATTTGTCATCCCACAGAAGTCCATTTTTGTGAAAAATATTCCAAGTCCAAAAAATTTGTCATCCCACAGAAGTCCATTTTTACTGAAAAATATTCTAAGTCCAAAAAATTTGTCATCCCACAGAAGTCCATTTTTGTGAAAAATATTCCAAGTCCAAAAAATTTGTCATCCCACAGAAGTCCATTTTTACTGAAAAATATTCTAAGTCCAAAAAATTTGTCATCCCACAGAAGTCCATTTTTGTGAAAAATATTCCAAGTCCAAAAAATTTGTCATCCCACAGAAGTCCATTTTTACTGAAAAATATTCTAAGTCCAGAAAATTTGTCATCCCACAGAAGTCCATTTTTGTGAAAAATATTCCAAGTCCAAAAAATTTGTCATCCCACAGAAGTCCATTTTTACTGAAAAATATTCTAAGTCCAAAAAATTTGTCATCCCACAGAAGTCCATTTTTGTGAAAAATATTCCAAGTCCAAAAAATTTGTCATCCCACAGAAGTCCATTTTCAGTGAAAAATATTCTAAGTCCAAAAAATTTGTCATCCCACAGAAGTCCATTTTCAGTGAAAAATACTCTAAATCTAAGAAAAAATTTTCCCAACAGAAGTTCTTTTCTTCATTTTCATACATTTTGTATGAAAAAAAAAATCATTTTCATTGGGCGCGCGTTTTGAAACTACTTCAGAAAATGTGTAAAAATGACAATTTTCGGTATGCATGGAAGAAGTGTATGGTGGTTTCTTGCCTTCATGATATGAAAATGTTGTGAAATTATTTTCTGGTGATGGAGAGGATGGAAAAAATATTTTATGATTTGTTGAGGACAAATATAAAGGGATGAGGAAAAAAGTTTTTTATAAACATTTTTTTATAAAATATATGTGAAAAATGGAAGAAATGTATGGTGGTTTCTTGCCTTCATGATATGAAAATATTGTGAAATTATTTTTTGGTGATGGAGAGGATGGAAAAAATATTTTATGATTTGTTGAGGACAAATATAAAGGGATGAGGAAAAAAGTTTTTTATAAAAATTTTTTTATAAAATATATGTGAAAAATGGAAGAAATGTATGGTGGTTTCTTGCCTTCATGATATGAAAATATTGTGAAATTATGTTCTGGTGATATCACAACGGAAAAAAGGGTGTTTTTATGCTTTTGTTGTGGATTCTTAAAGAAATAAAAAAAAAATTTTTAAATTTTTTTAAATTAAAAATAAAAATATTTTTTGTTTTAATTTTTAAACAATATTTAAAAGTGATGAAATTAGAAAGGAATTTTAAATTCTTTGTGAAAAACGAAAAGTTTATATATGCAATGTATATACAAACAATATCATACTTTGAATGAAGTAAATGAGCGATGAGTATTTTGGAAGATATATCGTTGAATGATGTATTATTATAAAAGGTATAAATTACTTTTTAAGAAAATAAAATTCAAGCAAATTCCTGAATGTGCTGTTTGTTATTATTTTTGAAACAAAAAAAAAGTTTAAATTAACCTTTGTAAAATGCATTTTTACTCTGAAATCAAGAATATGAACAATTTCAATAATTATTGTATACCTACAATTGATGTAGCGTTGATATTTTTTTTCAATCCATATCAAGTTAAGTTAAATAAATCTTAATTAAAATGTTTGTTGCAAATATTATATTATATTATATAAATAAAGTAAAAAGTTGGTGGAGTGAAATGAAACAAAAATCATATGTATTTATGTTTTATGGCGTACAAATAATAAAAGAGGGAATATAAGATATTGCAATGACATTGATTCAGAAAATGATATAATATGAGAATAAATAAGATAAGTTACAAAAAAATTTTTTTTTAAATATGAGTCGCTTGATAAACCCAGAGTAAATTCAATGTAATTTTTCAAAAGAAAATTCTCTTATAAAATATATAAATATAATTCTGGTTGATCCTGCCAGTAGTTATATGCTTGTCTCAAAGATTAAGCCATGCATATCTAAGTACACACGAATTAAAAGTGAAACCGCAAAAGGCTCATTATATCAGTTATGGCACTTTTGTTTCGTTGTGTTCAACTGGGGCAATGTTTGGATAATTTAATGTCTGTTTAGGGATACATGGCTCCACAAGACCAACTTTCTTGGAGTTGGTGGGTACAGCTGACCGATTTACTTTGAAGTGTGGTTCTGCGCATTTAATATTCACTTCCGATACCCATTTGTGACAGCGTTCTTGCGTATTCACTTGATGTTTAGAATTCAATTCTGTTTCGTCACTATCGGAGGATTCCATTTCAAGAAGAATTTTATATTTCTGATCTAAATATTCACGATCTTTTTTCTGTTGAAGCAGTCGTTCTTCTTCAAGTTTTTTTAGCTGGAGATTTGCGCACCTGGTAGATGGTTTTTTTTTGGTTTCTTGATTGCACCGATGCAGGTTTTTCATGGCGATTTTCCATTGACGGCGATGGCAAATGTGATGAGGTTGCTAGCTGGTTTGATGTGGATGGAATTGCTACGCCTTATGTTGATCGAGTTTGAGTGCATGTATTGCACATCCAGTCTCTACTAGCCATATCGTCATCAACTCCGACACATGAGTAATGGTACCAGGTGTCACACGTGTCGCATTGTACCCATTTCGTAATTTGTCCAGCAGTGTCCGTACAGTTGCATATGGGACATTTATGTTGTTCCTCGGGAGGGGGTGTGCGAATGGAATTTTTTGATCTCTGAAAAGCGTTTTTGGAACCTTGCGACATTTTCACTTACCTCTGTACCGCTATTACGACAAGAACGATGAGCACTTCTATATGGTATGCAATTCGGTGGATGATGTGAATTTTGTCCTCGTCGAGTTGATGTCTTCAGCTTTGCTCTGCAGAATGGAAGTTGATCCCTTTGTTCTTCTTTCAACTGGAGTTAATCGTTACGATTAGTTCAATTGTACACTGAGAAGTTATGATTTTAAAGTTTTGAGAATGTAACTTTGCCGAATGTTAAATTCGAATAAAACACTACTAAATATATTTTAATATGTTTATTTTGTAAGTTTAAGCAAAATAGATGAAAGAGACTCAAAATTTGTTTTTAGCTCTTCTCTAGTTTACAATGAAAACTCAAAGACAAGGAAAGCTCAAACACAACGATAATTACAAAAAATTCCGTTATCACTGGAAACGATGCTTTGAAAGAGACGAAGTTAATTTTATTATCGTCTGACGTCTTTACTCTCGCCCAGTGATGCCAAGCTTCTGATTGTTTTTGGTTATTCCAGACGTCTCAACACTCCCCCATGGTAAGCTGGATCCGTAGTCCTGGTTACATCGTTTTCTCGTCTGGGTGGAACGTCAAGCCGTGCGAGTTTGGTTACTGGGCGAGTATACAACCCTGTTGAAGTCTGCACTGTTGCACTACGAACTTGACCGCCTCTTCCTGGGAAAACTTCGCACATCATCCAGTTCTTTCTCAATACACTACCGTTGTCGTTTATTTCAGCAAACTTTTTTGCTGCTGCTTTGTTAGTACTTCATCGTTGTCGCATTCAATTGGTACATAGGTTAATGGTCGAGTATTTATAATGTACTCAACTTCAGCCATCATACTTAGTAGCAGTTCGTCTGATGGGTTTCGATTGAAATTCATGGCTGTTAAAACTTGCTTTACAGATCTTACCATTCGCTCCCAACACCCCCCCATATGCGGGCTGCTGGTGGTATGAAATTCCATTTAAGATCTGCTCCAATGAACTCACTCGCAACTTTTCTGTAGTCCAATTGTGAAACGGCATTCTTTAGCTCTTGACTCGCTCCTTTAAAATTTGTGCCGTTGTCGCTGAATATTTCTACCGGTGTACCTCTACGCGCTATGAACCTCTTAAGGCTTAAAATGCACGAATCTGCTGAGAGGCTATGTGCTATCTCTATATGTACAGCCCGAATCGTGAGGCATGTAATTAATACACCCCATCTTTTTTCAGCGCGTCTTCCAATTCGAACACTGATTGGGCCGAAATAGTCAATACCAATATACGAAAAAGGTCGAGTAAATGACTTGAGCCTACTAGCTGGCAGCTCTCCCATTAACGGTGGTGTAGGTTTAGCTACGATATTCTTGCAATGTCGGCATTTTGACCTTATCTTTTTCTCGAGGGCTCTAAGGTTCGGAATATAAAAACGTTGTCTGAGCTCGTTTATTACAGTTTCGCTAAATTGGTGATGGAATTTTAGATGAAATTTATTAATGATTAAATCAGTTAGATGATGTTGTTTTGGCAGAATTACTGGCCGCTTCAAGCTTTCTGAGACATTCACAGCATTATCAATACGACCATTTATTCTCATTACACCGCTTTTATCCACGTATGGTGACAACTTATAAAAGGGATGTTTTTTGGCCAACATTTGCGTCTTTAAAATAATCACTTCTTCTAGGAAGGCTTCTTCTTGGCATTTCAGAAATAAATAGTTTTGCGCACGTTCTATTTCAGAGGTATCGAGGCAGTTCCATTTTGGTTTGGTTTGCTTTTCCAGCTTTATGTCGATGAATTTGAAGACATAAGCAAGAGCATGCACTAATCGAGACCATTTTGAGAATCTGGAGATATTGATGACAGATTTTTTTTAAATTTAATGACTTGAATCAATTGTACTCTTACTTCTTCTGTTGGACTGAAATTCATAGATTCATCCTTTGGCCATTCGCTCTGGTGTGCATACAAAAAAGGTGGTCCTTGATACCACCGGCTCTCTGATTCAAATTTCTGCTGACCCTTCCATTTGGTTGCCTCGTCTGCAACATTCTCTTTACTAGGAAGCCATCTCCAATTCTTTGCATCGGATTCCTCCAGAATTTCTCCAATTCTAAACGCCACATAGTGTTTGAATCTCCGGCATTCGAATCTTATCCAATAGAGAACTGTTTTAGAATCAGTCCAAAATGTATAGCTTGTTATGCGCACTGAATGATTATTCCATATATATTTATACAGCCTTACACCCAGAACCGCTGCTTCCAACTCCAATCTTGGTATTGACATGTCTTTCAGTGGAGCGACTTTTGACTTCGCACTCACTAAGGAGCACTCAATAGTCGAACCACTTGAAAATCGTAAGTAAGCCGTAGCTGCGTACGCATTCTCGCTTGCATCCACGAATATATGCAATTGTATTGTGTCGTTGAAATTAAGAGATTCAGCATATGGACGTCGAATCTTAATGAGTTCAATTTCTGGTAAGTAACCTATCCATGCTTGCCATTCTGTAAAATTATTTTTACGAATTTCTTCATCCCATTGAATGGAAGTACGCCATATTTCCCTTAAGAGGATTTTCAATTTTATTAGAAAATTTGAGAGAAGACCAAATGGATCAAATGTGCTCATCAGAGCTCTTAAGACTTCTCTTTTTGTCGGACGAATCTTTCCAGACAAAATGCCAGGCTTCAAATTATGGCAATACAAAGGAGAATGTATCATTTTTGGGAGACCACCACATGCCAAGAATTTTTTCAACATTGTTTATGCTGTTCCACATTGAAATACCTTTCGATGAATCGCAAGATGTTTCAGAATTAATTTCATTCATAACTTTCTGAGAACTGGACGTAAAATTGTGGATATCGAACCCAGCTTGTGAATGAATATATTTAACAGTTCTTGCGAGATCTATAGCTTCTTCTACTGATCTCACACTGTAGTCGTCCACGTAATGATTCTCGATCATGGCCCTTGCTGCCCTGGGAAATTCCGTTGCGAAGTCGTTTGCGTTTCGTATTTTCACATATTGTGCGCAATATGGAGAGCATGTAGAACCAAATGTCATCACTGTCATTACGTATTCATCAATTACGTTTGTTTCAGTATCTCTCCACAGAAACCGTTGGGAGTCTTGATCGGACTTGGCAATTTTCACTTGATGAAACATCTCTCGTATATCTGCACATATAGCTATTTTTTCTTGTCGAAATCTGTACAGAACTCCAATAAGCGATGTTAGCGTATCTGGTCCACTTAGTAAAAACGAATTAAGTGAAATTCCATTTACTGCGGCATCCCACACGATGCGGACTTTTCCTGGTTTATTTTTATTGAATACTGGAAATATTAGAAGATACCAAGTTTTTGATGTTTTTTCTAGTTGTTCTTTTATGGACAGTTTGCAAATATATCCTTTCCTAACATAGGCTTTTAGTTGTTCTTGTAACATCGATCCAAGCATTGGTTCTTTTTTCATTCTTGATTCCAGACATGTTAGGCGACGTTCCGCCATTGGCCGACTATTTGGTAGAATTACTTTATCGTATTTCCAAAGCAATGGTACGACAAAATTATTTCCTTCGCGATACGAGTGCATATCCAATATTTTCTGGGCTCGTTCTTCGTCCAAAAAATTTAATTCGTTTGTCGATTTCAACTTGTTACATTTGTGTTTGCCTTGCACAACCCAGCCTAGTCTAGTTTTGGTTGCGATAATATTATTTGGTGTAGGAGTACCTTCGCGTGTTTTTAGCGACACTGCCAAGTTCCAGTTATCTAAGCCTATCAATATCATTGGTCTTGCAGCTTTATATGATGCAAATGGAATTCCTTTAAGATGCATGTACTGTTCTTTTAATTTAGTTGCGTCCACAGTTTGCAAAGGTAGGTTGAGATATTTAATTGTCCTTACGTTAGATAACTCATATAAATCCAGTTCCTGCGATTTGAATACTGACCTTCATTGACATTTCTTCTCTGTGCCGTTTATCTGATGTCCATTGCAAACATAGCAGTTGAACTTCACCTTCCAGCTTAAGCAATGATGCCAATTCTTTATCCATCAGTGTTACTGAGGAACCGTCGTCGAGAAATGCATACGTTTCATATGATGCAGTTTGAATATGTATTGTCACTGGAAGAATTCTAAATAAGGTTGAACTAATTTGCTCATTGTGGATGTAACTATTCTCCTTCGTTTCTTCGCTCACATTGGATTGTGGATTATAATTTTCCGAGCTTGGTTCTGTTTTGTGAAGTAGTTTATTGTGTCGATAAACGCAGCCATTCAGTCCACATATTTGGTTCGACTTGCATCGGCTATTTCCATGGAAGCGAAGACATGTTCTCCACAATTTGTGATGTTTTATTGCGTTCCACTTCTCGTTGAGGTTCATATTAATGAACTTTGTGCACTTTTCTGTACTACTGCAATTGCCCTTACAGATCCTACAAGTTTTGTTTGGATTAAGTGCCAAAGACTGGTTGACTTGATGTGTGTTCACAAATTTGTTGGGCGTTGTACGTTTATCAATTCTGTTCGGCCTGAAATCAATATATGGTGTTGATGAAACTTCAACCGCTCCTCCGGCAACCTGTTACAACCATGTGTTAAAGGATAGCAAATTTACCGGTTTATTTTGGTTTTTGTATATACCGCAATTAAGTCTTATATGAGTTGGTAGCCGTTCTTTGAACTCTTGAAGGAGACAGGGGTTTTCTATGTATGATTTTAAGCTGTTAGATTTCATAATTGCCCATACATTTTCAACGGCGAAGGCAAATGAAACAAGGCCATCAAGTTTATCAGGGGTGGAATCGGCTAATGCGATTGTTGATTGTCGCACTTTTGACAATCAAATGTGACTATCAAATATATTCACGTCTGAGTAATGCGATCGCAAAAAATATATGACAGCTTGGCATCACTTCCTTTTTTTGAATGTCATGGCATGCTTAATCGTTGTAATTTGTATTTTAAATAGTTTATAAATATGTTTATTATCTAATGGTGAATTGTTTTATTGCTAATATATCGTAAACAAGTTATGGTTCGGCACTGGAATTGAATTTTCTTAAAAAAACTTCAAAAGATTTTTTTCTTCATCGTTCCTTGATGGAGTAGAAAAGGTATGCGTGAATAAATTTGCTCCCATCAATATTTGTGTAGAATATGTGAGAAACGGAAATGTAACATATTCTGCCAAGAGCTGTAATGAGTTGCCGCTTATATACACTGTCACAAAAGTAAGTATACACCGTCCTTCGCGTGGTTGTACACCTTGACGCGGTGCGAAGGATTAGTAAAGGTCAAAGACTCTTGAGAATTTATTCTCTATGATGAGACCCGAAGCTAAGATGCAACCAGTCCCAATTCCTCCCTCTCCCTTCCTTCCTCCTTTTCTCTCTCCCTTTCCGGTGGGCCGGATCAAGGTGTCAACCGTTCCGTGCCGAGGATCAGCCTGGCTGGGGGCCCACCCTAAACTAAAGCCCAGTCGCTAAATGTTGATTGTATCAACTTCTCTGATCTCGAACTCACGAGTACCCCGCCTAATAGCCAAGACTCCCTTTTTGGGATCGACCTTGGCGATGACTTAAACACCACCTTGGTGGAAGGAGGACTACCCGATGGCGCTGCTTCGGATAGTCCAAATTAATCTCCACCATTCCATTTCGGCTTCGGCCGCTCTACTTCTCCGTCTCAACACCTACGGAGAAGATATTGTCCTAGTCCAAGAACCCTGGGTCGTCAATGATCTAGTGTGTGGACTCAGGACTCCTAACTACATTCTCTTCTTCATGAGAGATGGAGGTAAGCCCAGAACCTGCATTCTTGTGAAGAGCTCACTAAATGCCTTTCTTCTCTCCAATTATAGCGATCGAGATTCAGTCGCCGTTTGCCTAGAACTAGGCACAGAAAAAGTCTGGGTAATATCGGCGTACATGGCACATGACCATGTTGAACCTCCCCCCTCTACTACAATCAAGAGGACGATCGCTGATGCGGAGAGAGCCAAGACCGCGCTCATTCTGGGATGTGATGCAAACGCGCATCACACAATCTATCTCCCTCCACTTGACTTGTTTGCCAGACAAGTAGCAGCCTGCACAGCGGTAAGACTCAGAACACTTCACCTGTGGAATAACCACCATACGGGTCATTCCACCATTCTAGATAACCTCGAGTTTCTACCGCACGACACCGACCTCATACTGCCTCATCTTGTCTTTGAGAAAAACTTCTCTACCAGCATACCCTCCAGGTCAGACTGGAAGTCTGATACTCAGACGCTGGACGGTCCTCTGCGTATTTTCACAGATGGATCCAAGACGGACGAGGGAGTAGGAATAGGTGTCTACTCCAAGGATCTCAATTTTAGCATATCCCTCCACCTTCCAGAATATTGTAGCGTTTTCCAGGCTGAGACAATGGCAATAAAAGAAGCTCTGTCTTGGCTCAAGAACAACGTGATATCCAAGAAGGACATCACCATCTGTTCAGACAGCCAGGCGGCTATTAAATCCCTGAACTCGGTCACTTTCCTCTCTAAGACCTCCCTAAATTGCCGCCTATCTCTTAACGAGATGGCTGAGCATTTTAACATTCACCTCATGTGGGTGCCGGGACATAGTGACATTCCAGGGAATTGTGAAGCTGATTATCTCGCCAGGAGCGGTACGATCTCCACAAACCTCCCTAGTGGGGATCTTCCGCCTATGCCATTCGCTACAGCTAAACTTCTTTTAAAGAATCATACCATTAAAAACACCAACTCAAGATGGTCAGATGGCACTACGTGCCTCATTACAAAGCAAATCTGGCCTAAACTTGATCTAAAACGTTCACTCTATCTTCTTAGAATGAACAGGTCATCCCTAAGGATTCTCATTGGCGTTATCACAGGACACTGTGCCATTGGCACTCACGCCTCAAGAATGGGACTCCCTCATAATGATTTCTGCAGAAGCTGCAGAGACGAAGAAGAAGAAGAAAGCATAACGCATCTTCTCTGCACTTGTAGCGCTCTCTCCTCTCGCAGGATGAAACACCTTGGAGCCTACTTCTTTAACGACTTGAGCGAATTGCACAACGTCGGCATCAATCAATTGAAGAGCTTCGTTGAAAGCGCTAAATGGTTTTTCGGATAAAGGAATACAAGATCCGCGTGGTATCACAATGGGCCTAATTTGGCCTAAGTGTGACTGTTTTCCACAGTCAGCCACTTCAACCCAACCCAAGTATACACCGTAAAAAATAACTAATCTTGACCGAATCATCAACTAGAAAGCGAAACTGCATAAACTTTAGGTAACATGTTATACATATTTATTTTGCTATTTTCAAAAAACAAACAATAAAAAGAATGGGACTAACAATAACAAAAATATTAAGAAACAAAGTAAGATACTGATAAAATTGCATGTTACAAAAGTAAGTATACACTATTAAAAAAGAGAGATTTATCGCAAATTACTCAAATTTATTCCTAGTTGGATATCCTTAAGCAGTAATAACTGCCTTTATTCTCGATCCCATGCAGGTAACAAGCTTTTGAGTTACTTCCAGACTTATTTTTTTCCCATTCGTCCTGGGCCCTTACTCTGTATCGATATTCGAATAGCACAAATATGCGAAAGTGCTTTGCGATTCTACTTCTAATCGGTACTCTGTATGAAAGTAGAATCGAGTGCTACTGTTGCCAATTGCATCCAACAATTTGCTAATTTCAAAATTTAACTTCGAAGGAAAAAAATTAATTTGACAGTTTAAATTCAAGCAAAGAACAATTTAATTTCTTAAAAGTTAATGTGTTTTGGCTTTATTAAATGAATTTGGGCCTAAAATGTGAAAATAATTAATATAAAGTAATAAGAGAGTGTTGAATAGTGGTTTAATGAAGAAAATATTGCGGCTGGAAGAATTGAACGTCGACAGGTGGTACATAATGCAGACAATACTGAGAGGTAAAAAAAATGTTTGCAAAAGCATACCGTGTTTATATTTATGTTTGTCTATAATTTCAGAAGTCTTTTGCCTATGTGAGGTTACATTAATGCTTGTTTAAAATAGCATAAAGCATGAATTGGCAGGTTGTTGTCGACGAATTGCAGTGCCAAATACATATATACATATGATCAAATTCGCTGCTACCGGCATCCAATTCGAAGGGACACTAAAAAATTGTATAAACTGTAACTAGTAATAAATTAGTAATGGAAAATATAAATACAAACAATTTTGAAAATTGATGGTATCTACATCGCATGCGTATAATTTAGGTTGTCCCTTAGAACCATATATTTAAAAACCTTACCGCACTGCAAAAAGTGAAAACGTTTTCTTTAATATATTCCAGTACTTATTCAACTGACTTATAACACATAATAAAAATGTATAAAACAAATAGAAAGAAAACACAATGCATATAACATTTTTCATACTAAAAACGTTTGGCATTAAATGGGTCATATTTAAGTGTTTTAGTAACAGATTCTATTGAGAAAAGTTTTCACGTTTGTTATCATATACAAATACATATTTGTAAGTCGTTTTTATGGCAAAATACTTCCATTTTCAAACAAAACTTATTTGCTTTCTTCATCATTCGACAACCAACCCACCATCGAACAAAACTATGCGAATGCGAGTGGTTCTGACATTGAATTAAGCAATAGAGTACCAATTTTGCGAAAACAAAGAGTGTCGAAGTTGGCAACACAACACTACTCGATTTTCAAAAATGTGACTTTGCTTTTAGAGTTAGAGAGTACCGATTTTGCGAATTCGAGTAATTTCATATTAGAGTAGCAATACAGAGTAAGGGCCCTGACCTGCCACCATGCTTCACTGTACCAGCCATGTACTTTGGATCTTACTGCATATTTGGCCAAAAAAGAGTTGAATTCGCCAAAAATCAAAAAAATATTCTCGGACGAGAGTAAATTTCACATTCATGGTTCCGATGGACGCCATAAGGTTTGGCGAAAACCGAATACGCAGTTAACATGGCTAGTACGGTGAAGCATGGTGAAGGATCAGTAGTGGTTTGAGGGTGTATGGCGGCATCTGGTGTTGGCATTTTAGTATTTATTGAGACAGCACGATTACCTCAATATACTGAAAAACAATCTCCACCAGATCGTGCACAAATTAGGCTTGGAGGGTTCATTTATATTCCAACAAGACAATCACCCAAAGCACACTTCCCTGGTTGTGAAGGAATGGTTGCTGTACAGTGTGCGAAAACAGCTCAAAACACCACCTCAATCACCGGATTTAAATATTATCGAGCATTTGTGGGATTATCTCGATCGTCAAATCCTAAACCATGACATTAGGACCAAATTCGAGCTCATAGCTATTATATCTGACGAATGGGAAAAAAATAAGTCTGGAAGTAACTCAAAAGCTTGTTACCTCCATGAGATCGAGAATAAAGGCAGTTATTACTGCTTAAGGATATCCAACTAGGAATAAATTTGAGTAATTTGCGATAAATCTGTCTTTTTTAATAGTGTATACTTACTTTTGTAACATGCAATTTTAACAGTATCTTACTTTGTTTCTTAATATTTTTGTTATTATTAGTCCCATTTTTTTTTATTGTTTGTTTTTTGAAGAGCATAAAAATACCTAAATAAATATGTATAACATGTTACCTAAAATTTATGCAGTTTCGCTTTCTGGTTAATGATTCGGTCAAGACTCGTTATTTTTACGGTGTATACTTACTTTTGTGACTGTGTGTAGTTGTTTTAAAAAAAATCCTCTTATTTTTCTGATGCCACTCTATAATTAATACGACCGTAATTTAAATTCACCGCCATTCGTAATTTCGTCCATATGTAACTCAAATTGAGTAGTAGTTGTATACATATATACATGTATGTACATAAACATAATTGCATTCATGCTATGTGTTCCTTCATGGATTAATAATATGTCCTTCAAAGATTAAATAAAAAGACGGATTTGCATATATGTATGTACTTCCATATACTTTACATATGCATATTTCACCTACGTACATATATTTCATTTTTAATTGTATCATTATTTAATGTAAACAACTGCAGTAAGATCATATGATCAAAACAATCGAAGATTGTCCATAAATAATTAATTTTGAATACCCACTCAACAAAAATATATGAAAACGACACCAATTTAGCTGTCACATGACATCGGTCGCAAATTTGCGATTCTTAAATTGACAATCGCATTACGCAGAGCAAGAAACTCAAATGTGACAATCAACAATCAACTATCGCATTAGCCGATTCCACCCCAGCTCTTGGATATGGCTCACTACGGAATTTTGCAAGAAGAGAATTTATTACCATGTCCGGTCTTCCATAGAGCATGCGAAGAGTTTCAGATTGCGGGAACATGTTCAGGATAAAGTAGTTTATACCGAACTACTTCGTAGGCTTGATCCTTCAAACAATTTCTTAATCGATCTAAGTTTTCGTCGTTCGTGTACCCACAAATGCGGTTAGTATTGTCGTAGCGACTGATGAAGTTTGGCCAATCTTCGGGATTTCCATTAAATTTTGGTAGTTCCCTAGACATTCCATGTCTTGCCGCAAGTTGCCGTTATGGTCCTTTCCAATTGGTCATTAGGCACTTTTGTTTCGTTGTGTTCAACTGGGGCAATGTTTGGATAATTTAATGTCTGTTTAGGGATACATGGCTCCACAAGACCAACTTTCTTGGAGTTGGTGGGTACAGCTGACCGATTTACTTTGAAGTGTGGTTCTGCGCATTTAATATTCACTTCCGATACCCATTTGTGACAGCGTTCTTGCGTATTCACTTGATGTTTAGAATTCAATTCTGTTTCGTCACTATCGGAGGATTCCATTTCAAGAAGAATTTTATATTTCTGATCTAAATATTCACGATCTTTTTTCTGTTGAAGCAGTCGTTCTTCTTCAAGTTTTTTTAGCTGGAGATTTGCGCACCTGGTAGATGGTTTTTTTTTGGTTTCTTGATTGCACCGATGCAGGTTTTTCATGGCGATTTTCCATTGACGGCGATGGCAAATGTGATGAGGTTGCTAGCTGGTTTGATGTGGATGGAATTGCTACGCCTTATGTTGATCGAGTTTGAGTGCATGTATTGCACATCCAGTCTCTACTAGCCATATCGTCATCAACTCCGACACATGAGTAATGGTACCAGGTGTCACACGTGTCGCATTGTACCCATTTCGTAATTTGTCCAGCAGTGTCCGTACAGTTGCATATGGGACATTTATGTTGTTCCTCGGGAGGGGGTGTGCGAATGGAATTTTTTGATCTCTGAAAAGCGTTTTTGGAACCTTGCGACATTTTCACTTACCTCTGTACCGCTATTACGACAAGAACGATGAGCACTTCTATATGGTATGCAATTCGGTGGATGATGTGAATTTTGTCCTCGTCGAGTTGATGTCTTCAGCTTTGCTCTGCAGAATGGAAGTTGATCCCTTTGTTCTTCTTTCAACTGGAGTTAATCGTTACGATTAGTTCAATTGTACACTGAGAAGTTATGATTTTAAAGTTTTGAGAATGTAACTTTGCCGAATGTTAAATTCGAATAAAACACTACTAAATATATTTTAATATGTTTATTTTGTAAGTTTAAGCAAAATAGATGAAAGAAATGAATGAAAGGTCCTCTGCGTATTTTCACAGATGGATCCAAGACGGACGAGGGAGTAGGAATAGGTGTCTACTCCAAGGATCTCAATTTTAGCATATCCCTCCACCTTCCAGAATATTGTAGCGTTTTCCAGGCTGAGACAATGGCAATAAAAGAAGCTCTGTCTTGGCTCAAGAACAACGTGATATCCAAGAAGGACATCACCATCTGTTCAGACAGCCAGGCGGCTATTAAATCCCTGAACTCGGTCACTTTCCTCTCTAAGACCTCCCTAAATTGCCGCCTATCTCTTAACGAGATGGCTGAGCATTTTAACATTCACCTCATGTGGGTGCCGGGACATAGTGACATTCCAGGGAATTGTGAAGCTGATTATCTCGCCAGGAGCGGTACGATCTCCACAAACCTCCCTAGTGGGGATCTTCCGCCTATGCCATTCGCTACAGCTAAACTTCTTTTAAAGAATCATACCATTAAAAACACCAACTCAAGATGGTCAGATGGCACTACGTGCCTCATTACAAAGCAAATCTGGCCTAAACTTGATCTAAAACGTTCACTCTATCTTCTTAGAATGAACAGGTCATCCCTAAGGATTCTCATTGGCGTTATCACAGGACACTGTGCCATTGGCACTCACGCCTCAAGAATGGGACTCCCTCATAATGATTTCTGCAGAAGCTGCAGAGACGAAGAAGAAGAAGAAAGCATAACGCATCTTCTCTGCACTTGTAGCGCTCTCTCCTCTCGCAGGATGAAACACCTTGGAGCCTACTTCTTTAACGACTTGAGCGAATTGCACAACGTCGGCATCAATCAATTGAAGAGCTTCGTTGAAAGCGCTAAATGGTTTTTCGGATAAAGGAATACAAGATCCGCGTGGTATCACAATGGGCCTAATTTGGCCTAAGTGTGACTGTTTTCCACAGTCAGCCACTTCAACCCAACCCAAGTATACACCGTAAAAAATAACTAATCTTGACCGAATCATCAACTAGAAAGCGAAACTGCATAAACTTTAGGTAACATGTTATACATATTTATTTTGCTATTTTCAAAAAACAAACAATAAAAAGAATGGGACTAACAATAACAAAAATATTAAGAAACAAAGTAAGATACTGATAAAATTGCATGTTACAAAAGTAAGTATACACTATTAAAAAAGAGAGATTTATCGCAAATTACTCAAATTTATTCCTAGTTGGATATCCTTAAGCAGTAATAACTGCCTTTATTCTCGATCCCATGCAGGTAACAAGCTTTTGAGTTACTTCCAGACTTATTTTTTTCCCATTCGTCCTGGGCCCTTACTCTGTATCGATATTCGAATAGCACAAATATGCGAAAGTGCTTTGCGATTCTACTTCTAATCGGTACTCTGTATGAAAGTAGAATCGAGTGCTACTGTTGCCAATTGCATCCAACAATTTGCTAATTTCAAAATTTAACTTCGAAGGAAAAAAATTAATTTGACAGTTTAAATTCAAGCAAAGAACAATTTAATTTCTTAAAAGTTAATGTGTTTTGGCTTTATTAAATGAATTTGGGCCTAAAATGTGAAAATAATTAATATAAAGTAATAAGAGAGTGTTGAATAGTGGTTTAATGAAGAAAATATTGCGGCTGGAAGAATTGAACGTCGACAGGTGGTACATAATGCAGACAATACTGAGAGGTAAAAAAAATGTTTGCAAAAGCATACCGTGTTTATATTTATGTTTGTCTATAATTTCAGAAGTCTTTTGCCTATGTGAGGTTACATTAATGCTTGTTTAAAATAGCATAAAGCATGAATTGGCAGGTTGTTGTCGACGAATTGCAGTGCCAAATACATATATACATATGATCAAATTCGCTGCTACCGGCATCCAATTCGAAGGGACACTAAAAAATTGTATAAACTGTAACTAGTAATAAATTAGTAATGGAAAATATAAATACAAACAATTTTGAAAATTGATGGTATCTACATCGCATGCGTATAATTTAGGTTGTCCCTTAGAACCATATATTTAAAAACCTTACCGCACTGCAAAAAGTGAAAACGTTTTCTTTAATATATTCCAGTACTTATTCAACTGACTTATAACACATAATAAAAATGTATAAAACAAATAGAAAGAAAACACAATGCATATAACATTTTTCATACTAAAAACGTTTGGCATTAAATGGGTCATATTTAAGTGTTTTAGTAACAGATTCTATTGAGAAAAGTTTTCACGTTTGTTATCATATACAAATACATATTTGTAAGTCGTTTTTATGGCAAAATACTTCCATTTTCAAACAAAACTTATTTGCTTTCTTCATCATTCGACAACCAACCCACCATCGAACAAAACTATGCGAATGCGAGTGGTTCTGACATTGAATTAAGCAATAGAGTACCAATTTTGCGAAAACAAAGAGTGTCGAAGTTGGCAACACAACACTACTCGATTTTCAAAAATGTGACTTTGCTTTTAGAGTTAGAGAGTACCGATTTTGCGAATTCGAGTAATTTCATATTAGAGTAGCAATACAGAGTAAGGGCCCTGACCTGCCACCATGCTTCACTGTACCAGCCATGTACTTTGGATCTTACTGCATATTTGGCCAAAAAAGAGTTGAATTCGCCAAAAATCAAAAAAATATTCTCGGACGAGAGTAAATTTCACATTCATGGTTCCGATGGACGCCATAAGGTTTGGCGAAAACCGAATACGCAGTTAACATGGCTAGTACGGTGAAGCATGGTGAAGGATCAGTAGTGGTTTGAGGGTGTATGGCGGCATCTGGTGTTGGCATTTTAGTATTTATTGAGACAGCACGATTACCTCAATATACTGAAAAACAATCTCCACCAGATCGTGCACAAATTAGGCTTGGAGGGTTCATTTATATTCCAACAAGACAATCACCCAAAGCACACTTCCCTGGTTGTGAAGGAATGGTTGCTGTACAGTGTGCGAAAACAGCTCAAAACACCACCTCAATCACCGGATTTAAATATTATCGAGCATTTGTGGGATTATCTCGATCGTCAAATCCTAAACCATGACATTAGGACCAAATTCGAGCTCATAGCTATTATATCTGACGAATGGGAAAAAAATAAGTCTGGAAGTAACTCAAAAGCTTGTTACCTCCATGAGATCGAGAATAAAGGCAGTTATTACTGCTTAAGGATATCCAACTAGGAATAAATTTGAGTAATTTGCGATAAATCTGTCTTTTTTAATAGTGTATACTTACTTTTGTAACATGCAATTTTAACAGTATCTTACTTTGTTTCTTAATATTTTTGTTATTATTAGTCCCATTTTTTTTATTGTTTGTTTTTTGAAGAGCATAAAAATACCTAAATAAATATGTATAACATGTTACCTAAAATTTATGCAGTTTCGCTTTCTGGTTAATGATTCGGTCAAGACTCGTTATTTTTACGGTGTATACTTACTTTTGTGACTGTGTGTAGTTGTTTTAAAAAAAATCCTCTTATTTTTCTGATGCCACTCTATAATTAATACGACCGTAATTTAAATTCACCGCCATTCGTAATTTCGTCCATATGTAACTCAAATTGAGTAGTAGTTGTATACATATATACATGTATGTACATAAACATAATTGCATTCATGCTATGTGTTCCTTCATGGATTAATAATATGTCCTTCAAAGATTAAATAAAAAGACGGATTTGCATATATGTATGTACTTCCATATACTTTACATATGCATATTTCACCTACGTACATATATTTCATTTTTAATTGTATCATTATTTAATGTAAACAACTGCAGTAAGATCATATGATCAAAACAATCGAAGATTATCCATAAATAATTAATTTTGAATACCCACTCAACAAAAATATATGAAAACGACACCAATTTAGCTGTCACATGACATCGGTCGCAAATTTGCGATTCTTAAATTGACAATCGCATTACGCAGAGCAAGAAACTCAAATGTGACAATCAACAATCAACTATCGCATTAGCCGATTCCACCCCAGCTCTTGGATATGGCTCACTACGGAATTTTGCAAGAAGAGAATTTATTACCATGTCCGGTCTTCCATAGAGCATGCGAAGAGTTTCAGATTGCGGGAACATGTTCAGGATAAAGTAGTTTATACCGAACTACTTCGTAGGCTTGATCCTTCAAACAATTTCTTAATCGATCTAAGTTTTCGTCGTTCGTGTACCCACAAATGCGGTTAGTATTGTCGTAGCGACTGATGAAGTTTGGCCAATCTTCGGGATTTCCATTAAATTTTGGTAGTTCCCTAGACATTCCATGTCTTGCCGCAAGTTGCCGTTATGGTCCTTTCCAATTGGTCATTAGGCACTTTTGTTTCGTTGTGTTCAACTGGGGCAATGTTTGGATAATTTAATGTCTGTTTAGGGATACATGGCTCCACAAGACCAACTTTCTTGGAGTTGGTGGGTACAGCTGACCGATTTACTTTGAAGTGTGGTTCTGCGCATTTAATATTCACTTCCGATACCCATTTGTGACAGCGTTCTTGCGTATTCACTTGATGTTTAGAATTCAATTCTGTTTCGTCACTATCGGAGGATTCCATTTCAAGAAGAATTTTATATTTCTGATCTAAATATTCACGATCTTTTTTCTGTTGAAGCAGTCGTTCTTCTTCAAGTTTTTTTAGCTGGAGATTTGCGCACCTGGTAGATGGTTTTTTTTTGGTTTCTTGATTGCACCGATGCAGGTTTTTCATGGCGATTTTCCATTGACGGCGATGGCAAATGTGATGAGGTTGCTAGCTGGTTTGATGTGGATGGAATTGCTACGCCTTATGTTGATCGAGTTTGAGTGCATGTATTGCACATCCAGTCTCTACTAGCCATATCGTCATCAACTCCGACACATGAGTAATGGTACCAGGTGTCACACGTGTCGCATTGTACCCATTTCGTAATTTGTCCAGCAGTGTCCGTACAGTTGCATATGGGACATTTATGTTGTTCCTCGGGAGGGGGTGTGCGAATGGAATTTTTTGATCTCTGAAAAGCGTTTTTGGAACCTTGCGACATTTTCACTTACCTCTGTACCGCTATTACGACAAGAACGATGAGCACTTCTATATGGTATGCAATTCGGTGGATGATGTGAATTTTGTCCTCGTCGAGTTGATGTCTTCAGCTTTGCTCTGCAGAATGGAAGTTGATCCCTTTGTTCTTCTTTCAACTGGAGTTAATCGTTACGATTAGTTCAATTGTACACTGAGAAGTTATGATTTTAAAGTTTTGAGAATGTAACTTTGCCGAATGTTAAATTCGAATAAAACACTACTAAATATATTTTAATATGTTTATTTTGTAAGTTTAAGCAAAATAGATGAAAGAAATGAATGAAAGGTCCTCTGCGTATTTTCACAGATGGATCCAAGACGGACGAGGGAGTAGGAATAGGTGTCTACTCCAAGGATCTCAATTTTAGCATATCCCTCCACCTTCCAGAATATTGTAGCGTTTTCCAGGCTGAGACAATGGCAATAAAAGAAGCTCTGTCTTGGCTCAAGAACAACGTGATATCCAAGAAGGACATCACCATCTGTTCAGACAGCCAGGCGGCTATTAAATCCCTGAACTCGGTCACTTTCCTCTCTAAGACCTCCCTAAATTGCCGCCTATCTCTTAACGAGATGGCTGAGCATTTTAACATTCACCTCATGTGGGTGCCGGGACATAGTGACATTCCAGGGAATTGTGAAGCTGATTATCTCGCCAGGAGCGGTACGATCTCCACAAACCTCCCTAGTGGGGATCTTCCGCCTATGCCATTCGCTACAGCTAAACTTCTTTTAAAGAATCATACCATTAAAAACACCAACTCAAGATGGTCAGATGGCACTACGTGCCTCATTACAAAGCAAATCTGGCCTAAACTTGATCTAAAACGTTCACTCTATCTTCTTAGAATGAACAGGTCATCCCTAAGGATTCTCATTGGCGTTATCACAGGACACTGTGCCATTGGCACTCACGCCTCAAGAATGGGACTCCCTCATAATGATTTCTGCAGAAGCTGCAGAGACGAAGAAGAAGAAGAAAGCATAACGCATCTTCTCTGCACTTGTAGCGCTCTCTCCTCTCGCAGGATGAAACACCTTGGAGCCTACTTCTTTAACGACTTGAGCGAATTGCACAACGTCGGCATCAATCAATTGAAGAGCTTCGTTGAAAGCGCTAAATGGTTTTTCGGATAAAGGAATACAAGATCCGCGTGGTATCACAATGGGCCTAATTTGGCCTAAGTGTGACTGTTTTCCACAGTCAGCCACTTCAACCCAACCCAAGTATACACCGTAAAAAATAACTAATCTTGACCGAATCATCAACTAGAAAGCGAAACTGCATAAACTTTAGGTAACATGTTATACATATTTATTTTGCTATTTTCAAAAAACAAACAATAAAAAGAATGGGACTAACAATAACAAAAATATTAAGAAACAAAGTAAGATACTGATAAAATTGCATGTTACAAAAGTAAGTATACACTATTAAAAAAGAGAGATTTATCGCAAATTACTCAAATTTATTCCTAGTTGGATATCCTTAAGCAGTAATAACTGCCTTTATTCTCGATCCCATGCAGGTAACAAGCTTTTGAGTTACTTCCAGACTTATTTTTTTCCCATTCGTCCTGGGCCCTTACTCTGTATCGATATTCGAATAGCACAAATATGCGAAAGTGCTTTGCGATTCTACTTCTAATCGGTACTCTGTATGAAAGTAGAATCGAGTGCTACTGTTGCCAATTGCATCCAACAATTTGCTAATTTCGAAATTTAACTTCGAAGGAAAAAAATTAATTTGACAGTTTAAATTCAAGCAAAGAACAATTTAATTTCTTAAAAGTTAATGTGTTTTGGCTTTATTAAATGAATTTGGGCCTAAAATGTGAAAATAATTAATATAAAGTAATAAGAGAGTGTTGAATAGTGGTTTAATGAAGAAAATATTGCGGCTGGAAGAATTGAACGTCGACAGGTGGTACATAATGCAGACAATACTGAGAGGTAAAAAAAATGTTTGCAAAAGCATACCGTGTTTATATTTATGTTTGTCTATAATTTCAGAAGTCTTTTGCCTATGTGAGGTTACATTAATGCTTGTTTAAAATAGCATAAAGCATGAATTGGCAGGTTGTTGTCGACGAATTGCAGTGCCAAATACATATATACATATGATCAAATTCGCTGCTACCGGCATCCAATTCGAAGGGACACTAAAAAATTGTATAAACTGTAACTAGTAATAAATTAGTAATGGAAAATATAAATACAAACAATTTTGAAAATTGATGGTATCTACATCGCATGCGTATAATTTAGGTTGTCCCTTAGAACCATATATTTAAAAACCTTACCGCACTGCAAAAAGTGAAAACGTTTTCTTTAATATATTCCAGTACTTATTCAACTGACTTATAACACATAATAAAAATGTATAAAACAAATAGAAAGAAAACACAATGCATATAACATTTTTCATACTAAAAACGTTTGGCATTAAATGGGTCATATTTAAGTGTTTTAGTAACAGATTCTATTGAGAAAAGTTTTCACGTTTGTTATCATATACAAATACATATTTGTAAGTCGTTTTTATGGCAAAATACTTCCATTTTCAAACAAAACTTATTTGCTTTCTTCATCATTCGACAACCAACCCACCATCGAACAAAACTATGCGAATGCGAGTGGTTCTGACATTGAATTAAGCAATAGAGTACCAATTTTGCGAAAACAAAGAGTGTCGAAGTTGGCAACACAACACTACTCGATTTTCAAAAATGTGACTTTGCTTTTAGAGTTAGAGAGTACCGATTTTGCGAATTCGAGTAATTTCATATTAGAGTAGCAATACAGAGTAAGGGCCCTGACCTGCCACCATGCTTCACTGTACCAGCCATGTACTTTGGATCTTACTGCATATTTGGCCAAAAAAGAGTTGAATTCGCCAAAAATCAAAAAAATATTCTCGGACGAGAGTAAATTTCACATTCATGGTTCCGATGGACGCCATAAGGTTTGGCGAAAACCGAATACGCAGTTAACATGGCTAGTACGGTGAAGCATGGTGAAGGATCAGTAGTGGTTTGAGGGTGTATGGCGGCATCTGGTGTTGGCATTTTAGTATTTATTGAGACAGCACGATTACCTCAATATACTGAAAAACAATCTCCACCAGATCGTGCACAAATTAGGCTTGGAGGGTTCATTTATATTCCAACAAGACAATCACCCAAAGCACACTTCCCTGGTTGTGAAGGAATGGTTGCTGTACAGTGTGCGAAAACAGCTCAAAACACCACCTCAATCACCGGATTTAAATATTATCGAGCATTTGTGGGATTATCTCGATCGTCAAATCCTAAACCATGACATTAGGACCAAATTCGAGCTCATAGCTATTATATCTGACGAATGGGAAAAAAATAAGTCTGGAAGTAACTCAAAAGCTTGTTACCTCCATGAGATCGAGAATAAAGGCAGTTATTACTGCTTAAGGATATCCAACTAGGAATAAATTTGAGTAATTTGCGATAAATCTGTCTTTTTTAATAGTGTATACTTACTTTTGTAACATGCAATTTTAACAGTATCTTACTTTGTTTCTTAATATTTTTGTTATTATTAGTCCCATTTTTTTTATTGTTTGTTTTTTGAAGAGCATAAAAATACCTAAATAAATATGTATAACATGTTACCTAAAATTTATGCAGTTTCGCTTTCTGGTTAATGATTCGGTCAAGACTCGTTATTTTTACGGTGTATACTTACTTTTGTGACTGTGTGTAGTTGTTTTAAAAAAAATCCTCTTATTTTTCTGATGCCACTCTATAATTAATACGACCGTAATTTAAATTCACCGCCATTCGTAATTTCGTCCATATGTAACTCAAATTGAGTAGTAGTTGTATACATATATACATGTATGTACATAAACATAATTGCATTCATGCTATGTGTTCCTTCATGGATTAATAATATGTCCTTCAAAGATTAAATAAAAAGACGGATTTGCATATATGTATGTACTTCCATATACTTTACATATGCATATTTCACCTACGTACATATATTTCATTTTTAATTGTATCATTATTTAATGTAAACAACTGCAGTAAGATCATATGATCAAAACAATCGAAGATTGTCCATAAATAATTAATTTTGAATACCCACTCAACAAAAATATATGAAAACGACACCAATTTAGCTGTCACATGACATCGGTCGCAAATTTGCGATTCTTAAATTGACAATCGCATTACGCAGAGCAAGAAACTCAAATGTGACAATCAACAATCAACTATCGCATTAGCCGATTCCACCCCAGCTCTTGGATATGGCTCACTACGGAATTTTGCAAGAAGAGAATTTATTACCATGTCCGGTCTTCCATAGAGCATGCGAAGAGTTTCAGATTGCGGGAACATGTTCAGGATAAAGTAGTTTATACCGAACTACTTCGTAGGCTTGATCCTTCAAACAATTTCTTAATCGATCTAAGTTTTCGTCGTTCGTGTACCCACAAATGCGGTTAGTATTGTCGTAGCGACTGATGAAGTTTGGCCAATCTTCGGGATTTCCATTAAATTTTGGTAGTTCCCTAGACATTCCATGTCTTGCCGCAAGTTGCCGTTATGGTCCTTTCCAATTGGTCATTAGGCACTTTTGTTTCGTTGTGTTCAACTGGGGCAATGTTTGGATAATTTAATGTCTGTTTAGGGATACATGGCTCCACAAGACCAACTTTCTTGGAGTTGGTGGGTACAGCTGACCGATTTACTTTGAAGTGTGGTTCTGCGCATTTAATATTCACTTCCGATACCCATTTGTGACAGCGTTCTTGCGTATTCACTTGATGTTTAGAATTCAATTCTGTTTCGTCACTATCGGAGGATTCCATTTCAAGAAGAATTTTATATTTCTGATCTAAATATTCACGATCTTTTTTCTGTTGAAGCAGTCGTTCTTCTTCAAGTTTTTTTAGCTGGAGATTTGCGCACCTGGTAGATGGTTTTTTTTTGGTTTCTTGATTGCACCGATGCAGGTTTTTCATGGCGATTTTCCATTGACGGCGATGGCAAATGTGATGAGGTTGCTAGCTGGTTTGATGTGGATGGAATTGCTACGCCTTATGTTGATCGAGTTTGAGTGCATGTATTGCACATCCAGTCTCTACTAGCCATATCGTCATCAACTCCGACACATGAGTAATGGTACCAGGTGTCACACGTGTCGCATTGTACCCATTTCGTAATTTGTCCAGCAGTGTCCGTACAGTTGCATATGGGACATTTATGTTGTTCCTCGGGAGGGGGTGTGCGAATGGAATTTTTTGATCTCTGAAAAGCGTTTTTGGAACCTTGCGACATTTTCACTTACCTCTGTACCGCTATTACGACAAGAACGATGAGCACTTCTATATGGTATGCAATTCGGTGGATGATGTGAATTTTGTCCTCGTCGAGTTGATGTCTTCAGCTTTGCTCTGCAGAATGGAAGTTGATCCCTTTGTTCTTCTTTCAACTGGAGTTAATCGTTACGATTAGTTCAATTGTACACTGAGAAGTTATGATTTTAAAGTTTTGAGAATGTAACTTTGCCGAATGTTAAATTCGAATAAAACACTACTAAATATATTTTAATATGTTTATTTTGTAAGTTTAAGCAAAATAGATGAAAGAAATGAATGAAAGGTCCTCTGCGTATTTTCACAGATGGATCCAAGACGGACGAGGGAGTAGGAATAGGTGTCTACTCCAAGGATCTCAATTTTAGCATATCCCTCCACCTTCCAGAATATTGTAGCGTTTTCCAGGCTGAGACAATGGCAATAAAAGAAGCTCTGTCTTGGCTCAAGAACAACGTGATATCCAAGAAGGACATCACCATCTGTTCAGACAGCCAGGCGGCTATTAAATCCCTGAACTCGGTCACTTTCCTCTCTAAGACCTCCCTAAATTGCCGCCTATCTCTTAACGAGATGGCTGAGCATTTTAACATTCACCTCATGTGGGTGCCGGGACATAGTGACATTCCAGGGAATTGTGAAGCTGATTATCTCGCCAGGAGCGGTACGATCTCCACAAACCTCCCTAGTGGGGATCTTCCGCCTATGCCATTCGCTACAGCTAAACTTCTTTTAAAGAATCATACCATTAAAAACACCAACTCAAGATGGTCAGATGGCACTACGTGCCTCATTACAAAGCAAATCTGGCCTAAACTTGATCTAAAACGTTCACTCTATCTTCTTAGAATGAACAGGTCATCCCTAAGGATTCTCATTGGCGTTATCACAGGACACTGTGCCATTGGCACTCACGCCTCAAGAATGGGACTCCCTCATAATGATTTCTGCAGAAGCTGCAGAGACGAAGAAGAAGAAGAAAGCATAACGCATCTTCTCTGCACTTGTAGCGCTCTCTCCTCTCGCAGGATGAAACACCTTGGAGCCTACTTCTTTAACGACTTGAGCGAATTGCACAACGTCGGCATCAATCAATTGAAGAGCTTCGTTGAAAGCGCTAAATGGTTTTTCGGATAAAGGAATACAAGATCCGCGTGGTATCACAATGGGCCTAATTTGGCCTAAGTGTGACTGTTTTCCACAGTCAGCCACTTCAACCCAACCCAAGTATACACCGTAAAAAATAACTAATCTTGACCGAATCATCAACTAGAAAGCGAAACTGCATAAACTTTAGGTAACATGTTATACATATTTATTTTGCTATTTTCAAAAAACAAACAATAAAAAGAATGGGACTAACAATAACAAAAATATTAAGAAACAAAGTAAGATACTGATAAAATTGCATGTTACAAAAGTAAGTATACACTATTAAAAAAGAGAGATTTATCGCAAATTACTCAAATTTATTCCTAGTTGGATATCCTTAAGCAGTAATAACTGCCTTTATTCTCGATCCCATGCAGGTAACAAGCTTTTGAGTTACTTCCAGACTTATTTTTTTCCCATTCGTCCTGGGCCCTTACTCTGTATCGATATTCGAATAGCACAAATATGCGAAAGTGCTTTGCGATTCTACTTCTAATCGGTACTCTGTATGAAAGTAGAATCGAGTGCTACTGTTGCCAATTGCATCCAACAATTTGCTAATTTCGAAATTTAACTTCGAAGGAAAAAAATTAATTTGACAGTTTAAATTCAAGCAAAGAACAATTTAATTTCTTAAAAGTTAATGTGTTTTGGCTTTATTAAATGAATTTGGGCCTAAAATGTGAAAATAATTAATATAAAGTAATAAGAGAGTGTTGAATAGTGGTTTAATGAAGAAAATATTGCGGCTGGAAGAATTGAACGTCGACAGGTGGTACATAATGCAGACAATACTGAGAGGTAAAAAAAATGTTTGCAAAAGCATACCGTGTTTATATTTATGTTTGTCTATAATTTCAGAAGTCTTTTGCCTATGTGAGGTTACATTAATGCTTGTTTAAAATAGCATAAAGCATGAATTGGCAGGTTGTTGTCGACGAATTGCAGTGCCAAATACATATATACATATGATCAAATTCGCTGCTACCGGCATCCAATTCGAAGGGACACTAAAAAATTGTATAAACTGTAACTAGTAATAAATTAGTAATGGAAAATATAAATACAAACAATTTTGAAAATTGATGGTATCTACATCGCATGCGTATAATTTAGGTTGTCCCTTAGAACCATATATTTAAAAACCTTACCGCACTGCAAAAAGTGAAAACGTTTTCTTTAATATATTCCAGTACTTATTCAACTGACTTATAACACATAATAAAAATGTATAAAACAAATAGAAAGAAAACACAATGCATATAACATTTTTCATACTAAAAACGTTTGGCATTAAATGGGTCATATTTAAGTGTTTTAGTAACAGATTCTATTGAGAAAAGTTTTCACGTTTGTTATCATATACAAATACATATTTGTAAGTCGTTTTTATGGCAAAATACTTCCATTTTCAAACAAAACTTATTTGCTTTCTTCATCATTCGACAACCAACCCACCATCGAACAAAACTATGCGAATGCGAGTGGTTCTGACATTGAATTAAGCAATAGAGTACCAATTTTGCGAAAACAAAGAGTGTCGAAGTTGGCAACACAACACTACTCGATTTTCAAAAATGTGACTTTGCTTTTAGAGTTAGAGAGTACCGATTTTGCGAATTCGAGTAATTTCATATTAGAGTAGCAATACAGAGTAAGGGCCCTGACCTGCCACCATGCTTCACTGTACCAGCCATGTACTTTGGATCTTACTGCATATTTGGCCAAAAAAGAGTTGAATTCGCCAAAAATCAAAAAAATATTCTCGGACGAGAGTAAATTTCACATTCATGGTTCCGATGGACGCCATAAGGTTTGGCGAAAACCGAATACGCAGTTAACATGGCTAGTACGGTGAAGCATGGTGAAGGATCAGTAGTGGTTTGAGGGTGTATGGCGGCATCTGGTGTTGGCATTTTAGTATTTATTGAGACAGCACGATTACCTCAATATACTGAAAAACAATCTCCACCAGATCGTGCACAAATTAGGCTTGGAGGGTTCATTTATATTCCAACAAGACAATCACCCAAAGCACACTTCCCTGGTTGTGAAGGAATGGTTGCTGTACAGTGTGCGAAAACAGCTCAAAACACCACCTCAATCACCGGATTTAAATATTATCGAGCATTTGTGGGATTATCTCGATCGTCAAATCCTAAACCATGACATTAGGACCAAATTCGAGCTCATAGCTATTATATCTGACGAATGGGAAAAAAATAAGTCTGGAAGTAACTCAAAAGCTTGTTACCTCCATGAGATCGAGAATAAAGGCAGTTATTACTGCTTAAGGATATCCAACTAGGAATAAATTTGAGTAATTTGCGATAAATCTGTCTTTTTTAATAGTGTATACTTACTTTTGTAACATGCAATTTTAACAGTATCTTACTTTGTTTCTTAATATTTTTGTTATTATTAGTCCCATTTTTTTTATTGTTTGTTTTTTGAAGAGCATAAAAATACCTAAATAAATATGTATAACATGTTACCTAAAATTTATGCAGTTTCGCTTTCTGGTTAATGATTCGGTCAAGACTCGTTATTTTTACGGTGTATACTTACTTTTGTGACTGTGTGTAGTTGTTTTAAAAAAAATCCTCTTATTTTTCTGATGCCACTCTATAATTAATACGACCGTAATTTAAATTCACCGCCATTCGTAATTTCGTCCATATGTAACTCAAATTGAGTAGTAGTTGTATACATATATACATGTATGTACATAAACATAATTGCATTCATGCTATGTGTTCCTTCATGGATTAATAATATGTCCTTCAAAGATTAAATAAAAAGACGGATTTGCATATATGTATGTACTTCCATATACTTTACATATGCATATTTCACCTACGTACATATATTTCATTTTTAATTGTATCATTATTTAATGTAAACAACTGCAGTAAGATCATATGATCAAAACAATCGAAGATTGTCCATAAATAATTAATTTTGAATACCCACTCAACAAAAATATATGAAAACGACACCAATTTAGCTGTCACATGACATCGGTCGCAAATTTGCGATTCTTAAATTGACAATCGCATTACGCAGAGCAAGAAACTCAAATGTGACAATCAACAATCAACTATCGCATTAGCCGATTCCACCCCAGCTCTTGGATATGGCTCACTACGGAATTTTGCAAGAAGAGAATTTATTACCATGTCCGGTCTTCCATAGAGCATGCGAAGAGTTTCAGATTGCGGGAACATGTTCAGGATAAAGTAGTTTATACCGAACTACTTCGTAGGCTTGATCCTTCAAACAATTTCTTAATCGATCTAAGTTTTCGTCGTTCGTGTACCCACAAATGCGGTTAGTATTGTCGTAGCGACTGATGAAGTTTGGCCAATCTTCGGGATTTCCATTAAATTTTGGTAGTTCCCTAGACATTCCATGTCTTGCCGCAAGTTGCCGTTATGGTCCTTTCCAATTGGTCATTAGGCACTTTTGTTTCGTTGTGTTCAACTGGGGCAATGTTTGGATAATTTAATGTCTGTTTAGGGATACATGGCTCCACAAGACCAACTTTCTTGGAGTTGGTGGGTACAGCTGACCGATTTACTTTGAAGTGTGGTTCTGCGCATTTAATATTCACTTCCGATACCCATTTGTGACAGCGTTCTTGCGTATTCACTTGATGTTTAGAATTCAATTCTGTTTCGTCACTATCGGAGGATTCCATTTCAAGAAGAATTTTATATTTCTGATCTAAATATTCACGATCTTTTTTCTGTTGAAGCAGTCGTTCTTCTTCAAGTTTTTTTAGCTGGAGATTTGCGCACCTGGTAGATGGTTTTTTTTTGGTTTCTTGATTGCACCGATGCAGGTTTTTCATGGCGATTTTCCATTGACGGCGATGGCAAATGTGATGAGGTTGCTAGCTGGTTTGATGTGGATGGAATTGCTACGCCTTATGTTGATCGAGTTTGAGTGCATGTATTGCACATCCAGTCTCTACTAGCCATATCGTCATCAACTCCGACACATGAGTAATGGTACCAGGTGTCACACGTGTCGCATTGTACCCATTTCGTAATTTGTCCAGCAGTGTCCGTACAGTTGCATATGGGACATTTATGTTGTTCCTCGGGAGGGGGTGTGCGAATGGAATTTTTTGATCTCTGAAAAGCGTTTTTGGAACCTTGCGACATTTTCACTTACCTCTGTACCGCTATTACGACAAGAACGATGAGCACTTCTATATGGTATGCAATTCGGTGGATGATGTGAATTTTGTCCTCGTCGAGTTGATGTCTTCAGCTTTGCTCTGCAGAATGGAAGTTGATCCCTTTGTTCTTCTTTCAACTGGAGTTAATCGTTACGATTAGTTCAATTGTACACTGAGAAGTTATGATTTTAAAGTTTTGAGAATGTAACTTTGCCGAATGTTAAATTCGAATAAAACACTACTAAATATATTTTAATATGTTTATTTTGTAAGTTTAAGCAAAATAGATGAAAGAGACTCAAAATTTGTTTTTAGCTCTTCTCTAGTTTACAATGAAAACTCAAAGACAAGGAAAGCTCAAACACAACGATAATTACAAAAAATTCCGTTATCACTGGAAACGATGCTTTGAAAGAGACGAAGTTAATTTTATTATCGTCTGACGTCTTTACTCTCGCCCAGTGATGCCAAGCCTCTAATTGTTTTTGGTTATTCCAGACGTCTCAACACGACTTTTTACATGATTTTCCATATGAGGCGTTAACAAAATCCATATCGACTTCTTTTGTCGTTTTACTTGGCGGTTTAGTATACTAAACGCCTATCAGAATACCCAATCACAATTTTCGCGCAATACGTTCCACATGAGGTTAAACGCCAAATGTCGTTTTATGAAGTAAAACGACTACCTTCACGATAATCGTGATACCGACATCGCAGTCGCTTTTTGACAAGGCGTTTAACGTCTTTCGTGATCGGGGTAATAATTTAACAGTTTGAAACTTCAGATTGACAGTCCGCTCAGTTGTGGAATGTATGTGGAACATAAACTCGAGTCAACTAATGGCTGAAACACAATAGTGCGTCAGCGTCAGCGCTGTCTTTCAACGCACACGATTCAATGGCCATGCACACAATACTGCAGCAAGCTACGTAAATGAAAAATGAGAGATGAGAGGATCGTAATAAAACGTATAACGTAATCCCAACGCACGTCATTATTCAACATGTTGGATATTTTTTTGACAGAGGAATGCGCTGTGAGAGCGAAATTGAGAAATGCTTCCCAAATTGAGAGTTTTTTCTCAAATTGAGAACATTTTGTGGCAACTGACATTTGAGAAATGAAAACAGCTGACTAAAATTATTTCAACGACAAAACTAATTTGAATGAATATGCCCAATTAGCAACAAGAATCATTTTTTTAATTTTTGTAATTTTTCTTGGCATTCATTTTCCGCAATCAATTTCTTTAACGTTGAATTGTTTGACCAGAATATTTTTTGATTTGACATTTCTGAAATGAAAACAGCTGACGGAGTATTTTTTATTTGGTATTTGAGAGAGGGAGGGAGGAGCTTATTAACGCAGTGCGTCAACGCACACCCTCCGTAACGTGAAGTCGACTAGCGCAACGCACTATTGTGTTTCAGCCATAAGGTTCGTGATACCAATACTAAAACGCCTAAAAAGTGGCTCGCCTCCTAAAACGTCTTGTGTCGTTTTAGTAAAACGCCTTTCGTGATCGGGGTGAATATGCGAAATTGACACCTCTATCATAGGCTCCGTCGTAACCTCGATCGCGTTCAGAATTCGGATATCGGTATCATAGAATTCCATCGGAACGAAGGTTCTTAACTTTGACGTACGAATATTTTGAAATTCGTAACAAAGCTATCATAGGATCCGAATGAATCGGAAATCTGACAGATAAAATTAAATTATCCTCCGAAGGAAAATTGTTGTCGGAACTATTGATAAAATAAGTTAAGTCTGTGAATTTGTTGCAAAAATACTATTAAAACACGGGTAAAGTACAGCAAAAAATAGCTTAATATTAAATTGTATGCAAACCACAATAAAAGTTTGTATTTTCGTTTTATATTAGAAGAACAAGGAATACAAAAAAACAGCAGTGCAACTGGAAGAACAAAATATTCAAACAATATAACCTGGATATCGAGAATAGTTTTAAAATAAATATGGACAGCATTTCTATGGCAATTGATTGTAGTACTGACGATGACGTCGATGGTGAATGTCCTGCATCGCCAGAAAGGGAGGAGGTTTCCGTTATATTTGAGCCACTAGTGCTTTTTGTTGATGTATAATAAAATTTTAAATGGATGGAATATAGTGCTTGTTTCGGAGTAATTTTTTTCGTTTCGTTTAAAGTGAATATCATTGCAACCAACTAATCAATGTCGCTTAAAAATGTTTGTGTGAATGGTTCCCCTCCTGTAGCTTCGCAATCGTTCTTGTTCTGCACAAGTTTCTTGCTCACTTTAAACTTTAGATCACGCCAAATCTATTGATAACAATTTTATAAACTTTTTTAATAAAATGTATCTTATACCTTTTGCCATTCTTTTTCATCTTTTACAGATAGCTTTAAACTATTCTAAAGTCCTCCTACCCACCCAGTTTTGGTTGGAAATCTTTGAAGAACACTTCTTTTGAAATTCGTTGTTTTCCTCCATCAGTTCAAGCAGCCGTTTTGTTATTTTTGGGCCAATGTTTGAATCCTTGTAATCAATAATTAATAAAAAACACATTCTTACACCATTTCAATTAAAGGATTGAAAAAAAATCGAGTTTTTACATGATTTTCCATACGAGGCGTTAACAAAATCCATATCGACTTCTTTTGTCGTTTTACTTGGCGTTTTAGTAGACTAAAACGCCTATCAGAATACCAAATCACGACAATTGTCGCGCAAGAAACACGTTCCACATGAGGTTAAACGCCAAATGTCGTTCTATGACGTAAAACGACTACTTTCACGACAATCGTGATACCGACATCATAGAGTCGTTTTTTGACAAGGCGTTTAACGCCTTTCGTGATCGGGGTGACTTCCATATACCTTACATATGCAGATTTCACCTAAATACATACATGTATTTCATTTTTAGTTGTATCATTTAATTAAAACAACTACAGTAAGACCATACGATCAAAACAACCGAAAATTGTCCATAAATAATTCATTTTGAATATCCACTCAACAAAAATATATAAAAACGACACCAATTTAGCTGTCACATGACAACGGTCGCAAATTTGCGATTCCAAACCCTACATTAAAAGCGCGCAGACAGCGGTAGCGACTTTGTTTTATACTATGCAAAGATATGACAACACAAACAATTTTTTTTTATTAGCTTTTCTGATTTCAAATGTAAAAAAATACAATTAGAAAAAGAAAAATGTCAAATATTTTTATAACTGATAAAACATTTGTCCGTTTTTTATATTCATAAAATACCAATAATTTAAGTTCTTATACTATTAGCACCTTTTTATCACCTATTTTCTTAACATATTTAAAATTTCATTAATATGGTCTTTACTTCCAAAAGTTTGCGAACATTCTCGTTATAATGTACAAGCACAACTTTTGAGTGGCATATATTAATTTTTTCTCCAGCACATAACAATTGCAGACAAGTTGCTTTTTCCAGAAAGTCGCACATTTTTAATTCTCTGATGAAAACCCTGTTCACAGTTGTTGAAGATATGGATGGAAAAATCTGAAAGGACCAGAATAATTATGAATTTTTTGTAATTAAGAAGCATTGTTGAAATTAATATAATAATAAAATATAATAATGATGGCGCTAGTCCCAGGTGGATTTGCCTTCCACACAAATCAAACTATTTTTCTCTGACGCGGTGAGGAAACCTACAGTTCAATGAGGACTCCGAACGGCGATATTTCGAAGCTTTTTCTGGACACTTACACTCTTTATATGGTTTAAATCAAGAAGATGTGATTGCAATGCGCATCATCAAACAATAATCAAACTGCTTCACCATCCATAAGCAAATGATTTATATGGAAAAGCGTATGATACAATTGTGAATGGACTGAGCCTAGAAGTCAATAATGCACCAGAAAGGAAGTGCAAGGAACTATTATACTACCAAAAGTTGTTGCACATTACTACCAAACACCTCCCAGTGCAACTGTGTTCTCACCGAAACCTTATTCTGGCTTACCTTCATCTTCAGGCTCTGTTAAGGATAATATCACGCCAGAAGTTGTAAGACGTTCATTTGATTTTTGTTAAGAAAAAATCAAGCAGTAAAAAGTTAAGAAATCGACTTGATTAATAAACAAAGCAAAGCGGGTTTTGTTTAACATACATAAATTATTATATTATGCTTTAATTATAATTTAAGTTCTTAATACCATTAGCACCTTCTTATCACCGATTGACACTAATCAAACAACAAAGTTGCTCAAATGCAGCTTCAAAAATGTTTGCATTTGAACAACTTTCTCGACAATCTTCGCTTTAGTCGGTAACATATTTGTTGGCCTATAGTATGCCACTTTGTTTGTGCATCTTATCTTTTCAATAGATATCGCTGTAGACACTTGCCATGTCTCTTTTGCCATTTGCACATAGTCATTTTCAGGAACATTTTCAAAGATTCATTTTTCTTTTAACATCCTCAAAGCTTTCTTTTCCTTTCTAAAATTCCCTGTATAGGTTCAATTTTATTGAAAAATAAATTGGGCAAAGTTCCGTTGCCTAAATATTTCTTTGAAAAAATCATTTCTAGTATCAGGCGACGAGTTCAACTGAAATAAATGTTTGTTTAACTTCAACCCATCCCTAGAGTGATTACACACCTTGCAGCTGTTCTGGGGCTTAAGTAGGATTGATGATACCAGTGAGCTATGGCGGAGGACATGTGGTAAATCATATCCATCAGGGTCACCCTTGCCGCAAAGGTTCTGGTTGAAATCTGAAAACTAAGAGGTAATCAAACTCTATCCCATCCCCTCCTCTCCCTTTCTCCACCTCACTCCATTCCCCTGGGCCGGATCAAACTGTCATGCGACCCGTGCTGACGATCAACCAGGCTGAGGGCATTGACGACTCTCTTTCGTCCGACTTAGAGTTTGAGCGCTTCTTCACAAAGGACAATCGCTACGGCAGATTCCAACAACGCTTTCCTAATTTTCCTCAGCTCCGACAACAACGAAAGTGGTGAGTCACTTTTAGATTAAATTCTTAGAAATCAAGTTATTTGTAACACAGGTAGTTTTTTTTTATGTGTATTTTTATTCATAAAATTCATAATTCTTACATTCTAGACAAAAATACTCAAAACTAGCTTGAACTGAACTATTATTCTTAAATCTAACTTACTGACCCAATACAGGTACTCTAAGCTAATCTATATCTAATACATTATAAAATTGCCTTTCGGCCTATTTGTCATTGAATTATTTTAATTATTTACTGTTTTCTTTTTTTTAAAAAAAATTTAAAAATTTAAAAAAAAACTTGACTGTCTTTATTTTGTTTTTTCTTATTCTACCTTAACCTAAACTAAACGCAAAGAAGGACAAGAGCTGCTCGCGAGCTCTACGAGCAGAAAAGGAGAGACGAACACCGGCTTCTCAGGAGGAAAAAGAAGGAGCATGAGAAGCGCGCGATCGGTGGAATAGAGAGTTACTACTGCAGGAATGAGGTAAGGAAGTTTTACCAAAGGGTAAAGTCAACCTGTCAGGGTTATAAAGCCCGAACCGAAGCCTGCAAGGACGATCAAGGGAACATCGTAGTAGAACCACAGTCGATGCTGAGGATATGGAAGAACCACTTCTGCAGACTGTATAACGGCGATGAAGAACCGAATTCCGCTGTCAGGCAGATTGAACCATTCAACCCGAATGAAAGGGACGACGTAGATCAACAATTCCGTCCCCCCGATCTGGACGAAGTGAAGATAGCCATATCTAAACTAAAGTCCAACAAAGCTGCTGGAGCTGACGGCCTAGCGGCTGAGCTCTTCAAAGCAGCAGGCGATGACTTGGTAAGGAGCATGCACCAACTCATCTGTAAAATATGGTCGGAAGAAAGCATGCCCGATGAATGGAACCTCAGCATTGTTTGCCCGATCCACAAAAAAGGAGACCCTCTAAACTGCGCCAACTATAGAGGCATCAGTCTTCTAAATATCGCTTATAAGATCCTATCTGCCGTGTTGTGTGAACGCCTAAAGCCATTCGTCAACAACCTGGTCGGTCCATACCAGTGTGGCTTTAGGCCTGGAAAATCCACCATCGACCAAATATTCACGCTGCGGCAGATCTTGGAAAAAACCCAGGAACAACAAATCGATACCCACCACCTTTTCATCGATTTTAAGGCCGCGTATGACAGCATCTATAGAGACGAGCTATACAGAGCAATGTCTAGTTTTGGCATCCCTACCAAACTCGTCCGTTTGTGTAGGATGACGATGGAGAATGCACACTGCTCCATCAAGGTCGGTAAAGACCTAACCGAGACCTTTGATGTCAAAAAAGGATTCAGACAAGGCGACGCGCTGTCATGCGACTTCTTCAACATCATACTTGAAAGAATTGTGCAAAACTCGCACGCCAACACCAGAGGCACAATCTTTCAGAAGTCCGTCCAATTACTCGCATATGCCGACGATATTGACATAATCGGAAGAACACAGCGTGATGTCAACGGCACTTTTGTGAGTATTGCGACGGAGGCCGCGAAGATGGGTTTAGCGGTAAATGAGGGCAAGACCAAGTATATGCTGTCAACCAGAAAGGACACCCAACACCGACGTCTCGGACAGAACGTCACAGCTGACAGTTATAACTTTGAGGTAGTCAAGGACTTTGTCTACCTAGGCACCGCTATTAACTCAGACAACGACACCAGCGCTGAAATCAAACGAAGAATAACTCTTGCTAATCGCTGCTTCTTTGGGCTAAGAAAGCAATTGATAAACAAAGCCCTCTCTCGAACAACCAAAGTAACCCTGTACAAGACCCTAATCGTCCCAGTCCTGCTATATGGCGCAGAAGCATGGACTTTGTCAAAAGCGGATGAGGTTGCTCTTGGTTGCTTCGAGAGGAAAATTCTTCGGGTGATTTTCGGTCCCGTCTGCATAGAGGGTGAGTGGAGGAGAAGATACAACAACGAACTGTACGAGCTGTTCAGCGACATTGACTTAGCCAGAAGGATGAAGATACAAAGATTGAGATGGCTAGGTCATATAGAGCGAATGGATATCAATGCTCCGGCCCGGAAAGTCTTCGAATCCACCCCCGAGGGACGGCGCAGTAGAGGAAGACCGCGACTCAGGTGGCGCACGCAAGTGGAAAGGGACCTCAACCAACTGTGCGTGCGAAACTGGAGGCAGCTAGCTAAAGATCGAGCTGGCTGGAGACGCTTGTTGGTTGAGGCCCAGGTCCACCCCGGACTGTAGCGCCACCTTAAGTAAGTAAGTAACCTAAACTAAATTAAACGTAAACTAAAAACTTAAAACTACTTAAGCTATGTCCGTAGCACAATACGGACGCGTGCACCCCTGTATACGGCATTATATGGTTTACATATATATTTCATACGCCGTGATGCACCTTTTTTTTGATTTTTTGTATTGTTTTCTTTTTTCTTAGTCTAATTAAAATTAATGACAATCTTTTCAAAGACCTTGCTTATACACGGTAGAAGATTTATCGCCCGGAGATTTGTCGGGATTGAAGAATCTTTGGATAGGTTGTACCACAGCTGTCTTCCAATGTGCCGGGTAATATGCATTACTCAGCGCATTGTTAAACAGGGTTGTAAATACGTCCACCGCCTCAGAGGGGAGATGGCGCAGAACAATATTTGGTATCCCATTGATTCCCACTGACTTCTTCTTCCTCAGTGAGTTGAAAATATCCTGGAGTTCATCTTTCGAAATAAGGATGGAGTTATCTCCATCATCGGCGACAGCATTATTTGCTAGGAAATCATCACTGAACCTGGTAAAACCAAGATTCTCGGATCGCCATAGACTTATCTCATTCCGAAGATGGAAGTAGTTTAGTAAGGCTCTGTTCTCCAAGTCGTAGTTCGGACTACGGGGTTCGATGACCGTGTACATTTCCTGAAAGACCGCACCGATTGCTTTCACTTTTTCCACTTTTCACAAGTATTTCCCCATCTGGATCGATGCCAACTGACGTCAGTAGGTTCGCGTTGTTTGTCGTTCTGTCAAGTCGGAAAGTCTGAATGTCGTTCTGATCTTTCCTCCGGAAGATTTTATTTACTTGTAGGTGGATTGATCGCACTCCAATGTAGTTCCCTGGATAAGGCTCTAGAGATTATTATAATTATAAGGATACGACTGGACATATTCCTCCAGTTCCTTCAGCTCGTTCGAGAGTTGAATAACCGCGGCGAGACCACAGTGATCACTGTCGTACTCGACTGTTGTTAAGAAGTTCCTTGCGCGTTCTTCCCTGCTAAGTATCGTTAGTCGTCTGTCAGTTAGTATCACACCCAGATACGACCCGCTTCTGGGAAACGAAGGTATATTCCAAACAAATCAAGCCTGAACTCAATAATGTTCTGTTCCATCCACCCTAACAGGGCGTTACCCGACTCATTCGGAACATTGTTACTCCATTCGCCGTGCTTTGGGTTTAAATCACCGGCAAGCATATAATAGTTTTGTTCCGAGTTTAAACGAAAGCTGGTGAAAAGAGACTCGAGCTCCGAAATTAAATTATAGTTTTGAGCGTCTGGTGCGTAGACAGCGATCAAAAACAACTTCCTTCCACCTTGAAGGGGAATGCGTGCAATGGATGGTTCTAACACACCAAGTCTTCGCACTACATTGTTATATACGATCTTATGACTAATGCCTTTTCTAATTGACTCTCGGAGACCCCCTATATTGCAGGATGTCCGTTTTGTCCACAGAGAACACAACTGAATAGGGCCCTGTCATGTACCTCATCCGTCCCGAAAGAACATTCCACTTTGTTGTGGGGTTTTGTGCACCTTGCGCAGCGGAACTCCATATTGCAGTTCGCATCGACGTGCCCCAACATCCGACACTTCGCACATTGAAGTACGTGGTCGGATTTTTTTTATGTTTCCCACTTTACAGCAAGAGAGCCTAAAGATCGTATCTTGTTTAAGCTCTCTATTTTGCTGCCGTGGGTAACCTGAACTAAGAAAAAGGGAAGTTGACCGCCCTTCTTCCTCGCTGCCGCAGAGTTGAAGGGCTTAACCTCTACAAACTGGACCTTGTCGCTATTAAATACGCGCAGCCCCTCGAGGATTTCCTTCGGATCAGTCAAAGGATCTATGTCCTTGAGGAACACGGTCCGCCCTTTTTCACTTTGCGGGGTCTACGAATAAAAACGAGCCCCGCCCTCGCTAACGTCTCTTTGACCTCCTTAAAGTCAGTCACTGATGTAGAGTGGACCGACTGTCTTTTATCCACTTTATACTTAATGAGGAAAGAATTCTTTGTGACCAACTTGCATGTTTTCTCCATATCCTCGGTCACCAGTCCGAAAACGTTGATGGGAGGACATCTTTCTGCTTTTGCTGCTGTCGGTTGTTGCTTCTGTTGTCGCTGTTGCTGTAGTTGTTGCTGTTGCTGATGTGGTTGTTATTTCTGCTTGTTGTTGCTGTAGCTGTTGCAACCGTTGTACTGCCTTCGATGTAGCAGGCCGCTCGTTGTGGCGCAGAAGTTGCTTAAATTGCAGCTGCTGCCGCGGCTGTTGTTTTTATTGCTGCTACTGTTGTTGTTGCTGCTGCTGTTGTTGTTGCTGCTGCTGTTGTTGTTGTTGTTGTTCCTGCTGCTGCTAACGTTGCAGTTCTTCAGTTTTTTGGACCACCCTGCTTGCGGCAGGCTTCTCCTTGAGGTATTCGATATGGGCGCTAATCTCGTCCCTCTCCTTCTCCTTTTCCTCCAGCTCTTTGACGTCCTCCGCCATGTCTTGCACCACGGAGGTTGCGAGGAGTTGATAAGAGTTGTTGCTTCCACCTTCGTTACCAGGAATAGACAGGAGGTACTTGACATTACCCATGGGTCTCATAACATAACCACTGCCCTCAACAAGTCAATGGATACAATTAATCACTTGAGATTCTACTCGACACCCACTTCTCCAGCTACTCGGATAACCAACCCATGGATTCTGGTTATCTAATTAGTAGCCTCCTGAAGCTCACCACTAAGTGTAGAATAGCATGGGCCATTCGCACCTTTAAACCCTATAAATCCCCCGGTCCCGATGGTATTATACCAGCAGAACTCCAATTGAACTTGGGCGTGATTCTCCCATGGTTGGAAATTATCCTTAACGGATGCCTGAGCCTTTCCCTCATCCTTCTAAGATGGAGACAGGTGAAGGTAATCTTCCTACCAAAAGCAGGCCGAAGTTCTCATGTCAACTTAAGCCCAAGGACTTAAGATCTATATGTTTATCTTCTTTCCTGCTCAAAACACTGGAAAGACTCATAGATATCCAACTTCGCTGCAATATGGACCCATTTAGATTGTCAGCCTCCCAACACGCGTACACTAAAGGCAAATCTGTAGATACTGCTCTACATTCGCTTTTATGCTCCATTGAGAAATCCCTTCACTACAAAGAATACACTATGGTAGCCTTTCTGGACATCGAGGGTGCTTTCAACAATGTCTACCCAACCTCTTTCACCTCTACACTGTTGAATCTTGGCGTGGACAAGGGACTCTGTAGATTAATTCACCAACTGCTTGTCAGTAGAGTGATCATATCGAACCTGGGTTCCACCACCGCCACCAGACTTGCCAGCAGAGGAGCACCGCAAGGTTATCGCGTCCCGCACGACTGGGGTCGTAAAAGACCTCCCAACCCGACTGCTCATCTGGGGTGGGTCCCCAAAACTGGCACAAACAAAATTTCCCAAATTCAAAAAAGACCAAAACTTCCCAAAGTAAGTGGGCGCCACGTCGTCTTTCGACGGGGACGACAAAATCCTGGGGCGCTTATACGCCAACAACAAATATAAAAAAAACCCACTCCGACAACCTTCCCGAACGTCAGAGAACGCGTCACCAAAAATTTTGAGGAAAGCCGATTTTCCGGCCTCGGTTTTAAACTTGGCCCACGCACGTCGATTCAACAGAATCGGCCTTTGACCCAGCAAAATGCTTGGGCTCGGTGGCCGACTGTCCCCGAAAACACACACAATTCCAAAAAAAACAGAGTGGACGGCACCGGGTGACCCCGAATCCACCACCAACTCTTCGCGAGGTAACCTTTTGGTACCGAAACGGGAAAGGGGCGCGTACCGCGAAGTAGCCCTTTTGCTGCGAACACAACTGTTTTCTTTTTTTTCGAAACGGTACGGGAGCTGATGCGCCCCACTGTACCGTTCTGTACGCTACGCCACTGATATAAAAAAAACCCACAAGAACCTAACGGGCACTTTAAACGGGTTCCGTCTAGGAGTCCCGCAATCCAAAAAAAACCTTCAAAATTTTCCACTTCAGCCCCTGATGGGGACTGCCAAAAACCACTATAAAACTTAACAATATGTATATTTACTTACAGCCCCTTATGGAGACTGCCAAAAAAATCTATATAAAAAATAAAATATATATATCTTCCCCACTAGGGGGTACTTATCCGTTTCTGTTTTTTTTCTCTGTCGTCTCCCCCGCTGTTCCTCCGGGTGTCTCTCCCCTTTCTTCCTCGTCCTCGTCCCGATTCTTCGTTGTTGTGTACACGTCCTTTGTGTCCTTCCGTCTTGTCTTTATCTCCTCCGTTTCCTCTTGATGTACTTTCCTTTTCTCAATATATTTTTTTTCACTCTTGGTTGACTGTGCAACCTTTTCCTGTTTTTTTTTTTCTTCACACAAACTATGGGACAGCACCCTTACTCGCGATCGCCAAAGAAAGAATGACTTCCAAAGTCTGTTTCCCGCCTAGAATTCCTCAGTCTGCAAAAGCTTTTCTTTTGCAGGCGGAGAAATTCTAAGTCACACTCACACACATATACCATTCACTCTGATGATTGCGCGCATACAACCTTTGTTGCATTATGCACTCTCACCTTCCATTCACTCTCCAATTTGCCAATCTGCATCACTCACCCACGCATGCATACGCTGCCACGGAGCCGGCAGCAGATCGTCGCTGGGACTTTCTCCTCTTTTTTTCTCTTTACTTTTCTCCTCTTTTTTTGTATGGAGATTCCCATAGCCACTCGAATAGCGGCTATGGCTCGCGATCATACCGCCCGTTGACCAGCCTTCCATGGCACGGGTGTATGTTTGTTGTTGTGCCGACTACGTGCATTATGTTTGCAGACGGCTGACCTTGGCTGCCAATGCAAATGGAATCACATCCAGTACATTGACGGCCTCCCTCGCCGCCCCCTCTCTCGCTCACATTCACTCAACAGTCGATCGTGGTTGCTAATGCAAAGGGAATCACCTCCAGAGCATTAGCAACCTCCAACGCCGCATCTCTCTCACCCTTCAATCGTTCCGTGCATTGACTTTGGAAGTCAATTTTCTGGCGATCAGCTGTTCTTTCTCTCTTTCTCTGTAGCCCCAAAGATATGTAAGGCGTTTGATTGCGTTTCTTCTGCCTGCTTGTTAATATTTAATATATTCATTAATTGTCTATTATGTTATTGCATTTGCAATGATTTGTTTATACATTGATTATTATAATGGTTTTCATGGTTTGATTTGTTGTATTATTATTGTTCGTAAGGTTTATATGTTTTTCTCGATGTTTATATGCAGGTCTTTTCTTGTCGTTGTTTGTATGTATGTTTATTCCGTCGTCTGTTGTTGTACATACCTACATATCTTCGGGGCGTTGTGCGACGGCGACTTCGGAAGAAATGGGAGGCTCCGGGAATGTTTCCATTGACCCGATTAATTACTTATTTGTACAATTTAGTACCCGGATAAGTATCCCGTTTCCGCGAACCCTATCATCGCATCAGCTCCCGCTCAGGTATACCAACAGGGGTAACGTTTGTGGCGGGGGGATTGGGGGTTTCCCTTTACCTCTTCTTGGGGATGGGGTTAAGGTAGACAGGACAAACAGGTTTTTTTTTTTTGTAGCGTGCAATTTGCAGGCGACAAGGTGGAGATCTGTCTCCCTTGTTATTGAACATCGTGGTTAACGAACTACTTTTGGTGCTAGATAAGGCAGAGTGCAAGGTGATAACATATGCGGATGACATTGCTGTAGTAATCTCGGGAAAATATCCAACACTGCCAAAGGATCTTATGCATCTTTAAGCTATCGGCGTGGACTGGGCATAAACGCTTCAAAAACTGAAATTGTCCTCTTCACACGGAAATACCGAATCCCCTCGCTCGACCCCCCTAGCACTGATGGCACCAGTTGCAATTTCTCAGTCTGCCAAATATCTAGGGCTCATCCTAGACAAGAGACTTAACTGGAAGCCAAACATAATGGAGCGAACCCGCAAGGCGACTACGCTTGCTCTCTAATGTAAACGAGCATTAGGAAAGAAATGGGGTCTCCAACCTCATATGATCCATTGGATCTACACAGTTGTCGTTAGACCCACTCTGTTGTATGAAGAGCACGTCTGGTGGACAATACTAGACAAAGCCATACACTACAATCTCATTAGGCAGGTTCAACGTCAAGCCTGCATCTGCATAGGAGGCGCTTTGAGAACCACATCTTCAGATGCACTGGGCGTTATCATGAACCTATACCCACTTGACATTTTTAGCAGACTACTAGCAAAAAACACTGCTATTCGTCTTATGGCCTCCGCCCAGTGGACCAATAATCCCTTTGGTCACTCCTCTATACTATGTTCTCTAAACTTCTCGACTAGAAATCTAGACCATGCCACACCCCAATATTTTCCTGACAGACACTTTAAAACCCTGATTGAAGATAGAGACTTAAGGAATGATAATCCTAAACCTTTTGCAGGTTTCCTGCACTTCTATACGGATGGGTCAAAGACCCAAGATGGGGTTGGCAGTGGCGTGTTTCAGGCGGAGATAATGGCGATAAGTGAAGCTCTGTCCTGGCTCAAATGGAATGTAATATCCGCGCGTGATATTTGCATTTTCACCGACAGCCAGGCAGTCATCAGGGCCCTGGAATTAGTCTCTATGAACTCGAAAGCTGTAATCGACATCGCTCATCTTTAGACAAGATGCCCGATCAGTTTAATATTCGCCTGTGTTGGGTAGCAGGCCATAGAGATATTCCAATTAACTGCAAAGCGGATGAGTTTGCCAAGTTCGCTACTTCACAGCCATTACTACTTAAAGACAGCAACTTGGGTATGCCCTCACAACTTGTAAATGTTTGCTTTTAGTAGAGGCAACTTAGGAAATAAATAATAGAGGGACGAGTGGCGCTACGTGTCACACCTTCAGAATGATCAGGCCTAAGCTAGATCTCAGAAGATCTAAAGAATTAATCTCTTTGGATAGATCGAACCTAAGTACAATCGTCGGTGTCATCACAGGACACTGCCTCATAGGAAATCACCCCAGCAGACTAGGCGTCTCGGTCAATGATTTCTGTATAAGCTGCTTAGACGAGGAGGAAGTGGAAAGCGTTTCACACCTTCTCTGCTCCTGTCTGGCCCTGGCGTCTCTTCGACGCCTTCATCTAGGGGCCTACTTCTTTGAAAACGTATGCGAACTCAGTGTGGTTCCCATTAGTAATCTACTACGCTTTATTACAGGCTCCAAATGGTTCCCACTAACACTCTACTGGATTGACCTCAGTGAAACCATGTATGTATGTATGTACAGCTGCGGTCAAAATAATAGCAGTACGACACAAAAAACGAAGCAACTGAATAACATAAATATATATCATCCATATTTATTGATTAAATTTAATAATATTGAAATTGTGGACGAAGAAAACTAAATTTAAGCTAAAGAGATTTATTTCAATTAACAAAAATAAATAAGAAAGATAATGATATTTTCAATGTACTGAAAAAGGGCGGTCAAAAAAATAGCAGTATTCATATTTTTTAAATAATATTACAAAATGGACGAATATTTTTAGAAAATGTGTACTAAAATTAGTTAGTATTTTGTTGTAGACCCTTTATTCTTTAGAACTGCTTCACATCGCCGTTTCATAGAAGCCACCAAAGCCTGACATCTCTCGAAGGGTATGTTTTGCCATGCTCTCTTCATTGTGACCCAAAGTTCATTACTATTCCGGGGCTTTGAAGCTGCAACCACTTTTTTTACATTCGCCCAAAGATTCTCTATTGGAGTGAGATCAGGTAATTGGGAAGGCCAGTCTATAACGTTAATGTTGTTGATCCGAAACCATTCCTTAGCTTTTTTGCTGGTATGCTTGGGGTCGTTGTCTTGTTGAAAGACCCATTTCAGTGGCATTTCCTCCTCTGCGCAAGGTAGTATAGTTCCCGGCAGTATATTCACGTAAGCATGTTGATCCATCAAACTATTTGTGCGAAATATGGGACCTACACCATAGTAGGAGAAGCCCATACCATTATGCTGGATCCACCACGCTACGAATGCATTGAGTGACATTTGGAAAGAAACCGTTATATGAGAGAAAATTTTTTTTCTTGGGAACTTGGACATAGTCTTCCACTACCAAAAATAATTTTAAAACGGTAAAGATTTGAAATTACTTGAATTAATGAGTAATAGATTACTCACATTATACTCAAAAATATACAGCAGCAATGCTATTATTTTGACCGCAACTGTATGTATGTATGTATGTATGTATTTATTTATTTCTCTTAAATTACTTATAACTATATTATAAAAACAAATCCATATAAAAATTCAGTACTTTAAAAATTACAAAGTAATATAAGAAAAGATCTGGTGGCATTCGATATTTTATAGTGAGTGAGTTCAAATAGTGTTGAATGCCACATCAAAAGGACCAATACAATAAGATGGGGTGGGGTGTTGAACAAAAAATAGAGAAAAGAAAAAACAATTTTCAGCAATTTAATTCATTTAACATCAATTTGTTCTCACTTCATAAAAGATGCAAAAAAAAAACATTTTTTTCAAGAGTTGAAACAAAAGTTAGATCAAAATATTAGAAGTAAGAGAGTCTAAACTATAGTAATCTTGAGTAAATAGCCAATTTTTTACGCACTTTAGAAAACATTTGGACATGTGAGGACATCTGATTTCTTCCGGGAGGGCATTAAATAAACGATTACAAACAACTGAATAAGAATTCTTATAAGCGGTGGTTCGATAGCTTGGCACTTGTAACATATTAAGCGAGTTATTGCGTAGGTTATAGTTTGAGATTATACGAAAGTTTCGGTTACCAGACTTCATAAAGAATGCTTTTAGAACCTTAAAACAGTATAAGTGACGAACAGGAAGAATACCTAATTGACAAAACAAAGGAAAACTAGGATACCTACCAGGTTTACGACAAATCGTGGGACAGTAGCGTGGGATGAAAATTTCATATTAGAGTCAAGTAACAGTCCAAGGTACATAAATTCATCTACATTCTCTATCAAAAAACAATCATCACTACAATTTTCACTAGTACAAAATAATTGACCAGACACACTGGTTGCACATTTACATTGATACAATTTAAATTTTTTGCAATTCGGTGCATGAAAAAGTACATCCGGTTTTTGATTACCGGACGGAGATAAATTGAAGAACATTAATTTCGTCTTAGGACTTATTACAAGTTTGTGTTCAGCGAACCATTGTCTTAGAGTATGTACATCGCAATTTATGTCAGCATAGAGATCTAAAGGACTGTTGACGCCATACGACAACCCAACATCGTCAGCAAAAGCTGTAGGTAAGCCTTTTAGATTGAGGTGGAAGAGAGAGTTAATATATATTAAGAACAGAATGGGACCCAGGACTGAACCTTGTGGTACTCCAAGCCTGATTAATTGCACATCACTTCTCGTCTCATTCAACTTTACTCTCTGTGTTCTATTATTCAGATATGTGTTAAACCATTCGAGCATGAAACCACGCACACCTGCATTTTCCAGTTTACTCAACAGAATTTTGTGGTCAACCATGTCGAAGGCTTTGGTTATATCAATGAATAACGCAGCTGTACATTTTCTTTTGTCAAGGTTGCTTATTATCTGATAGCAAAACTCTAGAAGTGCGTCCTCGGTAGATTTGCCCTTTTGAAATGCAAATTGAGAAGAATGAAAGAACATCGTCTTGTCTAGGAAGTTTACTAACCTAATTTTGATAAGCTTTTCCAAAATTTTACTTATGGTTGGCAGAAGAGATATCGGCCTATAATTTCCTATTTCAGTTGGAGAGCCCTTTTTAAACAAAGGAATAACATCAGCACACTTTAGATCGTCAGGAAAAATACCAGAAAAAACACTACGGTTGAATACATCAGCTAATACATCCACAATGAAACATGCAATATTTTTAAGGACGACATTAGAAATGCCATCGACACCACATGAATATGAGTTTTTCAAACTGCCAATCGTACTTAAAACCTCTAAAGGAGTTATAGGGTCGAAAACAAAACTTCTACAGCGCACAGAGTTTACATCACCAATAGCAGAACATTGAGAACATTGATTTTGCGTTAGTCCACTATGTAATTTAAGTCCGATACTTGAAAAATGTCTATTAAAAGCGTCAGCGATATCCTTTTTATTTGTTATTTCCTTATTACTAGTACGTAGAACAATAGTTTTTTGAGTGGATGATTTTTTGTTGAGAATAGTGTTTACAACTTTCCACTCTTTCTTTAGATTGCCTCTAGCTGAACAAAATTGAGCACGGTAATAAGAGTCAAGTCAAGTCCTTTTTCAAATCAGCACATATTTTTTTATATTTCATTTTGAGGAAAGCGTTACTAGGGTGTTTATTGCACTTTACTCTAAGCTTATTTTTAATTGTTACTTTATTTAATAAATAATTAGATAACCAGGGCTTAAGTTTATAAATATATTTTCTATTGGTCAGAGAACTGCAACTGGTAATATGACTTTTGAGAGTGGTTAAGAAATTGGAAAATGCATTTGATACGTCACTAGAGTTATAAACATTGTTCCAGGACTCAAAATACAATTTGTTACGAAGCTTAATATAGTTTATTTTTGGCTTGCCTTCGAAACATTTCTGAGTGGGACTATTGTTTTTACACTTTACATTAAATAGTACTCCAGTCATGGAATGGTCAGTAATTAAAAAATCAAAAAGACAATACTCACACTCTAAACAAGCAATATTTCGAAAACGTCCATAAATATGTTCTAAACAAGTACCTGATGCAGGCCTAGTGGGCACATTGATGAAGTTTGTCAGGCCATTTACAGCTAACACAGAAAGATAATTAGATACCATAGGACTATCATCTAGACAATCAACATTAAAGTCACCTACAACTACAAAGTTTTTGGATTTCTCCCTATTTTCATTATTTACTTCGATAGACGCCTTTAAAATGTCTGCACTATGACAATCAACATCGGAAACATCAATGATTTTAAAAGTGTTCTTTATAAAACAGCCAACGCCACCTGCTGCGTAATTTTCGTTTGTTTTAGCATAGAAACTATAACCAGGCAAGTAGTAATCATTTTCTTCAACCTCATAAATCCATATCTCAGACACGAACACAATATCCGGAACACACGCAAACGAGTTAATATGTGCGACGAGCGCAGAAAAGTTTTCTCTCAGACTTCTAATATTTTGATGAACAATAAATAATTTTTCATTGCAATAAGAAATATTTGTTAGAACAGCATCACAGTGAGGTTTGCATTGGACAAGGATAGAAGAGTTATCAATTAAATCATTTTTAGAATTCATACTATGTACACAAAAGAGTAGAAAGAAAAAAAAACAAACTCAAATGAGAGATATCACTAAAAGATCTGATCGAGATAACTCTTCCACCCTCCTCTTTTCTTAATAATATTTGATTTTTGCCAGAAATCAACTACAGAGAGATACTCAACTCTCGAGCTTTTTTCGTCTCGCCTATGACCGTCCATTTCCAATATTTTTCCAGATTTTCCAATATTTTCGTTAAACTCACGCATACTGCCTTATTTTTACGCACACTGCCAAATTTTTACGCACACTTCCACAGAGTTTAACGAACTCCCGTTATCCTGGGACATTTGCCCACGAAAATGGCGGACATTTGCCCACGATAGTGTCATTTTTTGCCCACTACTGGAATAATGCACTGGTTGTGTTCATGAGGCCGAACATTTTTCAAATATTAAAAAAACGTTGGATATTGTTGTAAAAATTTTGCTTAATATATTGACATTAAAAATTGTATATGTTGTATATTTGGATACTATTTAATTGTGTAAGATGATATTTCATAATTATCACTCCGTATTTATTCACATTTACACTGCATTGTTGTATATAAATAACGAAATTAATTCTTCAAATAAAAAAAACACGATTGCAGAAGTACAAATAAATTAAAAAAACAAGTTGTATACATAACTGCATATACTTATATAGATTCATGCATATTTAATTTCATCCGTAGTTATTTGTGAATATAGCCTTTGAATTCCTAAACAAAGGAAAATATAAAAATGTTGGAAATAAAATTGTCTTTTTTAAGGATGTTTTGAAACATTAATGCATTATCACGAAAAAACTAAAATAAATGCATAAATCCATGGAATTCAAAACAAAAAAATTTTCTGAATTTCAATATTAACGTTTAATAAAGGAACACTTTGAAAAAACAAACCAGTTGTTTTCTTAAATCTGAAGACCACAAGGAGATACTTCGGTCATTTCAATACTTAAGGATGAATTTTAATTTTGTTAAATATTTTATTTGATTTTCTCAGGTTCAACGTCAATAAGTACATTTATCACTTATCTCTCCGATTGTTTCAGTATTTCCAATGAAATTAGAATAAATAAAAAATATATCAAACCTATTTCCATATATTTCATAATATAATAATTTAAACTTCAATTTAAAAATAACCGATAATTAATAGTTTCCAATAGTCCTTCCAGTCGTAATTATTTATTAAAATGAATGCTCTTACTGAACATTTCGTTTTCGTTGAACTTCCCCTTCTTTTCGTGGTGAACGTATTGCAAAGGATTTGTGATAGCGTTTGGAAAAAAAGGAGAGTGGGGGTATGGCCAACCCCCTGATAGATTTCTTCCCATATGTATGTAGATAAGGAATGCATGTTTTGCATGAATTTGTTTGGAGGGGAAGTCAATCAGCTGTTCAAAACAAATCACACGTATTCACGGATACTGTACGAAAAAATGTTATAAAAAACGCTGTCAGATGACGTCATGAGGGTAGAAGGGAAAGAGTTGAGTATCTCTATGTAGCTGATTTCTGATTTTTGCTAAACCATACGTATTTTGCTCCTTTCTTCTTTGCTATCTCCTTCGTCTTCATTAAAAGAGCTTGCGTGTAACGAGTACGGGAGTCGTTGACAAATATGCTGGTTCCTTTGTTGTTATTGCTGGTACTTCTGTTTACACCGCCGCTGGAGAGGTCAACCACTTGTGTGACGAGTTTGTTTTTGTTCGTCCTCTTTGCGGACATTATGCGTTGCTTCGTTGTATGGTTGGAGAACTTCACACAGATGATTGGCTTCGACTGAGTTTTAGAGCGCATTTTTTTTATATAGCAACTCATTATTTCACTGTCAGCAACATCAACAGACAGGGCATCACTGAAGATTTGTTTAGCCTTTTCAGTTGCATTGATGTCATTGACATTTGGGATACCAACAATCTCTATAGAGTTCATTAGCGATTCTTGTTGTTGCCAATTTAATTTAGACTCTAGATTTTGCACTTTTGTCCTAAGTTCTATGTTCTCTTCCCTCAATTCGGCCAATTCTTTGAGAAAACGGGTGTTACAGTCTTCTAATTGTGACAGTTTAGCATATATCATCTGAAGAGTACATTGACTCTCGCTAATGACGTCACTGTTAGATGATTCTCTATTTAGCGGCTGAGTGTTGGATTTTTTAGTTGGAAGAGAACTAGTGTTAGATGGGGCGTTGTTGTTGGTGAGCTTCTTGGATGTTGCTGGCGTTTGATCATGCAGAGAGCGTCGTCGTAAAACTGCACACTTGTCGCACCTATAGGCATTTCCATTTGATTTGAAGAATTCTGCATCATCTTTAGTGATATTCACACAAATGAAATGGAAAAAGTGCTTGCAGTCACCACAGTTTATTTTTGCAGAGCAATTGCGATCTATTTTTTACTTACACACTGGACAATTCATTTTAACTTAGGAGCTTATTTTTTGCGATGTGTACCCCACGACAACTACAAAACTGATGTGGCTGCACAATGGATCAAAACTGGTCTAAGTGCACACCTTAGCCACTTCTACCTACCTACCTACCTAACTTCAACCCAAATCAACTATACATACAAACAATCAAACACCCATTCGTACATAAGCATACGAATGTCTATATACAAATTTATCACACAGAAACATAGAAAATCCCTTCCATCATACCATCATACCCAATCACTACTCATGCCTGCGGTGTGTACATCGCTGTTGAGCATTTAGGGGTTGAAATGGATCTGATATAATACTCATCATCGTATCAGGTGGTCAATCACAGCATGGAATTTATGTGTGAAAATGATAAACGTTGAATATCTTAAATCATTGATATCTCGAAATTTGCACATAAGTCGATACTTTTATATTTATAAATTCTTTATGCATTTGATCAGACCTGCAAAACTCGGTCATGCCGTTTTTGGCCAATATCTCGAAAACTTTACGGATATCTTAAAAAAAATGTGTTCGATGCAAGTCTTAAGAATGATGTACATATACGAAATTTTTCATTCCAAGTTACAATATGGAAATTGTTGTTGGTGTTTAAACTCACAATTGTAAAATAATTGCGTATGCTTTTATTACGAGTTCACACAGCCAAATAAACAAATCAAATTTCAATGCCACTTGGAATCGAACCTCTTCGGAGTTTGTTCGCTTCTGAAGAAATGTAAATTCAGCATTATTGAATATTGTTTGTAAACCATTATTTCGTAAACTAAGGATTTATTAATTTTTCTGTTAGTATGAATAAGAGGAATGAAATAAAGTAGATTCAGAAGCTTATGAACAGTGACACAAGACTTTTTCCTCTTCAAATGAGTCTGCTTGAAGCATTGTTCCAGCTTTTTAGTACAATCGATACAAAAATCGACTTGTACCATCTTCAAGAACAGATCTAGGTTCATGCATCTATGATCAATTATATCACAGGTTGGATAAAATAATCCAAGGCGTAACATTTGGCGACCCTAACAGGACCTGGTCCAACAATTAATTAGAGAAGCGTGAACGGGGCTTCAACATCGTTCAAATTTTTTTTTGCATATACTGGGCTGAATCTAGTACGACAGATCAATAAATTCGATAGTTTAACAGATTTGAGCACATACGGAAATAAGGCTTGAAGGACCTCAAACATGGAGTTTGACGACTACACCCAACAGGAAGTTCGTGGAGGTGCAATCCTCAAGTTATTGAAAGAACATAAGAAGGAAGTTGAAGAAAGGAAACCTCCCAGCAGGAGCTTCAACAACGCTTGGCTCAACTTCGAAGAACTCTGGTAGAAATTTGACAAAACCGACAGTACCATAAGGGAAACCTGTGCAGTAGACTTGAATCACCCATATTTCCAGAAAGATTACTGCACAGAAGTTCGGAAGGTTGTAGAAGATCTCCGAAGGGACATAGCCAATTGCCTTCGCCTAGAACCTCCATGGAGAGGCGGTAAGGAGGAAGACCGTTCCAAGTCCAGGATACCAGAAGATGACATGGTTGGAAGGGCTGTCGATCGAAACGGGTGAAAATAGGACAACGAGGACGACAATAGAGGAGGAACCACAGCCAGCGAATCACCAAAACGTATCTGGTGGAGAAGCAACATTATAGGTGGGTTATGGATTCAGTAAAATCCTTCTTACGCAATAGCACATTAGGAACAGGTAGATCAGAGGAGTTCTACCGTTCTACGTAATGTGGAACAGAATTGGGAGGAAGTACCGATGATGTATCGAAGTCTAAGAAACAAGCTGACACATGAAGACGTTCAGGAATACTTCGAGATGCAGGAACGGGTTGCGACCACATTGCTGGAAATTCATGAACATTTGGAATCCAGATGTTGCGAGCTCAACAAGTCGATAATGCTAGGTCGATACGTAGCCTGCATGATACCATACAAGAATGTGTACTGGGATTACAGGGCTTGAAGATAGATACAAGCACCTGGGGCCCAATCCTGCTTCCTTTTTTTTAATCACAAAATTGGATAAATATACCCATAAACTGTACGAACAATCACTGGACCATCCACGACACCTTCCATCATTTAAGAAGTTTTTCGTTTCAAATCCCTAAAAGGGTTGGGAGCTAAACCCAAATTGGAAGATAATAGAACAACCAAACCAGTCTTCAAGACCTTATCAGCAGTAAGATTCCATCAGATGATTTGTACGTCACGCAAGGGAAACTCCGTGTGGAGTTTTGCCAGTTCTCCCATCGGGTACGTCCCTAGGTGGCAGATTGCGGCCCCCTGTGTGTGAACGGTCACAAAACCCGTTCACACACAGGTTGGTGGAAACGGGTTGGTGGAAATAACCAAATATCACCCACGGACCAAAAAACTGCCAAGAGCGGAATACTATTAAAATAATACAAAATATGGATAGGACAGGGAGTCAGATCCCCAGTATCGGCGCCAGAGAGTGCGAAAGCAGGCCCAAAGTCGTCGACATACAATGACTGCAATAAAAACAATAATGTTCCAATATCTCCTACGGCGGTGGGTAAACATCTTACGAGAAGCCGAAGCGGAAGTTTCGGATCTACGTTCCAAAGTTGCTCAGCTCGAGTAACAAGTACAGGCCATCAACATCCATCTTGAGGAAAACTGTCCGTCAACGTCACAAGTGCTAAGAAATAGCAAAAAGCATAATGCGGCCCATACGCTTAGTTCACAAGTCAGTCGTGATCAACCAACGAAGAGAGCAAGGGAAAGAGACAATGTCAACAACGCTACCGAACAGCAGAGTAAGACCCCGTCTCCCAAAAAAAACATATAACCACACCGAAAGTTGCACCCACAAGAAACGGTAAAGAGAAAAGCAACAGAAGCAAAACACAGGCAACCCCTCGCAAAACGGCTCCAAGCGAAAACAAAAAAGTCAAACCAAAGACGAATGAGTGGACAAAAATCAACAAAGGCACCAGAAAAAATCAACATATCTTGATGATATGCTGCGAAAACTGAAAGCAGATCTCACATTAGAAAATGTCGGAGCTAACGTAAGCCGAATTCGGGAAACAGCAAGCGGAGACCTCTTACTCTCATTGAAAAAATCTCCCGAGATGGCTACCATGAGCCTGGAAGAAAAAATTGGAAAGTCGCTAGGCGAATGTGCTAATGTACGCTCAGTAACGGATGAAATACTGCTCGAGTGCAAGGATATAGATGAAGTTACATCGAAGGAAGAAGTCTGCGTCGCTATTACCAAATACCTGCAAGACTTCGAAGTAAAAACACCCGACACCCGAGTCTATTGTAGGATACGAGACAAAATCTCACCAAAATGCTTTAGGTGCCTTGGGTTTGGCTATATGGCAAGAACGTGCAAAGGCCCTACCGACCGATCGAATACATGCCTTGGATGCGGAGAAAACGGACACAAATTGAAGGATTGCAAGTTGAAGCCAAAATGCTTGCACTGCACTGCAAACGGATTAAACTGTGGACATATAACCGGTAGTGTTAGATACACTACCGCACAACATTACATCCAGCCCTGTTATTAAATACCTTTGAGTGATGACTGATGCTCGCCTTAATTATAAGCATCACCTCGCGTGTGCTTGTGAGAAATCGTCGAAAGCGATAAGCGCTCTTTCGAGACTCATGTCAAATGTCGGTGGACGGAGGCAAATTAAACGGTTAATGCTGGCGAGTGTTGTATAAAAATAAAAAGTCGCACATGAAACACGCCAAATCTGTTTACAGATTATGTGCACTAAGAGTTAGCAGTGCATTTCACGACGCGATATTGGTAATATCCTCCATGGTACCCATCGATATCCTAGCTCTAGAAATTAGGAGACTTTACGACAATCGCGTGCAAATCGGGCCTACTGTGAACCACGCGAAGAAAATAGAAGGAAGTCACAGCATAGAAATGTGGCAACAACGATGGAACGTGTCCCAAAAAGGTAGATGGACGTACCGACTAATCCCAAGGATTGAAAATTGAATAAATTGAAAACACGGCAGTCACGGTGGCTTCCGTGAATACCTATTCAAGCGGAACCGTGATTCAAGCCCGTCCTGTCTTCGATGCCTACACGCGGAAGAAAATGTGGAGCACGTTTTCTTTGAATGTCCTCGTTTTGAAGGCGAAAGAGATATTTTGCAGGAAAAATTTTGTGAACAGCCGATACCAGATAACATAGTTAAGTATATTTTAAAATGTGAAAATTATTGGGCAGCTGTAGGAATAATGTGCGATCTTAGGTACGTAGAACGACAGCGGAACGCGAATTCGCTAAACATCTAGTGACGAAGCAAATAGCTCGAACCCGTCCCTCGTAAAGTAATACCTAGCGGTAGTTCCGCGAGGGAGTAAACAAACGGGAAGTTTGAGGCTGGGGGGTTTTAGCCAGTAAGAATCCGGCACTACCAAAGGACGCAAAGGCAACCACCCGCTTTGTAAGTGTCAGCAATTTCTAGATCTTTCACCTGCGCAACGATTGAATCTGGTCAAGCAGTTCAACCTTTGTATTAATTGCTTAAAATTTGGACATTTTGCAACGAACTGCAAGTCTCGCAATTGTTCAAAATGCCAGAAGAGTCATAATACACTTCTACATACATATAGAGACCGACAGCACTCGCACACAAAGGAATCCAACCATAGTCAAGGTCGGGGCATCTGCAACCACCTTACCACCACATGAGACCCAGATGTTGGAAAATCCATTATGGGGAAATCATCAGCGCACATTTGTTTTACTTGGAACTGCAAGAGTTAAAATAATAGGACCTAATCACCAAATGCTGTATTGCCAAGCACTATTGGATTCAGGGTCTCAAATCAACCTTATCAGTCAAAGATTAGTTAAGGCACTAAAGCTAATACCAAAACTTGACTCCAAGGAAAGCGAGAAGCAAACTAACGAATAACTGTCAGAATACAATCCAATACAACCAATTACTTTCCGAGAGTGGAAGCCTTTGTACTTAAGGAAATTATTTAACCTCAAACTGCGCAAGTATTGAATGTTCCGTCATGAAAAATCCCAGGAAATATCGCAGATCCCAAGTCCAACCGACCTGACAAAATAGATTTATTTTTAGGTGCCGAATTTTATCACAAAATGCTGGTGGTCGGACAAATAAGGCTTGCTGTTGGACTTACATGTTACTTAGGTTACAATATACATTGCTCGGGTGGATAACTTCTGGTAGGGTTGAGGGATCTGATGCAACAACAGCCACATGTGGGATATGACTCTACGAAAATTCTGGCGATTAGAGGAAATAGCAGAAGATGAAATAATTTAGCCGATCAAAAATGCGGAAGACATTTTGACAAAACATTCCAGCGAGACGAGCAGAATGGAAGATTTGTAGTGCACTTGCCTTTTACACGCCAATCGTCAGAATTAGGTGACTTAATTCTAGGGAGTCAACGAACGATTCTTCGCTATAGAGAAAAAATTAAGTAAAGACAACCATCAGAATACCCAATATGTCAACTTCATGGAAGAGTATCTAATATCTTAGGACACATGACAGAGGTAGACTTAAGCAACATACAGTCACCTCACTATTTCCTTCCTCATCATGGAGTGCTTAAGCCCGACAGTACTACGACTAAATTAAGAGTTGTATTTGATGCATCCATGAAAACCTCGCCGAATATTTCATTAAACGATTTACTATTGGCAGGCCCGATGTATCAGTATGATATTTTCTCACTATTATTGCGCTTTCGAACACCGCGTTTTGTGTTCACTGCCGATATCGAAAAAATATATCGGCAAATAATTGAGAGGGAAGAAAATCGAAGATACCAGATGATCTTCTGGCGGAAAGAAAGGGATCAAGTTTGGAAGTGTTATCAGTTAAACACGGTAACATATGGCACCACATCCGCTCCCTACTTAGCAACACGCTGCCTCAAGCAACTAGCTAATGAAAATACACATCAATATCCATTGGGAGCTCAAGTTTTGGCAAACGACTTCTTCATTTGACAGGTAAATTGGTGTCGTTTTCATATATTTTTGTTGAGTGGATATTCAAATTGAATTATTAATGAACAATCTTCGATTGTTTTGAACATATGATATTACTGCAGTTGTTTTCATTAAAAGATACAATTAAAAATGAAATATACATACCTATGTATGTAGGTGAAATATGCATATGTAAAGTATGTGGAAGTATATGCAAATCCGTCTTTTTATTTATTCTTTGAAAAACATTACTTAACCATGGATGAACATATAGCATAAATGCAATGATATGTATGTATATATGTACATGTATATATGTATACAATTGCTACTCAATTTGAGTTATGGACGAAAATACGAATGGCGGTGAATTTGAAGTACGGTGGTATTAATTATAGAGTGCCATCAGAAAAATAAGGATTTTTTTTAAGACAACTTTATATAAGCCGTAAACTCATTACAGGCTCTTGGCAGAATATGATACTTTTCTGTTTCTTACATATTCTACACACGATATTGAGGGGAGCGTATTTATTCACGCACACTTTTCCTACTTCATCATGGAACGATGAAGAAAAGATCTTCTGAAGTTTTTTTTAAGAAAATTCAATTTCAGTGCCGAACCATAACTTGTTTACGAAATATTAGCAATAAAACAATTCACCAATTAGACATTAAACTAATTTATAAATTATTTTAAATACAAATAACAACGACATGCATGCCATGACATTCAAAAAAAGGAAGTGATGCCAAGCTGTCATATATTTTTTGCGATCGCATTACTCAGACGTGAATGTATTTGATAGTCACATTTGATTGTCAAAAGTCAAAAGACAATCAACTATCGCTTTAGCCGATTCCAAAAAAAACTTCTCCTTGTTTCCTTTAGGATTGGGCATTTGCCTAGAAAATGCATGGTATATTCTCGGTCTTCCAAATTGCACATACTAAAGAGTATAGGAAGATCTTCTCTATGGGGGATATAATTGAGTTTTAGGAGTTCTCCACGGAGTTTAAACATTGTTGATATTTCGAGAATGCTATGGATGTCTTTGACGTAGTTTTTATCCTCAAGATTGTGATTTAGCCGGCTATACATACAACGATGCAGTGATTCCGTCGCTTCTTCTACAAACCTCATTCTGGCCTTTTCATCAACTCTCGCTATGAGCTGGTATAGTGAGTTCTTCCAGTTCATAGTTTCCGCACTCAGCTCTACACCACAACTGCGAGCAAATTCCAGCCATTCTTCGAACCATGCTTTTTTGTTCCGAATCGCGTATAAGGCTATTATCTTTGGAAGACGGTTGTCTGACATGCTTATAACTCTTAGTATGTAGTTTACCTGCAACTTCAGTTTTTTAATAAATAGTGGAGATAGGCCTGTTTCCAGCATGAGCATATAATTCGGAGTCTTTGGAGGGGGGTGGAATGTTTTCTTAATGAAAAAACGTTGTAGTTTTTCAACTTCCTCATATGGCTTATACCCCCATACTTGCGCCTTTGAATTTACTGCTGTGCATAATCTTTGAGTTGCTGAAACAGTTTTTCCACACTACATTGATGACGGTTTTAGATTTCGTGAGTTTCTCCTTCAGATGTCTGTTCATACTAAGGCTACTTGTTAAAAGGATTCCAAGATACCTGTATTCATTTACAATTTCTATACTTTCTCCATTAAAGCGCCATTTTTCGTTGTAAGCAAGTCTACCACCTCTCTTTTTGAATATCATTATTTTAGATTTATCCAAATTCACGACCAGGCTGCAGTACTCATACAATTTGTTAATCATCAATTGCAAGGATTCCGGTGAGCTTGCCAACAGTACAATGTCATCTGCGAACAGAAGGGCTTTAATGAGAGTCCCTGCAATTTCTATTCCTCCTGGGAGAAAGTCTACTATATCGTCTATAAAGAGGACAAATAGACTTGGGCTCAGCGAACATACCTGCCTTACTCCTGATACCGTCTGAAACCATTCTGATAGCGTCTCACCATTCCAAACAGCTGCCTTGGTATCTTCATAAAGGTTTTGTAAAACCCTTCCGAGTTTTTATGACATTCCCATACTATATAACTTATAAAATAAGGCATTTCGGTTTACAGAATCGAAGGCCGCTTTGAAGTCCACAAAGAAGGCGTAGAGTTTTTTTATTTCGGCTTATGAATGTGTCTGCTATGCTTTTCAATACAAAAATGTGGTCGACAGTTGAGTATCCAGACCTAAAACTCGCCTGGAATTCCCTTAGCAGATTATTGGCCTATATCCATGTGTCCAGCCGCCTCTGCAATATTGCTGCAAAAATTTTGTAGGATGCATTTAAGAACGATATTCCCCGATAGTTAGCAGGAACCGATGTATCGCCTTTTTTGTGGATGGGGAAAATCTGAGCTTCTTTAAACCTTTGGGGCACTATTCCACGATCGAATATGTTGTTGTATAAGCCAATGAGGTTGTCTTTCAGACGGTGCTATGTTTATAAAATTCGGTTGGTATACCATTCGACCCTGCAGCCTTTCTATCTTTCAGTTCAAGCAGCGCAGCCGCGAGCTCCTGGTGAGATATAGGATCGTCTAAAATGTTGTTGATATAGGATCGCTGATGGATTCAGTAACCTCTTGATATGATCTAGCAGGATATTAGGGCTAAGACCTCTGTTGATTACATATCTTCCTCCATTAAGTGACTTTGCTAATTTCCAGAACTCGGATGCGTTGTTACAACACCCCAGTCTGCGCGCCTCTCTTTTAAAGTAATTTCGCTTACTTTGTTTGCAAACATCTTTATACTTCTGATTCGCTCTAAGATAAGACTTTTTGAGAGTGTCTGTGTTGAAAGCCCGAAATAATTTAAGCCAGGAAAACGTTCTTTATTTTGTTTGCGGGTGTTTGATAGGGAGGATATGACTCTTTTATAATTTGCTCCATATCCGCTATGGTCGTAACATTTCTTCCTTGCAATTTCTCATCAATTTTCGTTCTATATTGCGCGGCTTTGTTCTCGTTCCATACCATTTTTGGGAGCACCATCATATCCCTTATTTGCTCGTTTGTCGGCGTGGAGTGCGCAACCGTTACAATGATAGGAAGATGATCAGAGTATATGACTTGCTTCGCTTCCAAATCAGTGACATGGTAGTTCCAGTCTCCCCTTGCCAAACAGTAATCAATAACTGATGTTCCAGTACCTCCAATGAACGTCAAATCACCCCATTCATCACTCGCTCTTGTACCAGTCAGTATCTGAAAACCAAAAGAATCGCAGAACTCTATAAGCCTTCTTCCTCTTTCATTACACAATGAATCCTTGGACCATCGTTCTACCCCGGCTTCATAATTCTCCGCACCACAGGTCTCTCCTACTCGCGCATTCAAATCTCCAATTATAAGCACGTTCTGTTCATCACAATATAACATTGCTTCTTGAAGATTCTCGAAGTCTCGTTCCCAATTATTGCAGTTTAGGTATGTTGGGAATATATAAAACTCCTTACTGCCCAATCGCAAACACACATACGAGTATGTGAGGTGATCGAACATTTTAAACTCACAGCAAATGTCGAGATCTCTCCTAAAACCAAAATAACATCCCCTCTCTCTTCCTCTTGTACATCTTCTTGCGGCGGATATCCACTTATACTCGTAGTTTAGGAACTTATTTTCAAAAAGCTTGTACTTATTTTCTGTTATAAATGTTTCAAATAGAAATATAAATTCAAATTTATTAATAAAATTATAAAAATCTGTAAATAGGGACTTATTACTTAAACCTGCAATATTATAAGACAATATTTTAAATTCTTTAAACTCTTGCCAATTTTGGTTTATTTTAGCATTATTTAAGGGATGGCAGACGACATTATAATTAAAAACGATTCTGGAGCATGGTTACATTAGTTTGAGAAGCACTGTTGAGATTCCCGCTTGTGCTTGCCACATAAGCATTCTGATCTCCACCTCCTGTCATTGTCGGTTTCGTTCTGTCACTGCACTTTTGTTGGAGTATTGCTTTTCCGTTCGCGCTGTCACATTGAATGCTATAAAAATAAAACACGTCGTCACCTGCTCTCAGTGTTTGCCCACGTAATTCAGTTTTTATGTTGCTGTTTTTTCTTGTGACTTCGGTTTTAATTTTTAACAACTGTCTCCTCCTTTCCCTGTAAGCCGCCGTGTAATCCCTATGCATCGAAACGCCAGTGCCTCGAAGATTTGTTGCTGATCGAAGCGTGCGTTCCACATCTACCCTATTTCTCATTCTGACAATGACATTTGCCAGGTTGTTATTTGATCGTAACTTCTGCGTATCTGCAACTACTGAGCTGTCCGTTGTGTTCAAGAGCTCCAGACATAATTCTTTAGCCCTAGACTCCGGCTCGATTCCAGTTTGTGTTGGGATATGCACCACAATAGTATTTTCATTGGCTCTTTTTTCCAGGAATTCGAGTTTGGATTCTAGGAGTATGCGTCGGTCTTCCATGATCTGCACTTTGGCCTTAAGCATTTTATTATCACATTGCAATTCCTGCATTTTCTGCGATATGTCAGCCAAATCGGACTTGGTCGGTAAATTTTTCAGCCTGTCATCAAGCAGTGAAGCCATGGAACCCTCGATCAGTGCCTTGAGGTCTAAAATAGACATATTTACCACCGCATTTTGTTGCGAATCGGCTTCCTTAATAGGCAAAGATTCCGGTGACGTTTCTATAATACGCCGTTTAGAAGTATGTACCGATATTGGTACCGCAGTGCTATTGTTACAGTTGCTTTTAGGCGGTGTTCTTGCAATTTTCGATCCCTTATTCATTTTTTCGTTGGAATTTTTGAATTTAATGCCAAAAATGGTTTGACTCACCAAATTCTTTGAGCTTACTATATGTTTTACAAATACTGGTCGTAGATAGAGCACTTTTTAATGAAAAATAGCTTCGAAATTTACAAAATGTTTAATATTTTCTTAGAGTTCACTTTAAATGCGTTTGACTGATACTTTGACAGAAATGTCAATCCCAATTCAGCACCATTCAGCACGTCATACAATGACATTTCAGCCCGCTGTCATAAACAAAAAAACAGCTGTCAACAAAACTATAAATCATTTCAAGTGATCATTGCAATAAAAATGGAATATATATGTTTGAATTAGCATTTAAATTCATCTTTAAATTAATATAACAAGCTAAATGGTTCATCAACTTCTGATTTCCAATCAGGAAAAAATATCAATAATAATTTCTAACACTAGCTGTCATTTGAAATGCTGAAGTTGCAGTGCGAACGCTAAATTGGATTCTGAATTTTTTTTTCGTGAAATGCTGAATTTCGGTGCGGTGCAAACGTACTATAAGTTTTGCTTCTTTCGCACATAAAAAAAAGGAAAATCTCAGCGTGTAATCGCGAAATGTGTGAAACGGTCTATTTAGCGCAAAATGTTTTAAAAGCTGCACCCCAAAAAGAATTTCATCGCAAATCGAAAAAAACGAACACCGCGGATGATCGCCGTATAATCAAAAACTGACCATTTTAAGTCTTCAAAAGCTATTTCCGCAGAAATTAACAACATCGTTAGTGCTCCAAGAGTTCGTGATGGCTTACAAAAAGCCAAACTTCTCGGACAAATAGCTAGGAAAGTTCTCTTAATGAGAAAAAAAAATTAAGCATGCACATGCACACATGCAAATAGGACGAACGATATCGGTGAAAATAAATGGCGAAATATTTTGTTGAGCGACGAAACAAAGATTAATATCTTTGGAAATGACTGTGAAAAGAGTGAATAGATTCTCAATCAAGGAATTCCATAACCGTTGCATAAAAAATACAGTGGAACATGGAGGCGGCAACATAATGGCCTGGGGATGTTTTTCTTAGAATGATGTTCGTATTCCATATTCCAGACTACAAACAATGTGACGGCAGCCAAGTACACAGACATTTTGCAAATCGTAATGCTATCAAACGCCAAAAAAAACATGCCTCTGCGTTGGATTTTTCAGCAGGATAACGACCCCAAGCATACTTCCACACTAGTAAAAAAATGCTTTGTTCACAAGAAAATCGACTTGCTAGCTTGGCCAAGTTAATCTCTAGACCTAAACTTTATTGAAAACGTGTGGACGCATCTAAAGAAGAAATTGTTTGAGCAAATATTTACCAATACAGACTAACAGTGATAATTTGTTCAAAAAACTTGTTATGAAATACCAGTAGAGACATGTCAAGCAGTATGCCGAAAAGGATGGCAAAAAATATAATGCGAAAGCGTAACTTCCCGGGGTATTAGTGGTAATTGGTTTCGCAACTGAAATAAGTAAGCATTTTAGCTCTTAATTTAAAAATTTTGGAAAAAATTACAATGTATCCATTTTTTTGATCACACATTTTTATGAACTAACACAATTTAAAAAAGTTATTTACGTAAATATTGAAAATATTTTTATGTTTTAAGTTTTTAATAAGTATCTAGAATAAAAATATATTAGTCTTTTTTGCGAACCTTAACCATTTATTTCAATGTGCAACACTAAAGACGAGAAATGTAAGGTGTATCTATTTTTTTGATCAGGTGTGTACATTAGATCAACTCACAGCGACTCGGAAATCGTGTTGGCTTGGAAAAATTTCCGAAGCATTATACTATTACCGTTTCATAGCAAATCGAGTAAGAGCAATCAGAAGCATGACCTCTCCTCAGCAATGGCGGCATATGCCTATCAAACAGAATCCGACCGACATTTTTTTGTATCTATATGGACCAAAAACTTGGCCAGGCAAACTAGAAGAGAACAACACAGATATAGAAAAAAAAGGTCCAAGGTTACACTAACAGCAACGCTCGAAACTTCGTCCGGTATAATAAACAGGATAGAACATCATAATTCATTCAGACGTTTACTACGGGTTATTGCCTATATCAAACGAAATTAATGACGCAAATCATGGGGAACATACCGGCGGCTCGTGTCCAGCCCGCCAGACCCTTCGTGAACTCCGCAGTAGACTTTTTTGGACTAGTGTGGATTCACTTTAAAGTCAGAGGAAAGCATCCTCGAAAGGCCGTATTCTGCTGCTTCGCAACTAAGGCAACACTCTTCGACGTTGTGGGAGATCTAACCACAGAAGCACTCTTAGGTGTCCTTAAGCGTTTCATAGGAAGAGGACATTGCCAAAACCTCTATTGCGACAATGCAACAAACTTCATCGGCGCAAGAAACCAGCTTAAGGAGGTTGAATCTTCCATACATTCGCCTTCATCGAAAGAGAAAATAACCTCGTTCTGCAGTGCAGGGAGTATGGAATTTAATTTTATTCCACCTCGAGCGCCCCTCCTCTCACACTGCTAATTTCGAATTTATTTGTGCTAAAATTTCCATTTTTAAACATAATCTTTATCTGTTTTGCTGCTACATTCGCTCTTCTCAACCAATCCGAAGCTATCAACTTGCTATTGATGCTATAGACTCTCTTTTTGACGTCATAGATCCCAGGGTGACTTTAACCTACCTCATCTCCAATGGGTACAATCTGATGATTAATCATATTTTGTCGCGACCAATGTTACCACTGAATTGGAGTCAGTGTTTTTAGATTGCATTTCCAATTCCTGTTTATATCAATTGTGTTATAAGTGGTATAACTAACTGCCTTAATATGCAACCTGATCTAATTTTCTCATCCAACACAGGAAATTGCGTTGTCGATGAAAGTGATTACCTACTCTCTACTTTAGACCGGTATCACCCACCTCTCATAGTTTAAATTTTCGAAAAGCGGATTTTGGCAAGCTATTACTTGCTCAGTTAAGCCAACTTTAATAATGCTCACCTTAACGTTGAAACTGCTCTTTCGTCCTTTTATTCTATAATTTTTGAATGCATTCTAAAATCAGTCCCTTGCAAGATCACCAGAGGCTCTAATTCCTCCCCACTTTGGTATAACAAACACCTACGCTCGCTTTGCAACAAGAGAAACAAACTCTGAGAAACCTATTTAAAATCTCGGTCTGGTTTTGACCACTCCATATACGAGGGGCGTTCAATATATTCTCGGTATCGATATGAAGGAAAATGCGAATTCAATTTAAATTGTTTTTATTTTTCAATATAATCTCCCCTAACATCAATGCATTTGTTACATCTTGAGATAAGCTTTTTTAAACCCTCAAAAAAATAAATTTCCTCTTTCTCTGCAAAATACCCATTTATTGCCGACTTGAGTTCTTCATCATCCGAAAATCTTTTTCCACGAAGACATTTTTTTTCAAATCCGGAAACAGGAAATAATCACTAGGGGCAAGGTCTGGACTAAAGGGTGGGTGTTGGATTTCTTCGAAACCACAATCTCGCGCAGCAGCCTTGGAAACTCGCGCCGTGTGAACAGGAGCATTGTCATGAAGAAGCAACACACCAGCTGCGAGTTTACCCCGTCTTTTCTTTTTAATTTCCTCCCGCAAATTATACAAAGTGGAAGCGTAGGATGTGGCGTTGATGGTTTCATCTTTTTTTTGTACTCAATGAGCAAGATTCCCTTTGAGTCCCAAAAAACTGTGGCCATGAGCTTCCCGGCAGACGGAGTGACTTTGAACTTCTTCGGGGGGTCTGTTCCTGTTTTATGCCACTGCATGGACTCTTGTTTGCTTTCAGGGTCATAGTGGTGGACCCATGTTTCGTCACCAGTAACAATTCGATCCATAACACCGTCCGCGTTCTCACTACACATCTCCAAAAGCTCTCTACAGCATGCGATTCTCACTTTTTTCTGAGGCGCTGTGAGCATTCGTGGCACCCACCTTGAACTGACCTTTGAAAGGTTAAGATGGTCATGAAGAATGGTGTGAATGGTACCAATTGAAAGCTTGGTGATCTCTGCCATAATTTTCACCTTTATTCGGGCATCCTCAAGAAAAAGTTTTTCGACTTCTTTGATGCTTTCTCCCGTACAAGCAGTAGCCGGAGCGGGGGTCGTCTTCAATGCTCTCTTTGCCTCTCTTGAACTCACTTGACCACTTTTGCACAGTTGATAATGAAGGTGCGGAACCCTGGTAAACAGCCACCATCTCTTCATGAATAGTTTTTTGACTTTTTCCTTGCTTAGTGAGAAATTTAATTACAGCGCGATGCTCAATTTTCACCATTATCGTCTCAGTTGCCATTATGATTCTGTTTAACTAGAGATAAAACGCGAATTAATAATCACATTTATATGAAATTTTACATGAATGCACTAATATAATAGTATTACTTGATAAATCAGTCAATTTATATATACAACCACAGCTTCACCCTGATACCGAGAATATATTGAACGCCCCTCGTACCAGCGATTCCATTTACAATTTACTGAACAAAATTAACGTCTTTATCAAGAGGACATCAACCGAATGCAATCTAATCTCATTACAGACCCCAAGAGCTTTTATCATTTTGTTAATACCAAACGGAAATGTGATAACTATCCTGCAACTCTTAAATTCGAAGATATAATTTAGTCCGACCCGCAAACCATTGCAAATCTGTTCGCGGACTTCTTCAGTCAGTCGTACTCCGACTATTCCACTGACGTCGATCTCAATTATTTCTCCTACATAAACAACTGCGCCCAAACTTCACTAGTTTCTATCAACATCACCGTCCCCATCATTGAAGAGAAGTTAAATAACCTAAAGGACGATTATACTCCTGGACCCGATGGGTTACCAGCAACACTTTTGGCCCAACCTCTGACGTCTGTCTTCCTTATGTTCACCTCGCAGGGATCCTTCCCACTGCTTTGGATTATATTCATTGTTCCTATACATAAGAAAGGCTCAAGAAATGAGATAAATAACTACCGCTCCATAGCAAAATTTTCCTGCATTCCTAAAGTTTTTGAAAGCATCGTTTATGATTTAATGTATTTCCATTGCAAATCTTTGTTTTCCTCTTCACAACACGGTTTTCTCAAGGGCAGGTCGACCACGACGAACCTCGCGCAATTTGTCTTTGAAGCACTACGCGCATTTGAACATGGAAAAGAAGTCGTGATTTGATAAAATATCACACGATATTATTTTGTTCAAACTAACCGCTCTTGATAAAATATCACACGATATTATTTTGTTCAAACTAACCGCTCTAGGTTTCCCACCAAGGGTCGTCAAATGGATAAATTCTTATTTGGAAGGAAAAAAATATGAAGTTTTATTTAGATCTTTTGTCTCCAAGCCTTTAAAGGTGTTCCGCAGGGTAGCCACCTGGGTCCTTTAATTTTTGTCCTTACTACGAATGATGTTGTCTACATCATCAAGAACTCTCAACTTTCTGTTTACGCCGATGATATGAAAATCTTTAGTTACATCTCTTCTCCCTCCGATTCTAAACCCGTTCAACGTGATCTCAATAGATTCTCTGTTTGGTGTAAGAAGAGCTTTCTCCAGTTAAAGTCAGCAAATGTCAATCTATTACATTCTCCCGAAAATGACTGCAACCGGCTAAAAGCTACTTCCTATGCAATGAATTAATTCCTTCCGTCTGTTCTCTGCGTGATCTCGGTGTAATCTGCGATCGGAAGCTTAACTTCCGTTCCCATATCGATAACATAATTAATAGAGCCAACTCTGCACTAGGCTTTGTTAAACGTTGGTCAAAAGAATTTTCAAACCCCTATGTCACTAAATCTCTCTAAATCTCTCACCTTCGTTAGACCTTGAATTCTTGAATATGCAAGTCCGGTCTGGTCCCCCTACTATCTTGTTCACATCCAACGTATAGAAGCCATCCAGCGCAGATTCTTACGTTTTGCCCTTCGCGATTTCACTCCGATAGCATCGTTTCGTTTTCTAGTGCGCTTTTTTGTCGGAAGTTTTTCCCGTTACTCAATTTGCTGCTAGATTATTATCTAGCCTTCTCTTTCTAACCCGCCTTAATCCTATTTATTACTTTATAAGAATAAAAAGCAGAAACTCTTCATAATGTCCCTCCGGGGCCACGTGCCTCCGGGAAATCGGTTCGATGGCCTCGATATCAAGTCGCTATCTGAACCCAACACAAAAAGAAAAAAAAAGCTAAGCAGTAGTGTTATTAATGACGCTTTTAACCCTCAACCACCAACCACTTCAAACTCATCCGACCCCAAATTTATTACTCTACGCGCGAGTGATGAAAAGAAACCGCTTACTGCATACAGTGTATTCCTCCTGAAGAAAGACATAGATAGCATCAGCACCGGTTACGAATCAATCTCGCAACTTCGAGATGGAAGCCTCCTTATCCTATGCAAGGATCAGAAAGTTGCTGACCTATTTAAATAAAAAAAAATGCTGTCAAACATATGCCCTATCAATGTTGCGCTCCACAACACACTCAACTCGTCCAAAGGAACTGTTTACGCCCCTTGCCTAATACAGGTACCAGAGGACGAAATAGTTAGAGAAATGAAATCTTAGGGTGTCAGCGAAGTATTTAAATGCACGAGGAATCAAAATGGCGTACAACGTGCAACCGGCGTCATGCTTATAACATTCGACCGCTTCCGCCCACCTTCAACGGTAAACATCGGTTGGTATAATGTCAAGGTAAAAGAATTCTTCCCTACACCCATGCGCTGCAAAAACTGCCAAATGCTGGGGCACACTACAAAAAGGTGTAACAATCCAACTCGCTGTGACAATTGTAATCTACCTCCACACGACCCAGCTAACTGCACTTTAACATCCTGCGCAAACTGCTCTGAAGATCACCCAGCTTCTTCCAAATTATGTAAAGCTTTCCTTCAACAAAAAGAGATTCTAAAAATTAAAACCATAAAAAAATGCACAATATCGGAAGCAAAACAAATTTTTAAATCTCAGAATCCTTCAAATTCTCTCCCCACCTCATTTGCAACAATGGTTAAAACCGTTTTCCCGGCACAATACGTGCAGGCAACTTCATCTTCAAGAATTTTACCAGCCGAAAACACAACATCTTCAGGACCACACAAACAACAGGAAAAAACTATCACCAAACTAATCAACATCGAACAACACAGTATTTCATCTAATATTGAAACTCATAGCACACACAAAAAATTAACTAAACCTAACATTCAATCCACATCATCACCCATAATTACTACAGACAGTCAACCAAATCCCCCTCAACAGAACACAAATAGACCAATATCACCAATCACAGATCTGACACAAGAACTCATCAAAAACAACCAATATTTCACCTCCAATATTTCATCTCAACCCTCGTCAAGTTATCAACTACAAAACAAGAACAAGAACACTCAAAACATCAACTCTCTCTCTGGACACACACTTTCGGAACAAGATGACTTGTCTTAACCACCCTAAATTTAGCACCGTTAATGACCCCGCTGTCCCCAAACCGCCCGGTTTGAGTTCAACCCTGAGCAAACACCATCCAAGCTCTGGATGGCGGGGTCCCTCCAATATCACCAAATTATCACCCACCACAAATCATACACCACATATTATCCATGCTTTAAAGCTAATACAGTGGAACATCAAAGGCTATTTAAATAATTATAATGAATTATTAATCCTTATAAATACTATCTCTCCCAAAATTGTAGCTCTCCAAGAAACACACCTAACCTCCACAGACAATATCCCTATCCCAGTCAACTACCTTCTTATCCACCAAAACCAATCCCTAAACTGCTATGGTGGAGTTGCTTTCCTCATTCATTCCTCTGTACAGTTTGACCAAATCAACCTTTGTAATGACTTCGAAGCCCTTGGTATTTCAATTACATCAAAATTAAAATTCACTATTATAAATGCCTACATCTCCCCTTCACATCCATTTAACCTACAAAATCTGAAAAATGTTCTCGATTCTCAACATCTACCAACTCTTGTAATTGGCGATTTCAATGGCTGGAACTCAAGCTGGGGCTCGCCCAAAAACAACACCCGTGGCAACATTATATCTAAATATATTACAAAATCTGATTACCAACTATTAAACGATGGATCTCCCACCCACTTCAGCACCCATTCTACCCTCACCAACGTTGACCTTTCCTTCTGCTCTCCAAGTCTAACCGTTTATACCAAATGGTCTGTCTTTGATGATCTCTGCGGTAGTGATCACTTTCCCATTATTATCTCCATGTTTCATTCAATTTCTTCCCCCTTCAAAATTAAACCAAAATTTAAAACAGATGATGCTAACTGGAGCTTCTATCAACATCTTTTAGATTCTCATTCAATTGATTACCCCATCAGCAACAATATCAATAAAGAAGCCGCTAACATCCATAAAATTATACTTCAAAGCGCCAATAGATCGATACCCCAAACTTAAATTTCGACTAGTAAACCAAGAGTCCCTTGGTGGAATAAAGAATTAGAACAGCTAAAAAAGGAAAAAAACAAACTTTGGAATTCCCTTAAACGAAATATCTCGAGTGATAACGTTATTAAGTACAAAAGAGCCAACGCCCAATACAAAAGAAAAATTAAAATTTCGAAATCTGAATCCATACATAACCTCACCTCCGAAATTAACCCCAACACTTCTACTTCTAAAATCTGGTCTACTATTAGAAGATTTTGTGGCATTACAACTTTTTCCCCTATTCATTGTATCACTCCCTCAAATTCCTCTAATATTAATATTACTAACCCTCAAACCATAGCCAACAACTTTGCAGAATTCTGGTCGAAAGAATCGCACGACTCTAACTTCTCCAATCTGTTTTGCCAAAATAAATCCCTTTCTTCCCCCTCCTTCTCTTATTCCCCTTCAATAAATGCAAAAATGATTGACGGTGACATCAGACTCTTGGAACTTGAGATCGCATTAAACAAATTAAAAAGCAAGACACCAGCAAACGATAGAATTTCATACCCCATGATCAAAAATGTATCTATTTCCATGAAATCCAGACTTCTCAAATTTTATAACTCTGTTTTCCAAAACAATATCCCCCAATTATACAAAAATAGCACAGTCATACCGATCATTAAACCAAAGACCGACAAATCCCTTCTGGAATCCTATAGACCCATTTCTCTTAACCCTTGCTGTGCCAAAGTCCTCGACAAGATAATCGCCAATAGACTCTGGTGGTTTGTCTCTCACGACAAACTACTCAGCAGTCAACAAATGGGCTTCAAGAAAGGCAAATCAGTAACAGACTCTCTCTTGTATCTAGACCACCACATTACAGACTCTCTCTCCAAGAAAAGCCACCTTTCCCTTATCTCTCTAGACTTCTAGCTTTCGATAGAGTCGGTATTCACTCAATCATAGACCAGCTTAAAACATGGAAAGTAGGTCCAAATATCATCAGATATATATTCAACTTTATGAGTAATAGAAAAATTTCGGTTCGCGTTGGATGCGCCTTATCCTCATTTTTACCCCTCTCCAACGGTATCCCCCAAGGCTCTCCCTTATCTGTTCCTCTCTTCCTTATAGCCTTCAACAAACTATCCAGTACCCTATCCCTCCATAAAGAAATTAAGTTCTGTGCCTACGCTGATGACTTCACCATCATCAAAAAACTAAATAAAAAATCGAATCCATCCATAGACCTTAACTCAGTTTTCAAAAATATATTATCCTGGTGCGAATATTCTGGAGCCAAATTATCCTTAGCGAAGAGTAAACACCTCCACATTTGCAGAAAACATAAATGCACTTGTAAAATGTTATCGAACATCATAAATTTAGAAATTGTTGACAAATTAAAAATTTTAGGCAGCGTTTTCCAAAAAAATTACAGATGGAACGCTCATATTAATTATATCCTTCCCGCTTTGGGCAAAAAACTAAACGTAATCAAATCCCTCTCTTTTAAAAAATTTAACTGCAATCCATTCTCCCTAACCTCTATTATACAATCCATACTAGTAAGCAAAATTGAATACGGCCTTTTCCTTTACGGATACTCTTCTAAAGCGAACCTTAACAAAATTAAAACAATATATAATGCAGCAATAAGAAAAGCTCTTAACGCATATCGAACAACCCCCATTAACCATCTCCTATTCGAAGCAAATATGCAACCAATTGAAGATCTTAGACATCAATCAACATTAAAACTGTATAAATCCACTCTTTTCTGCAATCATTCCCCACTTTGTGAACTATTAAAAAAGAAAAAAAAATTAACAAAATTAAATCCTGTCTAGAACGCTCCACAGACCTCTGCAATGAGTTCTATATCCCTAATCAGCCCATTCGTTCCTGCCCTTCTACTCCTCCTCCATTCAATCCTCTTCCATCCTACCCTCATTAAGATTTTATAAAAAAGCCCATACACCCCCTGAGGTATTCAGGACTCAGTTCGCTAGACTCAAAAACAAATTAAGCAATCACTGCTTCATTTACACAGATGGCTCCAGAATAGCCGACAGCATAGGCTTCAGTGTCACTACCGATAGAGAGACCATTTGCTCCTTTTTACTACCCCCATATTCCTCAACATTTTCATCCGAAATAATTGCTATCTTTCATGCTTTACAATATACTAAAAAATCTAATAAAAAATTTGCCATCTGCACTGATTCTCTGTCGTCTATTGATGCAATCCTTAACCCCAATAACCAAACCTATTACCCTTCCTTAATCCGTTACCTGCTCAATCTTCAATTCCCTAACACTAAGTTAATATGGATCCCAGGCCATGTCCAAATCGCAGGAAATGAATTCGCCGACAAAGCAGCCAAAGAGGTACTCAAAACCCCGTCAATTTTCTCCCCTAACTTCAACACCATTGACATTTACAACTTCATAAAAAAAAATCCTGTTTCTTCCAATCTCCTCTGGGAGAAAACTTCGGATTGGTACAAAACAGCCAACAATAACAAACTATCTATCAAAGACTATGCCCGGCATTTAGAACCTTCCAAATTTTCCCGCCAAGATATTACCAAAATCACTAGACCCAGACTCGGTCACACCAGGCTTTCACACGAACATTACATTAATAAAAACAAGTCATCCATCTGTACATATTGCAATCAATCACCCATTAGCATCCGCCATATACTTTTCCAATGTCCACCATTCCAAAACCATAAACCTCCCTCCCCAATAAATGAACTCCTTTCTAATCCCAATCATAATAACGTTAATATTATAATAGATTTTTTGAAAACGACAGAACTATACAATATTATATAATCACTATGTTAATTAATATTTATATAGCCTAAGGCTCTTGGCGCTCTGGCGACTAAGCTACAATATAATTTGAATTATATTGTAGTTACTCAATAAAAAAAAAAAAAAAAACATTGCTAATCGCTCATTCGACTTCCAACTCTCAAAATCGTCTTAAGACTCGCTCTTCTTCCCCCTAAATTAAGTTTTAGTTTATTAAGTTAGTTTATTGTCTAAGTCCGCTTGCATTAAGCAGAAATAAATAAATAAATAAATATAAAGACATCAGTCGCACGAAATAATTTAAGCTTAGAGCTGTGCTCAATATTTTTTTTTTATTTAAGAAACGGCTCTTTTCACCTCAGCTAGTTTAAGTTGGAAATGCTTTTTCATGCTAAGATTCGCCGTAATTAATACGCCTAGATACTTATACTCCCGAACTTCTTGTCGCTGTGCGAAGGCTTAGTAAACGTCAACGGCTCTTGAGAATTTATTCTCTATGACGAGACATGAAGCTAAGATGCAGCCATCACCTCCTCCTCCAACCCGCACGTATACCGTCACTCCCCTCCCCTCCCCTGAGCCGGACTAAGGTGTGAACCGGACAGTGCAAATAGTCAGCCAGGCTGGGCGCCCTCCTGGATCAATCAGCCTTGCCTGTACATTGCGGGGCTCTATACAAGTAGACCAACCTTTCCTGCGCTACTCGTGGGAATACCATCTATAAAAATAAAAACCAAAAATGGAAGGAAAAAATGAAGAAGACAAATCCTCTGAAAATGCAAGCAGCTCAGGTTGCCACCGCCGAAGTTGAAATTGACCCAGACGACAGCGTCACCGGGACTCTTTTTCAGAAGCTACAGATCGTTACCGCTACCGACGATGAATTCTTGGCTTTATCACAGGATAGCAACACCATGCAAATAGACTCTGAAACCGAGGCCCAGCTGCTGGAACAAAGGACAGTTCCTAAGGCCACAGATAAACCTGAAGGTAAGACAAAAAGTGCGAAAACATCGGCCCAGAAAGCAAAGAATGGCTACAACAGGTAGATGCAATTTATCAAGAGGATGAGCACTAGCGATCCCTCAATGGTCACAGTACAGTAAAAATCCTTGATAAAGAAGCGGAAGAGGTAGCCAAATTCGAAAAGAAACTGGCTACCAACTCCACCCAAGCTGCTAAAACGGACACAGGGCGAGAAAAGAAGCGATCGAGCACGGCCGCCCCTATCAAACCCACCGTCCAAAAAATGATTTGACAACAGCCAACACAATTGGCCACTGTCGAAGAGAGCGCACAACAACCGAGCACCTCCAAAGAATCAAAGCAGAAAGTCAAGAGGGGGCGCTCCGGTGAAAAGATCCAAAGGGAAGCGAAAAAGGCGAAAACATCAGCCAGCTTCAACCTTCCCATTAATCTGCAAGTAGTCACTTGACCACATCCGCAGCAGATTTGACAGCATCAAGTTCGGGCTGGGAACCCTGAAGGTGAGGCTTCCCAACGAACGCGAAAAGTCAAAGGAGGCTACTAGTGGTGCAAATTAATTTGCATCACTGTAAAGCAGCCACCGACTCCTTGATGCTGTTTATGCTGCAGGAAGACGTGGACATAGCCTTAAGCCAAGAACCTTGGCTTTTATGTATATACAATTTTTTTAACCTGTATAGTCGCCAAAAAAATGTTTTAATATTTTTCTCCTAGGTACATACAGTAATGGAGACCTCACTGAAGCAGCAACATTAATAAAAGGGGTGGATCCATTTTTAATTTCATTATTTCCAATAACCTCAACATATGCAACAAAGGTAATACACCAACGTTTCGTAACCGGGTTAGGGAAGAGGTAATTGACCTTACTCTACTAAGGGGGTCTAACTCTATTCAAGTAGAGAATTGGAGAGCTAGTGGACAAGCTGTTCCTTCTCGCACCACAGCCGAATACTCTTCCATCTTAAAGTCAATAAAGATAAACCAAAACCTTTCAGAAACCCTCAGAAGGCAGACCGGACCCTTTTTTCAAACCTAGGTGCTAACAGGTTAGTGCCGCCACAAGCCACCACTAGCCCCGACCAAAATCACATTGAGAATTCAGTCGAAAACCTTGTGAAAATTCTGAAAGTGGCTTTTAATAGATCCTGCCCTTTGCAACGTGCTTGCTAAGGCAACTCAGAGCCAGGACCCGAACACTATTCAACGGAACAAAAATTCGTAAAAAATCTGAAGACTGGGACAACTACAAATCCAGCTTCAATGAATACAATACCAAAAGGAGAGCAGCAAAGTCTAAATCCTTTCGTGAGTTCTGCGAATTCAAAGATCATCTTAACGAAGCAGCAATGCTCAGAAAGATCTTATCGTAGCTCATGGATAGAATCCAGCCAGGAATCCCTAGAACTGCTGACTGAAACCCACTTCCCAGATTGTAAAAACCCTGAAACCACTGTTCACACAACTGAAAAAGTAATAAAAGAAATTATAACAAAAGATAAAGTATCATGGGCAATAAATTCGTTTTAAATCCCCAGGACCGGTCGATATTCTGCCAACGATGCTATAAAAATCAGAAGCGTGTATTGTACCCCACCTCGTAAGCATCTTCTTCAACTGCTTATGTGGAGGGTACATCCCATTACAGTGGCGAGAGGTAAGAGTAGTTTACATACCTAAAGCAGGAAATCCAAGCCATATTACCGCAAAAGGCTACATGCCAATTAATCTCTTGTCGTTTCTTATATTCAACACCCAACACGCCTATCTTAAAAGTAGATCGGTTGAAAGTACACTTCATAGCGTTGTTCGAGAAATTGAATAATCACTGGAGCAGAAAGAATTTACAATTTCGGCCTTCCTCGATATCGAAGGGGCTTTCAATCTAAACATAGAAGCCATAATAACAGCTCTTGAAGATATGAAAGTAGACAAATCCATGGTACACTGGATTGGTAATATGCTAAAAAGCAGAATTATCAGTGCAGACATTGGACACAGCTCTATAAGGAAGCCACTACTGTGGCTTCTTACAGTTAACAAAATCCTTAAAATCTTCATGGAGAAAGGCATAAAGACCATGCAGATAATATCTTGATAAAAGGTAAATTCCTGCCAACTATCAGCGAACTAATGGAATCTGCATTGAAAGAACTCTCCCCGTGGGCAAGGCAGAAAGGTCTGAGGATAAATCCCCTTAAAAAACTGAATTAGTTTTGTTTACCAGGAAGAGGAAGATCCCGATATTTGCTCCCCCCAAGTTAGATGGAACTCCACTCAAACTCACAGCGGAGGCTAAATATCTAGGCACCATTCTCGACTCAAAACTTTCCTGGAAGAGGAACTTGGAGGAAGGGATGAAAAAAGGATTAAATGCTTTGCGCTTGCAAAAAGACTTTCGGCAAGTGATGGGGCTTGAAACCATACATCATTCACTGGATGTACACAACAATCATTAGACCCATCATAACTTATGTTGCCCTAGTCACAAAAAGTTATTTGAGCATGCTCAACAAAGTACAAAGGTCAGCCGCTGTTTGCACAACGGAAGCGTTAACAAGCACGCCGCAAGCAGGGCTGGACATTATACTTCATTTTCTTCCCCTGGACTTATTCATAAAAGGCTGCGCCGCAAAAGTGCTCTCAGACTAAGGGAATTTATGGAAACAATCCAACTATGGACATGCGGAAATAATTAAGACAATAGACTATCTGGGAAAGAAACATGGTTCCGGTAGCCTCGTAGCTACTACTGAGTATATATATCCCCATAATGACTTCTCCCTCAAGATACCAATTCTATTCTATTATAAACGACCACGAGAATACCCTTTTCACCGAAGGATCAAAAATGGACACAGGTACAGTATATGTTTTTAGATTGTATACTCCGCAATTGAAGGGATTCACAATGGGCCCCATGGCTTTCGAATGGAAGTGATGCCTTAACCATTACACTACCATTCCAAAACCTAAACTGACCTACTTATACTCCCGAACTATTTGAACAATCTCTCCATTGTAGCTCCATTTTTCATTACGGGCATATCTACTGCCACCAGCTCTGAATATCATAATTTCAGATTTCTCTAAGTTAACAGACAGATTCGAATGTTCACAATAACTCCCAAGTCGCTTGATCATTCGCTGCATTCCTTCAACCGACTCCGAAAGAAAAACTATATCATCGGCGAAAAGTAGTCCTGGTATCTGCATACTTCAAAACTGAATTCCACTTCCAATTGCCGCTACAATATACAATACAATAATATTAAAGTACTAAACAACTTGGCTGACGTATTTATGAAAGAAATGCCTCGATAATTTTCAGCGTTGTCGTACGATCCTTTCTTGTGTAGAGGAAAAATTATTATCCTTTTAAAAAGCTTTTTGGTACACTCGCTGTTTCAGATATTCTGTTGTATTCGTTGGTTAATGTGGACAGAAATTCAACTGAACTATTTTTATAGAATTCTGCTGGTACTCGGTCGTCTCCTGCTGCTTTTCCAACTTTAGATTTTTTGATTACATTCTGTACTTAAAAAAATGTAAATGGATTATTTAAGAGCTCATCTTCAAAAAGTGGTGCATACTGTGGTAAATGTGAAACATGAGGAGCGTTTAACAGATTCTTAAAATAGTCTCGAAGTTCGGATGATGCAATTATATTATTCCTCCTGTTGATAGTTTTGGCCGCTTTCCAAAATTCGGCTGAGGATCTCGATGAATTTAAAACGGATACGGTTTTTTGCTCCATATGGAGCCTTTTTGGCGAAACAGAGAAGTTTAAAATCCCTATTTGCTACTGCATACATATTTTTGAATAATGAAGTACTGTATTTTCTTAGACCTTAGAAACGAAAAAGATTTTTTTTCTGGCTTTATGACAATCTGCATTAAACCAGATCTGTTTTGGAGTAACCCTACGCCTACGCCTGCTTGTGGTACTTGTTGGCACCGTTTCAATCATTACTCGAGTTAGGTCCCCCATGTGCAGCGGATTATTCAACAACTTTCGTTTAGCAAGTTCCTGATTTAAATTATTTTGATACATAGGTTGAAATCTATCTCTCCATATCAACTTTGTAGTAGCCCCACTTGATTTGTGTTGAGTGTTTCCTCAGTTCCGGAAACCGTGCAAGAAATTTCCAGATGCATGTGGTCAGAGAAAGTTTGTGCAGCTATCTAGAAGTTGCTCAGAATAGAGTTCCATTTCCCGGCCACAAGGCAGTAGTCAATGACCGAACACGCCGTTCCTCGACAGTAATTTACTTCAAATACACAGAAAGAAAACGGATATAGTTATCCGAAACAAATACTTAACCTAATAGCTGAGAAAAGAAAATTAAAGAAAAAATGGTAACAATGAAGATACCCGTTGTACAAAACACAACTAAACAAACTTACATAAATGATTCGCCTTCAATTGAAAGAACTTACAAAAAAAAAATATAGATAAATCCAAGAAGAAAAATTCGCTGAGTTTTTGACTAGTATTTTCCAAACCAATGAAATACAAAACGAAGTAACATGGCCGGAAATCCAACAACTCACCGTAAACATTTTATCAGTAACATTGCTAGAAGTCGAAACAATAATACAAAAAACTCGTGTTGTGCGTGCTATTGTTCTGTCACGGACGGAGGGGACCTACAGTTTAATGCCGACTCCGAACGGCGAGATTGAGAAGCTTTTCCTAGACAGTTATACTCTTTGATTATTGTCAGTGACTCGAAAGAGGTGGAGCCGTGAAAAAATGTTTGATGTTTTTTTTCGAGATTCGAACCGACGACCTCGAGCGTAGGAGTCGACGCACCTACCCACTACGCCACAGCGCCCACCTAGATATGATCTTATAACTACTGAGATATTACAACGCCTACCGCAAAGAGCCATGATTAAATTAACAGTATTTCTAAACGCTTGTTTGCGCCTGAAGCATTTTCCCTGCTACTGGAAAGTATCAATAATTATAATGATCCCTAAGCCGGGTAAGGGCTCACATGAAATATCATTTTACAGGCCAATATCTTTGCTACCCATTTTTTCCGAAAATATTTGAAAAGATACTGTCGAAAAGAGTAAAACAGTTTATAAACAGCGAGCATATGATACCGTTTCATCAATTTGACTTTAGAGAACAACAGTCTACTATCGAGCAGGTACATAGAATCAGGAACATTATTGAAGAGGCTCTGGGAAATAAAATGATTTGTTCATCAATATTCTCGGATGTCGCTCAAGCGTTCGATAAAGTATGGCATGAAGGTCTACTGTATAAGCTAAGAACCCTCTTCCCTAGAGAATATAGTTCAATTCTAGAATCAGATCTCACTGATATAAATTTCCGGAATCAACTCAAACTCTGTAGAATGCTGTGGACGCTCTATTGGTCTGGCCCAAAAAATGTGGTTTAAAGCTCAATAGCATTAAATCGATACATATAAACTTTACAAATAAAAAGATTCGACATATTCCAATCATTATTGACGGGATACAAATTCCTTATTCTAATACAGCAAAATACTTAGGAATGAACCTAGACGCTAAATTACGATGGAAGGGAATCAAAATACTACTCATAATACTACTTTATCAGCTGTGTACGGTTACTACCCCTTTGAGTTAGTGATTGGAAAAAATCAAAATTCTTTTCAATGGCTAAATGAAAATTCTTTTCAATGGCTAAATGAAAATTCAATAGATCCAGTGTACAATATTGAATCATATGACAAAAAAATTAAATTTAGGCTGCAGAATGCAAATACTCGACTTCAAAAGTTAATCGACAATGCAAAGAATGAAACAAAAAATTATAGTATGACACAAAAATATATGAACTTAAAATCAATAAAGGCTATTTGGTCCTGTTGGTAAACACAGCAGACCAGAAGTTAGAGAATGTTTATACAGGTCCATATAAAGTACTATAAACAATGAAAAATAATATAAATATAGGTATATGGAAAAAATAATAATAAGCGGTTGACAGTTCATAAGAATACTTATTTTTGTTTTAGAAAAATAACATTTAGTGAAAATATATTATGAATAATTTATTTTATGAATAATAATAAACTAATAAAATAATTAGAATAAAACAAAATATTAGCTTATTAACCGTCGCTGAGTACGGTTCTCCAGGTGTATCATATTGTCCATCGCGATGTGAAAAACATGTGAATATTGTGCCTGATCAAACCTGGCAGTCTGACTTGAGCCGCTGACAAGTTTAAATCGTTTTTATTATTACAGAAGGTTTCAGACCTGGAATTCATTACTTTCATGACCTTAGTGACATTACAAATATAGTAGTAATATAATGGCGGCGCTACAGACCGAGGCGGACCTGGGCCTAGCTTCTCAGCAACCACTCGTGTTGTGCGTGCTATTGTTCTTTCACGAGTGGAGGGGACCTACAGTTTAATGCCGACTCCGAACGGCGAGATTGTCGGGATAGGAGGTCGAGTCGACGCACCTACCCACTACGCCACGGTGCCCACCTCCCCATCACCTATTTATCGACTTCAAAGTCGCTTACGACAGCATCCATCGTTTTTAGCTCTACATCCCATCACCGAGACCTTTGATGTCAAAAATGGACTTAAACAAGGTAACGCGATGTCATGTTATATCTTTAACATCATACTTGAACGAATTGTGCGAAGCTCGGACGCTAACACCAGAGCCACAATCTTTCAAAAGTCTGTGCAACTACTAGCGTATCCCGGTGCGGTGAAATAACGCCGAGTGAAATAACGCCGAATGCTAAAAGTTGGCGTATGCCGACAATATTGACATAATTGGTAGAACACAGCTCTACCTCTACCCCAGGGGGGAGGCACTTAACCAACTGCGCAATCCAGTCGTCTTAAATTATCTTGCAAGCAAATTTAAGTCTTCGACGTTTTGGGAAGAGAATCCATTTCTAAAACACATCCTTAATAAAAATAATGGTGGGGCTACAGTCCGAGGTGGGCTTGGGCCTAGCTTCTCAGCAACAACTCCTGTTTTGCGTGCCACGAGTGGAGGGGACCTATAGTTTAATGCCGACTTCGAATGGCGAGGTTGAGAAGCTATTTCTAGACAGTTATACTCTTTGAGCATTGTCAGTGACTCGAAAGAGGTGGAGCCGTGAAAAAAATGTTTGATGTTTTTTTCGAGATTCGAACCGACGACCTCGAGCGTAGGAGTCGACGCACCTAACCACTACGCCGGCGCCCACGACATTACAAATATACCGCTATTTAATCTTTGCAAATTTATATTATTCACCGGATAACTGGTGAGTGGTAAAAGGTGGACAATAGGATTCTTGATATAGCAAACAGTAGATGGCGAGCTCTACCTACTTCCGAGACTACTAAAGCATTATGGCCCAGATACAATCAAGCAAAAACCGACAAATTCTTTCAATGCGACAAAAAGTTGCTAACGATGGTGGTTGGAGCTCTCACTAGTCATAATCGTCTTAGGAACCACGCAATGAAAATGGAACTCACCAAAGACAATATTTGTAGAGGCTGTGGTGATGTAGAGGAACGAGAGGATACACCTCACTACCTCTGCCATTGCCCTAGTCCTTGTCAGTTGCGCTACAGAACACTGGGAAAGTACTTATTCCAAGATCTTCACGAAATTTCAAATAAACATTAAAGTTATCTTTAAAGGTTTATAAGAACATCGGGATGACTAAGGAATAACCAAGAACTATGAGTACGGCAAAGGAAAAAAAGATACTAATCCTCTATTGGGCATCACAATGGGTCCTCAAGGACCCAAGTGAGACGTGGCTTCCGTCCGTCTACCCATATACCTACCTACCTACCTACCTAAGAACCGGATAATGTGTTGTGCATGCATGCTTTGCATGCATTAATAATAATAAATATAATAATAATAAATAAGCATAATAAAAAACATAAAGAATATCACTTAAATTAACTCGAATGTTTTATTCAAGTAAATAACTATAACGGATACTGTTGAGTGTACCAGGATTCCATATAAATGTTGTCTGCAACATTGTGGAGTACCTGTGTGTTCGGCAACAGCAACATTGGGATAGTTCTCAGAATCGCATAGGCTACTGCAGCTGTAGCTTGGCAACGAGGTTCTGGGAGCTTGGTATTCTGACGGCTTCTGTGAATTCCTTGACTTAAGAATTCTTTGTTTACTTTGTTCATTATAACATTAAGGCAGTGAAGACGATCGATCAACTGTGCATTGCGTATAATAATAAAATAATTATGGAACTAAACCGTCTTTTATTTAAATACTATAAATCATAACAGATTATGGGCCCAGTTCCCGGTTCGTAGTGAATAACAACTTTCAACTTTCATTAAATAATAAACAAAATCGAAAGAAGTGAATTTTGAATTGCGCATATTGGTGTGTACATTCGTTAGCTACTGAGCCTTAGAAGAAAATTTAAAAAAAACGCCTTTAAAATGGAAAAAGTGAAGCTCGTTTGATGGCGAAAGATATTCAATTTGGAAATTCTGAGTAACGTCTCTTTTAGCCGAAAATAATGTTTTGCATGGAAATGATAGTGATGGTTCTGAAGAAGTCACCAAACTGTGGAAGAAAGCAGAAAGAATTGCAAAAACTAAAGTTATCGAGTTGTTAATCGAAAGAAATTTTAAGTCAACTTGATGCTATTTATAAACGCAAGAGCTTAGCTTCTCAGCTTTCTGTTCGAAAACACTTATAGTTCCAAAAATTAAAAGATGATTCACTGAACTGAACTAGTGGCATCGGAAGAAGTGGACAAAGTTCATATTTTTATTGACTCTGCCTTAGAAACTCTATCGGAAACTAGTTTGACTCTTGCTTGTGTTAAATGAAATCAAATTAAAAAGTGGTAGTGAAGATACAAGTTCAAAATTATTGTATGCTGTAGGAAACTATAAACACAAAAAAAGTTGAAGAATAATTATAAAAACAATAAGTTCAAATCGTTCAAATCATCATTGTGGTAGAAAGGGACATAAAAAGGACTGTTTTATTTTTAAGAAATCTATAAATGATAAAGAAAATGATAGTAGAAAACAAGCTCAAGGGGCAACTGTTCAATCGGGAAGTGGTTTTGCATTTATGATAAAGCGCGTAGTTACTAAAAACAAAAATGTTTTGTCATTTATTTTGGACTCAGGAGCATTATATCATATGACCAACGACAAAGAGTAGTTTGCATATTACATAAATTTAGCTACTCCAATTAAGATATCTGTTGCAAAATCGAATTAATTAATTTGATTTGAGTTCCTGGAGACTAACAAAATTACACAACTTAATTTCTGTTAAGAGATGAGGAAATGATCATTGAATTTAATCCAAGAGGTGTTAGTTCACCAAGAATGGACATGAAATCATGAACGATATATTAGAGTAAAGTGTTCCAATTATTGTAACAAAGCAATTGCGTTAAATACAAAACAATTTAACCAATATCAATTATGGCATGAGAGGTAAGGTCATGTTGGCAAAGGAAAGTTTTTAGAAAAGAGACTATGCTTGTATATAACGATCTGATAAAGATTACCCAACCATATAGTGATGATAATATGTGAAGCATGAAATAAATGTAGATTACCATTTGAAAAAGACTATATTCAAAAGACTATTTGTTGTTCATTCCGATGTTTATGGTCCAATAACTCCTTCAACAATAGATGGGAAGAATTATTATGTTGTTTTTATAACATATTATTGCGTTACTTATTTGATTACATATAAAACTGATGTATTTCCTGTATTCAAAGATTTGTGAAGTCCGTTTCAACCTGAGGACTAAATTTCAGATTAAATTTTAATTCATAATTTTATAAAAAGTGAATCTTAAAACTTGTTGTACATTTTAATGAATTCACTGTTAAACAATATGAAACAATTTACAACTAACAAATTTTATAAATAAAAAAAAAATAATAAATATTTCATATTTTATGTGTCAAAAAAAAAGTCGTGCAAGTCGAAGCATTGAAAAAAGTAAAAAATGGATGCTATCAATATTTTATTTGGTTGCGTTTTGCTTTAATAGCAGCATTCAGCCTCCGGAGCATGGATCCTCCCCATTTTTTGCATGTTCGGAAGAAATGTGCCTTCAAAAAGTGTGTGACTTTAGTGAATCTTTGTTGGTTGTTTCCCATTTCGCACCCGTTTGTCTAGATAGTCCCACAAGTGTTCAATAGGGTTAAGGCCTGGGGATAACGGAGGATGATCCAGCAGCTTCGGCGTCCGATACAGTAACCATTCTTTCACAATTTTAGGTGCCTTGGATTAATGTTCTACTGAAATACCCATGTTCTGTCTTAATTAAATTTTTCCACACTATGGTGTAAGTTTTGCCTTAAAATATTCAAATATTGGGTCATATAAAGTCTCCTCGGTTTTTTGTCACTAGATGGTGTTGGTGTCTATATCAGTCATGGGTTGCAATCATTACATGTGTAATTAAATTATTAATTAATTACGTTCATGATTAATTGCAATGTAATTCAATTACCTTTCAATTACATAGGTATTGACGCCCGTGCATCATAACAAAGTAATTTGCACAAAATGTATAAAAGGTGGTCCAACCATAATGCACGATGTTGATTGTGAGTCACACCTTAACGTCAAGTTTATTTTCCCAACTTAATTTAACATTTCTTTGTTTAATGGAGAGGTACGCAATTGAGCAGCGCGTTAATATTGTTGAAGAGTTATACGAAAATGGGCGTTCAAATCAAAATGCATTTTGCAGATTTGCTGCAGTAGGGATATAAACACATTTTGTACCATTAAGAATCTCACTTAAAATAAAATTCGAAAAACTTGGTTGTGGAAGCCGTCTAAAGCATTTGTCTTGAGAGATCTCAGAGATGGAAGCAGCACTAATACGTCGATTTAGTTACATCTTCCAATTAAGTTCTGAGTCGCGCGAATAAATTGTAGCAGCAATGCCCGACAATAAAAATTCAAGTGGCTGAATGTTATACGATCAACATCAGGTAAAATACTGAATGACATGAAATTCTATGCAAATATTCTATGCAAGATCACCCAAATTACCCGGAACACAACGAGATGCTTCACGAAATAACTTCCAATTTTTCGATTTTGGAGATGATGGTTGACTGCATTTAGTCTACGTATATTACATAAGATATGTAAAAATGTAACTGTTATTGATTTCGAAGATTCACAATTTATCCCAACTGTCTCTTCTACAACGATTAACAAGTTCTTATCTACCTATTAGATAGATTATTCTATGAGATTTGTGGAGAAATATCCGAACACAATGAAGCTTTTCTTTAAATATAATATCATTTTACCTTATGCTTCTGTCGAAAGGCTATTTTCTTTTTATAATAAATGCTCATAGGAATAATCTTTCGGATAACAACATTCAGAAACTAGTTTATTTAAAATCTAATTCTATGTATAATATTTAAAAATTTATTGTTTTTAGTTTTTGATTTTGTAATTAAATAGAAGACAACAAAAATTAGTTACATTTTTATTTCAAATAATTCAATATACTGATTTTTAATGACAATTGTAATTACATTGGTGTTGGAATTACTAATTGTAATTACTTGCAATTGTAATTGAATTTTTAATTACAATTTCTTTGGGATTGTAATTACATTACATTACCAACTACTTTTGCCAGTAATTGTAATTTAAGTGTAATTATTATTACGCGTAGTGGGTAGGTGCGTCGATTCCTACGCTCGAATCTTGAAAAAAACACCTAACATTTTTTTCACGGCTCCACCTCTTTCGAGTCAATGACAATGCTCAAAGAGTTTTGTTTAGAAAAAGTTTCTCAAAATCGCCGTTTGGAGTCAGCATTAAATTGTAGGTCCCCTCCACTCGTGAGCACACGCACAACACGAGTGGTTGTTGAGAAGCTAGGACAAGGTCCATCTCAGACTGTAGCGCCGCCATTATTATTATTATCACTACCCAATTAAGCTAATAAAAAAGAAGGAAGTTACAATAATAATGGGAGACTTTAATGCAAAAGTGGGGAAAGGGAGAATCGGAGAAGTTGTAGGTGACCACGGCCTAGGATATAGAAATGAAAGAGGTCAAACACTGATCGAATATTGCCAACTGAACGAAATGGTAATCATGAACACATGGTTCGAGCTCCCTCCAAGAAGACTATACACGTGGACGGCCCCCAGACATAACAGAGAGACAATGATAAGGAACCAAATAGACTATATAATCATCAATAAAAGATTCCGAAACGCAGTGAAATCTGCAAAAACTTACCCAGGAGCAGATGTAGGATCAGATCATAACCCGGTTGTAGCCAAAATTCAAATACAGATGAAGAAGATTCAGAAGAGGTCAAATGGCAAACAAATTAAAGTAGATCTTTTAAAAAACGATCGCATACGAACACAACTGAAAGAAGAGATGAACGATGGATAGAGCTAAAAGATATTATAATAGAGGCAGGAAGGAAGCACCTACAGAAAAGAGAAAATCTACCAAAGAAAGAATGGATGACAAACGAAATTTTGACCCTAATGGAGCAGAGAAGAGTAAATAAACCAGATCCCACTAAATACAAGGAAATTGAGAGACTCATTAGGAACAAAATCAGAGAAGCCAAAGACACTTACCTTCAACAACAATGTGCAGAATTAGAACAATACGACAGGAACTACAACTTTAATATCCATAAAAAAGTAAAGGAAATCGCAGGGTTAGAAAGGAAAACACAATACCCCGCACTAAAGGATAAAAATGGAAAGATATTGTTGAATACAAACCAGAAACTAGAACGATGGAAAGAGTACATCGAAGAATTTTGTGGGACGACAGAGAGGAGCTACAACCGAACAGAGGAAATGAAGGACCACCTTTACTGAAAGAGGAAATAAAAAAGGTACTAGACTAAGCTAAAACAAGGAAAGCTACAGGTCCAGATGAAATACCAAAAGAGCTCTTCAAACTAATAGAGGAAGATAATATCCAAATAATCACCAACCTGTTCAACGCTATATATAAATACGGCAAGATCCCTGAAGACTGGTTAAAATCGACATTTATAACGCTACCAAAGAAAAGTAAAGCAACGCGCTGTGAAGAGTATAGGACAATCAGCCTAATGAGCCACGCCTTGAAGTTATTCCTAAAAGTTAAACACAGAAGAATATTCAGTAAGCTTGAGGAGGATATAAGCCCTTCACAATTCGGATTCAGGAGCGGTTTTGGTACTAGAGAAGCACTATTCTCTATCAATATGATAATCCAACGAAGCCTGGAAGTGAACCGGAAGGTTTACGCATGTTTCGTGGACTATGAAAAAGCCTTTGACAAAGTCCAGCACAAAAAAATTATTGAAATTCTTAGGAACAAGGGCATTGATAGCAATGAGTGCAGAATAATCGAAAACCTCTACTGGAATCAACGAGCGAAAATACACATAGAGGGAGAAGAATCAGAGGAGATAAATATAAAAAGAGGAGTCAGACAAGGTTGTATTTTATCCCCACTTCTTTTCAATATGTATTCAGAAGAAATCTTCAAGGAAAGCATAAGAGACATCGAATATGGAGTAAAGATTAATGGCGTGAGAATAAACAACCTAAGATATGCGGATGATGCAGTAATAATATCCAATGACTTAAAGGAATTTAACATCATGATGAATAAACTGAATCTCGCAAGCGAAAAGTACGGATTAAGAATTAACGCATCAAAAACGAAATTTATGGTAATTGCCAAAAATACGAGCGCAGAGAATATTGAATTGAAGATAAACAACACAAACGTAGAGAGAGTCGACAGCTTCAAATATCTAGGATCGGTGATTTGCAGCAACGGCGATCCTTGCAAAGAAATACTGTGCAGAATAGAAAAAGCCAGAGCCGCCTTCTGTAAGATGAAAAAGCTCCTATGTAGCAGAGAAATTAATATGAAAACTAAAACAAGGCTGGTGAAATGCTACATATGGCCAATTCTATTATACGGTGCCGAAACCTGGACAATAAAGAAGAAATCCACAAAGAAGATAGAAGCTTTAGAAATGTGGATCTACAGAAGGATGCTACGAGTCTCTTGGATGGACAGAGTATCAAATGAAGAAGTATTAAGAAGAGTGAATCAAAGAAAAGAGATAATGTTAATAATAAAAAAACGAAAACTTATATACTCAGGAATAGCAAATACCATCTACTGCATATTATTTTACAAGGAAAAATAGAAGGAACGAGAGCAAGAGGAAGACAAAAACAACATGGAGTGCCAATCTGAGAGAATGGCTTAATCTGTCAACACCGCAAATATTAAGAGTAACAAATAAGTAAACGTTAAAAATGATGATTTCGGAGAGGAACCTTAAGAAGAAGAAGAATTACCCATAACTGGTCTATATATCTCTCTGGTCTATATATGTATATATTTAATGTGATTGTATCAAACAATACGTGTTTGAAAGGTCAGGCTACAGTTTATGTGAAGACAGCTGTCTAATTCGTTGCTCGTGTTAAAAGCTATACTGATTTGAACTTGAGTGAAATATCCTAACAAATACGCTATGTGATGCTTTTTTACTGTAAAAAAGGGAAAAATGCTGCAAAAATATGCCGGAAAATGTTTACAGTTTACGGTGAGAATGCTGTGAGTGAACCCCAAAATGCAGGAGAGGATTGTTCGATTCCGTTCCGGAAATTTCGATCTAAAAGATACACTGGTCGACCAGTCACTGAAAAAGTCTATACAATTTTGCACTTAATTAACTAGCACGGAAGCTGTCAGACGCAATTTAATTCCATCGTGACAACGCTAGGCCACACATATCTCTGATGACTCGGAACAAATCGCTTGGATGGTAAGTTTTGATGCATTCACTGTATAGCCCGCAACTTGCACCCTCTGATTACCATTTATTTCGTTCTCTGCAAAACTCTCTTGATGATAAAAGATTGCCCGACCGAAGAGCCGCTGAAAATCACTTGGCCAAGTTTTTCGCAGATAAACCACAGAAGTTCTACACCGAAAAAATTATGAAGCTACCCGGAAAATGGCATAAGGTAGTAGATAATAATGACCAATATGTACTTGATTGAAATTGATTTTTAATAAAGAATATTTTTTTCAAAAATGTTCATTGTGGACTCCCACACCTGTTGTTGCCATACATCCCCAGACCATAACAGAAAGGTGCCGTGAAATAACGCCGACCATTGCTTGTGAAATAAAGCCGAATTCAGATAGAAGGCAATAGAACTTAGAAAGCCGTACTATTTAGAAAAACAAGTGAACTTTAATCAATGTTTGTTGGTTGTAATATGTATATATTCATACACAAAAAGTGAAGTCGGTATGGGGGGCCATGCTGCCCCCCTGCAACCACCCTGCTTGGCCACATGTGCAATTTGGAATATGTGCGACCGTTTTTCCAAAAAGAAATGTCCCTTTCTGCGTATTTTGTTTTAATTAGTTTATGATTCACTTGTAATAAAATCGTAATTTAATCTGAAACCTGAAACACTTTTGTGTCCATGTAAACTTGGACATGATAATGGACGAGAATAATTATTAAATTAAATGAAAGAATTCTGTGTTGAGAAAGGTGTTAGCTACAATTTAACAATACCATATACTCCACAATTAAATGGTGTCTCTGAAAGAATGATTAGAGCCATAACAGAAAAACACGTTCAATGGTTCATGGAGCTAAACTGAACAAAAGTTTTTGGGGTGAAGCTGTATTAGCAGCAACCTATTTAATTAATAGAACTCCTCGTACAGAGTTGAAAGAAAATACAAAAACTTCCTATGAAACGTGGCATAATAGAAAGCCATGTTGGAAATATCTAAAGGTATTTGGTTCAACAGTATATGTACTTTACATAAGAAAACAAGTCTAGAAAATTCACAATGGCTAATGGACTAATGTGGAAAATTCTAGGATTGCGGTACAAAATTTTAATTTTGTGAAAGAAAGTACAGAAAGTTGAGAATGAATAACGAATGAGAGTACGGAAAGTGATAAACTCAATATCCCGAATGAAAATAAGGGAACTTTAATTTCCAGAATGAGAATACGGAAGAAAAATCTGACATATCAAAGACAGATAAGCAACCTAGTAGTGGAACATTTGTCGAAGTTGGAGACCAGTATAAAAGTAATGAAGTTCAATTACCTAATATTATCTTAGATGAAGAGAAGTACGATCTTAGGAGAAATGAAGGTAGGTAGGTATGAGGTGGCTAAGGTGTGCACTTAGACCAGAGTTGATCCATTCTGCAGCCACATGGTTTGACTGAAGTCAATCCAATAAAGTATTTGTGGGAAACAATTTGGAGCCTGTAATGAGGCGTAGTAGATTATTAATGGGATCCACACAGTTCACTTTAGTTATCGAAAAAATAGGCTCCTAGATGTAGGCGTCGAATAGACGCTAGGGCCAGACAGGAGCAGAGAAGGTGTGAAACGCTTTCCACTTCCTCCTCGTCATACCCAAGTTACTGTGTTTAGGAAGTAATGGCGGAGAGGGAGAAGTGAAAGTTTAAAGTGAAAATCACAAACATCGTATAGGTTTCTAAATAGGTGCTTAATGAATGCGTATGTTTAACACTAGATTTACGGAACCCGTCAATTTGACGGAATTCAAACTTTGCAATGAAATATTTCGAAAACCGCTTGATCGATTTCAACCGTTTTGCGTAGTAAATTAATCATTTCTTCCAAAGAATTTATACACACCGGTTTTTTCCTAAGCCTTCTATTTTTAATTGACCGGTCAAATTGACCGGTTTCTCGAAAATAATGCTTACATTTTTGCTTTGTTCGTCACATTATTTATCCAGTAGGAAATACAGGCAATGTCTTTATGTTCTCCGTTTCCAATTTGTTATCTCAATCGCGCTTCGATAGTGTTAGTTTACACAACAAGCGGGTCATATTACCTGAGTAATTATTTTGGTCTGCTGACATGTGTTTCACACAAAGTAGCATGCGGTTTTACACAAAAGTATTTAATTAATTATGATGAAACTTTTGCACCAGTAGCGCGAATATCCAGTTTTAGATTTATTGTAGTAATTGGATGTAAAAACGGAATCCCTAAAACAGGGAGTAAAATAGAAAGAAAAGCTGATCAGTTAAAACTCAGTCAGTTTGCTTATATAATCCATTTTTAAAAAGATTTAATATGAATGAATGTAACCCAGTACACACTCCACCTCCAAATATCATTAATTATGAAGCCTTCAATTCAGAAGATATTTGATATCTGAAAGGGATAGTCCCTTTTTTTGTTAAAAACTCTAATTTTCAAAGTATTATTGTGGGATATGTAGATTCCGATTGGGCAGGAAGTGAAAGTTATAGAAAGAGCACTACTAGCACTTAAATATGGATTGAATACCAAGAGACAAAATTTAGTGCCAGCTTCATCAACTAAAGCAAAATATATGGCACTATTTTAAGCTGTTAGAGAGGCATTGTAGCTAAAATCTGTAATGAAGACTATCAGAATTGAACCAAAGAGCCATTACAAATTTTTTGAAGATAATTAAGGTTGTATTAAGGTTGTATTACTATGTATTAACATCCCTCATGTCACAAACGAACAAAGCGTATTGGTATAAAGTATCGAGTATATTTCCACAGATAAACAACTGGCGACATTTTCATAAAAACATTACCTGTAGCTAAATTCATCAGCTTGAGAAAGGTAAGTCGGAAGGACCCGACTGAATTGCAAACAAATATTGGACACAAACTAATATAAACTGAAGAAATAATTTTTGTAATCCCAAATGATCATTATTTTTGATTAAATATTTAAATGATTTAAATTTGTTATTGTGGGTGCCGTGGCCGTGTGGATTCGTGCGTCGACCAATGTGCATTAGACTTTAACAGTCTAGGTTCGAATCCAAATTCAGACAAAGAATTAAAAAAAAAATTTTTTTTTCGCGGCTCCACCTCTTTCGAGCCACTGACAAAGCTCAAAGAGTATAACTGTCTAGAAAAAAGCTTCTCAATCTCGCCGTTCGGAGTCGGCATTAAACTGTAGGTCCCTTCCACTCGTGAGAGAACAATAGCACGCACAACACGAGTGGTTACTGAGAAGCTAGGTTCAGGTTCACCTCGGACTGTAGCGCCGCCATTATTATTATTATAAATTTGTTATTAAATATTTGTTACAATAACTTGTTTAGATTTCGAAGCGTTAACAGGCGAACCATGCAGACACAAGCCTCTATTAACGAACTCCTACTCTCACCTCCCCGTGGTGAAATCCGGAAGCCGAGTACCCTCGACAGAAGATGGGGTAACCAACCCTCGTGGGACGTCTGGGCGGCAGCAAACGAGAGAGGGGGGAGTGTGAAACTACCAGGGCTCATCACTCTTGTTAGGATGGCGGCGGAGGAGCTGGTCAACTGATTGGCCAACGGCGGCATCCACAACTCCAGTCAGCAGGAGCTACCTGGTTTCCGTGGTAAGGTCGGGACCCTGGAATAGAGATGGCGGCGGATGAGCCCTTCTTTTAGGGCCAACGGCGGTGCTCACAGCATGCAAGAGGCTACCGACACCGGATCCCTCCGGACCCCTTTGTCCGGGGGCTAAACAAATGGACCTGTCCTCCCAGTTGGAGGTTGTGCGTTGGGTTAACTTCCGCACCACGTAAAAAAACTCTGAGTTCAAAAAGCACAAACTGCCTCGGATATGGACGGATTTACTGTTGACGACCCCAGCAAACGGAATAAGGACAATGACTTTCGGTTCTGCACGTGGAATGTGAGGTCCCTGAACAGACCACGTGCAGCCGATGAACTCGCGGAGGCCCTAGACTGCTATAAAGCAGACGTTACCGCAATCCAGGAAGTGCGATGGGATGGGCCGGGCAAAAAGAAGATGAAAAGCTGCGATATCTACTACGGCGATCGAAGGCGAGAGAGCGAAGGCAGCGATTATTTGGATGTGGATTTGTTGTTCGAGGCAGTCTTAGGCAAAAAATCTTAGGCTTTATCATTCAAGGCTAAATTCGGCAACATCAGCCTAATCTGCGCCCACGCCCCAACAGAGGACAAAGATGACGATAGCAAAGATGACTTCTATGATCTCCTAGAAAGAACGTACGATCAATGCCCCAGCTACGACACCAAGATCGTTCTAGGGGATTTTAACGCTAAGCTGGGTAAAGAGGACATCTTTGCTAGAGTCATCGGTAAACACAGCCTGCACGACACCACGTCCGAAAACGGACTCAGGCTGGTGGACTTTGTTACGGGCCGAAACCTCTCTGTAGCTAGCACGCGGTTCCCACACCTCAACATCCATAAAGGGACCTGGCGGTCCCCTGATCATTCAACCGTCAACCAGATTGATCACGTTGCGATCGACGTCAGACACTCCTCCAGTATTCTTGATGTCCGAACGTTCCGAGGCGCCAATATCGACTCGGACCATTTCCTTGTTGTAGCCAAGGTAAGGACACGGATATCGAGAGCACAACGGAGTCGAGAAAGACAACCACGGTTTGACGTCGAAAAGCTACAATCGCAACAGACTGCCAGGAACTTTGCCGATCGAGTCTCCCTGAAACTCTCCGAAAGTTCGACGCCGCCTGCACTAACAATAGACGAAGAATGGAAACGTTGTCAAAGAGCCATCAGAGAAGCCGCTACTGATGTGCTGGGTTTCAAAACACCACCTAGAAAAAACCCCTGGTTTGACAAGGAGTGCAGGCAGGCACATGCAGCAAAGCAAGAAGCCTACCGGGCAACGCTGCATCGAACCACGAGAGCTGTTCGTGAGCTCTACGAACAGAGAAGAAGGGAAGAGAACCGGCTTCTCAGGAAGAAAAAGAAAGAGCACGAGAAGCGCGCGATCGAGGAGATGGAGAGGTGTTATGGCAGGAATGATGTCCGAAAGTTTTACCAAAGGGTAAAACTTTTATCGAATGGATATAAAGTTCGGACAGAAGCTTGCCGGGACGAAAATGGACAACTAATAGTAGATTCGCAGTCGATACTGAGAATTTGGAAAAATCATTTCTGCAGACTGTTGAACGGCGATGAGGACACAAATACCGCTGTCAGGCAGAATGTTCCACTCAACACAACGGACGATGATAGAAGAGAATACCGTCCCCCCGACCTAGACGAAGTCAAGACAGCGATATCGAGACCGAAGTCTAATAAAGCTGCTGGTGCAGATAGTCCGCCCGCTGAAATGTTTAAAGCAGCTGTAGATGATCTGGTAGGGCGCATGCACCAGCTCATCTGTAAGATATGACAGACTGAGCAGGATGACGATGGAGAACTCTCGCTGCTCCATCAAGGTCGGTAACGAACTCACCGAGACCCTCAATGTCAAAAAAGGTTTTAGACAAGGCGACGCGCTCTCATGTAATTTCTTTAACATCGTTCTTGAGAAGATCGTGCAAAACTCACTGGCCAACACAAGAGGCACGATCTTTCAAAAGTCCGTTCAACTGCTAACCTACGCGGATGACATTGACGTGATTGGGATTGCTGGCATTGAAACGGAAGCGGCTAAAATCGGTCTGGCGGTAAACGAGGGCAAAACCAAGTATATGCTGTCATCGAGAAAGGACGCACAACATCGACGACTTGGCCAGAACGTCACCATATGCATCTATAACTTTGAGGTAGTGAAGGACTTCGTCTACCTCGGCCCCGCGGTAAACAGTACAAACAACATCAGTACCGAGATCAAACGCAGAATAACTCTTGCCAACCGCTGTTTTTTGGGCTCAAAAGGCAGTTGAGTAGTAAAGCCCTCTCTCGGAAGACCAAGCTGACTTTATACAAGACCTTGATCATCACAGTCCTGCTGTACGGCGCAGAGGCATGGACAATATCCCAGGCGGATGAACAGTCTCTTGGTCTTTTCGAGAGAAAAGTTCTGCGTGCGATCTTTGGTCCTGTTTCCGTTGATGGTTTTTGGAGGAGAAGGTTCAACCACGAACTGTATGGGCTGTACAGCGACATGAGTCTAGCCAGGCATCTACGGATCCAACGCCTAAGATGGCTAGGCCATGTAGAGCGTATAGACAACTTAGCTCCGGCCCGAAGAGTCTTCGACTCTGAGCCTGTGGGACAATGCAACAGAGGACGTCCACGTACAAGGTGGCGCACACAAGTCGATGGGGACCTCGGCCGGCTTGGTGTGCGAAACTGGAGACAGCTGGCGAAAGATCGTGCTGGCTGGAGAGGCATGTTAAGTGAGGCCCAGGTCCACCGCGGACAGTAGCGCCCTAAGAAGAAGAAGAACGTTGCCTATAAGATCTTCTCTGCCGCTCTCGCTGCTCTATCAAGGTCGGTAACGAACTCATCGAGACCTTCAATGTCAAAAAAGGTTTTAGACAAGGCGACGTAATGTGATTTCTTTAACATCGTTCTTGAGAAGATCGTGCTATCTATCTATCCCATTCCACCAACTTCTATCGGGTGTCAGGGAAGTTATCACATTCCTCCTTTTGGATTTGTCCCTATCGTTCAGGTTGTTTTATTACTATTCCATAACGAGTGACCTTATCACCCCTGGGTGTTTTCAAGATGGTGGAGATGTCTGAATTGGACGTGGGCGGTGTCTCTGTTGTCTCTTCTAGGGTCAACCGTGGTCCCGGTTGACGCTCAATTTCGGACTCCGTTTCGGCCGATGGGTAAGAGGGCAGTGGTGTTTTTGAGGATTTGTCCCTATCGTTCAGGTTGTTTTATTACTATTCCATAACGAGTGACCTTATCACCCCTGGGTGTTTTCAAGATGGTGGAGATGTCTGAATTGGACGTGGGCGGTGTCTCTGTTGTCTCTTCTAGGGTCAACCGTGGTCCCGGTTGACGCTCAATTTCGGACTCCGTTTCGGCCGATGGGTAAGAGGGCAGTGGTGTTTTTGAGGAAATTGCCTTTTCTATCACCTTTTTTGATAGTTCTTTATCTGTGGCGCTTTCGATTGAACGATTGTTATCGGTGGGAATGCGGCGTTTAATTTGATCCACAGTAAGTAAGTATGTAAGTACTCTACTATATTATCTACGGATTTTACCACATATGATACTGGACCCGTGATTTCAATTATCGAACCCTCCAGCCAGACAGGTCCTGTCGAATAGTTCCGGAAATAGATCAAATCCCCCAACCCAAAACTCCTAACGTTTTGTTTCGTTAATTGTTCATCATCCGGATGGATGATATCGGATGCCGTTCGGAGCCTGCGACCCATAAGTAACTCAGCTGGGGTTTTACCTGTGGTGGTGTTTGGCGTTGTGTGCTGTTTAAATAAAATACGATGAAGTCTTGTTGGCATATCTCCCTCTGTTATTGTCTTCAACGACGTCTTTAAGTACTGCACCATCCGTTCGACTAGTCCATTACTGGATGGATGGTAAGGTGCTGTTGAATTAAATTGAATACCATGTGCTACATAAAATTCCTGCATCTCGGCAAAAGTAAACGCGGTTCCGTTATTGGAAATTATGCGTCGCGATTATTTCCCGCAGTTTATTGTTGACTTCAAATGAAGACATGCCGCGCATTATTTTGACTTTCAGCCACTTGGACATCGAGTCTAGCACAACCATAGTCCAGCAAAGTCTATGTGTAATGTGCTCCACGGTTTTTCACATGGCGGAATAAATTATCGGGTGAACGACGGCCAATTATGTTTTGTCGTTTGGCATTGGGTACAGTCCGCACTCTGAGTTCAATCTTTTGATCAAGTTTTGGCCACCACACGTAGCTACGTGCATACGCCTTCCTCAAACTCATTACTTGGTAGTACCCATGAAGGAGATCAAAAATGTGTATTTGATATTTTGGTGGCACGACTAGCCTACTTCCCCACAGCAAACAACCTTTATGCGTGGAGAGTTCCGTCTTGCGTCGCAAGTATGGTAAAAAGTCTACAAGATTCTCCAACAACAACTGGCCAACCGTGTAGCACACACCTCATTACGCGTGAAATGATGGGATCTCTCATAGTTTCAGTTTTTTTTTTGATTCACAATTTAGGATGTGTACTGTAGCACAATGAACACTAAATCACCACATAAATTCAAAATCGTTAGTTTTTCTTCTATTTAAAGAACTAATGACACTTCGATTGTATATTTTTTTTCTTCTCTCACAATACCCTTCTTACAGTGCAATTCAAAATAAAGGTTCGATATAATTCTTCGGAATTATGCTCCGTCGACTGCGCCAGTTATGTATCTTAAAAGAAACACGTTTGTTCTTTGAAGGTGGTCTTAAGACTGAAGTTTATTTCCATTAATATTCTTAACCTATGCTACAATATTTCTTATGACCTACTTAATACTACTCACATATCTACGTAGTCGGCAATCTGCGTTAATTGGCAATCGGAAATGCGAAATTATGAATGAGCGTTGTGGACAACAACGATCGAATTTCCAGAATGCTGTGAACTTCTTTGTGCTGATGCAGCAACGAAGGCAATTAACGTATCGCGCAGACTATTTCGACAGTTTACATTTTGGGGTGAGTGTACTAACGTAACACGCACGGATATTACATTCCATTTGAACCAGGACAGTGCTTCACTTATCGCCATTATCTCCGTCTGAAACACGCTACAGGTGTTTTTTGCTAGTAGTCTGCCAAAAATGTCAAGTGGGGATAAGTTCATGATCACGTCCAGAGCATCTGAGGGTGTGCTTCTCAGAGCACCTCCTATGCAGATGCAGGCTTGACGTTGAACCTTCCTAATGAGATTGTAGTGTATGGCTTTGTCTAGTATTGGCCACCAGACGTGCACTCCATACAACAGAATTTGTCTAACGACGGCTGTGTAGATCCTGTGTAGAACCAATATGAGTTTGGAGACCCCATTTCTTTCCTAGTGCTCTTTTACATACGTAGAGAGCCAGCGTCGCCTTGCGGGTTATGTTTGGTTTCCAGTTTTTTTTTTCCAACCATTATGTTTGGCTTTCAGTTAAGTCTCTTGTCTAGGATGAGCCCTAGATATTTGTCAGACTCTGCGAAATTGCAACTGGTGCCATCATCATTCCGTGTGAAGAGGACAATTTCGGTTTTTGAAGCGTTAATGCCCAGTCCGTTAGCTTTGGTCCACGCCGATAGCTTCGAGAGAGCATACTGCACTGTTGGATATTTTCCCGAGATTGCTACAGCAATGTCATCCGCATAAGCTATCACCTTGCAACCTGCCATATCTAGCAACAAAAGTAGTTCATTGACTACGATGTTCCAAAACAGGGGAGACTGAACTCAACCTTGTGGAGTTCCTCTGGTGGCGGTGGCGGAATCCAGCTTCGATATAATTACTCTACTGACAAGCAGTTGGTAAATCAGTCTACAGAGTCCCTTGTCCACGCCGATGTCCAGAAAGGCTACCATAGTGAATTCCCTATGGTGAAGGGATTTTTCAATGGGGCATACAAGCGAATGTAGAGCAGTATCTACAGATTTGCCTTTAGTGTACGCGTGTTGGAAGAAAAATCTGACAATCTAGATGGGTCTATTTTGCAGCGAAGATGGATATCTGAGTCTTTCCAGAGTTTTTCGTAGCAAAGAAGATAAGCTAATAGGTCTTAGGTCCTTGGGGTTTACATGAGAACTGCGGCCTGCTTTTGGTAGCAAGATTACCTTCAGGGACAGGGTTAGGCATCCTTTAAGGATAAGTTCAATTGGAGTTCCGCTGGTATAATACAATCCATATCAGGGGATTTGTATGGTTTGAGGCTACGAATAGCCTATACTATTCTTCGCTTAGTAGTGAGATTCACGAGGCTACTAATTGGATGGCCAAAATCCGTAGAGGTAAGGTGTTGGTCATCCGAGTAGCTGGAGAAGTGAGTATCAAGCAGAATCTCAAGTGTTTCTTTACTGGACGTAGTCCATGTGTCATCTTGCTTCATTTAGTAGCTTGGTATGGCGGGACAAGTGAAGAGGATTTTCCTGAGTCTCGAGGTCTCTGAAATATACTCTATTATTTAGACTTTTTTTTCCTATTAAAAATTCCTAATAACGGCTTGTGATCAGTCAGAATTATAACGGCTCTTCCGGCTACATACTGATGGAAGCGTTTCATTCCAAAAATGACAGCTAAGGCTTCTTTGTTCAACTAACCGTAACCGCTAATATGGAATCCCAAGAAATCCATTCCCCGTTTCGCAAAAAATCATTCACCACTAACTAAGAATTGGTCTTAATAACCGCATTAACTGTGCTTCGGTAATCCCCACAGATTCTAATAGTTCCATCTGACTTCGTTACTGGGACCATTGGTGTAGCCTATCTCGAGAAATGAACTGGTTCCGATACTTTCTGTTCGACCAGTTTTGCAGTCTCCTTTTCTACCACCGGTTTCCATGCAATGGGACATTGTCGGTGTTTTGGAAAAATTGGTTTTGTCCCAGGCAATAATTCAATCGAAATTGGCGGCCCATTGTACGCCCCCAGATTGTCGTTAAAAATTTTCGAATAATTCCTCAACACACTCACCTCCCCCATTGCCATCTCGATAGCACACACCCCTTGCAATGTGATACAGAAAACCAATCTCTGCCCAATAGACATCTCTCACCACCTGAAGTAACAAGAACTGGCAAATACAATTCTTTAGTATTGTATCAACGCCCTTGCCGATCCCGGGACCTTCAACCTCTCTTTGAACCATGTCTGCAAGTTTATCGAAGATGGTTTTAGGTGCTCATTTCCATGATTAATGCGATTCCACATAGCCTCGGAGATCACCGTACACGTCGCACCATAATCCACCTCAATAAACTCCTCCACACCGTTTATTAACATTTTTGTTAAAATTTGATGAGTTGAAGAGGTTTGAATAGCGTTTAGCACAAAAAAGTACTCTGGAGTATCAGACACTGCCAGCTCCCTTTCATCTTCCCTCTTCTCTACAACGTGGACAGCTTGTTGTTAACGACAAGCTGCTCTGTTTTTGAAACAAGCCCTGCTGGAATGTCCCATTAGGTGACAAAAATCGCAGTTCTTTTCCTTAAAAGCACATTTGTCTGCAAAATGATTGCCCTCAGAACGATAACATTGCACGTTTCCAGATTTTTTCTTCGACGATATTGCCATAACCTCAATGTTTCCACGTACGTTCATTACATTCCGCTGGGCAGTCTCGTGGGCTATTACAATTTCATATGCACGCTGGAAATCCAACTTTGGTTCGCTAAAAAGGCGTTTCTGCAGCGACTCATCTGCCACGTCGCATACAATCTGATCTCTCAACATATTGTCTAGCTCCATGAAATTACAGTGCTTCGATAATTTTCTTAGATCCTTTATGAAATCCGCGATCGTCTCTTCACTTTTCTGGCTTCGTTTATGAAACGTTGCACAATTTCGTTGAGTTTTGGGTGAAAATGACAATCCAACTTCTCCAAGATTTCACAAAACGTCACATCTCTAGGTGTACGTGGAGTCAGCATTGATCTTATTATTTCATAAGTTGCTTCTCCAACGAAGGACAGGAAAATGGCTCTCCTTGCAACTTCATTGCTTATACCATTGGCCCCGAAATAGAACTCCATTCGTTCTCTGTAATTATTCCACACCATCGTTGGTTCAAATTGCTTCAAGATGCCGAATGTTTGAGTAGCTCCATTGTTCACATTTGCGACCACGCTCTCATTCAGTGAAATGTTTCAGATTTTTACTCGTCGCCAAAATGTTGTATTCCGAAAGGAAAAAATTAAAAAACATAATTTGTAATTTAGGTTATTTATTTAGAGCCTCACTGATTCATATTTCAACCTCTGATCAACACGTTGTTCACTTCTTTCCTTTCTTACCAACAACCGTCAAAAGTGACAGCTCCTATTTCACCAATCTATCCCATTCCACCAACTTCTACCGGGTGTTGGGAAAGTTATCACAATTATGCCAGCATACTTTTTTTTTAGATTTTAGATAATAAATTATGATATAATAGCTTTTAGTGGTGATATGATACAACAGACGCGATTATAATTGCTATATATATATATATATATATATAGTTACACATACGTTTATTCTTACCTTATGTAATAGAGTGTCCTTAGATTTGACCTTAAGTAAGCTACAAAGATCACTCAGCAACACCCACTTTTTCATTCCCTCGCCTTTTAACATATAAAGTGGTGGTAAAGGCATATTTGCTTCTTCGAATTCAAAAAGTTCACCATCGCCATCCATTGCGTCAACAAGAATATCAAATTCACAGACGTCATTTTTTTGACCACTGTTATTCTTCTTCGAGGGATTTGATTTCGTAATGAGGTTTCTAACAAGACACTTTTTATTGTCTCGTACGTATTGCGCATCTGCGTAATATTGTCTATTTTTGTAACATAAACGATTATTAGCATGACTTCGTATATCACTAAATGAGTCGTATCCGCTTTCAGAATTATCTGCAAAACAAAATGTATTTATCATATAGAAACTAAAACTTTGAATTATATTTTAAATAAAAAAATCAATAATAATACTTTGCAATACATACATATGTAATAAGTGTGGAAATATGAAATGTTATTATGTCAAAACCTACAACTCTTCTACGATAGATTTACAGATATACAGTGCAAAGAACGTAGGTCGTTAAAGTCGCATATTAAAAACTACCAATTAATTGAATTAGAGCACGCAGTGAGTGTTTTTGTATCAAACAATATACGTGTAAAGCTAAAAGAGACAAATATAAACTCTTCAGTAATATCCGATTTTTGTTCGTTGCTCCTATCTTGACAAATTTGTCGACTAACTGCTTTTGTTCCAAATCTTCCTTTAGAAAACTGGTTGAATTTTGAACTCAGAAGGGGGTGTGCTGTTCGGACATACACCGAGGGTAAAAGTAAAAAAGGCACACAACAATAAACAGTGCTCTAAAAAACGGTTTATTGCTAGGAATAGGTTAGGTTAGATGAAGTTGAGGTGGCTGGAGTGTGCAGTTAGACCACCATTGTGTTGACACACGGATTGACTGAGGTCAATCCAATTGTATATTTGCGGGAAATCATTTGGAAACCATTTGAAGCCTCGGATGAAGAGTAGAACCTCACTAAGTTCGCATAAACTCTCAAAGAAGTAGGCCCTCAGATGATGGCGTCGAAGAGACGCCAGGGCCGAACAGGAGCAGAGGAGGTGTGAAACGCTTTCCACTTCCTCCTCGTCTAAGCAGCTTCTACAGAAATCATTGCCCGGGACGCCTAGTCTGCTGGCGTGATTTCGTATGAGGCAGTGTCCTGTGATGACACCGACGATTGTACTTATGTTAAATATATCCAGAGATATTCATTCTTTAGATCTTCTGAGATCTAGCTTAGGCCAAATCATTCTGGAGATGTGACACGTAGTAATGCCACACGTCCATCTGCTATTTATTTCCTAAGTTGCCTCCACTAAAAGCAACAATTCACAAGTTGTGAGGGCATACCCAAGTTGCTGTGTTTAGGTAGCAATGGCTGTGAAGTAGTGAACTTGGCAAGCTCAACCGCTTCGCAGTTACCCGGAATGTCTCTATAGCCTGGTACCCAACACAGGAGAATGTTGAACTGAATGGTCATCTTGTCTAAAGATGAGCGACAGTTGATTACAACTTTCGAGTTTATAGAGACCAATTCCAGAGCCCTGATGGCTGCCTGGCTGTCCGTGAAAATACAAATATCACGTGCGGATATTACATTACACAGTACACATCTGGTAAACACCGATTATACACGTGTGTGAAGAGCACAACCGTATAGCATATTTCGAGCTGTCAATATTTTTCCGCCTCGCGGTCTGAAAATTTACTGATTCAATTTCTCCATTTCCCATTTATTAAAAAAAAATCCGGTGAATATAATATAAAAACAAAAATCCCGGGGGATCCCCCAGAAAAAACTGGTTCAAGGGTCTTCCCGCAGACTCCACCGCTGCATTCAACCATTCCCTCCAACGACGACAACATTCCTTGCTACTTGATCATCTCCTGCCAAGAAAAAATTAGAAATGGAATAGATGTAATTGAAACATTGCGCCCACTCACCGCTTATATCGTATTTCAAATTAATCGTGCTCTTGAACATATTTCTAAAGAAATTTTAGAGGTTAAAGCCATGCGTTCTGGTGACTTATTAGTTAAAACAACCAATTTAGCAGCTGCTAACAAATTTCTAAAACAAACCCATATCGACACTATACTAGTTAAAATTGTACCACATCATAACCTAAATTCAGTGCAAGGCAGAATCTTCTCACCCCATTTTAAAGACATTTCCGAAGAAGAATTGCTAAGTGAACTCCAACCCCAAAAAATCACACAAGTTAAGAAAATATTCAAAAAGTTAATAATGAATTGATCCCAACCGGAGCAGCAATCCTAAGGTTAGGACTTAATAAGACGTCCCCACGAAATAAAACTAGGATGGCTTAATTGCAAAGACGATGAATACATCCCCAATCCTATGAGATGCATCACTTGCCAAAAATTAGGACACACAAAAAATCACCAAACTATGCAAAGAATGTTGCAATCCTCCACCACGTGCCGAATGTGCACGCATATATTTCATCAACTGATAAGAAGACAGTCATACTTCGTATGACCCCTCATGTCCAACATTCATTCGTCATAAATCGATCAATAAAATAAAATCGAACCGCCGATGCATTCTCCGAGAAGCCTGGAAAATCTACAGAGACGACCCCACACAGCATCAACTCCCCGCAGCCAAGAAAAAAAATGATCCTAAGCCATCTATGGCAGAGATTATTAAAAACCGAATTTGTGGAAACAACCAAAAACCACCTCAATATTCCAAACCCCCAAATAAGCAAACAAGCTCCCAAGTGAGCTTGAATGACTCAAGATACGAGAGGGGGGTGAATAATTTTATATAAATTTAATAACCACCATGAACATCAGATTTTAATAAACGAATTAAAACCCTCCATTATCGCACTACAAGAAACTCACATTCCCATAAACATTAACTTTCACCCTCCTAAACAATACACAATACACTTTTTCAATTCAGATTCCAGTATGGAATAACCTCATAGGGTGGTGCCTATTTTAGTAAACTTCAGCAGCTGATAACTATTCAAAAAATGCAATTAGAAAAATATGTAAAACAACCCGTCTAGCTCAATCTATGGTATTATTTAGGAAATTAGAGGTGTTACCCGTAAGGCACTTGTATTTCTTTAAAGTACTCAATATATTTTTTAAGAGCTGGATATGTACAAAGCCCTATTTCAGATATATATAACCTGCGTAGCAACTCTGAACCCGCCGTCTGTATTCCCGCTTTTTCGTACTTCAAGTATAAGTTTCTCATACTTATTTGACCACTTCTTGCAAGTTATTTAATAGGGCACACAACCGTTCGTCTCTGTATGAACAACTGCACCGCTTATTCCTTGTGTTGTTGGTTGAACTCCAAAGGGGTACTTTACACGAAGCGATAAAATCGCCTGAGTAGGTATAATTTGTGGGCTGGATGGGTGAAAGATTACAGGGCCCTTACATTCCTCACCCCTCTTACCAAAACATATTCGTACTCAGGCGATTTTATCGTTTCGTGTAAAGTATATCTGAGATGTTTTCTTGCTTCATTAAGTGCGTGTATTGAAAGTCTACTTTAATAAGAGTAACATACAGACGTCTACCAGTGCGATTCCAATTGTAAACATTTGCAGACGTGCGTATTACGGTGGTCAGGAATTTTGTTAACTTTATTTAAACTGTATTGTTTTCTACTATGCTATAGGTACGTTAAGGTGGAAAAAACTTTTTTTTTAGCAAAAAACTATTGATTCCTCTAACTCGAATTTTTCCAAAACTCCCTCTAACTCGAACTCATTTTGATATCTCGTGAAAATTTGACTTAGAGGAAGTCAACTGACTGCATAAATATTTCTGTTCACCCCACTATATACCAGTATATATCAATTGAAGTGACATTTTTCTCTATTTATTTCTATGAATGCAAATGTAACTAACTATTCTCTTAATTTATATTTCATTTTTTGTAATAACTAATTGTATAAAATGGATTATATAAAATGAGACAGAATAAATAAAGAAAAGGAAAAAAATAGCATGCCACCTTCACAACCAACGACTTTTAGTTCACAAATCAATTCCACACAAATTCATAAACATAAGATCTAATATTCCAGCAGTAGCTTCTACTGCTAAATAACAAATTTACAAAATTACGATTGTATCATTATACATTCATCCAAAACAGGATTTTATAAGTTCTGAATTCGAATTAATTGCTAATAGTTTCAATACATCGATATTAATTACAGACGAGAGCTTGCAGACCTTTGCCAAAGCAAACAAACAACGTGAAAAACTTTCAAAAAATACCCGACTAAAACTAACCTAATAACATTCAAAAAGCAAATGCCGTCTTCAGAAAAACAGCAATGCCTCTTTTGCAGAAAGTTGCGAGAAATTTATTGCCAATTGAAGCTATGGTCCGATATAAACTCCCTGACTGGAAACTACAAAGGGGTATTCAATAAATCATAAGAAATCAATCTAACCAAATCTCCCACAGAAATCACTCAAATGTTCGCTCAAACTTAGTCAACCGCCTCCAGCGACGCAAGCTTTCACCCCGAATTTTGCGCTCAGAAAAACTATATTTTAAAGAAAAGAATTCAAGTTGAACCCATCAGTGAAACAGCAAATCATATTGAAGGTAATATTACCCTTATCGGATTCGAAAGCTGCATCAACTCTTGCAAAGACAACACCCCCGGCTTTGATAGAATATCATACGATATTCACCCAATTTTTCTCAAAAACGGTATACTTAATCTATATAACGAGATTCTAACCCAAGGTGTTATACCACAAATGTGGAAAATTGCTACAGCAGTGCCTATACCTAAACCAAGGAAAGAAATTACAAATACATATATCCAGTATTGGTATAGACCATTATTCCTGCTACAATGTAAAGTTATTGAAAAAATTATAGCCCGTAGACTATCCTGGTTTCTCGAAAGATGTAACCTGGTTGATATCAACCAAGTCACTTTCAAAAGAGGTAGAGGAACGATCGATTCACTTTTATACATCGACGAATTTATTGCCTCAGGTTTATCCTCAAAAAATCACATATCACTCTTCTCCATTGACTTCGAAAAAGCTTTTGAATCAATTAACTGATTGGAAACTAGGCCCTAAAATAATCACATTTGTGAAAACATTTTGAACTAACAGAAAATTTCGAATAAAAATATAAAATACATTCTCTTCTGTGCACAATCTTGAAAACGGAATTCCCCAAGGGCCTTTAACAATAGCCTTTAACAAAATAAGTACCATAATTCAGAGATACAACAAAATTAGTTATTCGTTATACGCTGATGACTTAATTATCCTATCCAAATGTAAAGACTTAAATCAGGTAGCAGCTGATTTTTCAAGCCTAGATTTAATTAAATGGGGGGAATACTCTGGGACAAAAATATCTAGACAAAAGCAAAATATTGCATATATGTAAAAAAATCAGCTGCTCTAAAAATATTATCACAAATCTTAATAATAATTCTATCGAAAATGTAAATAACGTAAAAATACTTGAAATTATATTTGATACCGATTTATATACTTTATATCTATATACTAAACTTCTCTGTAATTTAAACTCTCATATTAATGTAATAAAATCAGTTTTGTTTGCTAAAATAGACTACGGACTTGCTAACGAGGGGCGTTCAATATATTCTCGGTATCGGGGTGAAGCTGTGGTTGTATATATAAATTGACTTATTTATCAAGTAATACTATTATTTTAGTGCATTCATGTAAAATTTCATATAAATGTGATTATAAATGCGCCCGGCTACTGCTTGTACGGGAGAAAGCATCAAAGAAGTCGAAAAACTTGTTCTTGAGGATGCCCGAATAAAGGTGAAAATTATGGCAGAGATCACCAAGCTGTCAATTGGTACCATTCACACCATTCTTCATGACCATCTTAACCTTTCAAAGGTCAGTGCAAGGTGGGTGCCACGAATGCTCACAGCGCTTCAGAAAAAAGTGAGAATCGCATGCTGTAGAGAGCTTTTGGATATGTGTAGTGAGAACGCGGACGGTGTTATGGATCGAATTGTTACTGGTGACGAAACATGGGTCCACCACTATGACCCTGAAAGCAAACAAGAGTCCATGCAGTGGCATAAAAAAGGAACAGACCCCCCGAAGAAGTTCAAAGTCACTCCGTCTGCCGGGAAGCTCATGGCCACAGTTTTTTGGGACTCAAAGGGAATCTTGCTCATTGAGTACAAAAAAAAAGATGAAATCATCAACGCCACATCCTACGCTTCCACTTTGCATAATTTGCGGGAGGAAATTAAAAAGGAAAGACGGGGTAAACTCGCAGCGGGTGTGTTGCTTCTTCATGACAATGCTCCTGTTCACACGGCGCGAGTTTCCAAGGCTGCTGCGCGAGATTGTGGTTTCGAAGAAATCCAACACCCACCCTTTAGTCCAGACCTTGCCCCTAGTGATTATTTCCTGTTTCCGGATTTGAAAAAAAATGTCTTCGTGGAAAAAGATTTTCGGATGATGAAGAACTCAAGTCGGCAATAAATGGGTATTTTGCAGAGAAAGAGGAAATTTATTTTTTTGAGGGTTTAAAAAAGCTTATCTCAAGATGTAACAAATGCATTGATGTTAGGGGAGATTATATTGAAAAATAAAAACAATTTAAATTGAATTCGCATTTTCCTTCATATCGATACCGAGAATATATTGAACGCCCCTCGTATCTACAGTTAATGCTAAAAATCATCATTGGAGCTAATCTCACCATCATACCACAGTGCAGTTAGAAATACTCAAAGAACTTTCCGAACCTATCAAAACTGTATTAACAGATGCTGAACTTTCATCCATACCTGATTTGATTGAATTCCAAACCTACATTCTTACAAAAACCAACTCCTACATAAAATCACCTATTCAATCACTTATCCCAATTCTACGGAGAATTAGACAGCAAAACTATCCGTCATCACTAACCTATGCCCCCCTCAACCTCTCTACAAAATGGAGTATTTCAGTCCAAACGAGTTCCGAAAAATCCCCAGCATTTTTACCATGGAAATTAAGAAACGACTCGATAAACAGAGACCTCCAAAAATTCCCTAAAACAACAACCAATGAGATGTACCGGAAAATCTTTATGGAAATGGTGTCAAATCTAAAAAGGACAGAATGGAACTTCCTCTACACAGATGGTTCTAAATATTAACACGGGACTTCATTTGATGTAGTTGACGAATACGGTAACACAAAAATCAAGGGCCTGCTGGCAAATTCCACCTTCATCTTTACTGCGAAAGCCTTCGCCATCCTCAAAGCAACAATGTTAACAAACAAAACAAAACAAAAAAACTGCAGTCTTCTCTGACTATTAACAGTCACCGCACTTAAAAATCTTAACAACCAAACTGAAATAATCGATCGACTGAGGGATAAAATAATCGGTAACAAAAATCTTAAAATTATATGGGTACCTGGACATGCCGGTATACCTGGAAACGAAATAGAAGACAAAACGGCAAAAGCAGCTCTAGAAGGACCACTTAAAATTCAACGTCTTCAATAAAATAGATGCAAAAAAAACACCTTCTACACACAGCTTGCAGATTCAAGCAATTGGGAAGAATATCTTCATTATTATTCCCAAATCAATCCTCAAGCCCAAAAACCTATGTACCCGACAAATATATCCCAAAATTAGTTAAAGTGCTATATAACACTCTGACTCGGCCATTGCAACATCACTCACAGCCACTACATTACAAAAGAACAACAACCACTCTGCCACCTTTGTAACTAAAATATTCCTCTTACCATTAACCATCTCACCATCGATTGTGAGCATGTCAAACTCATATTCAAAAAAAAATAAATGCAACTAACACCCTTATCTTTTAAAAGTCCCATCTGAGCAAAACACAAAATACTAACTACGTATAATTATAAAACTATATTCAAGTAAAAAATCATATCATCATATAATCATATAAATATTCAAATATTCTACTATTATCGGCAAGAAGTCCTGGTAGATAATGCCGAATAAAAATTACTATTAATTGTGTAATTTATTACGTGTAAATAAAGTTATAATAATAATAATAATAATAATAATAATAATATTACATTCCATTTGTTGGCGCCGTGGCCGTGTGGGTCGTGCGTCGACCCATGCGCATTAGACTTTCACAGTTTAGGTTCAAATCCAAGTTAATACAAACAATTTTTCAAAAAAAAATGTTTCGCAGTCTAGTTTCAAATCCATGTTCAGACAAACATTTGTTCGCGGCTCCACCTCTTTCAAGTCACTGACAAGCTTCTCTAACTCGCCGTTCAGAGTCGGCATTAAACTGTAAGCCCCCTCCTCGTGAGAGAACAATAGCACGCATGTTATAGGTAAACATGAGCTGACAGTAGAACACCGAAGGTCATCGAAAATATTTTAACAAATGTATCATATTTTACCTCTTTTGCATCGTCATCGATACTGCCGACGTTCGAACGGAAATTGAAAACGATGACTGAAGTGATCAGCACATTTATGTCGAAATGTAAGCTTCATGCTAGGTTAAGCAAAATTATAAATTCAGTCTCAAGACCACATTTGAGTAATAAAGACATTTTTGTTAAAAGTACTTATTCTTTAAATTACTGAAAAGCTGAGAAGCTAGACCCAGGTCGTTATTATTTTATTATTATTACATTCCATTTGAGCCAGGACAAAGCTTCACTTATCGCCATTATCTCCGCCTAAAACACGCTACAGTGATGCCAACCCCATACTGGGTCTTTGACCCATCCGTAAAGAAGTGCAGGGATCCTGCAAATGGTTTAGAATTGTTATTCCAAAAGTCTCCATCCGGAATTAGAGTTTTAAAGTTCCTATCAGAAAAGTATTGGAGGTTGGCGTGACCTAAATTTTTAGTCGGGAAGTTTAGAGAACTTAGTATGGAGGAGTGACCATATGGGGTATTGGTTCACTGGGAGCAGGCCATGAGAGAACGAAAAACAAAGAGAGTCTTATGAGTGGGCCATCAATAGACTCTCATGCGCCAAGGGAACCTCTGAACCTCATGCGGTCAAACGCGACAGGTCTATGGAGGAGCAAACGGTGCAGGCCCCGGCCCCCAAAAGAACCAAAAGTAACACCGGTACAGACAAGACAAGCAGTATAGCGATGTCCTAAGCAGCCATACCCTCATTGGCGTGGTAGACACGGCAGATCCAGACGGGAGCATCTCGGCGGATAAGTGGAGGAAGGTTGAGGTCAAGTTGGCCCCTGCCCTTCTCTCTATCTTAAGGGAGCGACCAGAACCTGCTCCAACCTGTGAAGACGGGGGATGGTTCCAGGGGCACGTTAAACTGCTTGCCCGTGCGGACCAAAGGTCGATTGACCTCCTAATCGAGGCTATAGGGATGGTGGGTGAGGTGTGGCCAGTGGCTCGCCTGGAGGTCTTGTCGATAGACAAGATACCAAGCAGGCCCAGGGCACCCATCCGCCTTCCGGCCGAGCCTTCGGACCCTGCGTCCATCTTGGATTTAATCAAGATGGGCAATCCCAAACTAAACACTAGAGACTGGAAAGTCGGCAGCCTGGAGGAGCCCAAGGGGGATACTCGTTCGGTGGCCATCGTCATCAACGAGGACTCCTTGGTTCAACTTGCTGTAGACGAGTACAAGATCTACTATAGTTTCAGCAGGGTCCCCATCAAAATATATAAGAAGGACTCGGAAAGGGTATCTGCCCCTAAGGCAGATATCCCCCCGATCGATATAGTTGTACCTGGCACGTCATCTGCCCCCATTACGGAGATCTCCCCCTTACCGGTAGACACTTGTCCCACTGAAACAAGTGCTACTCCCACGGACATCGGACCATTGGACGCATCAGCGGAAGTCCTCTCTACAACGCTCAATACTCTGGGTATTGACGATGGTTCACTATCGTCAGACTCGGAGTTTGAGCGGTTCTTCACCGCCAACCTGTATCGTCCACCAGACTTTATGTCTTCCGACTCGGACGAGGCCAATGATACTGTGGTGGAGGCATCTGTCATCAGTCGCAATGCTGCGAGTGATACAGATTAACCTTCACCACTACAAGGCGGCCTCCGCCAACCTCCTCATCCGACTAGCCAGACATGATGAGGACCTTGTCCTGATCCGGGAGCCCTGGACCACGAAAGGTCTGGTGCTGGGACTCAGGACGGCGGGCTACAAGCTGCTTTACACCAAAAATGCAGGTAAACCTAGATCTTGCATTATGTTTAAAAGCTCCATTAACACATTCCTCATTTCTAACCTTAGCGACCCTGATACCACGGTGGTAAGCCTGGAGCTGAGTCAGCTTACGTGTTGGATGACTTTAGCATACCTCGCCTACGATAGACCCATCCCATCCACAACACTCACAAGGATAGTCGCTATGGCGGATTCCAGCAATGCTTTCCTCATAATTGGTTGTGATGCCAATGCACACCATCAATTATGGGTTAGCTCCAATGACAACGAAAGAGGTGAGTCTCTGTTAGACTTTATTCTTAGTAAGAATTTAGTTGTATGTAATACAGGAAATGTAACCACCTTCGTTACCAAGAACAGACAGGAGGTACTTGATATTACCCTTGTCTCAAATAACTTCTCCAACTACATAAGTAATTGGAGGGTCTCTGATATCCATTCCTTCTCGGACCATAGATATCTCCAATTTGACCTTAACGGTCTTCCCCCCGAGCAACCCCCAGTCAAGAATTATAGGAAAACTAACTAGTCTCTCTATAAAGGTATCTTAGATAAGTCCCTTTCGGGAGTATCTCCCTCTCCTACAGATGTCAATGAGCTGGAATGGCTAGTTAACTCGTTCACCATTGCCCTTAATGAAGCAATGGACACTTCCTGCCCTCTCAAAACACGGAAGTTCAACTCCAAGCCACACTGGTGGAATAGTGAACTTGAACATCTTCGCAAAGCCAGCAGGAGGAAGTTCAACAAAGTTAAATCCTCCAGGGATGAGCTCCACTGGGAATCCTATAAAGAATCCCTCAGATTATTCAAATCCAAAATGAAAACGGCAAAAAGGAAATCCTGGAAGCTGTTCCGCGGAAGAATAGAGGATATTTCGGAGACCTCGAGACTCAGAAAAATCCTCTCCACGTGTCCTGTCATACCAAGTTACTACATGAAGCAAGATGGCACATGGACTACGTACGTGATACTCACTTCCCCAGCTACTCTGATGACCAACCCATTTCCTCCATGGTTTCTGGTTATCCAATTAGTAGCCTCGTGAAGCTCACCACTAAGCGTAGAATAGCATGGGCTATTCGCAGCTTCAAACCGTATAAGTCCCCTGGTCCGGATGGTATTATACCAGCGAAACTCCAACTAAACTTAGACCTAATTCTTCCATGGATGGAAATTATCCCTAAAGGATGCCTGAGCTTGTCCCACATCCCCTTAGGATGAAGGCAGGTGAAGGTTGTCTTCCTACCTAAAGCAGGTTTCTCATGTTAACCCCAAAGACTTAAGACCTATCAGTTTATATTCTTTCCTACTTAAAACGTTGGAAAGACTCATAGATATCCATCTTCGCTGCAATATAGACCCATCTAGATTGTCAGCCTCCCAACATGCATACACTAAAGGCAAATCAGTAGATACTGCCCTACACTCGCTTGTATGTTCCATCGAAAAATCCCTTCACCATAAGGAATTCACTATGGTAGCCTTCCTGGACATCGAGGGAGCTTTCAACAATGTCTGCCCATCCTCTATCATCAATGCACTGGTAAATCTTGGCGTGGACAAGGGACTCTGTAGATTGATTTACCAACTGCTTGTCAGTAGAGTTATCATATCGAAGCTGGGTTCTACCACAACCACCAGACTTGCCAGCAGAGGAACACCACAAGGTGGAGTTTTATCTCCCCTGCTATGGAACATCGTAGTCAATGAACTACTTTTGTTGCTAGATAAGGCAGGGTGCAAGGTTATAGCCTATGCGGATGATATTGCTGTAGCTATCTCGGGAAAATATCCATCAGTGCTAAGGCATCTCATGCAGCATGCTCTCTCAAAACTTTCGGCGTGGACCAAAGTCAACGGATTGGGCATTAATGCTTCAAAAACGGAAATTGTCCTCTTCACACGAAAATATAGTATCCCCTCGTCTAAATATAAGTCTCTCCTTTCGCTTACCCGACTACTGTAGTGTGTTTCAGGCGGAGATAATGGCGATAAGTGAAGCGCTGTCTTGGCTCAAATGGAATGTAATATCCGCACGTGATATTTGCATTTTCACGGACAGCCAGGCAGCCATCAGAGCCCTGGAATTGGTATCTACAAACTCTAAGACTGTAATAGACTGCCGCTCATCTTTAGACAAGATGTCCGACCAGTTCAATATTTGCCTGTGCTGGGTGCCAGGACATAGAGACATTCCAGGTAACTGCAAAGCAGATGAACTTGCCAAGTCAACAAAAACGGAGTCGATCCAGTAACATCGAAAGGTTCAGGTCACCTGAAGAAGAGAAAAAGGAAAGGAAAAAGAAAAAAGCTGGTCCTCTATAAGGAGTAGTTACTAACTAACAAAAAAAAAAGAACACACGATGTCGACATAGCTATGAAAAAGGTAAAGAGAATGGATATGATAAGGTAAGAATATTGATAAATAGAAAACACACTCGATACTGACAATAACAAACAAACAAATAACAAGACAGACAAGGACGATCGAAATAGGCAATAGTATCAGGATGTGATGGGTGGAACACTACAAAGGGAAAGTGGACTTTCCAAGAAATAATCACAACTCCAAAGACACTATTGTAACATGGCGAGTAAATGCCGCCAGTTCAAATAGGCATTGATACATAAGATTGACACGAACACTAGAAGGTAAAAACGTTAAAGACAAATAGCACAGACAAACAAATAGGATACCAAGCAAAATAAAATATAGTAAAGATAGGAGGATGTAAGAACCCCTCCCACAGATTTTAAAAGTTTTTGTAATAATAGATATAGCAAATAAATAAAGTGAGGAAGGCAACGGAAAACCACCTCATATAACTTTTTTCTTCCCTAGTAAAATCATCATGAATATACAAAATAACCAAATTGCCCCGGCAGACCTTAAATGGTCAGGGGGTGCGAAGAATCCCCGGTGGGAACATGGAACGTTAGAAGCTTATATAAACCTGGCAAGTTAGACAACTTAATAAAGGAAGTTGGAAGACTTAAAATAGACATCCTAGGAATAGCGGATGTACAATGGTTCGGAAATGGTAATACACCGATAAATGGATATCACTTATACTACGCATGCTCCGATACAAACCAAAATCGTTATGGTGTAGCTCTTCTAGTAGCAGAAAAATTGAAAAATTCGGTAACGGGAGTAGTATACCTATCAAAGAGTGCTATTAATGCAATTTAAGACGGAGAAGACTCTAATGAATATAATTCAAATATATGCGCCGACAGCTGACTGCGACGAATCGACTATTGAAGAATTCTATCAGGAACTAGAGCAAGCAGTTAAGCTAACAAAAAACAAGGAAGTTACAATAATAATGGGAGACTTTAATGCAAAAGTGGGGAAAGGGAGAATCGGAGAAGTTGTAGGTGACCACGGCCTAGGATATAGAAATGAAAGAGGTCAAACACTGATCGAATATTGCCAACTGAACGAAATGGTAATCATGAACACATGGTTCGAGCTCCCTCCAAGAAGACTATACACGTGGACGGCCCCCAGACATAACAGAGAGACAATGATAAGGAACCAAATAGACTATATAATCATCAATAAAAGATTCCGAAACGCAGTGAAATCTGCAAAAACTTACCCAGGAGCAGATGTAGGATCAGATCATAACCCGGTTGTAGCCAAAATTCAAATACAGATGAAGAAGATTCAGAAGAGGTCAAATGGCAAACAAATTAAAGTAGATCTTTTAAAAAACGATCGCATACGAACACAACTGAAAGAAGAGATGAACGATGGATAGAGCTAAAAGATATTATAATAGAGGCAGGAAGGAAGCACCTACAGAAAAGAGAAAATCTACCAAAGAAAGAATGGATGACAAACGAAATTTTGACCCTAATGGAGCAGAGAAGAGTAAATAAACCAGATCCCACTAAATACAAGGAAATTGAGAGACTCATCAGGAACAAAATCAGAGAAGCCAAAGACACTTACCTTCAACAACAATGTGCAGAATTAGAACAATACGACAGGAACTACGACAACTTTAATATCCATAAAAAAGTAAAGGAAATCGCAGGGTTAGAAAGGAAAACACAATACCCCGCACTAAAGGATAAAAATGGAAAGATATTGTTGAATACAAACCAGAAACTAGAACGATGGAAAGAGTACATCGAAGAATTTTGTGGGACGACAGAGAGGAGCTACAACCGAACAGAGGAAATGAAGGACCACCTTTACTGAAAGAGGAAATAAGAAAGGTACTAGACTAAGCTAAAACAAGGAAAGCTACAGGTCCAGATGAAATACCAAAAGAGCTCTTCAAACTAATAGAGGAAGATAATATCCAAATAATCACCAACCTGTTCAACGCTATATATAAATACGGCAAGATCCCTGAAGACTGGTTAAAATCGACATTTATAACGCTACCAAAGAAAAGTAAAGCAACGCGCTGTGAAGAGTATAGGACAATCAGCCTAATGAGCCACGCCTTGAAGTTATTCCTAAAAGTTAAACACAGAAGAATCTTCAATGTATTAAGAAGAAATCTTCAAGGAAAGCATTAGAGACATCGAATATGGAGTAAAGATTAATGGCGTGAGAATAAACAACCTAAGATATGCGGATGATGCAGTAATAATATCCAATGACTTAAAGGAATTTAACATCATGATGAATAAACTGAATCTCGCAAGCGAAAAGTACGGATTAAGAATTAACGCATCAAAAACGAAATTTATGGTAATTGCCAAAAATACGAGCGCAGAGAATATTGAATTGAAGATAAACAACACAAACGTAGAGAGAGTCGACAGCTTCAAATATCTAGGATCGGTGATTTGCAGCAACGGCGATCCTTGCAAAGAAATACTGTGCAGAATAGAAAAAGCCAGAGCCGCCTTCTGTAAGATGAAAAAGCTCCTATGTAGCAGAGAAATTAATATGAAAACTAAAACAAGGCTGGTGAAATGCTACATATGGCCAATTCTATTATACGGTGCCGAAACCTGGACAATAAAGAAGAAATCCACAAAGAAGATAGAAGCTTTAGAAATGTGGATCTACAGAAGGATGCTACGAGTCTCTTGGATGGACAGAGTATCAAATGAAGAAATATTAAGAAGAGTGAAACAAAGAAAAGAGATAATGTTTACAATAAAAAAACGAAAACTGGAATACTTAGGACATATACTCAGGAATAGCAAATATCATCTACTGCAAAATATCTTACAAGGAAAAATAGAAGGAACGAGAGCAAGAGGAAGACAAAAAACAACATGGAGTGCCAACCTGAGAGAATGGCTTAATCTCTCAACACTGCAAATATTAAGAGGAGTAACAAATAAGTAAACATTAAACATGATGATTTCCAACCCCCGAAGCGGAGAGGAACCTTAAGAAGAAGAAGAAGTTCAATAAAGTTAATCACCCAGAGACAAGCTCCATTAGGATTCCTATAAAGAATCCCTCAGAGTTTACAAATCTAAAATGAAAACAGCGAAAAGGAAATCCTGTTTGTGGCAAAATAGAAGATGTTTCTGAGACCACCGGGCTTAGATATCTTATATTATTACATTAAGCAAGATGACACCTGGACTACCTCTAGTAAGGAGTATCTCGACTCACTTCCCAAGCTTCTCGGATAGTCGCACCACTTCTTTCTTCTTTTCTTTCTAGCATGGGACATCATACCAACGGAACTTCAAATGAACCTACCTAGACCTGACCCCTTCCTGGTTTCGAAATCATCCTCCTACGTCTGTTTCACATCCCTCTAAGATGGAGACAGACGAAGTAAATTTTTTTACCGAAAGCAGGCAGTAGTTATCATGTTCATCCCAAGGACTTAAAACTAATCACCCTATCATCTTTCCTATTAAAAACACTGAAAAGACTCATTAATATCCATCTTCGCTGTAACATAGATCAATCTAGGCTATCAGCCACTCAACACGCATCCACTAAAGGTAAATCTGTGGAAATTGCCTTCCACACAATTGTATATTTGAAAAGTCCCTCCACCATAAAGAATACACAATGGTAGCCTTTCTGGATATCGAGAGAGCTTTCGACAATGCATATCTATCTTCTATCACTAACGCCCTGGCGAATCTTGGTGTGAAAGTGGGACTCGGTAGATTGATTCATCAAAATGTCAATAGCAGCCCTAGACTTGCCAGCAGAGGAACACCCCAAGCCCCACCTCCAGAATGATCTGGCACAAGGTAGATCTCAAAAGATCTAAAAAAATTATCTCTCTCGATAGATCCCACATAAGTAAAATCGTCGGTGTCATTACAGGACACTGCCTCATAGCAGATTACACCAGAAGACTAGGAACTCCGGCTAATGATTTCTGCTGAAGCTGCCTAGATGAGAAGGAAGTGGAAAGGGTTCCACATCTCAGATCCTGCCCGGACCTGGCGTCTCTTCGGCGCCAACATCTGAAGGCCTACTTCTTTGAGAGCTTAAGCGAAATTAGTGAGGTTCCAACACGAAAACTACTGCGCTGCATCGATAGCTCCAAATGGTTTCCCATTACTGGACAATTGCATTGACCACAGTCAATCCATGTGGCGGCACAATGGATCAATCCTATATTAAGTGCACATCTCAGCCACCTTAACCTAAACTCTTACCCAGCGAAAATATAATTACGCTTTCAGAAATGTTGGAAGATCTGTACGCAACTAAAGGATCAACCACTGGTTCAAACACAATAACTTTTAACAACATGAAGGAGTTGCTCATCTCAATAATGATGAGGTTATTAAAACTTTACAACAATATCCTTAAAACCGGAACATTCACCCATGAATGAAAAAAAACTAATTTGATAACAATTTCAAAACCAAATGCAGACCCATCTTCCCGGTTCTGTCCAAACTGTTTGAAAAAATAATTGTGAACGGTCTAAAGGGAGCTCTTGAAACATGTCTGGAAAATTGCCAACATGGCCTCACACCTCAAAGAGGCACAAACACTCAGTACACTCAGTTGCATATGCTTGACCAAGCAATACATCCAGAAATGGCATCAAGCAATACATACAGAAATGGAATCAAGCAATCAGTTCGTGCAAGGACTTGCAAAAGGCTTTTGAAAAAATTACAACCTTCGGAGTTATTACACATCTTCAAGAATGGGGATTAAACTCAAATTTGCTTAATGCAAATATAATAATGTCATTATTCATCAATGGTCATCAGACCACAAACTAGCAAGTGGTGTCCCTCAAGTATCCCCTATGTCGAGAGCGCTATACAATACCTATATTAATTCACTTCACAAGGTACTACAGACAAGTGATCGGCAAATAAAAATCTTAACTTTCGCATCTTAACATCTTCACTTTGAGCTCTGAAATTACAGGGAAAAGTTCCTTTGCGATTCTACAAGTTGTACGCAAGGCACTAACGTGGTGAAACAGAGGTTCCAAGTTGCGACAAAAAATAGATGTTGTGAATAGAATCTTAAAGGATAAGGATAAATAAAGAACATCTAATCTAATCACAGGTGTCAAGTTGCCGATTGAAAAAATGGAGGCCCTGCATATATGTAGCAAAGAAAACTGTTCAACTACTAGCTTAAATGCCTATAAAATAAAAAATTAAGATACTTGAACTTACCTGGAAATGGAATGCGCATGCTAAGTTATTGGAAGGCTAAACAAATCGCTAAGCTTAATCATCTGCTAGAAACACAAAGGATCTTACATAAAAGTATCTATCTATCAATATAGCGAAGACACTCGTGAGGATACATAATACAACCTTAGGAAAGGTAGCATACAATATCGCATTAAGCAGCTTAAAGTATAACTCTGCCGCATTAGATTAGGACATGCACTATTTAAAAAAGTGCATCTTTATGAAAAGGAATCAATACCTCGGTACAGTTGTCAGCAAACTTCAACTCTGGACTCTATCGTGCAACTGTCTAGTAACAAGACAACATTTCAAAAACAAGATACATTCTTTACAAACCCTCTTGGACACCATGCTTTTTCCGATTCTTAAAAAGCACATTACACCCAACCCTGTCTAAACCAAAAAATATTAATTGTAAAAGCCATATGGACTTAGTTCACCTGCAATATGTCTTTATGTACAGTATAAATTTATTTTCACTATGAAAAATAAAAATAAAATATCTTGTTTTTTTTATCAACGTCGTAGTCTGCAAAAATATGCAAATTTACTATAATAATTTCATACCTAGTATTTTCCAGGGACCCGGAAATCTCCAGGCTTGCCTACCGACTTCGTTCATTTGTATGTCTAGCAAATGCTTTAATATGAAATCGCTCATCTTGGTTTCCGAAGCCAACATTAATGGAGTTTTCCCTGTTATAAAAAATATTATCTTAAAAAACAAAAAAATATTTTGCATATATACCTGAATATGTTTCCAGCAATGGATCAGCTCCGTAAGACAATAACATGCGAACGACTTCGATATGCCCATTTTCGCTAGCTTCGTGAAGAGGACGTATCCCTGAGTGAGCACCTTCGGAATGATTTGCACCGTATTGCAATAACACTCTAGCAATCTCTAGACTTCCTTGAACACAAGCATCATGGAGGGGAGTGTAGCCTGCATTATCTTTATGATCAGGATATAAGCCCATCCTTTCAAGGCAATATATAATTACATCTATGTATCCTAATCTAGCTGCTTTATGTAAAGTACTTTGTCCAACACTTTTATTCAAAACCCACTTTTGTATTTCTCTACATACATCGTCTTCATTTTTAATATAATGCGTCGATTCTGCCAAGTAATTTTCGACCCTCGATTTTAACTGTGTATACAATGAGTGGGTTTTGGACTTTTTCTTCTTACGTAGATAATCAAAGCCAGAACTAAATTTTCGCTTATAAGATCGTCCGGACTTTTTCTGATTATACTTAATAGTAATTTCAGACTGGTCATTTTTATTTGTACTGTCCTTTTGCTCATTATTCTCGTCCTCCAAATTAATTAAATTATTACTATTTAGATACTTATTATGTTGCTCGAAAACTAATTGGAAATCATTTTTTACATTTATTTCAGGAGGTGCAGACGCTGGTCGTTCACTACCGCCAAATATTTCACGAATAACATCTTTATTAAGCTGCATTTTATATTCAGTGCGAGTTCTAGATGCTAAGATTTGTGTTTCAAATACATTACGGTACACCTGATTAGAATAATTATTACTTTCGCTTGCAGAGGATTGTTTGAAATGTTCACTTCGACTACTTTTCTGTCTAATTTTCATTTGTAAAGAACGTTGGCCTTCAGTTTTTGCAAGTTTCAGATTACTCTTCAATTGATTTTTTGATTTTATAACTCTCGAATGTAGAACATCAATAATTGATTTTGGACCTTCTTTAACTTTGAATTCATTATTATCCAATATTTCATTTTGTACGGAGAAATGTTGCATATTAAAATCTAAATCCGGTAACGATGAAGATATTCCTTGTTTACATGAATTCTTAATTGTTATTAGATTCGGGGGGATTTTTAAGGCTCGTTTATACCTATAAACTTCTAAATACAACTTATCAAGATCATGTGAGGGTTCATTACCTTTTTGATTTTTGTGGCGCCGAAATTTACTTATATTTTTTTCAGACTTCTTAGTTTTATTGCTTCTATTTGTCGACTCAGATTTATTAGTCAATTGTGACATATGATGTCGAAAACGTGTTGTTATACTACTGCTTTTTAAATCTATACTATCTTTATTTTTAACAGTCCAATTTTTCAATGGGGTGTTTTCCTCAGGTGTCGAAGAAGGATTCATCTTGATCGCCATATTTATGGCTATGTTGTTACATTTGGAAACTAATTTCGTTTTTGCTAAATTTTGATCACATTGTGTATATAGTTTTGATTCATACTTTTCTCTTTTTAAACGTACAACAGATATTTTTTTAAGATCAATGGCTTTTCCGTTATTTTGAAAAAGTTTATTCTTAATGATTCCATTTTTGCCACCATCGCCATCTGTACTTAATTGTATTTTATCTACTAAAAACCTTGAGTTAGGTTCCTCGGAGCTGTGAATCGTGTTGTCCATATATTTATTTTCGTATTTTGGTTCAATTTCATCCGCATTGGTATTATATGGTTTTACTTTATAGCCTACCGAATATTTCTCACTTATCATAGGATTGATGCGACTTTTTGGATCAGTCTTTTGTTTTGACATATCATTGCAATTTGTACCTATATATTGGTCAAATTGGATAGATGAGTTAATTTCAACATTTGCTAAAGGTGTGTTATTTACAACTTTAGCAAATAAATCGTCAATTTGAAAAGTAGATTTTTTCCCAGGTGAATTTTTCAACTTTTCCTTCTCCCTTATTTCAACTTCAGAGTCTTGTTTTTTACTTTCAAAGTATATTGCTTGTTTATTGCAATGCTGTGTTTCTGTGCTGCTCTGAATAAGTTGATCGACAAAACTATTACATGCATTCTTCCATTCAATTAAGTCAACCACTTCCTCCACTTGAGTAAGTGGATTACTTCGGTCATTACAATGATAGTTTTCTTTATTGAAGTAATTCTGTTTGTCTTCGTGGAAAGTAAATCCTTTCAATTCTGCTTTGGTGCGTATTCTGGCTGCAATTACAGAAGAATCATCTTGTTTAACTTCCCTATTAGTTTGAGTTAAGTCTTGTACCTTTGTGGGAGTAAAATATTCAAATTTATTTTTTGCATTGTCTGTAGGGTATAGAGGTTCTGGTATCAGATTGGGCATTTCAAAATTCTGGGTGTTTGAAGATAATTTGGTATTCGTTGTATATACTGATTTGGTGCGTTTAGTTGAATCAACATCTGAATGATGAAAACTTTCAACGCATTTTTTTTTTTTATCATATTCTTCTTCAAGATCACTTTTAAAATTAGCAGATCTCTTAAGAGTAACTTCTACTTTGAAGCCATTACCAACATCCTGGTTCACACACTTCTGAACAGGTACGCAATTTTGAAAATTATATACAAAATTACTTTGCAGGTTTGGTAAAGAAGTCTGCAACATTATCTCATTTTTTAAACGACAGCCTATTACATTTAAATTATTTTGTGGTTGATTGTAACAATCGGTAATATGTCTTGGAGCGCTTATAGCCGCATTAGTTTTTGTAGCTTCTAAAGGTGCTCCACTTAAGTCAAATTTATAATAATCATGATTTATTGTAGAAACATTAGTATTATTGCTAATACGGCGGTTTTCTGAGAAATCTGGTTTAAAATTGAACTTCGGAGGATATCCATTTCCTGATATCGGAACATTACAACAAGAATCGCTTGCAGTAGAATCGGCATTGCTTTTAACTGTTTTTACAGATAAATCTAATGGAAATGCATTTATTGTAAAGTTATTAAAGAAATCCTGTTTATTGTGTTTCATCGGTTTCTTCATACAAATTGGATCATGTGTATTATTGGTGATAGAAACTTCATTTGAAACGAATTGTCGATGCCTTAAATTGCATGTTGAAATCTCTTTCGATTTCTGATTGTAATTTAATGTTCTTTTTATAATTTTCATGTTCAAATCGTCCTCGGATGTAGCATTACGTAATGCATGAACGTGGTTAATTAGCTCACGATAATTTGGTTTTCTCACTTCCCGCACCAAGTTTTTTGAAGAAGGTATAACATTAGAGCCTGAATTTTGTGTGTATATTTCAGGTTTGAAATTACGAAAGTGAGAAAACTGCAGTTGTTCATTTTTTTTAACATTACTGTATGCTGGAAGAACATTAATTAATTCATGTGAAATCTTATTTTCCAAATTTTGTATGTCCGTATTATTGCACTGAGATACAGGACTACGATTGCTTGAAAACAACTCATGAGCCGCATTGAAATCATTAACATACGACGAGTTCTCATGCCTACTTGTCTCTGTTGTAAAGTTTGAATCTAGTACAAAATCATTCTCGTACTTACATTTTTCTTTCTTAATGGGTAAATAACGAGTCCGATTCATCACGTCTAAACTTACTGGTTTTATTGATGTTTCAAAATGCATGTGGGGAATATCGGGATTCTCGACAATTTTTATATCAATAATTTCTTGATCATGAACTACTGTGCGATTTTCTATTAAAGAATCTGTCATGAATGAATTGTCGTCAAAATTGTTAGGCATTCTTTGATAATGAAATAAGTTTTCATTATAAAATTGTGCACTGTCCGAAGTAGACCTGATTAAAGGTTTGTCTTCATTAACAAATTTATCAACTGTAAAATATGGTGGTTCAACATAAAGATTGCTGCAAGATGATGTCATATTTCTGGCAGCGATACAGGAAGCATTTTTACTATGCAATCCGTTTAATATTGTTTTATCTGTTTCCATAACTTCCTGAAACAAACATGCCCCATTTGATGGGCTCTCAACAACTTGCGGAAGGTTAACATGAGACGTACTGGCAGATTTAGTTTCGATTTGCTTTTTTACACACGGCAAAGGCTTTGATAAATATTGTCGATTGTAAGGATAATAATTGGGATTCGAATTCTGTTTATCGTAATTTCTTTTATCATTTGCTTCCAACCACGTAACGTCGGTATAAAATGCTTTGCCATTAGAAGAATTTTGTTCAAGCGTCTGGTAAAATGAATATTGATTTTCATTCACTGATTTACACCCTGGATCATATTTTTCGTTGCGTATCTTGGCATCAAAATTTTCAATATAAATATTAATATTTTGTTTAGTACACATTCCATTACATTCTGCAAATGAATCGAATTCACTGTTTTTCCTATTGATAGACATACACAGACATCCGCTATTATTTTGAAACATTTCATAAAACCCAATTCTAGGATCATTTGTCAGAGCAACGGAGTTAACGATTCTGTTACTATATCTTAGTTGCTCTCCAGTTCCATCCATTATGAAACTGAAAGAAAATACAAAGTGTATTAATTATTATAAAGCGTAATCAAGAATAAAGATACAAGTTTTATTAAAATTTATTTCTTGCTTGTTTCATAGGTGTAATAGAATGTAATTAAAAGCCACACACCAACGTTTGAGGGCTAGGAAAATTTGCTTATGAGCAAGTGGTGCATTGTGGTATACAATGAAACTTAAACTGTTAGTCTCAGACAATATTTAAATTGTTGCTCTCAGGCAACATAGAGCTGAAAAGAAAGGCTTTTATTTTAATTGTCATCAAGTCTTAAATCTTTTTGTCTGGAACATCCACTGTGCAGTGCAAAAGTGAAAATCTCAATTAAATTTTAGTGTAGTGTTTACTGTTCCAAGCAAAGATTCGTAGGAAATATATATATGTATACCAAAAAGTAAAATTGCAGCTTTATTTTTCAAAAAAAAAATTGTTCACGGCTCCACCTCTTTCGAGTCATTGACAATGCTTAAAGAGTATAACTGTCTAGAAAAAAAGCTTCTCAATCTCGCTGTTCGGAGTCGGCATTAAACTGTAGGTCCCCTCCACTCGTGAGAGAACAAAATAGCACGCACAACACGAGTGGTTGCTGAGAAGCTAGGCCCTGGTCCACCTCGGACTGTAGCGCCGCCATTATTATTATTATTATTATTGAGGCAAACAAAATCATAATTAATTAATCACATACAACGAAGATACGTCTAAAAAACAAAAAATTATCCCAAGCTTCATGTATCCACTTCTACAGGTTCAAATTGTTCCTTCTATTTTTTTTAAATTTAACGTTAATTTGAAATTTCTTCAGATTTGGTCACCATAAATCACATTCCTGATTGTTTAAAAAAATCGAATGATTTTGAGGGCGGCATGAATTTGCCGTCTGAAAAATGCTATTTGTTGCGTCAAATACCACAGAAATTCGGTCTATGTCATCGCAGCGTACTTATGATGTGAAATACGAAATTAATCGAGAAGGTATTAATTATAATACATAATTAAGGTCGACACTAAAAACTTTTAACGGGTAAAGAAAACATGACTTATGAAGCATCTTATGATTAAAAAAAAATATAGAACGGCAAAAGTAGATAAGAAGATGGTCTCCAAAGAAATAGGGCTGATATCCGCTTTTAAAAAGCATAAAAAAAGAGCTTTCTGAAGAAATATAAAACGCCAGATTAAAGCCCGGCGAAGAATATAATAATTCGACTTTGGGAACGAGTCGTTTTGTCGGATAAAATCAAAATCAAAAAGTTGCAGTGCGTCAAAAAGGCGTTTTATTGACACCGACCAAATTCAACCCTTCAAGGACACAACGCATCACAAGCCATAAAATACGAATTCATAGTTTAGTGTTGGTATGTTGACTTGGCGGTATGTTTTCTTTCGATGGTACCGAGAATCATCTCTGCCGTTACTTATCCTCCAGCACTTGCCTCCATAACAATACCGGTAGGATGAGCGTCTTGCGGAGCATGATTTTGGTCCTTCGAGTCAGGTGTTTTGACCTATTCGGCAGACCGAATAATAGCGGTTGCCAAGGGCGATTCTGCGTCGAATCTCCATCCAAATGTCATTTGTGGAGTCCACATTTTCCCCGGGCAGACAAACTACTTAACTAGGTGGTGTTCTACGGACCGATTTTTTGTCGAGAGCATAAATTTCGTTTTGTCCTAAGACCAGCTCGGATTTCTTCTTCCCTAACACTCTCTCCAAACCATGACTAGGTTTCTCTCACAATTTCGAAGAGCCTTACTTATAAAAGGCTCGTATTTTCTGCTTGTCCCTAGACTGCTCGATGTCATTAGGCTGGGAGGTCGCGAGAGGCTGTACTTTCCGACCACTCCTCCCAAGATGTTCTCCTTACCGATCTTCGTATTGAAGTCCCTGAGTACATTTTGACATCGTACCCCGGACAGGCTCCGTAGGCACCGTCCAAGAGAACATAAAAACCCTCTTTCATTAAGTTCTCAGTGGCATCGTTAGGGGCGTGCGCACATATAAGGCTGATGTAAAATCGGCCACTTATTTGCTTAAAGTCGATAACCTTCGACCTTAGGTATCCCACAACGAATCCGCATCTGAATGGGGGCAACATTTCGTGACAGCTGCAAAAGATGTCGCATTAATTTTTTCGCATTATTCCCTGTCCTGTCCAACATATTTCCTGGATCGCAGTAATATCCTTATACTGAATTTTGATATTTTCCAGCTGATGAGTGGTTCCTGGAGAGTTAATAGATGTCAAATTCCAGGAGCACACTCACAAATCGTGTTCCTTTATCGCGCCGTGTAGTCATTGGGTATCCGTCCGTTCCGACGCTGCTTGCTCTTCCATAACAGAATTGTTTTTCCATGGGCCCTCCGCATAACCGTCGCACTGATCGGAGTGGAACTACGCCCTCTTGCCTAGAACATTTGTTGGATACATTAGTTCGCCTCACAACGGCTGGTGCGATGGCTTTCTAGAGGACTCCCCTGCGAGGCTGTACGTCAACTTCTTCTTTTTAGGGCGCTACAGTCCGAGGTGGACCTGGGCCTCATTCAACATGCCTCTTCAGCCAGCACGATCTTTCGCCAGCTGTCTCCAGTTTCGCACACCAACCCGGCCGAGGTCCCTCTCGACTTATGTGCGTCACCTTGTACGTGGACGTCCTCTGTTGCGTTGTCCTACAGGCTCAGAGTCGAAGATTCTTCGGGCCGGAGCTAAGTTGGCCTAGCCATCTTAGGCATTGGATCCGTAGACGCTAGACTCATGTCGCTGTACAGCCCATACAGTTCGTGGTTGAACCTTCTCCTCCCAATGCCATCAACGCAAACAGAACTAAAGATCACGCGCAGAACTTTTCTCTCGAAAAGACCAAGACTGTTCATCCGCTTGGAATATTGTCCATGCCAAGGTACGTCAACTTGATGTATGTATAATATACCCCTGCGGATAAACACCTTGTCGTGGTGCGGGAGCTTAAGCCGACCCGCATCCGACTCGTGGGATCAAAATAATTCAAAAACTACAAAAAAAAAGTATAAAAGGAGTGCTGAATAGGCTGCGGGGGGCTAACGTAGCTGATGCAGTAAGCCGGGTTGAGCATGGGCTCAAAATTGAAAGAAGTGCAAAGCTTGTCGCAAATTGTAGGGTTAGCGGAGGATCGGTGTAACCCAGCACTAGCCAGAAAGAAAAAAGGCAACCGATAGGCGTAAGCACATGGACTGGCAAAAGGGCAAGCGAGAGCCAAGCTCTAACATGCGGCAAAGCATTTCCTTCAGGGTCACCCATGTCGCAAAGGTCCTGGTTGAAATCTGAAAACCAAGATGTAATCAAATTCTATCCCACCCTCTCCTCTCCTCTTTTTCCTTCATTCCCCACTCCCCTGGGCCGGATCAAAGTGTCATGCGACCCGTGCTGATGATCAACCAGGCTGAGGGCCCAGACAAATAGCTCAGTCGCGAACGGTGCATCCAGATACATGGCGACCTCTGGAGTAGCTAGCCTTACCTACGTACACGGAGCCCTGCGTAGGCGAACCACCCTTCCTCCGATACTCGTGGGAATCAAAATCAAATAAATCCTATTTTCAAAAAATCAAAAAATTCAAACACTCAAAATAATAACTGACTAAGAGAGGAAGAAGGTTCAATTCGTGAACCGGCGAGGGAGCAGGTTAGCAAACCTACCCCGCCCCTCCCGAATCCCAGCCCTTCATCTGGATCGGTGAGGTTAACTTCCCCCCACTCGTCCAACACGGACTCCGCAACACCGCTGCCAGCCTGCACGCCATCAGCTCAAGCACGGGACTAACTCTGCACGAGCAAACAAGCGCGTGCTGCTGCTAGGCCAACAAGGACCTTAACGGACCGTAGTCGGAAGACCGCGCCTGTTATAAGATCCAAAGCCAGCAACCTGTCCACTAAGACAGGCCCTGGTACGGCTCTAGCAAAGCAGGCGAGGAATATCCATCTGTCCTCAACGGATGCTAACACCAGCAACTTTAAGAAAAGGCGCGCTGGACTGGACAAGCTGGCGCCCTTCCCCAAGGACAGCTGGAACGCGAAACAAAAAGAGTCTTATGAATGGGCCATCAATAGACACCCTATAAGATCTATATGTAGGACTCGGAAAGGGTATCTGCCCCTAAGGCAGATATCCCCCCGGTCGACACAGTGGTACCTGGCACGTCATCTGCCCCAATAACGGAAATATCCCCCTTACCAGTAGACAATTGTCCCACCGAAACAAGTGCTACTCCCACGGACATCGGACCATTGGACGCATCAGCGGAAGTCCTCTCGACAACGCTCAATACTCTGGGTATTGACGATGATTCACTATCGTCAGATTCGGCGTTTGAGCGGTTCTTCACCGCCAACCTGTATCGTCCTCCCCAGGAGAAAGAAGACTTTATGTCTTCCGAGGCCAACGACATTGTGGTGGAGGCATCTGTCATCAGTCGCAATGCTGCGGGTGATACAGATTAACCTTCACCACTACAAGGCGGCCTCCGCCACCCTCCTCATCCGACTAACCAGTCATGGGGAGGACCTTGTCCTGATTCAGGAGCCCTGGACCGCGAAAGGTCTGGTGCTGGGACTCAGGACGGCGGGCTACAAGCTGCTTTACACCAAAACTGCAGGTAAACCTAGATCTTGCATTATGGTTAAAAGCTCCATTAACACATTCCTTATTTCTAACCATAGCGACCCTGACACCATGGTGGTAAGCCTGGAGCTGAGTCAGCTCACGTGTTGGATGACTTTAGCATACCTCGCCTACGACAGACCCATCCCAGTCGTTCACAGACTTTCAGAGCGAACATACGTAATTCGGCTTAGTGCGTGGTGAAGAACAATAAAGTAATAATTATAATATTAAAAATCAACTGAGTGCAGTAGCCCAGTGCAATTAGTGCAAGACTCAGGAGTGAGTGGACACGAGTTCAAGCCACGGTGGGGGACAAGTAAAAATTAGTACGCTTTTTTTTCTTAAAATAATATTGAAATAAATAAAATATATAATAATAATAAAAACTGTGTCGCCACAACACGTAATGAGTGGGACCGAACGGCCGGAGGTCCCGGTTTCGCCCGCGAAAAAAGTGACGGATGACGTTGCGGCAAAGTCACGCCACACGGAATCGCCGGCGGGGACCTCTGTTAGTGGAAAGAGGAGGAGGAGGCTGAAGTCGACTCCTAATGTAGTGAAGCGTCCTTCCCTAGCAGCCACCGCAGGGAAGTTGCCAAAGGTGGTGAGAGGGGAGACGCCGTCAGCCGATACCAGCCCAGCGGCTGATAATGAAATAGAGTACCCATACGTCTCCGACGGTGGGGAAGGGATGTACACGGGGGCGAGTAATAGCTTCGCTTCCCTCGTTTCTTCCGAATCGGAAGATGAAGATGATGAGATGGAGTGCCTTAACGAAAATATAAGGCGACTCCAACAACAAGTACTGGCAATCAAGGCTAAACAAGAGGCGAGGAGGGAAAGGGAAAAGCAAGCCATACTCCCGTCCTCCCAGCAGCAACCAGCACTACAGCAGCCGCATCAGAAAACACAACAGAAACAGCCGCGTCAACAAACGCAGCAACAAAAAAAGACGCAACCGCAACAACAACAGAAGCCGCAACAGCAACACCAACAGCAGAAGCCGAAAGAGGAGCAACAACAGCAGCAACAACAACAAGAAAAATCAACGAAGCAACAAAGACAACCGGGTAAAGTGAAGAAAGAACGCGTGCCCCCAATAAACACGCATAAGGTAGAGCTGGAGGACACAATTGAACTCTGTAAGTCGGCCATTGGTGATAATTTTATTATTAAGAGGTTTAACGACACTAGACACTCCATCCAGTGTAACACGCTGGAACAATTTAAAAAAATTAAAAACTTATTAAGGGACTCGACGACGGGGTTCTACTCTTTCACCCCCAAAGGGGAGAGGTTGCAAACAATGCTCCTGAAAGGGTTGAACCCGTCAGCTGATCCAGAGAAGCTCCTTAAGACGCTCCAAGCGAAGAAGTGTGACGGTCTCACTTTCGTAGGGGTCAAGCCGTTCACCACAGTAAAGGTCAAAAGGTAGAATCGGAAACTGCCGTTCTTCTTGGTTCAGCTGTCTCCCGAGAGCAAACTGGAGAATCTAAGGTGTATTAGAGACCTAGATTACCAGGCTGTCACATGGGTGAAATTAAGACGCAGCGAAGGCATTATTCAATGCATTCGTTGCCAAAGGTTAGGCCACACCGCGTCGAACTGCGATATGCAGCCTCGATGCGTTAAGTGTGGGGAGAACCACATAACCGAGGAATGTCCTCTGGGAAAGGAGGAACCGGTGGAAAAAAGCCATATGTTATGTGTTATATGCGGGAAAAAGGGACACACCGCAAACTATCGGGGCTGCCCTGCGTTCAAAAGCATGAAAGCAGCAAAGACTAGCAAGCGGAAGGGTGCAGTGAATGTCCAAACACGACCTGCACCAATTCCCGTGACTTCCCAAATCACTTATGCCCAAATGGCATCAGGGGGGGAACCACGGTAAAGAAACAACCAAGGGTAGCAGAACAGGCCCCACTGCCTAATGCACCCGTGCCACAAGATCCGGTCATGATCATCTTGCTTAAAATGCAAGAGCGGCAGGACCAGATGTGGCAGTTATTACATGAGCAGACCAAACGTGTGGACTATCTCTACACACACCTGCCTAATCAAACGCACCGCAAATCGTAATGGGTACGACCGCGGCTGAAAATTCCTTGAAGATCCTTGCAGTGAATGTAAACTCACTGATTGGGATCGACCGAAGAGAATCGCTATACAAGTTGCTTAATGACCTAAGTCCTGATGTGTGTCTGGTTAGCGAAACTAAGCTTACCCAGAGACGCAAATTAAGACACAGTAATTATAACATTGCGAGAAGAGACCGACCCAACTCTGTCCAAGGAGGTGGTGTTGCAATCTTTATTCGTAAACAAATTCGGCATTAAGTTGTGTACAGAAGTGATATACGAAGGTTTCAGGGGCTAGAAGAGTGTATTGTGTACATTCCTCTCCGTAGTAGAAAAAAGATGTACGTGGTAGCGCTTTATGCATCTGAAGCTACTCAACCAACCTTTTTTGCAGAGCTCGAAACATTGTTTCTTTGCCTATGTCTGGAGTCGGGGGAGAATTATTACCTCATGGCCGGAGACTTAAACGCCAAACATAGCCATTGGGGAAATCACACACCAAATGCTAGAGGGAACTCACTATTCAATTGGTGGGTTCAAAACACGGTAGAGTTTAGGGTCGATCTGAAAGCAACGGATAGTCCGTCTTATCCCAGAAGCGGCTCCTATCTGGATCTTTTGCTGTTCGACGAACGTTTACAGTTGACAAACGTGGACAGACAGACAACAAACTGTCTGCACTCGTTTGTGTACGATAGTGACCATAGCGGTCTTAGTGCCGAAATCACGATTCCCAACGAAATTGCGGAACTGGAAGAGTTTGTCCAAACGTATTCCTACAACTACAGTAGGACTCGCTGGACTCGCTTCTCCCGAGACTTAACAAGAGCACTCTCCTCAAATTTGCTATACCCACCGTACAATAGGAATTTGTCAAACGAGGAGATTGACAGATACCTAAAACAAATGGACGAGACAATCACACGAACGATGGACAGAACAATACCTCGGCATCGACCAACTGGAAACGTGTTTCGCAACGCGACAATTGACGCACTACAAATACAAAAAAGTAGGCTGCTTACAAGACTAAAAAACTTGTATAGACAGTTCACTGACGGACAAGACCTGGAGATAAGGACACTGAAGTCGCTGATTAAAAACCTTCAAGTACTAATTAAAGCAAATTATAGGCTATCGGCCAATTTGCACTGGGGCAACAAGATTCGAGCTATCAAGTCTGATAACCCGAGTATGTTTCCCCAGATTAATAAAATATTTCGGAGGAACGATACCAACTTCCTTGTCTGAAAATCCGTCGGACTACGAACAACGAACGATTACTTACTTCGGCAGGAATTGATCCAATAGCAGCTGCCGATGATAACGACTTCTTCGTGGTCGAAGATCCTCAAGAGAAGTTAGAGGCTATAGGGTCTATTTTCGAGGACGTGTACGAGCAAGGTATTCGAAAAAGTATAGTTCCGGATAATCAGTTCGGTTTCAAGGCGGGGCATGATACAATACATGCAGCGTGGAAACTGGTATCCGATATACAATGGAACAAAAGCAAAAAACAGTGCGCAGGTGCTCTGCTGGTTGACTTGGAAAAGGCTTTCGATACCGTTTGGCTAGAAGGACTCTTTTACAAGTTAAACAGTCGAGGCATTAATAAATCACTCCTGTACATATTGCTCAATATGCTAACCGGAAGAAAGTTCGTTGTGAAAAATGGCAATGTAACTTCGGCTGGTATTTTTAAAATAAAAAATGGTCTACAACAAGGTGCGGTCAATTCGCCGATACTATTCAATATTTACACTGCTGATCTGATAGGATCACTTCAGCATGCGATTGCGTACGCGGACGATTTGATCGCGTACAGATCAGAGCCCAAAATCGAGGAAATTATTCATCTCTTGCAGGGTGACTACGATGAGATCCAGCGTTTTTGCGATGACTGGAAGTTGAACATCAACTTAGGAAAATCGGAAACCATTCTTTTCAGAACACCGTTGAGTAGGGCCTCAGCGGATACTAAAAAGAATTGGCGAAAGTTCTCAGTTGTTGGACAACACGGACAGCCACTGGCGAATCGAAGTGTAGTCAGATATCTGGGGATCTGACTAGATCAGTATCTATATTTTAACAAACATGTAGATGCTGCTCTGGCCTATCTGTGGATAGGCGACTTAACTACGACCGAGACGTCACACAGAGCACTGAGGGGTTACTCAGGTTCAGTAGGGCGGTATCCAACCGTGATATAAAAGACGCAGACAGGCAGCGCACAAAATGTTGGTGGTTGATAGAACCAGCTCCTTCGTCGATCCCTTACAACCCGTGAGAGATAAAATATTGGTCCAACAGTCAGTTCAACCTGTGTCCTAGGATTAGATTAGGTTTGTAAGTTAGTATGTAAGCAAAAACAAAAAAAAAAAAAATGTTATATTTTTTATATAGTATAAGTTTTAGTGTATATAGTTGTTTGTATACATGTACGTACTAGATGCATCTATATTGCAAAATTATAGATATTAAGGAGTACGTGCATGTATGCATACAGTATTAGGCATAGGGTAGGATTAAGATAGTACGTAAGGAAAAAAAAAATATATATATAGTTTTAGTTTATTAGATTAGTAGTAGTTTTAGTTTAGTAGATTAGTAGTAGTTTTAGTAATGTAGATTTAAGACAAAAAAAAATTATTAAGCTGACTAAGTTTTTCTACAATTTGTCTTAGTCTTAAGTATCTTTCTTTAATTTTTATTGGAAATAACTATATTAACACGTCGAAAGACAAATTTTGAGGGAAAATATGTGTAACTTAGAGCGCCCGTATAGGGCCAGTAAATTAGGATAAAATAATTAATTTAGTTAAGCTAGTTTTAAGCGTTTTTTTGTCTAGCAAGTAAGAGTAATGGGAAAAAAATAAAATGCACAAAAAAAAAAAAAAAAAACACAGACCCATCCCACCCACTCACAAGGATAGTCGCTGTGGCGGAATCTAGCAACGCTTTCCTCATAATTGGCTGTGATGCCAATGCACACCACCAATTATGGGGTAGCTCCAATGACAACGAAAGAGGTGAGTCCCTGTTAGACTTTATTCTTAGTAAGAATCTTGTTATATGTAATACAGGAAATCTACCCACCTTCGTTACCAAGAATAGACAGGAGGTACTTGATATTACCCTTGTCTTTAATAACTTCTCCAACTACATAAGTAATTGGAAGGTTTCTGATATACACTCCTTTTCGGAAAATAGATATCTCCAATTTGAACTTAACGGTCTTCCTCCCGAGCAACCTCCAGTTAGGAACTATAGGAACACTAACTGGCCTCTCTACAAAGGTATATTAAATAAGTCCCTTTCGAGGGTACCTCCTTTTCCTACAGACGTCAATGAGCTGGAACGGCTAGTTAACTCGTTCACCATTACCCTGAACAAAGCAATGGACATTGCCTGTCTTCTCAAAAAACACCGAAGATCAACTCCAAGCCACACTGGTGGAATAGTGAACTTGAACACCTTCGCAAAGCCAAAATGAAAACGGCAAAAAGGAAATCCTGGAAGCTGTTCTGCGGAAGAATAGAGGATATTTCGGAGACTCAGAAAAATCCTCTCCACGTGTCCTGTCATACCAAGCTACTATATGAAGATTCTACTTGATACCCACTTCCCCAGCTGCTCTGATGACCAACCCATACCCTCCATGGTTTTTGACTATCCAATTAGGAGCCTCGTGAAGCTCACCACTAAGCGTAGAATAGCATGGGCTATTCGCAGCTTCAAACCGTATAAGTCCCCTGGTCCGGATGGTATTATACCAGCGGAACTCCAACTGAACTTGGACCTAATTCTTCCATGGTTGGAAATCATACTTAAAGAATGCCTGAGTCTGTCTCACATCCCCACAAGATGGAGGCAAGTGAAGGTTGTCTTCCTACCTAAAGCAGGTCGTAGGTCCCAAAGACTTCAGACCTATCAGTTTATCTTCTTTCCTATTTAAAACGTTGGAAAGACTCATAGATTTCCATCTTCGCTGCAATATAAACCCATCTAGATTGTCAGCCTCCCAACATGCATACACTAAAGGCAAATCAGTAGATACTGCCCTACACTCGCTTGTTTGCTCCATTGAAAAATCCCTTCACCATAAGGAATTCACTATGGTAGCCTTTCTGGACATCGAGGGAGCTTTCAACAATGTCTACCCATCCTCTATCATCAGTGCACTGGTGAATCTTGGCGCGGACAAGGGACTCTGTAGATTGATTTACCAACTGCTTGTCAGTAGAGTAATCATATCGAAGCTGGGTTCTACCACAACCACCAGACTTGCCAGCAGAGGAACACCACAAGGTGGAGTTTTATCTCCCCTGCTATGGAACATCGTAGTCAATGAACTACTCTTGTTGCTAGATAAGGCAGGGTGCAATGTGATAGCCTATGCGGATGATATTGCTGTAGCTATCTCGGGAAAATATCCATCAGTGCTAAGGGATCTCATTCAGTATGCTCTCTAGACTTTCGGCATGGACCAAAGTCAACGGATTGGGCATTAACGCTTCGGAAACGGAAATTGTCCTCTTCACACGGAAATACAGAATCCCCTCGCTCGACCCCCCTACCATTGATGGCACCAGTTGCAACTCCTCAGAATCTGCTAAATATCTGGGGCTCATCCTAGATAAGAGACCGCAAGGCGACGCTGGCTCTCTACATTTGTAAAAGAGCACTAGGAAAGAAATGGGGTCTCCAACCTCATATGATCTATTGGATCTATACTACCGTCGTTAGACCCATTATGTTGTATGGAGTGCATGTCTGGTGGCCACTAAGCCATACACTAAGCCATACACTAAGCCATACACTACAACCTCATTAGGACAGTTCAACGTCAAGCTTGCATCTGCATAGAAGGTGCTCTGAGAACCGCACCCTTACATGCTCTGGACGTGATCATGAACCTATCCCCAGTCAACATTTTTGGCAGACTACTAGCAAAGAATACTGCTATCCGTCTTACAGCCTCCGCCCAGTGGGACAATAATCCCTTTGGCCACTCCTGCATACTAAGTTCTTTAAACTTCCCCACGAGAATTCTGGACCATACCACACCCTTATACTTCCCTGACAGACACTTTAAAACCCTGATTCCAGATAGAGACTTCTGAAATGTTAATTCCAAACCTTTTGTAGGTTTAATGCATTTTGTCACGGATGGGTCAAAAACCCAGGAAGGGATGGGTAGTGGTGTTTTCTCTGATGAACTAAATATAAGTCTCTCTTTTCGCCTACCCGATTACTGTAGCGTGTTTCAGGCAGAGATAATAGCGATAAGTGAAGCGCTGTCCTGGTTCAAATGGAATGTAATATCCGCACGTGATATTTGCATTTTCACGGACAGCCAGGCAGCCATCAGAGCCCTGGAATTGGTCTGTACAAACTCTAAGACTGTAATAGACTGCCCCTCATCTTTAGACAAGATGACCGATCAGTTCAATATTTGCCTGTGCTGGGTGCCAGGCCATAGAGACATTCCAGGTAACTGCAAAGCGGACGAACTTGCCAAGTTCGCAACTTCACAGCCATTACTTCCTAAACACAGTAACTTGGGTATGCCCCTCACAACTTGTAAATTGCTGCTCTCATTAGATGCAACTCATGAAATAAACAACAGATAGGCGAGTGGCACTACGTGTCACACCTCCAGAATGGTCTGGCCTAAGCTAGATCTCAGAAGATCTAAGGATTTAATATCTCTTGATAGATCGAATATAAATACAATCATCGATGTCATCACAGGACACTGCCTCAAAGGAAATCATGCCAGCAGGTGTCCCGGCTAATGATTTCTGTGGAAGCTGCTTAGACGAGGAGGAAGTGGAAAGGAGGACTTGGAGTTTTACCTTTTAAAACGCTTAAACAACTTTCCAGTTCTGTATATGTTATACAAGTTTCAATTTGTTTCGCTGAATGATTATCAGGAACTTGGGCTGGTGTATTAGAAAGCTTTTGAGTTTCAATTCCACGAATGCTGCTGAAAAGTTGTTGTTGTTTGAGACCAAGAAGAGGCGAAGAAGTTACCTATGTCTACGGCAGAGGAAATAGGACCTGTGGGTGTTACTAGACATTTTATCGGACGGGGAACATATTTACCAGTTAGGCAGCAGATATTATGTCAGATTTTGTTGATAGGAGTGTTTGGATTAATCGTTGAAGTAAATTCGGCTAAAGATTTAGTTTTGCTTATTTTTATTTCTCTTCTAAACAGAGCGTTGGCTTTTTTGTAGGCGATAAGGTTGGAAATCATAGGGTGTTTCTTGAAACATCTCCAAAGTCTCATTTTTTCAAATCTTAGCTTCTTGGGAGTGGGGTTCCACCAGGGAACTGTTCTGGTAGTGGGAATGGGGGAGGTTTGAGGAATTGAAATGTTGGCTGCGTAACGAATCGATTTTTGTAGAATGGCGATTTCTTTGTTTATATTTGAAGAAGTTGATTTATCGTTAAGATATTTGGCCGTTAATATTTGGTAGCGGTCCCAATCTGCCAGATCGGTTTTAGATTTTAAGCGAGGCAAAATTTTGTTTTTGTAGTAATTTGTAGCTAGTTTGTATGTGTATTATAATAGGGAAGTAGTCACTATTATGAAGGTCATCTAAAATGTGCCAAGAAATTAGGGGATAAAAGGTGGGAGAGCAGCATGAAATGTCGACATCAGTGAAGATATTGTGTTGAAAAATGCGTTAGTGAACCATCGTTTAACAGCATCAGATCGAAGCATGTTAAGAAATCTTCAATTATGTTACCACGGGGGTTAGAAGCAGAGGAGCCCCATAAAACGCTCCACACAAAAGTATAGGAGTTTGAATCTGATTTATTATGTTTTCAAGGTCAAACCGGTAAAATGTTTAGGTAAAATGTAAATGGAAACGATGATGAATTTGATTGTTAAATTGACTTGTACAGCGAGTGTTAAAATATTTGAATTTATATTTATTTGTACATGGGGTATATTCTTTTTAATCAAAAGAGCTATGCTCTGCTTAGCCGTTAAGTTATAAGAAAAGTTACGAAAATAACCTGAATAGAATTTCGGAATAATCGGATTTGATTGATACGCGCAATGTGTCTCTTGAAGAGATAAAGCACATGACGATCTCTCTTTGTCAGTCGTTCACAGATCTTTGACCAGTGCGGTACTGTTTCGACTTCAAAGAAATTAATTAGTGAAAAGTAGTGAAGTGGTGAAAGTGGCACCCGAAAATCCAAGTAGCCCGTGGCTGGGGAGGTAGAGTCGATACTCGTGAATCGGCAGAACCCAAGTTCGATCCCCGGCGGGGAAAAGATAATTTTTTTTTCTAATAAAATAAAGACAAGTATCGAAGATGGATGTGTGATGTGTGAGAGTGAAGATGGAGAAGTGTGAGCGGTCCGCGCTCTTAAAAGCGGACGACGAGCGCAATCAACCGGTGGCAGAATCAGGCCACCAACCAACGGCGTCCCAAGAAGGGAGTTCAAAGAGGAGAAGGAAACCGACTCCCAATGCAGCTAAACGCCGCAACACAAATGCGTCCTCTGAAAAGCTGCAAGAGGAAAAGCAGACTGTTGCGGCAACATCTAAAGCTACAAAAGCAGCTAAGTCCGAAGCATATGGGGACGAAGAATTCCCCTATGTATCTGATGGGGGGGAAGGCCTATTCGCTACAAGCAGCAACAGCTTTGAGTCGCTGGCCAGCTCCGATACAGAGGATGAGGTGGAAGAAATAATTTGCTCGAAATCTAATGAAGTAGATAACTTGAGGGAAAGAACTCAGAAACTCCTCAAGGAAATAAGGGAGTTGCGAGCCAGTACTCTCGCAAGAAGAAACAGGGACCAGGTGTCAGGGGTCTAAAGCCAGCAGAAACTACAACTGAAAAAGCTGCCAAAGAAGTAGCAATAAAAAATGCAGCCAACAGTGCAGCAACCAACAACTCAACAGCAACAGCAGCCAGCAACAAAACAACAACAGCAACCAACAACACAACAGCAACAGCATCCAGCAACACAACAGCAGCAAGCAACACAACAGCAGCAAGCAATACATCAGCAACACCAGCAGCAGACTCATAAGAAAGAGAAGGTACCGCCGATCAATGTCCACAGGACAGACATTGAACAAACTGCCGAGGTATGTACGAGGGGCGTTCAATATATTCCCGGTATCGGGGTGAAGCTGTGGTTGTATATATAAATTGACTGATTTATCAAGTAATACTATTATATTAGTGCATTCATGTAAAATTTCATATAAATGTGATTATTAATTCGCGTTTTATCTCTAGTTAAACAGAATCATAATGGCAACTGAGACGATAATGGTGAAAATTGAGCATCGCGCTGTAATTAAATTTCTCACTAAGCAAGGAAAAAGTCAAAAAACTATTCATGAAGAGATGGTGGCTGTTTACCAGGGTTCCGCACCTTCATTATCAACTGTGCAAAAGTGGTCAAGTGAGTTCAAGAGAGGCAAAGAGAGCATTGAAGACGACCCCCGCTCCGGCTACTGCTTGTACGGGAGAAAGCATCAAAGAAGTCGAAAAACTTGTTCTTGAGGATGCCCGAATAAAGGTGAAAATTATGGCAGAGATCACTAAGCTTTCAATTGGCACCATTCACACCATTCTTCATGACCATCTTAACCTTTCAAACGTCAGTGCAAGGTGGGTGCCACGAATGCTCACAGCGCTTCAGAAAAAAGTGAGAATCGCATGCTGTAGAGAGCTTTTGGATATGTGTAGTGAGAACGCGGATGGTGTTATGGATCGAATTGTTACTGGTGACGATTTATGCAGTGGCATAAAAAAGGAACAGACCCCCCGAAGAAGTTCAAAGTCACTCCGTCTGCCGGGAAGCTCATGGCCACAGTTTTTTGGGACTCAAAGGGAATCTTGCTCATTGAGTACAAAAAAAAAGATGAAATCATCAACGCCACATCCTACGCTTCCACTTTGCATAATTTGCGGGAGGAAATTAAAAAGGAAAGACGGGGTAAACTCGCAGCGGGTGTGTTGCTTCTTCATGACAATGCTCCTGTTCACACGGCGCGAGTTTCCAAGGCTGCTGTGCGAGATTGTGGTTTCGAAGAAATCCAACACCCACCCTTTAGTCCAGACCTTGCCCCTAGTGATTATTTATTGTTTCCGGATTTGAAAAAAATGTCTTCGTGGAAAAAGATTTTCGGATGATGAAGAACTCAAGTCGGCAATAAATGGGTATTTTGCAGAGAAAGAGGAAATTTATTTTTTTGAGGGTTTAAAAAAGCTTATCTCAAGATGTAACAAATGCATTGATGTTAGGGGAGATTATATTGAAAAATAAAAACAATTTAAATTGAATTCGCATTTTCCTTCATATTGATACCGAGAATATATTGAACGCCCCTCGTAAGTCAGCCATAGGTAAAGGTAACTTTGTAGTTGATAAAAAGAAAGGTAATGAGAAAATTTCTCCATCCGCTGCAAGACAGTGGAACAGCTCCACATTATAAAAAAGTTGTTAAAGCTTTCGACGACGGAGTTCTTCTCCTATACCCCAAAAGGCGAAAAACGCCAGACCGTTTTATTGAAGATCCCTAAGCCGCTTGAAACGGCGGAGATCCTCAGAATGCTCAAAGAGCAAGTGTGCGATGGTCTCGAGTTCGTCGGGGTCAAGCCCTTCACCACAGCAAGGGCAAAACGAGAGGGGCGGCAATTACCGTTCTACGTCGTTCAGCTGTCACCCAACAGTAAACTGGACAATCTAAACAAGATAAAATATTTAGATTTCTGGACATGCAAATGGGAAAGAATAAGAAGGAGCGAGGGCATTCTACAATGCGTTCGCTGCCAAAGGTTCGAACACGCCGCGTCGAACTGTGAAATGCAGCCTCGATGCGTCAAGTGCGGTGAGAACCACAAGGCGGAGGACCAGCAAACTGGGGAAAGAGGGAGAAGTTGACAAAAGTCAGCTCAAGTGCGTACTTTGCGGGAACGCGGGGCACACCGCTAACTATCGGGGTTGCCCTAAGTTCCAGGCAATCAAAGCAGCCTCCAGTGAAAAATCCACTCGGGGCAGCCATAACCGTCACCCCTCAAGTTACCTACGCCCAAATGGCGTCTGGTCAGAGGAATACGGGAGAGCAGCAACTACCAAAGGTTGTGCCACAAATCTCAGTGCCAAGAACACCCGAATCTGCGCCCGATTGGAAAACTTCCATGGAAAAGCGTATGGTTCGTTTAGAGGAGCAGGTGGGCCAAATTCTGGCGCTCATGCAGAACCAAGCACGTAAATCGTCCTAATGGGTGCGACGGCGGAGAGTACTTACAAGATCGTTGCAGTGAATGTAAACTCACTGATAAGGATCGAACGAAGCAAAGAGCTCTACAGACTATTGGATGACCAAAGCCCAGAGTTGCTTCTGATTAGCGAAACCAAGCTAACGCAGAGACACAAATTGGAGCACAGTAAATACAATATTATTAGAAGAGACCGGCCCAACTCCAGTGGTGGAGGCGGTGTTGCGATCTTCATCAAAAATAATATTAAACACAAAGTAGTGTATAGTGGTGAAGTACGTAGGTGTCCGATGCCTAATGCTGTACTCGGAGGAGAACTATTTCATTTTGGCCGGGGACTTAAATGCCCGACATGGATATTGGGGAAACATAATTTCCAATAATAGATGGAACCAGCTCTATAACTGGTTTTGTTTGCACAGCGTCGAGTATAGACTCGATTTAAAAGCAACGGAGATCTCGTCGTTCCCCAGAAGCGGCTCTTTTCTGGATATTATGCTGTTAGACGCAAGTCTGCAAGTACAAGTACAGTAGGACGCGCTGGACACGCTTCTCCAACTGACAAGACCACTCTCCTCGAATGCGCTCCACATACCGCCCAATAGAAACCTGTCAAACGAGGAGATTGACATGTATCTAGTACAATTGAACGAGACAATAAAACGAACGATGGACAGTACCATACCACGGTATAACCCCACAAACAACAAAGACTTGTACCGCAATGCGACAATTGACGCACTCTACCAACAAAAAAGTAGACTTCTGTCAAGATTGAAAACCTTGTACAGACGATTTACTGACAGACGAAGTGAGGAAATTAGGACACTGAAGTCGCTCATTAAAAACATTCAAACCTTGATTAATCAGAATTGCAGGATTTCTGTTAACTTGTATTGGAACAATAAGATTCGGGCTGTAAAATCCACAGATAAACAAATTCTTCCGCAGCAGCAAGCAAAGCGAACTTCCGTGTCTTAAGATTCCCAGAACGACGGACAATGAACAAATACTGACAATAGCAGGAATTGATCCAGTAAACGCAATCCTTGATGACAATTTCTTTGTGGTTGAAGATCCGCAGGAAAAAGTGGAGGCACTGGGCGCGGTCTTTCAGGAAATATATAAGGTGAACGAGAGTGTTAGCCCGAATTACGACTTGGAGAACCGCGTACTGGTTAGCAACTCTCAACTTCGAGATGATATGCAACAAGGGCGATCTGAGAACAGCGGTTTTGTCGTGTTCAATGATGAAAACATGGCAGATAATGCCATCGCCGATGAAAGGGTTCATCCCCCGTTCATATCGAAGACTGAGCTACAAGCGGTCTTCGAATCACTTAAGAAGAAAAAGTCAGTTGGAATCGACGGGATCTCCAACATTGTGCTAAGGCATCTCTCTCTAGAAATGGTTAATATGTACACAGTTCTGTTTAACAATGCTCTGAATAATGCACATTATCCTGAGCATTGGAAAACCGCAATTGTACAATCCATATCTAAACGAGGAAAAGACTCGTCTAATCCGTGCAACCTCCTTCCGAACATCAGCAAGGTAGTCGAGAGCGTGGTTAATAAAGCTCTACTAAAGTGGGCTGAGGACAAACATATGATTCCCTATAACGAATTCGGTTTCAAAGCGGGACATGATACTATTCATTCTGCGTCAAAACTGGTGTTGGATATCCAATGGAACAAGAGCAAGAAACAATGCACAGGTGACTGCCTGATTGATTTGGAGAAGGCCTTCGACACCGTATGGTTAGAAGGACTTTTCTACAAGCTCAATCAGCTAGGTATAAATAAACCACTACTGTACCTACTGTGTAACATGCTTAACAGCAGAAAGTTCGTCGTCAAGAATGGCAACGTGACCTCTACGGGTTTATTCCACATCAAAAATGGTCTCCAACAGGGTGCCGTCAATTCGTCGATCCTGTTCAATATTTACTTAAGTGATCTTATAAGTTCGCTTCCCTACGTAATTGCGTACGCAGATGACTTGATAGTGTACAGATCAGGACCAAAGATCGAGAACATTACCACTCTCGTGCAGGGTGATTTCGACTCGTTCATGCGAAAATGCGACGACTGGAAGTTGAAGATCAACTTCGAGAAGTCGGAAACCATCCTTTTCAGAACGCCGTTGCAGAGGGCTTCGGCGGATACTAAAAAGAATTGGCGAAAGTACTCAGTTGTTGGACAACGCGAGCAACCACTGGCGCAAAGGACTGTAGTCAGATACCTGGGGACAATTACGACAGCGCATTGGGTTAGGAAAGTACTTGGGCACTTTGGTCTTGTACCAACCTATTTCCACTGTGTCCGGAGGCTGGAATGCATCAAAAGTAAATAGCATGAGTCAAGTTGGTTTGGGGTTTGAGTCAATGGTCTTAGTAAATTTATAAACATCTGTGACGTTTTGTGCTATCATTTCAGAAATTATTTCTGAGATAGGAAGATTTATTAAACATGGTGCATAAACTATGATTGCGCACTGATTGACACTGGACATAAGCCCGAAAGATTTTTTTTTGACAAAAATTTGTCTGCAACTTTCTGATTTTTTGTTAGTATTAGAATTTTACCATCTCTTAGTTGAGAAATTTGTGCATACTCAGTACTAATTGCGTCAATAGCTTTCCTGAGGGCGAAAATGCTTATTGATGTAAGTGGTTGTTTTTCGTTTTCAGGCGATATGAGGATGAAACGTGGGTTTTTCGATGAGTTTTTTTTGGTAGTTTAGGAAAATCGTTTTCAGTTTTTTCTTGGCACTTGGTTCCGATAGCAAGACTTCAGTGAGCTCGCTAAATCGTCCACCAGGTTTTGTTTTTGGCCCTAGGGCCATGTGGTTGTTGTGAAAAAACACTCCAAACGCGATGGGTTAGGGCTACGGATCGAACGCTAGTCGGTGACTGTCGGGAAATTTAAAAATCGGATGAGTTGTGAGGTTTGTTTTAAATTTTTCAAAAGCTTCAACATATTCAGGGTCATGGTAATTTATTTTGGTTCCTTTTTTAAAAAATCAGGTCATAGGATATGCCATCTTTGCATAGTTCATAACAAATTTTCTATAATACCCTGAAGCTCCCAAAAAGCTTTTTTGTTGCTTTTCTGTCTTTGGTATTGGCAAGTCTTTGATGATTTTCACTTTCTGTTAATATGTGACCAAGGAATTCTGTTTTTCTTTAAGAAAGAACATTTGCTAATTTGCAGCTTGAGATTGCGGTTTTCTAGAATTTTGAAAATATCTTCCAAATTTTTTAAGTGTTCTGTTAAAGAGGAGGAAAATATTAAAATGTTGTCTAAGTAGACAACACAAGTCTTATTAATATAATGTGTTAAAATGTGATTCATTAGCCGCTGAAAGGTGGCGGGTGCATTTTTTTGTCCAAAAGGCATACGAACATATTCGTAAAGTCCCTGTGGAGTAATATGATTTCTTGCATTTCCATCTCGTAGATTTGTCGTGTTTCTTTGGTAGGCGGTAAAGCTTAGCTTGAATTGGCTTATCGCCTTTTATTATTATTTCGTGTTTTATATTGGAAGTTTGGGTGAGAGCAAACTCCCTTCTTTTTTGATTGTGAATACCCTTAAGTGTCTGGGTTCAAGACACAGCACGGGTCGAAGGTATAGAGGGAGATAGGGAGAGGAGGTACCTGTGCACATTGGCTTTAAATGTCTGTGGATTATAATGAGTGGGAAATATTAGGCTGGGAAGAGCATTCCATATTCGTGTGGTGCGGCTAAAGAACGAGTCTATAAACTTTACTGTACGTCCGAAAGAGGACTTAAGGGTATATTGATGGGCATTCCTAGCGAGACGGGTATTGCGGGTGAATTCTTGAAGGGACGGAATGCAATTGGCTAGCTCGCTTAAGCATCGTTGGTTGAAATAGCGATAAAACAGTGATAAGGAGGAGACATTACGGCGATGTTCGAGCGAGTCGATCGATTTCGAAATATTGTTGACTCCTATGAGTTTTACCGCTCGCTCTTGTATTCTATCTAGTAGGTGCAGAGAAGTCTTGGGAGCACCAGACCAGATATGTGCGTTATACTCAAGCTTAGGTCGAATGAAGGCCTTATAAATTGAAGCCAAATCAGAGGGGGTGAAGTATTTCTTGCACCGTTTTGGGAAACCTAGACATTTCGCAGCATTTTCGGCGACCTCGAATATGTGATCGTTCCAACTAAGTGTTGAGTTGATACACATACCGAGGATGGAAAGTTTTTCGGTTTCGTCGATGCAAGTGCCATTCAGGGATAATGGCTGGTTATTTTGAGATCGCTTAAGAGACAGTAGACAGCATTGAGTTTTGGAAGCATTAAATTCCACTCTATTGTTTTTACCCCAATTAAATATGCTGTCAAGGTCGGACTTTAATGTGCTTAACATACGCTGCCGCTCCAATTCTACGGCCGAAGAGCAGGGACGTGAGGTTTGGAACGAATATGAAAAGCTGAGTGTACTGTCATAAGCGAAGGAGTGAATTGGATTAGAAGTAGCAGACAAGAGATCATTTATAAAAATGAGAAAGAGTGTCGGAGACAAAACTGAGCCCTGGAGAACACCAGCATTAATTTGGTGAGAATCAGACTTGAACCCATCCAAAACAACTTGAATTGAACGGTTCGAAAGGTAATTTCTAATCCATAGAAGAAGAGATTCATCGATACCATAAGCACGCACTTTCTACAAGAGAGCCTGATGCCAGACTCTGTCAAATGCCTTAGAAATATCAAACGCAAAGATTGGTTCCACTTTTCGGTGAGATATGCCATCAGATCACCAGTGGACCTGTTGCCACGGAAACCATACTGCCGGTCATTAAGAAGCTTCCGCGATTCAAGATATTTCAAAAGCTGACGGTTTATCAGCGTTTCCATGACCTTAGAAAGAAGGGACGTAAGTGCTATGGGTCGGTACGAGGAGGGTGACGAAGGTTCGCCTTTTTAGGCACGGGCTGGACAAATGTTGTTTTCCACCTGCTCGGAAAGAGACCAGAAGAGTAGGATAGATGGAAAAGCTTACGCAGTGGTTTTGCCAGAGAAGAAGAACACCTCTTCAGAAGAATTGGGGGAATACCATCCGGGCCAGCGGATTTGTGGACGTGAGATCTTTAAGTACTCTTGCAACTGTCCGAGTGCGAAAGTGGATTTGTCCCATTTTAAAATCTACGCTCTCAAGTACAGGTGGAGACAAAGTGCAATCTGGCAGCGTTGAGCAGGCTGCAAAATGAGCAGCAAGTAGATTGACTTCGTCCAAAGAGCTGACAGCTGGGATGTCATTGTAAATGAGCGTGGGGATGTTATGTTATGTTATGTGAGATGTAGCTTTCCTGTGTGTGTGTGTGTGCACCTAGACCATAGTTGATCCATTGTGCTGCCACATGGTTTGATCGGGATCAAACCAATAAGTTGTCCGAGGGAAACCATTTGGAGCCTGTAATAAAGCGAAGTAGATTATTTATGGGAACCGTACTAAGTTCACCCAAGTCATCAAAAAAGTAGGCCCCTAAATATTGACGTCGAATAGACGCCAGGGCCGGACAGGAGCATAGGCGGTGTGGGACACTTTCCACTTCCTCCTCATCAAGGCAGCTTCTACAGAAATCATTAGCCGGGACACCTAGTCTGATGGCATGGTTTCCTATGAGGCAGTGTCCTGTGATGACACCGACGATAGAGCTTATATTCGATCTGTGAAGAGATATTAAATCCTTAGATCTTTTGGAATCTAGCCTAGGCCAGATTATCCTGGAGGTGTGACACGAAGTGCCATTCGCCCATCTGTTATCTATTTCACGAGTTGCCTCTAATGAGAGCAACAATTTGTAAGTTGTGAGGGGCATACCCAAGCTATTGTGTTTGGGAAGTAATGGCTGTGAAGTAGCGAGCTTGGCGAGCTCATCTGCTTTGCAGTTGCCTGGAATGTCTCTATGTCCTGGCACCCAGCACAGGCAAATATTGAACTGGTCGGACATCTTGTCTAAAGATGAGCGGCAGTTTATTACAGTCTTGGAGTTCGTAGAGACCAATTCCAGGGCTCTGATGGCTGCCTGGCTGTCAGTGAAAATGCAAATATCACGAGCGGATATTACATTCCATTTGAGCCAAGACAGCGCTTCACTAATCGCCATAATCTCCGCCTGAAACACACTACAGTAGTCAGGTAAGCGAAGGGAGAGACTTATATTTAGTTCATCAGAGAAAACACCACTACCCACCCCCTCCTGGGTTTTAGACCCATCCGTGAAAAAGTGCAGCCTGCAAAAGGTTTGGGATTATCATTCCAGAAGTCTCTATCAGGAATGAGGGTTTCAAAAAGTCTATCAGGGAAGTAAATGGGTGTGGTATGGTCCAGAATTCTCGTGGGGAAGTTAGAAGAACTTAGTATAGTGGAGTGGCCAAATGGATTGTTGGTCCACTGGGAAGAGGCTGTAAGACGGATAGCCGTATTCTTTGCTAGTTGTTTGCCGAAAATGTCGATTGGGGATAGGTTCATTATAACGTCCAGTGCATCTGAGGGTGTGGTTCTCAACGCACCTCCTATACAAATGCAAGCTTGACGTTGAACTTTCCTAATGAGATTGTAGTGTATGGCTTTGTCTAGTATTGGCCACCAGACATGTACTCCATACAACAGAATGGGTCTAACGACGGTTGTGTAGATCCAGTGGATCATATGAGGTTGGAGACCCCATTTCTTTCCTAATGCTCTTTTACAAATGTAGAGAGCCAGCGTCGCCTTGCGGGTGCGCTCCATTATGTTCGGCTTCCAGTTTAGTCTCTTATCTGGGATGAGCCCCAGATATTTAGCAGACTCCGAGAAGTTGCGGTGGTCTGCCATGGATTACAATAGGGGGAATCACATGTAGCAACCTGAAAGTTGCACGTGCCGTAACTATTGTTTTCCATGGAAGTCTAGCTATGACCTCCTAGTGGTGGCCACCGGTAACAATTCGACCAGCAGGTCATGTCTCTAATGGCGGATTGGCTAACATAGCAGGCGGGAAGAAAGTTAACTTCCTGGGTGTGAATGAGTGAATGTTTGTGTTGAGTGTGAGAATGAAAGGAGAATGTATGAAAGAAATCCCGAAAAAATCCCCCAATCCAAGGTGGAACATCAAGCGCCGAGGGATGCATGGCTAGTGGGTTAACTAGTCGCAAGTTTGAGGACTTGAGGTGCACAGGCGAGGCCTCATTTCAATTAGCCTTACCATACTAATCCGGAGCTCTGGTATGGCGGACCCCATTACTTCTCGCGGCACTCGTGGGACCTACCTAAAAATTAAAAAAATTAACAAACAAAACAATAAAAAAACAAAAGAAAAAGAAGCAAATGAGCCAATCGGCCCATCGTCGGAAGACGAGCTTCTAGCCTCCAGTCAGGAGACTATCCCCGCAACAGACTCCAGCAGTACCTGCCATAGTACAGCTGCGAAGTCTCACCCTGCCTCAACCCAAAACACAGACGCCAAGGTTGCCAGCCATAGCGACCAGAAGCGGAAAAAATATAAATCTCCTGGAACCCAGCAGAAACTGCAATACCAGAAGGCCATCTTCATCTTAGGCAAGATTGCCAAAAATGAAGCAGCCGGTATTGTAGCAGAGCAGGATTCCAAGGATAAGCCAAAGTACCAAGCCATAGTGGAAGAATACACTAGGTACATGGAGAGAAAAAAAGACACGACAACGACCGCAACAAAAGCTCCAACAACGTCTTCCAAAAGAAATAGATCTCGAGATGAGACCAGTTCTGCTCCGAAAAGAAGCAAAGGAAGTGACAACACCAACCTTTCTTCAAGCAGCAGTGAAACTGTAAAGCGCTCCATGAGCGAGGTAGTAAGGGACCATCTTCAGGTCGCGTTGGCGGACAAGCTGCCTGCAAACGCAAAGAAGGTCCTTGAAACCTGGAGCGAGATTGAAAGCAGGTTGTCCGAGTTGGTTATGGATCATCTTCTCAACTCGGAAGACAAGTCCCTACCTGGATACGACTCAGCCGAAGTCTCCAAGGATTTAATCTTCGCATGCATTGCTAAGATCAGCAATGAATGGGAAGGTCTGAGCCTCAGACTTATCCCAGCGAAGGAAATCCCCAGGAGACCGAGAGCTCGCATTTGGTTACCGAAGATGAAATTGGATAGTGAGAAGCTTCTCAAATGTCTCCAAATTCATAATCCCAGTATCAACATGGATAACTGGGCGGTAATCAAATCGGAACCTCCTCAGAACAACAGTATGACTTACCTGTTATCCATAAACGAGGAGTGCCTTCCAAGTTTAGCGAAAGCCGACAACAAATTACGTTTTGGCGTAAGATACGCTAAACTAAAAATATTCCAATCGTCAAACCCAGGTGATGACACAGACGATGTCGACGCCGCGGACAAGCTGTTCGAGGGTATGGCGATTGACCCTATAAATTTAGACCCACCTATTCCCGATGTTGAAAGTCGTACAGATTAATCTGCAGCACTCTAAGTGTGCTTCAGACAATCTGTTGATGTTCCTCAAGGAAGAGGATTTCGACATCGGGATAGTGCAGGAGCCATGGACTAGGTGTTCAAAAATCTCAGGGCTCAAAGACAACAACTACAACATCTTCTACATAAATAACGATGGTAAGCCTAGAACGTGTATTCTAATTAAGAAACATCTTAACGCTTTCCTCTGTCCTAACTTAAGCTCATCCGACCAAACTGTCGTCAGACTTGAAGCTGTGGAAAGCTCGCTTCTGATAACATCGACATATATGGCACACGATCGTGAGACACCACCGGAAGAATTACGGAAGGTGGTACAACACGCCAAAAACAACAAGACACACCTTCTGATGGGCTGCGACGCCAATGCCAGACATACGCTATGGGGAAGCTCAGAAATCAACGAAAGAGGTGAGTCATTGTTTGATTTTATCATAATAAATAATATAAGTGTATGTAATACCGGCTCCACTCCCACTTTTACTTTTCCCAGCTCGGAAAACTTCAGGGGTTGGGAGGAAGTTTTAGATGTTACACTTAGCCTTAACCTTAACGATTCTCAGATAGACAGTTGGAGAGTATCTAATTCTAACTCCTTCTCGGATCATAAATTGATTATCTTCAATATCAATCTGAATACCCATACCCAGGTACCACACAGAAATCCCAAATGCGCAGACTGGCAAAAGTTCGTTACGATTGCCAAGAAAAAACTTTGTGGAACACCGCTCTCCAATATAAGCAATATTAGTGAGTTGGAGAAAACAATAGAAGTTTTCGAGAAAGCGCTCAACACATCCTTTTATATATCGTGTCCAATCAAACGAGGCAAGAAGAAACTTCCTCCTTGGTGGACAGAAGACCTCTCTAACCTTAGAAAGATGACCAGGGTCATCTTTAATATCTGCCATAAATATAATTTCTGGCAACCATATAAAGACTGCTTAAGAATCTACAACAAATCCATAAGCATAGCAAAGAAGCAATCTTGGAAGGATTTCTGTGAATCAATCGACAACATCAAGGACTCTTCGAGGTTCAGCAAAATTCTGTCCAAAGAACATTCCAATCCCTCTCTCCTTAAGAGACAGGATGGAACCTGGACTGAATCCTCAAAAGAATCCCTAGATACACTCTTACCTTCACACTTTCCTGGGTGTAAAGACCACTGTGAGGTCAACCACCAACAGGAACCACTGCTAACATCCATTGTAGAAATCGATCGAATAATTACAGAAGAAAAGATAATCTGGTCGGTTAATAGTTTTTCTCCCTACAAGTCCCCAGGCCCTGATGGTATCTTACCCATAATGCTACAAAAGCTACAAGATGTAGCAACCCCTTGGCTCAAAGCAATGTATAGAAACTGTTTACTACTCAATCACATCCCCCAGTCGTGGAGACGGGTTCGAGTAGTCTTTATACCAAAAATAGGCCGTCGGGGTCATGAAACCGCGAAGGATTTCAGACCAATCAGCCTATCGTCTTTCATGCTTAAAGCCCTGGAACGCATTATAGATACACACATCAGGCTCAAGCTAGAGGGGAAGTCTCTCTCCAAATCTCAACATGCCTACATCAAGGGTAAATCCACTGATACAGCTCTGCACGAGGTGGTCGGCACCATTGAGAAAACCATTCACTACAGACAATATACCATGGCCGCCTTTCTAGACATAGAAGGGGCCTTCAATAACGTCCACACAGAAGCTATCCAAGAATCTCTTATCGCCCAGGGAGTAGAGGAGATGCTAGTAAAATGGATAGTCTCTATGCTCAAAACTAGAATTATACAATCCACGCTAGGAAATAGCCAACAAACAAAGTATGTAACTAGGGGAACTCCTCAGGGAGGGGTTATTTCCCCATTGTTATGGATACTAGTCATTAACAACCTATTAGAAGAGCTAGACCGGGAAGGAATCAAAGTTGTTGCGTATGCGGACGACGTTGTGATTTTAGTATCAGGCCAGTTTCTCTCAGTGATTAGTGAAATCATGGAGGGGGCGTTGCAAAAGGTTAATAGATGGGCTACCAGTTGTGGCCTAAATACGAACCCAAGCAAAACCGAACTGATGCTTTTTACGACGAAAACCAAAATACCAAACTTTCCCCTTCCTAGACTAGCCAATCAAACCCTCACTCTGTCTTCAACTGCCAGGTACTTAGGCACTATTCTTGACCCAAAATTAAATTGGAAAACTAACATAGAGCAAAGAGTTAAAAAGGCATGCATAGCCTTATACGCTTGCAACAAAACTCTTGGCAAAAGCTGGGGACTTCGACCGAAGATAACACTTTGGATGTATACTGCAGTAATACGTCCTATTCTTACCTACGGCTCCTTAGTCCGGTGGCCAGCTTTAGCCAAAGCATACAATATTACAAAACTGAACAAGGTACAAAGAACTGCATGTATAGGTGTCACTGGCGCCTTAAGAACGACTGCCACAGATGCGCTTACAGTTATTTTGCACCTTCTACCTCCAGATCTACACGCAATGTTCATGGCCACATGTAGTGCACTTAGACTCAGAGAGTCAAACTGCTGGAATAGCAGAACTTATGGACATGGTAACATCCTTAACTCACTACCACAACAGGCGATACTGAGTCATACTGACTACCTTATCCCAAAGCTAAATTTCAATAAAAACTATAGGGCTTTTTTTCCAACCAGAACTGAGTGGAAAAGCGATAGAGTCTTCCAAAACCATGACATAGCCACAGACGGTTCGAAGATGGACTCTGGAGTGGGCGCTGGAATCTTTTCCGAAGCTCTTAAGATATCAAAGTCACTCAAGCTACCAAGCTTTGCAAGCATTTTTCAGGCAGAAGTGCTTGCAATATATGATGCGTGTCTTGAAATTAAAAACAAAACAGAACCAACACAGCGGATAGCAATCTTTTCAGATAGTCAAGCTGCTATCAAGGCTCTAACATCCATAACCACAACGTCAAAACTAGTGGATTGCTGCTGCAAGGAACTATCCATTATAGGTGAACGGAGCCCGGTCTCTTTGATCTGGGTTCCCGGGCACACGGGTATAATAGGAAACGAAGCAGCAGACGAGCTAGCCAGACAAGGATCCAAACTCGACAGTCTCGTTGTGGAACAAGTCCAGGCTCCACTAGGCTTCGTAAAAAACAACATCTACAATCACTTCCTCAAGATCGCCAACGAAAGATGGACCAAGCTGGAAACATGTGTTCTATCCAGAAGTTTATGGCCCAACTACAACCAAAAGAAAACAAAAGACCTGCTTAACAACAGTAGAAGAAATATATCCAGAATCACAGCGGTCTGCACTGGACACTGGGCTGTTGGCAGGCATGCTGAAAGACTACGCATACCATTCAACTCACACTGCCGCAGCTGCCGGGTGGAAACTGAGTCAGAGACCCCCGAGCACTTTCTGTGCAAATGTCCGGCTCTAGCTAGAGTCAGGCAACGCACTCTGGGCAAAGCCTTCTTCAACACCCCTAAAAATCTCTCAGAAGCAAACATTCACAGTCTGCTAGCCTTCATAAATTCCACGAAGTGGTTTTAAAATTAGGCTAATCTGAGTGAATACACACTCTTTTTCACCCTCATCTCACAAAATAGGTATCCCATAGGATGTGGTATCAAAACGGCGCTTTCATGGCGCTAATTGGGTGCGAAAACAGGATCTGTATGTCTACCGCCACTTTTACCTACCTTACCTACCGAGAAGTTGCAACTGGTGCCGTTAATGGTAGGGGGGTCGATCGAGGGGATACTATATTTTCGTGTGAAGTTGACAATTTCCGTTTTAGAAGCATTAATGCCCAATCCGTTGACTTTGGTCCACGCCGAAAGTTTTGAGAGAGCATGCTGCAAGAGATCCCTTAGCACTGATGGATATTTTCCCGAGACAGCCACAGCAATGTCATCCGCATAGGCTATCACCTTGCACCCTGCCTTATCTAGCAACAAAAGTAGTTCGTTGACTACGATGTTCCATAGCAGGGGAGATAGAACTCCACCTTGTGGTGTTCCTCTGCTGGCAACTCTGGTGTCTGAGGTAGAACCCAGCTTCGATATGATAACTCTACTGACAAGTAGTTGGTAAATCAGTCTACAGTCCCTTGTCCACGCCAAGATTTACCAGTGCACTGATGATAGAGGATGGGTAAACATTGTTGAAGGCTCCCTCGATGTCCAAGAAGGCTACCATAGTGAATTCCTTATGGTGAAGGGATTTTTCGATGGAGCATACAAGCGAGTGTAGGGCAGTATCAACTGATTTGCCTTTAGTGTATGCATGTTGGGAGGCTGACAATCTAGATGGGTCTATATTGCAGCGAAGATGGATATCTATGAGTCTTTCCAACGTTTTGAGTAGGAAGGAAGATAAACTGATAGGTCTGAAATCTTTGGGGTTTACATGAGAGCTGCGACCAGCTTTAGGTAGGAAGACAACCTTCACCTGTCTCCATCCCAAGGGGATATGGGACAAGCTTAGGCAACCTTTGAGGATAGTTTCCAACCATGGAAGAATTAGGTCTAAGTTCAGTTGGAGTTCCGCTGGTATAATACCGTCCGGACCAGGGGATTTATACGGTTTGAAGCTACGAATAGCCCATGCTATTCTGCGCTTAGTGGTGAGCTTCACGAGGCTACTGATGGGATAACCAGAACCCAAGGCTGAAGAGGGTTGGTCATCAGAGCAGCTAGGGAAGTGAGTATCAAGTAGAATCTCAAGTGATTCTTTACTAGACGTAGTCCAAGTGCCGTCCTGCTTCATGTAGTAGCTTGGTATGGCAGGACACGAGGAGAGGATTTTTCTGAGTCTTGAGGTCTCCGAAATATCTTCTATTCTTCCGCAAAACAGCTTCCAGGATTTCCTTTTTGCCGTTTTCATTTTGGATTTGAATAATCTGAGGGATTCTTTATAGGATTCGCAGTGGAGCTCATCCCCGGAGGACTTAGCTTTGTTGAACTTCCTCCTGCTGGCTTTGCGAAGATGTTCAATTTCACTATTCCACCAGTGTGGCTTGGAGTTAAACTTCCGTGTTTTGAGTGGGCAGGCCGTGTCCATTGCATCATTAAGGGCAATAGTGAACGAGTTGACTAGCCATTCCAGCTCATTGACGTCAGTAGGGGAGGGAGGTGTTCCCGAAAGGGATTTCCCTACGATACTTTTATAGAGAGACCAGTTGGTTTTCCTATAGTTCCTGACTGGAGGTTGCTCGGGGGGAAGACCGTTAAGGTCGAATTGGAGATATCTATGGTCCGAGAAGGAGTGGATATCAGAAACCCTCCAATTACTAATGTAGTTGGAGAAGTTATTTGAGACAAGGGTAATATCAAGTACTTCTTGTCTATTTTTGGTAACAAAGGTGGGTACATTTCCTGTATTACATATAACTAGATTCTTATTTAGAATAAAGCCTAACAGAGACTCACCTCTTTCATTGTTGTTGGAGCTACCCCATAATTGATTGTGTGCATTGGCATCACAACCAATAACGAGGAAAGCGTTGCTGGATTCCGCCATAGCGACCGTCCTTGTGAGTGTTGTGGGTGGGATAGAAGACGAGGTTGAATTTTTAATGTTTTTTTACAAATCACCAAAAGTTTTTGCTGCCCTTGGGACATTGTAGCACTTTTTGCCTCAACTTTTGATCATAACAGAATTTGACACGTCTAATTAACGCATTGCAGTCATTTCGGGCCCGTTTAAACTTTTTCCGGTTTTCCTCAGAAAGGTTGGCTTTGTAAATCCGGAAACTCAACTCTTTCATCCTGATAGCATCTTTACAGCTCGAGTCATACCATGCATTTACTTTGGGCTTGATGCTCTTCACTCTGTGAGGAATGAAGGACCTCATGCCCAGCAGAATAATATTTGTGATCATATCAGCAGCGGATTCCACGTCACTATCGAGGAAGCATAGTGACCAGTTAAAATTCCTAAAGAAGTTGTTAATTCCGCTCCAATTGGCTTTCTCGTATAGCCATACTGTTCTTTTGGGAATTTGTTCTCTAACTGTGTGGAGTGAGTACGAGAAATTAGCTGATACAACACAGTGGTCCGACGAGCCTAGAGGCGACAATATGTCAATAGTATATTTCTCAGGATGAGAGGAGAGAAACAGGTCAAAGGTGTTGGCGGAATGATCTGCAATGTCAGGTATTCGTGTGGGCTCATTTACAAGCTGGGTCAAGTTGTTTACCTCAGCGAAGATTTCAGCATACCTTTCTTAGGGTGTTGTCTGGCCAGAATGTCGAAGCCAATTAGAATTGTGTACATTGAAATCGCCCGCAATGATAATTTCAGTGTGAGGATACAGGGATACAATTCTAGTAATGGAGTCGGATAGCATATCAATCTCATTGAAGGTTGAATTGCTATCCAGGTTTGGACTTCTATAAATAAAGCACTAGTGGATTAATTGCTTACGGACATGGAATTTTAACCACAGAAAATTGAATTCCGGATTGGAAGAGAGGCCGTATTGTGGTTGAACTTGGTAAGCTACATCACTACGCACGTAGATGGAGAGACCGCGATGTAGAAAAAATAGGGGCACCAGGTTATATCCAGGCAGGATCAAATCCGATAAGTCGGTATTTTCACCTACTTGTGTTTCACCTAGCGCCAAGTCAGCTGGCTTATAGAGAGGTGAACGTACACGGCAAAGAGATTTGCTCTAAGCCCACGAACGTTGCTCACATCAACCCAAAAATTTCCCATTATACAACACACTGACACCAAATAACCAACTCCGACGTTGCATGTGTAGTAAGCAGAGTTGAGAAGTGTAAATTCAGAGAATAGTTTCGCAACAAGTCAATGTAGGTGTTATGCCCATACATTGACTTGTGTTGGTCCACCGACAAATTTACACTTCTAAATGCGCTACGTCGGATGTTAGACAAACTCAGTCATCACTCCAGCCTGTCTGTGGAAACAAACGGGTGTTGCGACCGAGAATGCCCAACAGTGGCTTTTGGAGGAAGTGGCGGGAGGGGATCGTACCGTTTGTGCTCTAGCCAAATCACTTAGTTTCACTACACTACACTGCACTTTTTTGTTTTTCTTTTTATTTTTTATTATTTTAATTTTAATTGTTTAGCGCACTCGTGGGGCAGAGGGTGGAGTTGGACCGCGACTTTGTTTTTTTTTTTTTTGTTTTTCCGCGATTTTGAATCGCGGTGGAGAAGAGTGCATGTAGCGGACGACAGCACTTGTGCACACGACGGAGTATGACACGGTACTTCTTGATATTGGAGGTTTCGGAATTTATTTAGAAGTGATTGTAGTGCTGATTTTTCCTCTAGATTGGGATCACGAAAATCAGAATTACCTTCTTCTTCAGAACTGTATTAATATTTAGTATAATAGTGCCTTTTTCAATATTAATAATTCTTACAATATTTTTAATTTTTTTAGTAGTAGCGAATAGTTTTTGTTTTCTAAGGCATATCCATATGCTTTAATAAAAGCATTCATTCCATAACCAAATTCTTTTGGTACAGGAGAAATGAAAAGTTTAGTGTCGTTTACTGATTTGCTATTTAGTGCTGAGATTTCTATTAATTTTGAGCCTATTACTTATTGTCTCATATCTAATTTATTTGTGTTTACTATAATCATAGTCCATCCCGTAGTGTAAGGATTTGTCTGAGGCTTAATTAAAAAAGCGGTTCTATGGAAGCTATTTTTTGGTTTGTAATATCATGATCATGAATTGTGTTGTCTGAGTCTATTTGTGAAATTTGTGTTTCTACTTGCATTAGTGTATGAATTGGTATTATTTTCATAGGTTTGATTAAAAGTGTTTCGATTCCTAAATTGTTGAGTTGCATAAACTGTGTTACTTTTGTTATTTGTGCCATTTTGCCTAGATTTTGAATTATTAAAATTATTATGTTGATAGTCTGCCAGATTACTAAAATTAAGGTTACCACTCTCGTACCCAATATAAGAGTATAATATTTTCAAAATATTTGTCACATCGTATTGATCTTTAAGTTCCCTAGCCAAATTTCCCATTGTTAAGTCCCGTATGTTGCTTATTATTAAATTATGGTATATTATTTTTTCCTGTTCTTTATTGTTGCAATACAATACATGTGTGTTGATCTTATTTAGTACAACTTCTACTTTATCTATAAGCTCTTGTATGAAACTTACTCTATTGGCTGCAATTGACTTTGTCTTTTGTTTCTTCCCAAGGTAGGAATCCATTCGCCAACAGCAGGTTCATTGCTCGTCCTTTTAATTCCGACTATCTTATTATGTTCCAGATGATGTTCGGATTGGGGCTTGTTGCGAGGTGGTTGTACACTATCCCAATAAAGTGTGCAAGGGATTTAGTCACCTTCGAACGGAGTAATATACTCAATTTCTTGAGATATGTTGGACCCGAGAGTCCTCAGTGGCATTCTACTCACAATAGCCATTAGGCTATTCAAAATTTCGCGGTTTGATACTTCTTCCATTTTTGATATTTGATTATTCTAGTTTTATTTTTTTTTAATTTTTTGTTTTTTTGCACTACTAACTGCTTGATTTTGTACTTTAGAAAATGTTTTCTCTTAATTTTTTTTATTTTTTCCACTAAATTTGCGTTACTTTTCTCTACGGAACTACCCGACTGCGCCAATTACATAAAACTCAAATAATAAAGTAGAGTGTCTGTTTTATTTAATCATTTATTCACGACTGCCCGAAGAACGGTGAAGTAATTAAATAAATGAACTCGGTTGATCTGACCCACATAATTAGTTTTGTGAAACATTGCATCGAAGAAATGCAGTTCAGCACTTCCACAATACAAATTCAGCAAACCCCTTCGCTGAACTAACTAGGTCAAGTCAATAGAGTGCAGTGTCCGCATTGTGGATCAGGTGAACAACCGAGCTATGTCCAATACTTAACTCGCGCTGTCTATTTCATGTCCTGTCAGCAAGCCCAGGAGCAAACCGAAATCTCCATGGTGAAGCCAGGAACCTAACAAGTTTCGTAAAGCAGGAAGCTATTCAATAAAACAAAGTACTCCCGAAATGCTGATGATTGGGAGATTTATTAAAAAATCTCGCAATACCTTCCAAATTGAACTAAGAGCCAAGTGTGTGTCTTAGAGACTCTTCTGCGGCAAAACTGAAGAAGTTTCTGAGGCCTCCAGGTTGAGGAAAGTATAAGCATCGTTTCCGAAAGCACCCAGCTTTCTTCAAAAATAGGAAAGTGCTTGGACATCTTCCCCTCATCACTTCCCGGGAAGTCTAGCTGCTAGATCAATCTGTCCCGGCAGTCTATCATCGAGCCCTCTCAAAATAGACTATGGCTCTATGTGTTGTAGGCCCTAAATAACTTCAAACCGTATAAGCCAGCATGCCCTGCATGCATCATTCCTGCAAAACTCCAAAAAAGTTACAGATCTTATTCTTCCCTGGCTGACAAGTATCTTTCCCCAGGTCTTGGACGAAGTTCACAGTAATCCTCATACCCAAAGTCGGCAAATCCTCACATAGCAAGTCTAACGACCTTAGACCTATCAACATCTCTTCCTTTCTCTTAAAGACACTTGAGAAGCCATATTAGAAGCAGTATTGCCCCTGACAGATTTTCACATGCTCAGCATGCGTACAATAAGGGTAAGTCAGTAGAGACAGCTCTACACATCCTCATAGGAACGATTGAAAAATCGCTACAATACAAGGAATTTACCCTGGTAGCTTTCCTCGACTTCGAAGGAACTTTCAACAACATCGTGCCCGAGGCAATCACGTTGGCGCTTACCAATCTTGGAATTATGCATGCGGTCTTGGCGTCAATCCGTAAAAAACGGAGATAGTACTCTTCACGATGAAAACAAAAGTAATAACCGAGGACATCACCATCTGTTCTGACAAGCAGCAATCAAATCTCTGAGCTCGGTCACTTTCTACTCCAAGACCTCCACGAATGCCTATCTCTTATCGAGACGGCTGAGCATTTTTATATTCCTATTATGTGGGTGCCGGGACGCAGTGACATTCCAGAGAATTGTGAAGCCGACAAACCCGCCACGCATGGAACGGTCTCTATCAATTTACCTAGCGGAGAGCCTCCGTCCATGCCATTCGCTACAGCTAATATAATAATATACAAAATATATAATATAATAAAAACACCAACTTAAAGTGGTCTGAAAGTACTAAGTGCTTCATCACAAAACAAATTTGGCCTAAACTCAATTTGAAACGTTCGCTCTATCTTATTAGAATGAACAGGTCATCTCTAAGGACTTTGATCGGTGTTATCACAGGACATTGTGCCATTGGCACTCACGTCTTAAGAATGGGACAAAGACAAAGAAGAAAAGGAAAGCGTAATGAATCTCCTCTGCACTTATAGGACTCTCTCCACCCTCAGAAACACCTTGGAGCCTACGTCTTTAACGCCCTGAGCAAATTGCACAACGTTGACATGAATCAACTAAGAAGTTTCGTGGCAAGTACCAAATGGTTTGCTGGATAGGAGACATCAGATCCGCGTATTACCACAAGGAGCCTATGTTGGCCTAAGTGCGACTGATATCTGCAGTCGGCCATCTAAACCTCATCTAACCTACTCTACTAATTTGATATAAAACAATGATAAATGACCATCAGCAATCGACGCAATGGAAGCAATATTATTGCATTAGAGTGAATGTCGAAAGCATATACCTAAGTCTGGATTTAAGTGGTTGTCAAGTGATTATAAGAGACAATTCAAGTTTAATAGTGCCTTGGAAAATTGCACTTGTGGCAAGAAGAAATTGTTGTTTTTTCTTCTTTAATACATGTGTTGAGTAAAAATATGTTGGATTTGGTATTATTGGTTATGAAGTGTTTAGAAGTGATAAGTTATATACAATTGTGCCTTGGAAAATGCAAACAAAACACATTTGTTCGAGGAAATTCTATATGTTTTTCTTGTTCAATTGAATTTTAATTGACCAGTAAATTATGCAGTGTGTTTATTGATCAATTAAATAAATAAACGCTGAATTAAAGAAGAAAAAACAACAATTTCTTCTTGGCACAAGTGCAATTTTCACATTTTCAAAAGCACTATTATACTAGAACTCTCTTTTAATCACTTGACTACCACTTAAATCCAGACTTAGGTATATGCTTTCGACATTAAAACATTCACTGTAGTTAAGAAATGTAATTTTCTAATAGATAATATCGCAATAAATGACGACCCAATTGAAAGATTCAATGGAAATTTGTTTCTGCTTACGATCTGATATGGACCTTTGTAGGGACAAATCTCCCACTACGTGGTGCTGTGCCTCAATGGCTTTTCGTCAATTCAAAATGTTCCCTCGGATAACATTAACCGGATTCAGGCGTAATGAGGGTGGTATGCGATTGAAAGCTATTGAACAATAGATTCTCTCGATTGAACAAAAATAGATACGTATTGAAAGAAATTTCACGTTTTGTTCAAAATCAATGCTAGCAGCTTAAAAGGCGGAATAATCCGGCATGGACCAATAAACTTTAATTACTGGAACTCAACTCTCACTAACAGCTATTTAAGTGTTTATCATAATTTTTTTTCATAGAGTGAGGGCTAGTTTTCATACAAATAAAATCACATTAAAAAAATTGTCTCTTGAACGTATACCCCTTTATCCAATCAATCTTAGATTCGTCCAAAATAAACATACGTTTAAAATAAGTCTGCGTTTTTAGCATATGTACATATAAAAAAAATGGTATGTAGTATTGTGTTAATTTTAATGTCATTGTAGGAGAAATCAAAAGCAAACGATCAATTGATTTCATAAAAATATGTTGAGTAGAATAAAATGCAATAAAAGACAGTAGGAGTAATTAGAAAATAACACTTTCCATAACCATGACAAAAGCAATCAATTTGTTAAATGTTTTAACCATATATATACATATATTTATATTTACACATATATATATATATAAACATTTATATGTTATGTATATATATATATGTTACATAGGTAAGAAATTAAACAAGTTGATTGCTTTTGCATATGTAAAGTACAACAAAACTAAGAGAATATATAATTTACATACACAGAATAAGCTCAGTGACCATCCAATTGTTTAGCAGTATGTTCCTCAGGGAATGATGTTCTAGGTATAATCTTAGTTCATTCCAATTGAATTTGCTGTTATAATATACAATATAACTACTTATATTCTGCACGCCATAGGACATTGCCATTATTTCATGTCAATGACTTAATAAGTATTATAATATTTAATAAGTAATAATATAATATTTAATAAGTACACACGTACATGTATATTTTCACAAAATAAATGAAAGCACTCATCAATTTTACGGCACAATGTTATGTCAAGCAATTAAATTAGACGGTTCTGTTTCTTAATATCCTGTCGCGTATGCACTTCTGTAAATTGACGTACAAGAAACAATTGATAAGAAATTTAGCGGTTCACACTAAATATATGATATGAGTGATATCGTGTTATATTTATGGAAACGAAAAGTGTGTGTTGCCACTCTACAAATTTATTGTCAAACATTGCATTAAAAATTAATTTTAAAGATAATAGATAATTTATAACAAGGGACAAGATTCTTTTGAGAGACGAAAATGTATTTTTACCTTTAGGTAAAAATGTACATTTATATTTATTTTTCATATTTCAAAAAAGTTTAAAGGAGGTCTATGAGCACTTTCCAAAATTCAATATTTGCAAGTAACGCATTTTCTGGAGCACTGTATCAAATTTAGCTTGACAAGCAATGAAAATATCAAAATATTTTGATATCGTCTAACATGTTTTGCGAGCAATCTATGATGCGTTCACCTTATATTATTTTTAAAATATGTATTTATAATGCAAAACGAACCGACTGAACGTTAATTGTGAACCATCCTTATATATTTAATATTTAGTTTTTAAAACACGACGTGCTTCGTTTTCTCGCCTTGACGGAAGTGGTCATCTTTTACTTCTTTTCTTTCTCAACTTGTCAAAAAAATACAATATGGCGTTTATCTTAATATCGCCGGCAGAGGGCATACAATTGGCATAAAAGATTTCTTAAGGATATTTTTACATTTGTACCCTTACAACCTCGGCCAATCTACATAAAAAATCGACCTCGATACGTATCTCCTAATGAACTAAACCTACGACCTGGTGTTGCTCTCGCAACTGCTCTCAGTCCTCTCATTAGCTTCGCTGTCAACCCATCTCCGCATTCGAGCGGCTTATACTACGTTATTATAGGGGCGCTGTGTTATTTGACAATTTTCAACGTCGCGTATTACGTACCGATCATTTCCCAACACTTTATGGATTACATACGGACCGCGGTATTTCGGGATTAATTTCTTGTTTGTTCCTCGCGTTACATCCACATTTCGAACCACTACGTACTCCCCCACAGCATACTCCTTCACCGGCGAACTCTTCTTAGCTAGATATGTTGCGTTATAGGCCTGCAACTTCTGAATCTCCTTATGAGCATTTGCGCGCATAGCTACTAAATCTCGAACTACCGTCGGCTGCTCCTTCTCATCCAAATATTCGGAGAGCTCGTCAACAACCATGTCGCGCTGCATCACTCCGAACAACAACTCATTAGGAGAACATTTTGTCGAACTGTGTTTTGAATTGTTTAGACCGAACTCAACTTGAGAAAGCATCTGCACCCAATCAGCGTGACCGATTGGTTCGCATGGTTTGCCTAGCATTGCTTTCAACGTCCTATTTACACGCTCTGCTTGACCATTGGCTTGAGGGGACCCAACTGCTACCTTCACATGCACAATGTTGTGTTTTTCTAGAAAAGCGGCAAATTCTAAACAAGTGAAACAGGTACCTTGATCGGTAATAATACGCCGTGGTCGACTGTAATATGAGAAATATTTCTCGAGACATGTCAGTACCTCTTTTGAACTAGTTGAGTTTACAGCATATATCTTGTTAAACTTAGTGAAGGCGTCTGTTACCAAAAGTATTTGCTTCCTCTTGGAGTTTATGGATGGCAATGGTCCGAAATGATCTAAATGCAGTGTATCGAATGGCTCGGGCCTCTTCTCAATACTATATAGGTTCCGCTCAGTGGCGCGGACTGGGGCCGAATACATAATACAGCGGATGCAGTTTCGAATAAAGTCACCGACCCTGTTCTTCATATTAGGAAACCAGTAATGCCTGCGTAAACTTTGGTAGGTCTTATCTACCCCTAAGTGTCCTAATTTTTCGTGAATCAACCTTATTACATTCCCTTCCATTTCACTTGCTACATATAACAGACATGTATTGTTCTCATCGACCTTATGTACAAGGCAGTCCCTCATGTCAAACCGGTCCATTAACTAACAGATCCGGTATCCTCTTAATACGTTTATCCCGACTCTGCGTAAGTTGAATTCGAAAACAGACATCCCTATCATCTATCGCATGGATAGTGCGGCACAGAACATGACAAGACACATCCTCGTCACAAAATTGTGATTCGACTGCATTGAGGGTATTTTTTGCACTAAAAGGACCATTTTCTGAATCAGAAGATCCCTCAGGCTTAGGATGCAACCGGCTCAGAGCGTCAACATGCCCCATTGAAATACCATGACGGTGCTGCAATGTATAGTCATACGACTGCAATTCTAGTGCCCACCTTGCAATTCGGGCGTTCATCCGTTCACGTTCCAAAGTCAACTTAAGCGAATTACAATCAGTAACGATACTAAACTTTATACCCTCTAAATATACTCTGTAACGTCTGAGTGCATACACTATGGCCAACTATTCTAACTCGAAACTATGATAACGTTGCTCTGCCGGACTGGCCGTCTTAGAGAAATACGACACAGGATGAAACTTCCCATCACTTTGCCGCTGCATAAGTGCGGCACCGAAACCTGAAGAACTAGCATCACAATGCAATTCTGTCTCTTTCGATGGGTCGTATATAGCGAGAATCGGACTGTTTATCAATTTATTTTTTAATGTATTGAATGCATCTTCACAAGCAGCGGTCACGGAAAATACTACTCCTTCACGTGTTAACTCGGTCAGTGGTTTGGCCAATTTACTATGACCGATAAACATTCGAAAATAACTAAACATACCTAGCACTGTGCGTAATTCTTTTAGATTCCTGGTAATTGTAGCTTCCGTATGGCTTCGATATGGTCATCATTTGGACAGACACCTTCGGAAGTGACGGAATAACCGAGATACTCTATTCGTTCGTGAGCGAACTTACATTTGTACATGCGCAGCGTTAAACCCTTTTCCGTCATACGACGTAGGACCTTCTTTAACAACTCTATGTGTTCCTTTAGTGTTACTGTAGCCAAAACAATATCATCAATATATACTGAAATCTGGCCAGAAGAGATTAAATTGGCGAAAATTTCGCATATGTATCGCTGGAAAACAGCGGGAGCATTTTTCAGCCCGAACGGCATTCGAGTGTATTCATATTGTCCATGAGGGACGACGAAAGAAGCGTATTGAATCGAATCCTCTGCCATTGCTACGTGGAAAAATCCATTCTTCAAATCTAAAGTGGAGAAGTATCTTTTTCCCCCAAGGTAACCTAAACAATCTTCGATTAAAGGCAACGGATAATTATCTCGCGCTGTGACTTTATTCAGATTTCTATAATCAACGCACATCCGAAACTCCCCTGTTTTCTTTTTCACTAAAACTATAGCAGATGCGTATGGGGATTGACTTGGCCTAATAAGTTTCTGTTCTAATAAACTATCTAGTATCTTCTGTACTTGAGCCTTCTCAAAATACGAAAGTCGTCTGGGGGATGTATGAAACGGTGTGTTGTTTGTAAGTCGAATGTGCATCTTCGAATTATGCGGTTTTACTTCTATACCAACGGGGCATAGATATTGTTCGCGGATAGTACGCTTTATAGCTTCTATATTATCTCTAATGAGTGACTTATTTATATCTAAGAACACATCGGTCTCGCATTGTTTCATCGGTTGTACCGTATGGGCTTCTGAGGACACCAATCCGTGGTAAACAACATTTCCGCGTTTCTTTCCCGAAAAATAAATAACATCAGTTAACCCGCTAAGTTTTTTCTTATCTGAAGACTTTTTATTTTTGCAAACACTATATGAAGGACTGAAAGCAGCTGATGAAACCTCACTTCGACCGACAAAACAAAAATACGAATTTCCATTTAACTTAACTTTATTGCCCGTATCGTTTGTTGGTTTTACATTTTCCTTATTTTTGATACATAATACAATATTGGCTTTAAGCAATAAATCTCTTCCTAAAATAAGTGGTAAATTCATTTCATTATTTGGAAGGATAATTAATTCCTTTTGGATACATCTATTTCTAAATTGTATAATGCAAACGTTACGGCCAAGTGATGATAGGGCTTGATTTCCCAAACCTCTGAATGTTGTTTTTTTCTTGTTATGCTGAACGAACTTTCTGACGGCTGAACACCGGACAAAACTAACCGGATTACCGGTATCAAATAAAGAAAAGAAACTCGTATAATTGCGATGCCCGACAGAATTAAGACTAAGAGCAACACTTACATAATTACCAGCATCGATGAAATCCTCGTTCTCTGCAGCCTCACATTCTTCCCCAGCAAACTCGGTGTTTTCCACAGCAGAGACTAAACTTCGGCGTACTAGTAGCTTCGGAGGATTTGGACAGCGTCTGTGGTCGTGGCCCATCTTCCAGCATCTAAAACAGGATCCCGGTGACCTCGTCTCAAACGGGCACTTGCTCTGGTAGTGCCCCATCTTGCAACAGTTGAAACAGCGTGTCTGTTCGCTAGCGCCAACAGTTTTCTTCTGGGTAGGTGGAGTACTACGATTTGCAGAACCTAATTGCATTCGCGGACGACTCTCTATAGATTTGATGTGGCCCATGATGCGCTCCTGATGCATCCCCACTGCCACCTTCAGCTGGTCGATTGTTGATGTCCCGCTCAGCAGCAAAATTGCGTCCTCCGGTGGTAGACGCATACCGTCGGCAATCATCCCGACGACTTCATGCTCCCGTAACTGGCTATGTTTGGCTAGCCCATTCATAACTCGAAATGACGTTGGAGTAAGAAAAGTTCTTGTTTTTTTTCAGAATACTTATTTGATGCTCCAGAGCGGCGAGTTCATAGTCGGCGGCTTCGTTTGACACGTGCACAGACGAGGAATTGGAAACGGTACTCGGGATGGTAACCGGGACGGCAGTAGCAGCGGGAGCAGCAGTGGCAGCGGGAGCAGCAGTGACAGCGGGAGCAGCAGTGGCAGCGGGAGCAGCAGTGGCAGCAGGAGCAGCGGTAGTGGCAGGAGCAGCGGTGACTGCGGTAGCAGCAGCAGCAGCGGACGGCGCGTTTATAGCAGCGGTTGCGGCAGCTGACGCTGAAGATGGCATCTCGTCATCCACAAAAGATTCCTGCGCCTCCATATCTGCCTGCACTTCGTTTAATAGCGCCCGTAGTTGGACGACGGTAGCCGATGCGGGAAATTCTATTCCCATCTTCTGCAGGGCATTCACCAAATCGATTTTGTTATTTTTTTTCATTTTTCCACTTGGGATTACCCCACACCTGAAAGATTTAGTATTTAGTTTTTAAAACACGACGTGCTTCGTTTTCTCGCCTTGACGGAAGTGGCCATCTTTTATTTCTTTTCTTTCTCAACTTGTCAAAAAAAATACAATATGGCGTTTATCTTAATATCGCCGGCAGAGGGCATACAATTGGCATAAAAGATTTCTTAAGGATATTGTTACATTTTTTTTTTATTTTACGCTTAAATTATTTATAATCACTGCCTGCAGGACCAAATTTTATTAAGTGTGGATACATAAGAATTAAACTAAAGGGAGAATTTAACGTAAACACATACAAATTTTCTAACTTCTGAAAAATTTTATAATTCTTATAATACCTCTATACTTTGATACCAATTTCATAGACCAATCTGGGAGAAGGGTATTTCCGTTTTGCACGTTCTTTATTGATGTTTTGAAGTGCTTGTTGTCGCTTATCGGTAACATCAGCCAAAGGATCAACTTCATTGACAACGTTTTGCTCGTCCTCTGAGCAGTTTACTTTAAATCCAAAACACCAACCGAGTGCATTTCATTGACAATAACTAACCCAAGTAGCTAAAGTGATGACCCCGACGTGATTAGTTAACAACTAGCTAAATTGGTGAACCCGACGTGATAAACTAAACAAAACAGCTGCCATAAGTGCAGGTCAAAATCTACGTTGTAATGGCAAACTACGAAGTTCCACCGATTGCGATGCAGCTCCACCTGCTCAATCCCAGCTGAGTTTAAGGCATTAAAGTTTCCGAGCAATGACGCCACAGCAATAACAACAACATGCAACAAGCAACCGCGCAACGACGGACAGCATCACAGCACACACTGAAACAAGCAACAGCGCAACCGCGCAACGACGCCACAGCGATACAAACAACCATAACAACAAGCATCAGGGCAACCGCGCAATGACGCACAGCGATACAAATAACCATAACAACAAACACCAAAACAACCCCGCAACAGCATCACAACACAACAACGAAACAGCGTAACAACAACAACAGCAGATATCCACGGCCGCCGACGAAAGTAGATTTTGCAGATTAACAGCGACTACGTCACTAGAGCGGGAGTACTGTGGCGACCTCCCTCAAAGTAACTGTGGCGTTTTTATGCAGCGACTTCGATCAACAGAAGTAAGATTTCCTTTGTATGGAGCACGGATGACGATGACCACGGACACCGATAGTCAAAATCCCTGCAAAATGCAACGCATTCGTTGGCAATCGCGTTCCGTATTTCAATAAGTAAAGTACTGTGAAGTTTACTTAATTCAAATTGGGGAGTTTACCTTTGTTTCAATTTCCTTATTACGTATTGTAACAATAGCTGTTTTTTTGGTATGTAAAATTCCGATTTTAAATTGGCAGTAAAACTCTGGATTATTTTCTTAATTTTTATTACAAACTTTATTCCGCTAGCACACTTTACTCTTTTCGAGCATAATCAAAAGTGAAGTCCGCCACAGTTCTCGATTGGATCTACTTTACCATCCGTATGAAGGGTCATGACGTGACTCATTACTAGAGGGTGCTGTTTTTATTCTACTGCATTACCATATTTTACATATATTACAACTCGGTCAACCTCGATCACAATAAACAAAAGTAGTGAATACATTAGCTATAGGTTACAATTACAAACGCCGCTCTAATATAAATACCTAGCTACTTAAGTGATGCCTTCTGAACGCAGACAGTTGCAGTTCTTCCCGCAGAGACATTGTCATATGGTAATTGTGTCAGCTGACAGTTTTCGATATCTCTTACTACATAGCGATCATTCGGTAAGACCTCGTGGATTACCCGATATTTCTGAATAATTTTTTTATTAGTACCAACAGATACGTCAACTTGTTTAACGACTACATAGTCAACAACTTTATATGTTCCGGCGGGGGTACTGTTGTAGAAAATATTTCTCGTTATATTCTTGGGATTTCCTAATAGTATTTGAAGCTCTCGCCCGAGTAGCCTCGAAATCACAAGCTACCACGCGATTGAACTTGTCCTCCAGGTACTCGGATAGCTCATCGACCACAGTTCCTCGCTGCTCAACTCTGAAAAGAAATTTACTTGGGGACTCCTTGGCAGAACTATGAGTAGTGTTATTCATAGCATACTCCACCTGCGAAAATTTAACAACCCAATTAGCATGGTTAATCGGTTCAGTGACCTTGCTTGGAATAGCTTTAATTACTCTGTTTGCTCGTTCCACCTGGCCATTGGCTTGGGGCCTCTCCCCAAACAACAGCAACTTTGACGTGGTCTACATTGCGACTTAGCAAATATTGGGCAAACTCTAAAGATGTGAAGCAACTGCCACGATCACTAATTATCCGTCTAGGCCGACTGTAGTAGCTAAAATATTTGTCAAGTGAAGCACACACTTCCGGCCCGAAGTGGTCGATATGAATGATATCGAAGGGTACCGGGTTTTTGGGTATACTGTACTTGTTACGATCATTTGACCTAGCTGGCGTCGAGTACATAATGCATTTTATGCAGTTCATTATGAAACGCTCGATCTCCTTTCGCATATTGGAAAACCAATAATATTTTCCAATCTGATTATACGATTTTTCAATATCCAAATGGCCATTTTTTCGTGTACCAATCTGATTATGTTATCGCTCATTTTTGATGGCACACACAGTAAGAGCCGATCATTATTGACCTTACGGAACACTATCCCATCATGTAGTTCATATCATTCTGACTTGACCACTTGAAGACGTTTGCGGAGCTCTAAAATCATGGGGTTTCTATCCTGGGCCTGCCAGAATAGGTTGAACTGTCAAATACATGTAAGACAGCCATAAGTCAGTCCAGCATCAACCATTGTATGAGCAACATCTCGCAAATAAAGCAAATAAAAGAAATTAAAAGTAAACGGACGTTTTATTTATCAACGCTTAATGCAACTTCGTCGCTCGTGAAGGCAGCGGCTACATGACACCGACTTAGAGCATCTACGTGACCCATAATTCTCAAGTTACAATGCCCACTTGGCAATTTTAGGATTCATATTCTTCTTGGATAATGTTAGGGTTAGCGAGTTGCAATCTGTGATAATCTTGAAAGTTATTCCTTCCAAGTACACGCGAAACCGTCTGTTAAGGATAGCTAAGGTTTCCAGTTCGAAACTGTGATACCTAGATTCGGCTGGGCTATCCGTTTTCGAGAAGTACGCCACTGGGTGAAATTTGATATCATCTTGACGCTACATCAGGACGGCACCAAACCCCTGACTGCTTGCATCCCAATGCAACTCAATTTCCTTCTTGGGGCTATAAATGGCCAAAATTGGAGCGGTAACCAGTTTATCGTGCAGTTCCCAAAACGCTTTAAATTATATCATTAAAATTATATATGCTTTCTTTACGTAGTAGATCTAAGAGGGGCTTTGCTATTTTGGAGAACGTGGGCACAAAACGGTGGTAATATGAGAATAGACCAAAACATCGTTGTAATTCAATTCGGTTATTACGGGTACTGCTTAGTATTTTGAATATGTGAATTGGTTGGTCTTATACCAGCATTGCATGCCGAATAGCTAATATATTCTAACTCATTTTGTGCGAATTTGCACATTTTTAATTTAAGTTCAAGCCCGCGTTCATAAAGACGACGCAAAACTTCAGAAAGAACTTCCAAATGTGCTTTGAATTCAGCTGTAGCGATTAAAATATCGTCTAGATAGATAATCAGTTTAGCAACATCAACCATATCCCGAAATATTTCATGTAAGAAACGTTGGAAATTAGCCATTGCGTTCTTTAAGCCGAATAGCATGCGTATGTACTCATATTGTCCGCCTGGAGTAACGAAAGACGTAAACGGAATTGCATTTGCACGTGTACGTGTACCATTGTTTTCCGCCTAAAACTATATACAATACTCTATAAGTGGCAAAGGAAAATTATCCAGTTTTTCGGTTCAACGCCCGATAATCGATGCACATTCGCAATTCACCATTCTTTTTCTTAGTGAGAACTACTGGGGAGGCGTAAGGAGAATTACTTTCTCTAATTAGCCCTCTTGCCATCAGGTCCCTCACCTTTTATTAACTTCTTTTCTTTCCAGAACCGAAAGTGCTCTTGGCGAGCAATCGTCCGTAAGGTTGATTTTCATGTTATACCCATGGGGCTGACGTTCAATACAGGTCGGATTCAGGTAATTATTTTCGATTGCCATTTTAAGGGCATCTATTTGCTCCTCAGTTAATCGGTTACTCATTTCGAAGTCCAGCTCTGACTTACAGTTGTTAATAATAATAATATAATAATAATAATGGCGGCGCTACAGTCCGAGGGGGACCTGGTCCTAGCTTCTCAGCAACCACTCGTGTTGTGCGTGCTATTGTTCTCTCACGAGTGGACGTGGAGTGAACAGTTTAATGTTTACTCCGAACAGCGAGATTGAGAAGCTTTTTCTAGACCGTTATATTCTTCGAGCATTGTCAGTGACTCGAAAAAGGTGGAGCCGTGAACATTTTTTTTTTTTTTAAATTGTTTGTCTGATCTTGGATTCGAACCTAGACTGTGAACACCGGACAAAACTAACCGGACTACCGGTATCAAATAAAGAAAAGAAACTCGTATAATTGCGATGCCCGACAGAATTAAGACTAAGAGCAACACTTACATAATTACCAGCATCGATGAAATCCTCGTTCTCTGCAGCCTCACATTCTTCCCCAGCAAACTCGGTGTTTTCCACAGCAGAGACTAAACTTCGGCGTACTAGTAGCTTCGGAGGATTTGGACAGCGTCTGTGGTCGTGGCCCATCTTCCAGCATCTAAAACAGGATCCCGGTGACCTCGTCTCAAACGGGCACTTGCTCTGGTAGTGCCCCATCTTGCAACAGTTGAAACAGCGTGTCTGTTCGCTAGCGCCAACAGTTTTCTCTGGGTAGGTGGAGTACTACGATTTGCAGAACCTAATTGCATTCGCGGACGACTCTCTATAGATTTGATGTGGCCCATGATGCGCTCCTGATGCATCCCCACTGCCACCTTCAGCTGGTCGATTGTTGATGTCCCGCTCAGCAGCAAAATTGCGTCCTCCGGTAGTAGACGCATACCGTCGGCAATCATCCCGACGACTTCATGCTTCCGTAACTGGCTATGTTTGGCTAGCCCATTCATAACTCGAAATGACGTTGGAGTAAGAAAAGTTCTTGTTTTTTTTCAGAATACTTATTTGATGCTCCAGAGCGGCGAGTTCATAGTCGGCGGCTTCGTTTGACACGTGCACAGACGAGGAATTGGAAACGGTACTCGGGATGGTAACCGGGACGGCAGTAGCAGCGGGAGCAGCAGTGGCAGCGGGAGCAGCAGTGACAGCGGGAGCAGCAGTGGCAGCGGGAGCAGCAGTGGCAGCAGGAGCAGCGGTAGTGGCAGGAGCAGCGGTGACTGCGGTAGCAGCAGGGCCAGCGGTAGCAGCAGCAGCAGCGGACGGCGCGTTTATAGCAGCGGTTGCGGCAGCTGACGCTGAAGATGGCATCTCGTCATCCATATCTGCCTGCACTTCGTTTAATAGCGCCCGTAGTTGGACGACGGTAGCCGATGCGGGAAATTCTATTCCCATCTTCTGCAGGGCATTCACCAAATCGATTTTGTTATTTTTTTTAATTTTTCCACTTGGGATTACCCCACACCTGAAAGATTTAGTATTTAGTTTTTAAAACACGACGTGCTTCGTTTTCTCGCCTTGACGGAAGTGGCCATCTTTTATTTCTTTTCTTTCTCAACTTGTCAAAAAAAATACAATATGGCGTTTATCTTAATATCGCCGGCAGAGGGCATACAATTGGCATAAAAGATTTCTTAAGGATATTGTTACATTTGTACCCTTACATATATAAGAATAATATTCAAAATATTCAATACCAGTCACTAATTCAGAAGTGTAATCAACAAACTGCTCCGTAATCCTAGGGGAGATGCACTTATCCGAAATTAAGGCCTATAAATCTCGTTTTAAGCTTAGATAAAATAAATTGACATACTGGGCTAAAAAAATCGCTTAAATTATTTATAATCACTGCCTGCAGGACCAAATTTTATTAAGTGTGGATACATAAGAATTAAACTAAAGGGAGAATTTAACGTAAACACATACAAATTTTCTAAATTCTGAAAAATTTTATAATTCTTATAATACCTCTATACTTTGGTACCAATTGAAACAGCGTAACAACAACAACAGCAGATATCCACGGCCGCCGACGAAAGTAGATTTTGCAGATTAACAGCGACTACGTCACTAGAGCGGGAGTACTGTGGCGTGCTCCCTCAAAGTAACTGTGGCGTTTTTATGCAGCGACTTCGATCAACAGAAGTAAGATTTCCTTTGTATGGAGCACGGATGACGATGACCACGGACACCGATAGTCAAAATCCCTGCAAAATGCAACGCATTCGTTGGCAATCGCGTTCCGTATTTCAATAAGTAAAGTACTGTGAAGTTTACTTAATTCAAATTGGGGAGTTTACCTTTGTTTCAATTTCCTTATTACGTATTGTAACAATAGCTGTTTTTTTGGTATGTAAAATTCGGATTAAGATTGGCAGTAAAACTCTGGATTATTTTCTTAATTTTTATTACAAACTTTATTCCGCTAGCACACTTTACTCTTTTCGAGCATAATCAAAAGTGAAGTCCGCCACAGTTCTCGATTGGATCTACTTTACCATCCGTATGAAGGGTCATGACGTGACTCATTACTAGAGGGTGCTGTTTTTATTCCACTGCATTACCATATTTTACATATATTACAACTCGGTCAACCTGACAGATGATCGACCTCGATCACAATAAACAAAAGTAGTGAATACATTAGCTATAGGTTACAATTACAAACGCCGCTCTAATATAAATACCTAGCTACTTAAGTGATGCCTTCTGAACGCAGACAGTTGCAGTTCTTCCCGCAGAGACATTGTCATATGGTAATTGTGTCAGCTGACAGTTTTCGATATCTCTTACTACATTCGGTAAGACCTCGTGGATTACCCGATATTTCTGAATAATTTTTTTATTAGTACCAACAGATACGTCAACTTGTTTAACGACTACATAGTCAACAACTTTATATGTTCCGGCGGGGGTACTGTTGTAGAAAATATTTCTCGTTATATTCTTGGGATTTCCTAATAGTATTTGAAGCTCTCGCCCGAGTAGCCTCGAAATCACAAGCTACCACGCGATTGAACTTGTCCTCCAGGTACTCGGATAGCTAATCGACCACAGTTCCTCGCTGCTCAACTCTGAAAAGAAATTTACTTGGGGACTCCTTGGCAGAACTATGAGTAGTGTTATTCATAGCATACTCCACCTGCGAAAATTTAACAACCCAATTAGCATGGTTAATCGGTTCAGTGACCTTGCTTGGAATAGCTTTAATTACTCTGTTTGCTCGTTCCACCTGGCCATTGGCTTGGGGCCTCTCCCCAAGCAACAGCAACTTTGACGTGGTCTACATTGCGACTTAGCAAATATTGGGCAAACTCTAAAGATGTGAAGCAACTGCCACGATCACTAATTATCCGTCTAGGCCGACTGTAGTAGCTAAAATATTTGTCAAGTGAAGCACACACTTCCGGCCCGAAGTGGTCGATATGAATGATATCGAAGGGTACCGGGTTTTTGGGTATACTGTACTTGTTACGATCATTTGACCTAGCTGGCGTCGAGTACATAATGCATTTTATGCAGTTCATTATGAAACGCTCGATCTCCTTTCGCATATTGGAAAACCAATATTTTCCAATCTGATTATAAGATTTTTCAATATCCAAATGGCCATTTTTTCGTGTACCAATCTGATTATGTTATCGCTCATTTTTGATGGCACACACAGTAAGAGCCGATCATTATTGACCTTACGGAACACTATCCCATCATGTAGTTCATATCATTCTGACTTGACCACTTGAAGACGTTTGCGGAGCTCTAAAATCATGGGGTTTCTATTCTGGGCCTGCCAGAATAGGTTGAACTGTCAAATACATGTAAGACAGCCATAAGTCAGTCCAGCATCAACCATTGTATGAGCAACATCTCGCAAATAAAGCAAATAAAAGAAATTAAAAGTAAACGGACGTTTTATTTATCAACGCTTAACGCAACTTCGTCGCTCGTGAAGGCAGCGGCTACATGACACCGACTTAGAGCATCTACGTGACCCATAATTCTCAAGTTACAATGCCCACTTGGCAATTTTAGGATTCATATTCTTCTTGGATAATGTTAGGGTTAGCGAGTTGCAATCTGTGATAATCTTGAAAGTTATTCCTTCCAAGTACACGCGAAACCGTCTGTTAAGGATAGCTAAGGTTTCCAGTTCGAAACTGTGATACCTAGATTCGGCTGGGCTATCCGTTTTCGAGAAGTACGCCACTGGGTGAAATTTGATATCATCTTGACGCTACATCAGGACGGCACCAAACCCCTGACTGCTTGCATCCCAATGCAACTCAATTTCCTTCTTGGGGCTATAAATGGCCAAAATTGGAGCGGTAACCAGTTTATCGTGCAGTTCCCAAAACGCTTTAAATTATATCATTAAAATTATATATGCTTTCTTTACGTAGTAGATCTAAGAGGGGCTTTGCTATTTTGGAGAACGTGGGCACAAAACGGTGGTAATATGAGAATAGACCAAAACATCGTTGTAATTCAATTCGGTTATTACGGGTACTGCTTAGTATTTTGAATATGTGAATTGGTTGGTCTTATACCAGCATTGCATGCCGAATAGCCAATATATTCTAACTCATTTTGTGCGAATTTGCACATTTTTAATTTAAGTTCAAGCCCGCGTTCATAAAGACGACGCAAAACTTCAGAAAGAACTTCCAAATGTGCTTTGAATTCAGCTGTAGCGATTAAAATATCGTCTAGATAGATAATCAGTTTAGCAACATCAACCATATCCCGAAATATTTCATGTAAGAAACGTTGGAAATTAGCCATTGCGTTCTTTAAGCCGAATAGCATGCGTATGTACTCATATTGTCCGCCTGGAGTAACGAAAGACGTAAACGGAATTGCATTTGCACGTGTACGTGTACCATTGTTTTCCGCCTAAAACTATATACAATACTCTATAAGTGGCAAAGGAAAATTATCCAGTTTTTCGGTTCAACGCCCGATAATCGATGCACATTCGCAATTCACCATTCTTTTTCTTAGTGAGAACTACTGGGGAGGCGTAAGGAGAATTACTTTCTCTAATTAGCCCTCTTGCCATCAGGTCCCTCACCTTTTATTAACTTCTTTTCTTTCCAGAACCGAAAGTGCTCTTGGCGAGCAATCGTCCGTAAGGTTGATTTTCATGTTATACCCATGGGGCTGACGTTCAATACAGGTCGGATTCAGGTAATTATTTTCGATTGCCATTTTGAGGGCATCTATTTGCTCCTCAGTTAATCGGTTACTCATTTCGAAGTCCAGCTCTGACTTACAGTTGTTAATAATAATAATATAATAATAATAATGGCGGCGCTACAGTCCGAGGGGGACCTGGTCCTAGCTTCTCAGCAACCACTCGTGTTGTGCGTGCTATTGTTCTCTCACGAGTGGACGTGGAGTGAACAGTTTAATGCTTACTCCGAACAGCGAGATTGAGAAGCTTTTTCTAGACCGTTATATTCTTTGAGCATTGTCAGTGACTCGAAAAAGGTGGAGCCGTGAACATTTTTTTTTTTTTTTTTAATTGTTTGTCTGATCTTGGATTCGAACCTAGACTGTGAACACCGGACAAAACTAACCGGACTACCGGTATCAAATAAAGAAAAGAAACTCGTATAATTGCGATGCCCGACAGAATTAAGACTAAGAGCAACACTTACATAATTACCAGCATCGATGAAATCCTCGTTCTCTGCAGCCTCACATTCTTCCCCAGCAAACTCGGTGTTTTCCACAGCAGAGACTAAACTTCGGCGTACTAGTAGCTTCGGAGGATTTGGACAGCGTCTGTGGTCGTGGCCCATCTTCCAGCATCTAAAACAGGATCCCGGTGACCTCGTCTCAAACGGGCACTTGCTCTGGTAGTGCCCCATCTTGCAACAGTTGAAACAGCGTGTCTGTTCGCTAGCGCCAACAGTTTTCTTCTGGGTAGGTGGAGTACTACGATTTGCAGAACCTAATTGCATTCGCGGACGACTCTCTATAGATTTGATGTGGCCCATGATGCGCTCCTGATGCATCCCCACTGCCACCTTCAGCTGGTCGATTGTTGATGTCCCGCTCAGCAGCAAAATTGCGTCCTCCGGTGGTAGACGCATACCGTCGGCAATCATCCCGACGACTTCATGCTCCCGTAACTGGCTATGTTTGGCTAGCCCATTCATAACTCGAAATGACGTTGGAGTAAGAAAAGTTCTTGTTTTTTTTCAGAATACTTATTTGATGCTCCAGAGCGGCGAGTTCATAGTCGGCGGCTTCGTTTGACACGTGCACAGACGAGGAATTGGAAACGGTACTCGGGATGGTAACCGGGACGGCAGTAGCAGCGGGAGCAGCAGTGGCAGCGGGAGCAGAAGTGACAGCGGGAGCAGCAGTGGCAGCGGGAGCAGCAGTGGCAGCAGGAGCAGCGGTAGTGGCAGGAGCAGCGGTGACTGCGGTAGCAGCAGGGCCAGCGGTAGCAGCAGCAGCAGCGGACGGCGCGTTTATAGCAGCGGTTGCGGCAGCTGACGCTGAAGATGGCATCTCGTCATCCACAAAAGATTCCTGCGCCTCCATATCTGCCTGCACTTCGTTTAATAGCGCCCGTAGTTGGACGACGGTAGCCGATGCGGGAAATTCTATTCCCATCTTCTGCAGGGCATTCACCAAATCGATTTTGTTATTTTTTTTCATTTTTCCACTTGGGATTACCCCACACCTGAAAGATTTAGTATTTAGTTTTTAAAACACGACGTGCTTCGTTTTCTCGCCTTGACGGAAGTGGCCATCTTTTATTTCTTTTCTTTCTCAACTTGTCAAAAAAAATACAATATGGCGTTTATCTTAATATCGCCGGCAGAGGGCATACAATTGGCATAAAAGATTTCTTAAGGATATTGTTACATTTGTTTTTTATTTTACGCTTAAATTATTTATAATCACTGCCTGCAGGACCAAATTTTATTAAGTGTGGATACATAAGAATTAAACTAAAGGGAGAATTTAACGTAACCACATACAAATTTTCTAACTTCTGAAAAATTTTATAATTCTTATAATACCTCTATACTTTGATACCAATTTCATAGACCAATCTGGGAGAAGGGTATTTCCGTTTTGCACGTTCTTTATTGATGTTTTGAAGTGCTTGTTGTCGCTTATCGGTAACATCAGCCAAAGGATCAACTTCATTGACAACGTTTTGCTCGTCCTCTGAGCAGTTTACTTTAAATCCAAAACACCAACCGAGTGCATTTCATTGACAATAACTAACCCAAGTAGCTAAAGTGATGACCCCGACGTGATTAGTTAACAACTAGCTAAATTGGTGAACCCGACGTGATAAACTAAACAAAACAGCTGCCATAAGTGCAGGTCGAAATCTACGTTGTAATGGCAAACTACGAAGTTCCACCGATTGCGATGCAGCTCCACCTGCTCAATCCCAGCTGAGTTTAAGGCATTAAAGTTTCCGAGCAATGACGCCACAGCAATAACAACAACATGCAACAAGCAACCGCGCAACGACGGACAGCATCACAGCACACACTGAAACAAGCAACAGCGCAACCGCGCAACGACGCCACAGCGATACAAACAACCATAACAACAAGCATCAGGGCAACCGCGCAATGACGCACAGCGATACAAATAACCATAACAACAAACACCAAAACAACCCCGCAACAGCATCACAACACAACAACGAAACAGCGTAACAACAACAACAGCAGATATCCACGGCCGCCGACGAAAGTAGATTTTGCAGATTAACAGCGACTACGTCACTAGAGCGGGAGTACTGTGGCGACCTCCCTCAAAGTAACTGTGGCGTTTTTATGCAGCGACTTCGATCAACAGAAGTAAGATTTCCTTTGTATGGAGCACGGATGACGATGACCACGGACACCGATAGTCAAAATCCCTGCAAAATGCAACGCATTCGTTGGCAATCGCGTTCCGTATTTCAATAAGTAAAGTACTGTGAAGTTTACTTAATTCAAATTGGGGAGTTTACCTTTGTTTCAATTTCCTTATTACGTATTGTAACAATAGCTGTTTTTTTGGTATGTAAAATTCGGATTAAGATTGGCAGTAAAACTCTGGATTATTTTCTTAATTTTTATTACAAACTTTATTCCGCTAGCACACTTTACTCTTTTCGAGCATAATCAAAAGTGAAGTCCGCCACAGTTCTCGATTGGATCTACTTTACCATCCGTATGAAGGGTCATGACGTGACTCATTACCAGAGGGTGCTGTTTTTATTCTACTGCATTACCATATTTTACATATATTACAACTCGGTCAACCTCGATCACAATAAACAAAAGTAGTGAATACATTAGCTATAGGTTACAATTACAAACGCCGCTCTAATATAAATACCTAGCTACTTAAGTGATGCCTTCTGAACGCAGACAGTTGCAGTTCTTCCCGCAGAGACATTGTCATATGGTAATTGTGTCAGCTGACAGTTTTCGATATCTCTTACTACATAGCGATCATTCGGTAAGACCTCGTGGATTACCCGATATTTCTGAATAATTTTTTTATTAGTACCAACAGATACGTCAACTTGTTTAACGACTACATAGTCAACAACTTTATATGTTCCGGCGGGGGTACTGTTGTAGAAAATATTTCTCGTTATATTCTTGGGATTTCCTAATAGTATTTGAAGCTCTCGCCCGAGTAGCCTCGAAATCACAAGCTACCACGCGATTGAACTTGTCCTCCAGGTACTCGGATAGCTAATCGACCACAGTTCCTCGCTGCTCAACTCTGAAAAGAAATTTACTTGGGGACTCCTTGGCAGAACTATGAGTAGTGTTATTCATAGCATACTCCACCTGCGAAAATTTAACAACCCAATTAGCATGGTTAATCGGTTCAGTGACCTTGCTTGGAATAGCTTTAATTACTCTGTTTGCTCGTTCCACCTGGCCATTGGCTTGGGGCCTCTCCCCAAACAACAGCAACTTTGACGTGGTCTACATTGCGACTTAGCAAATATTGGGCAAACTCTAAAGATGTGAAGCAACTGCCACGATCACTAATTATCCGTCTAGGCCGACTGTAGTAGCTAAAATATTTGTCAAGTGAAGCACACACTTCCGGCCCGAAGTGGTCGATATGAATGATATCGAAGGGTACCGGGTTTTTGGGTATACTGTACTTGTTACGATCATTTGACCTAGCTGGCGTCGAGTACATAATGCATTTTATGCAGTTCATTATGAAACGCTCGATCTCCTTTCGCATATTGGAAAACCAATAATATTTTCCAATCTGATTATACGATTTTTCAATATCCAAATGGCCATTTTTTCGTGTACCAATCTGATTATGTTATCGCTCATTTTTGATGGCACACACAGTAAGAGCCGATCATTATTGACCTTACGGAACACTATCCCATCATGTAGTTCATATCATTCTGACTTGACCACTTGAAGACGTTTGCGGAGCTCTAAAATCATGGGGTTTCTATCCTGGGCCTGCCAGAATAGGTTGAACTGTCAAATACATGTAAGACAGCCATAAGTCAGTCCAGCATCAACCATTGTATGAGCAACATCTCGCAAATAAAGCAAATAAAAGAAATTAAAAGTAAACGGACGTTTTATTTATCAACGCTTAATGCAACTTCGTCGCTCGTGAAGGCAGCGGCTACATGACACCGACTTAGAGCATCTACGTGACCCATAATTCTCAAGTTACAATGCCCACTTGGCAATTTTAGGATTCATATTCTTCTTGGATAATGTTAGGGTTAGCGAGTTGCAATCTGTGATAATCTTGAAAGTTATTCCTTCCAAGTACACGCGAAACCGTCTGTTAAGGATAGCTAAGGTTTCCAGTTCGAAACTGTGATACCTAGATTCGGCTGGGCTATCCGTTTTCGAGAAGTACGCCACTGGGTGAAATTTGATATCATCTTGACGCTACATCAGGACGGCACCAAACCCCTGACTGCTTGCATCCCAATGCAACTCAATTTCCTTGTTGGGGCTATAAATGGCCAAAATTGGAGCGGTAACCAGTTTATCGTGCAGTTCCCAAAACGCTTTAAATTATATCATTAAAATTATATATGCTTTCTTTACGTAGTAGATCTAAGAGGGGCTTTGCTATTTTGGAGAACGTGGGCACAAAACGGTGGTAATATGAGAATAGACCAAAACATCGTTGTAATTCAATTCGGTTATTACGGGTACTGCTTAGTATTTTGAATATGTGAATTGGTTGGTCTTATACCAGCATTGCATGCCGAATAGCCAATATATTCTAACTCATTTTGTGCGAATTTGCACATTTTTAATTTAAGTTCAAGCCCGCGTTCATAAAGACGACGCAAAACTTCAGAAAGAACTTCCAAATGTGCTTTGAATTCAGCTGTAGCGATTAAAATATCGTCTAGATAGATAATCAGTTTAGCAACATCAACCATATCCCGAAATATTTCATGTAAGAAACGTTGGAAATTAGCCATTGCGTTCTTTAAGCCGAATAGCATGCGTATGTACTCATATTGTCCGCCTGGAGTAACGAAAGACGTAAACGGAATTGCATTTGCACGTGTACGTGTACCATTGTTTTCCGCCTAAAACTATATACAATACTCTATAAGTGGCAAAGGAAAATTATCCAGTTTTTCGGTTCAACGCCCGATAATCGATGCACATTCGCAATTCACCATTCTTTTTCTTAGTGAGAACTACTGGGGAGGCGTAAGGAGAATTACTTTCTCTAATTAGCCCTCTTGCCATCAGGTCCCTCACCTTTTATTAACTTCTTTTCTTTCCAGAACCGAAAGTGCTCTTGGCGAGCAATCGTCCGTAAGGTTGATTTTCATGTTATACCCATGGGGCTGACGTTCAATACAGGTCGGATTCAGGTAATTATTTTCGATTGCCATTTTGAGGGCATCTATTTGCTCCTCAGTTAATCGGTTACTCATTTCGAAGTCCAGCTCTGACTTACAGTTGTTAATAATAATAATATAATAATAATAATGGCGGCGCTACAGTCCGAGGGGGACCTGGTCCTAGCTTCTCAGCAACCACTCGTGTTGTGCGTGCTATTGTTCTCTCACGAGTGGACGTGGAGTGAACAGTTTAATGTTTACTCCGAACAGCGAGATTGAGAAGCTTTTTCTAGACCGTTATATTCTTCGAGCATTGTCAGTGACTCGAAAAAGGTGGAGCCGTGAACATTTTTTTTTTTTTTAAATTGTTTGTCTGATCTTGGATTCGAACCTAGACTGTGAACACCGGACAAAACTAACCGGACTACCGGTATCAAATAAAGAAAAGAAACTCGTATAATTGCGATGCCCGACAGAATTAAGACTAAGAGCAACACTTACATAATTACCAGCATCGATGAAATCCTCGTTCTCTGCAGCCTCACATTCTTCCCCAGCAAACTCGGTGTTTTCCACAGCAGAGACTAAACTTCGGCGTACTAGTAGCTTCGAAGGATTTGGACAGCGTCTGTGGTCGTGGCCCATCTTCCAGCATCTAAAACAGGATCCCGGTGACCTCGTCTCAAACGGGCACTTGCTCTGGTAGTGCCCCATCTTGCAACAGTTGAAACAGCGTGTCTGTTCGCTAGCGCCAACAGTTTTCTCTGGGTAGGTGGAGTACTACGATTTGCAGAACCTAATTGCATTCGCGGACGACTCTCTATAGATTTGATGTGGCCCATGATGCGCTCCTGATGCATCCCCACTGCCACCTTCAGCTGGTCGATTGTTGATGTCCCGCTCAGCAGCAAAATTGCGTCCTCCGGTAGTAGACGCATACCGTCGGCAATCATCCCGACGACTTCATGCTCCCGTAACTGGCTATGTTTGGCTAGCCCATTCATAACTCGAAATGACGTTGGAGTAAGAAAAGTTCTTGTTTTTTTTCAGAATACTTATTTGATGCTCCAGAGCGGCGAGTTCATAGTCGGCGGCTTCGTTTGACACGTGCACAGACGAGGAATTGGAAACGGTACTCGGGATGGTAACCGGGACGGCAGTAGCAGCGGGAGCAGCAGTGGCAGCGGGAGCAGCAGTGACAGCGGGAGCAGCAGTGGCAGCGGGAGCAGCAGTGGCAGCAGGAGCAGCGGTAGTGGCAGGAGCAGCGGTGACTGCGGTAGCAGCAGGGCCAGCGGTAGCAGCAGCAGCAGCGGACGGCGCGTTTATAGCAGCGGTTGCGGCAGCTGACGCTGAAGATGGCATCTCGTCATCCACAAAAGATTCCTGCGCCTCCATATCTGCCTGCACTTCGTTTAATAGCGCCCGTAGTTGGACGACGGTAGCCGATGCGGGAAATTCTATTCCCATCTTCTGCAGGGCATTCACCAAATCGATTTTGTTATTTTTTTTAATTTTTCCACTTGGGATTACCCCACACCTGAAAGATTTAGTATTTAGTTTTTAAAACACGACGTGCTTCGTTTTCTCGCCTTGACGGAAGTGGCCATCTTTTATTTCTTTTCTTTCTCAACTTGTCAAAAAAAATACAATATGGCGTTTATCTTAATATCGCCGGCAGAGGGCATACAATTGGCATAAAAGATTTCTTAAGGATATTGTTACATTTGTACCCTTACATATATAAGAATAATATTCAAAATATTCAATACCAGTCACTAATTCAGAAGTGTAATCAACAAACTGCTCCGTAATCCTAGGGGAGATGCACTTATCCGAAATTAAGGCCTATAAATCTCGTTTTAAGCTTAGATAAAATAAATTGACATACTGGGCTAAAAAAATCGCTTAAATTATTTATAATCACTGCCTGCAGGACCAAATTTTATTAAGTGTGGATACATAAGAATTAAACTAAAGGGAGAATTTAACGTAAACACATACAAATTTTCTAAATTCTGAAAAATTTTATAATTCTTATAATACCTCTATACTTTGGTACCAATTGAAACAGCGTAACAACAACAACAGCAGATATCCACGGCCGCCGACGAAAGTAGATTTTGCAGATTAACAGCGACTACGTCACTAGAGCGGGAGTACTGTGGCGTCCTCCCTCAAAGTAACTGTGGCGTTTTTATGCAGCGACTTCGATCAACAGAAGTAAGATTTCCTTTGTATGGAGCACGGATGACGATGACCACGGACACCGATAGTCAAAATCCCTGCAAAATGCAACGCATTCGTTGGCAATCGCGTTCCGTATTTCAATAAGTAAAGTACTGTGAAGTTTACTTAATTCAAATTGGGGAGTTTACCTTTGTTTCAATTTCCTTATTACGTATTGTAACAATAGCTGTTTTTTTGGTATGTAAAATTCGGATTAAGATTGGCAGTAAAACTCTGGATTATTTTCTTAATTTTTATTACAAACTTTATTCCGCTAGCACACTTTACTCTTTTCGAGCATAATCAAAAGTGAAGTCCGCCACAGTTCTCGATTGGATCTACTTTACCATCCGTATGAAGGGTCATGACGTGACTCATTACCAGAGGGTGCTGTTTTTATTCTACTGCATTACCATATCTTACATATATTACAACTCGGTCAACCTGACAGATGATCGACCTCGATCACAATAAACAAAAGTAGTGAATACATTAGCTATAGGTTACAATTACAAACGCCGCTCTAATATAAATACCTAGCTACTTAAGTGATGCCTTCTGAACGCAGACAGTTGCAGTTCTTCCCGCAGAGACATTGTCATATGGTAATTGTGTCAGCTGACAGTTTTCGATATCTCTTACTACATTCGGTAAGACCTCGTGGATTACCCGATATTTCTGAATAATTTTTTTATTAGTACCAACAGATACGTCAACTTGTTTAACGACTACATAGTCAACAACTTTATATGTTCCGGCGGGGGTACTGTTGTAGAAAATATTTCTCGTTATATTCTTGGGATTTCCTAATAGTATTTGAAGCTCTCGCCCGAGTAGCCTCGAAATCACAAGCTACCACGCGATTGAACTTGTCCTCCAGGTACTCGGATAGCTAATCGACCACAGTTCCTCGCTGCTCAACTCTGAAAAGAAATTTACTTGGGGACTCCTTGGCAGAACTATGAGTAGTGTTATTCATAGCATACTCCACCTGCGAAAATTTAACAACCCAATTAGCATGGTTAATCGGTTCAGTGACCTTGCTTGGAATAGCTTTAATTACTCTGTTTGCTCGTTCCACCTGGCCATTGGCTTGGGGCCTCTCCCCAAACAACAGCAACTTTGACGTGGTCTACATTGCGACTTAGCAAATATTGGGCAAACTCTAAAGATGTGAAGCAACTGCCACGATCACTAATTATCCGTCTAGGCCGACTGTAGTAGCTAAAATATTTGTCAAGTGAAGCACACACTTCCGGCCCGAAGTGGTCGATATGAATGATATCGAAGGGTACCGGGTTTTTGGGTATACTGTACTTGTTACGATCATTTGACCTAGCTGGCGTCGAGTACATAATGCATTTTATGCAGTTCATTATGAAACGCTCGATCTCCTTTCGCATATTGGAAAACCAATAATATTTTCCAATCTGATTATACGATTTTTCAATATCCAAATGGCCATTTTTTCGTGTACCAATCTGATTATGTTATCGCTCATTTTTGATGGCACACACAGTAAGAGCCGATCATTATTGACCTTACGGAACACTATCCCATCATGTAGTTCATATCATTCTGACTTGACCACTTGAAGACGTTTGCGGAGCTCTAAAATCATGGGGTTTCTATCCTGGGCCTGCCAGAATAGGTTGAACTGTCAAATACATGTAAGACAGCCATAAGTCAGTCCAGCATCAACCATTGTATGAGCAACATCTCGCAAATAAAGCAAATAAAAGAAATTAAAAGTAAACGGACGTTTTATTTATCAACGCTTAATGCAACTTCGTCGCTCGTGAAGGCAGCGGCTACATGACACCGACTTAGAGCATCTACGTGACCCATAATTCTCAAGTTACAATGCCCACTTGGCAATTTTAGGATTCATATTCTTCTTGGATAATGTTAGGGTTAGCGAGTTGCAATCTGTGATAATCTTGAAAGTTATTCCTTCCAAGTACACGCGAAACCGTCTGTTAAGGATAGCTAAGGTTTCCAGTTCGAAACTGTGATACCTAGATTCGGCTGGGCTATCCGTTTTCGAGAAGTACGCCACTGGGTGAAATTTGATATCATCTTGACGCTACATCAGGACGGCACCAAACCCCTGACTGCTTGCATCCCAATGCAACTCAATTTCCTTGTTGGGGCTATAAATGGCCAAAATTGGAGCGGTAACCAGTTTATCGTGCAGTTCCCAAAACGCTTTAAATTATATCATTAAAATTATATATGCTTTCTTTACGTAGTAGATCTAAGAGGGGCTTTGCTATTTTGGAGAACGTGGGCACAAAACGGTGGTAATATGAGAATAGACCAAAACATCGTTGTAATTCATTTCGGTTATTACGGGTACTGCTTAGTATTTTGAATATGTGAATTGGTTGGTCTTATACCAGCATTGCATGCCGAATAGCCAATATATTCTAACTCATTTTGTGCGAATTTGCACATTTTTAATTTAAGTTCAAGCCCGCGTTCATAAAGACGACGCAAAACTTCAGAAAGAACTTCCAAATGTGCTTTGAATTCAGCTGTAGCGATTAAAATATCGTCTAGATAGATAATCAGTTTAGCAACATCAACCATATCCCGAAATATTTCATGTAAGAAATGTTGGAAATTAGCCATTGCGTTCTTTAAGCCGAATAGCATGCGTATGTACTCATATTGTCCGCCTGGAGTAACGAAAGACGTAAACGGAATTGCATTTGCACGTGTACGTGTACCATTGTTTTCCGCCTAAAACTATATACAATACTCTATAAGTGGCAAAGGAAAATTATCCAGTTTTTCGGTTCAACGCCCGATAATCGATGCACATTCGCAATTCACCATTCTTTTTCTTAGTGAGAACTTAGTAGTTAGTAGTCGGATTCAGGTAATTATTTTCGATAGCCATTTTGAGGGCATCTATTTGCTCCTCAGTTAATCGGTTACTCATTTCGAAGTCCAGCTCTGACTTACAGTTGTTAATAATAATAATATAATAATAATAATGGCGGCGCTACAGTCCGAGGGGGACCTGGTCCTAGCTTCTCAGCAACCACTCGTGTTGTGCGTGCTATTGTTCTCTCACGAGTGGACGTGGAGTGAACAGTTTAATGTTTACTCCGAACAGCGAGATTGAGAAGCTTTTTCTAGACCGTTATATTCTTTGAGCATTGTCAGTGACTCGAAAAAGGTGGAGCCGTGAACATTTTATTTTTTTTTAAATTGTTTGTCTGATCTTGGATTCGAACCTAGACTGTGAACACCGGACAAAACTAACCGGACTACCGGTATCAAATAAAGAAAAGAAACTCGTATAATTGCGATGCCCGACAGAATTAAGACTAAGAGCAACACTTACATAATTACCAGCATCGATGAAATCCTCGTTCTCTGCAGCCTCACATTCTTCCCCAGCAAACTCGGTGTTTTCCACAGCAGAGACTAAACTTCGGCGTACTAGTAGCTTCGGAGGATTTGGACAGCGTCTGTGGTCGTGGCCCATCTTCCAGCATCTAAAACAGGATCCCGGTGACCTCGTCTCAAACGGGCACTTGCTCTGGTAGTGCCCCATCTTGCAACAGTTGAAACAGCGTGTCTGTTCGCTAGCGCCAACAGTTTTCTTCTGGGTAGGTGGAGTACTACGATTTGCAGAACCTAATTGCATTCGCGGACGACTCTCTATAGATTTGATGTGGCCCATGATGCGCTCCTGATGCATCCCCACTGCCACCTTCAGCTGGTCGATTGTTGATGTCCCGCTCAGCAGCAAAATTGCGTCCTCCGGTGGTAGACGCATACCGTCGGCAATCATCCCGACGACTTCATGCTCCCGTAACTGGCTATGTTTGGCTAGCCCATTCATAACTCGAAATGACGTTGGAGTAAGAAAAGTTCTTGTTTTTTTTCAGAATACTTATTTGATGCTCCAGAGCGGCGAGTTCATAGTCGGCGGCTTCGTTTGACACGTGCACAGACGAGGAATTGGAAACGGTACTCGGGATGGTAACCGGGACGGCAGTAGCAGCGGGAGTAGCAGTGGCAGCGGGAGCAGCAGTGACAGCGGGAGCAGCAGTGGCAGCGGGAGCAGCAGTGGCAGCAGGAGCAGCGGTAGTGGCAGGAGCAGCGGTGACTGCGGTAGCAGCAGGGCCAGCGGTAGCAGCAGCAGCAGCGGACGGCGCGTTTATAGCAGCGGTTGCGGCAGCTGACGCTGAAGATGGCATCTCGTCATCCACAAAAGATTCCTGCGCCTCCATATCTGCCTGCACTTCGTTTAATAGCGCCCGTAGTTGGACGACGGTAGCCGATGCGGGAAATTCTATTCCCATCTTCTGCAGGGCATTCACCAAATCGATTTTGTTATTTTTTTTCATTTTTCCACTTGGGATTACCCCACACCTGAAAGATTTAGTATTTAGTTTTTAAAACACGACGTGCTTCGTTTTCTCGCCTTGACGGAAGTGGCCATCTTTTATTTCTTTTCTTTCTCAACTTGTCAAAAAAAATACAATATGGCGTTTATCTTAATATCGCCGGCAGAGGGCATACAATTGGCATAAAAGATTTCTTAAGGATATTGTTACATTTGTACCCTTACATATATAAGAATAATATTCAAAATATTCAATACCAGTCACTAATTCAGAAGTGTAATCAACAAACTGCTCCGTAATCCTAGGGGAGATGCACTTATCCGAAATTAAGGCCTATAAATCTCGTTTTAAGCTTAGATAAAATAAATTGACATACTGGGCTAAAAAAATCGCTTAAATTATTTATAATCACTGCCTGCAGGACCAAATTTTATTAAGTGTGGATACATAAGAATTAAACTAAAGGGAGAATTTAACGTAAACACATACAAATTTTCTAAATTCTGAAAAATTTTATAATTCTTATAATACCTCTATACTTTGGTACCAATTGAAACAGCGTAACAACAACAACAGCAGATATCCACGGCCGCCGACGAAAGTAGATTTTGCAGATTAACAGCGACTACGTCACTAGAGCGGGAGTACTGTGGCGTCCTCCCTCAAAGTAACTGTGGCGTTTTTATGCAGCGACTTCGATCAACAGAAGTAAGATTTCCTTTGTATGGAGCACGGATGACGATGACCACGGACACCGATAGTCAAAATCCCTGCAAAATGCAACGCATTCGTTGGCAATCGCGTTCCGTATTTCAATAAGTAAAGTACTGTGAAGTTTACTTAATTCAAATTGGGGAGTTTACCTTTGTTTCAATTTCCTTATTACGTATTGTAACAATAGCTGTTTTTTTGGTATGTAAAATTCGGATTAAGATTGGCAGTAAAACTCTGGATTATTTTCTTAATTTTTATTACAAACTTTATTCCGCTAGCACACTTTACTCTTTTCGAGCATAATCAAAAGTGAAGTCCGCCACAGTTCTCGATTGGATCTACTTTACCATCCGTATGAAGGGTCATGACGTGACTCATTACTAGAGGGTGCTGTTTTTATTCTACTGCATTACCATATTTTACATATATTACAACTCGGTCAACCTCGATCACAATAAACAAAAGTAGTGAATACATTAGCTATAGGTTACAATTACAAACGCCGCTCTAATATAAATACCTAGCTACTTAAGTGATGCCTTCTGAACGCAGACAGTTGCAGTTCTTCCCGCAGAGACATTGTCATATGGTAATTGTGTCAGCTGACAGTTTTCGATATCTCTTACTACATAGCGATCATTCGGTAAGACCTCGTGGATTACCCGATATTTCTGAATAATTTTTTTATTAGTACCAACAGATACGTCAACTTGTTTAACGACTACATAGTCAACAACTTTATATGTTCCGGCGGGGGTACTGTTGTAGAAAATATTTCTCGTTATATTCTTGGGATTTCCTAATAGTATTTGAAGCTCTCGCCCGAGTAGCCTCGAAATCACAAGCTACCACGCGATTGAACTTGTCCTCCAGGTACTCGGATAGCTAATCGACCACAGTTCCTCGCTGCTCAACTCTGAAAAGAAATTTACTTGGGGACTCCTTGGCAGAACTATGAGTAGTGTTATTCATAGCATACTCCACCTGCGAAAATTTAACAACCCAATTAGCATGGTTAATCGGTTCAGTGACCTTGCTTGGAATAGCTTTAATTACTCTGTTTGCTCGTTCCACCTGGCCATTGGCTTGGGGCCTCTCCCCAAACAACAGCAACTTTGACGTGGTCTACATTGCGACTTAGCAAATATTGGGCAAACTCTAAAGATGTGAAGCAACTGCCACGATCACTAATTATCCGTCTAGGCCGACTGTAGTAGCTAAAATATTTGTCAAGTGAAGCACACACTTCCGGCCCGAAGTGGTCGATATGAATGATATCGAAGGGTACCGGGTTTTTGGGTATACTGTACTTGTTACGATCATTTGACCTAGCTGGCGTCGAGTACATAATGCATTTTATGCAGTTCATTATGAAACGCTCGATCTCCTTTCGCATATTGGAAAACCAATATTTTCCAATCTGATTATAAGATTTTTCAATATCCAAATGGCCATTTTTTCGTGTACCAATCTGATTATGTTATCGCTCATTTTTGATGGCACACACAGTAAGAGCCGATCATTATTGACCTTACGGAACACTATCCCATCATGTAGTTCATATCATTCTGACTTGACCACTTGAAGACGTTTGCGGAGCTCTAAAATCATGGGGTTTCTATCCTGGGCCTGCCAGAATAGGTTGAACTGTCAAATACATGTAAGACAGCCATAAGTCAGTCCAGCATCAACCATTGTATGAGCAACATCTCGCAAATAAAGCAAATAAAAGAAATTAAAAGTAAACGGACGTTTTATTTATCAACGCTTAATGCAACTTCGTCGCTCGTGAAGGCAGCGGCTACATGACACCGACTTAGAGCATCTACGTGACCCATAATTCTCAAGTTACAATGCCCACTTGGCAATTTTAGGATTCATATTCTTCTTGGATAATGTTAGGGTTAGCGAGTTGCAATCTGTGATAATCTTGAAAGTTATTCCTTCCAAGTACACGCGAAACCGTCTGTTAAGGATAGCTAAGGTTTCCAGTTCGAAACTGTGATACCTAGATTCGGCTGGGCTATCCGTTTTCGAGAAGTACGCCACTGGGTGAAATTTGATATCATCTTGACGCTACATCAGGACGGCACCAAACCCCTGACTGCTTGCATCCCAATGCAACTCAATTTCCTTGTTGGGGCTATAAATGGCCAAAATTGGAGCGGTAACCAGTTTATCGTGCAGTTCCCAAAACGCTTTACATTATATCATTAAAATTATATATGCTTTCTTTACGTAGTAGATCTAAGAGGGGCTTTGCTATTTTGGAGAACGTGGGCACAAAACGGTGGTAATATGAGAATAGACCAAAACATCGTTGTAATTCATTTCGGTTATTACGGGTACTGCTTAGTATTTTGAATATGTGAATTGGTTGGTCTTATACCAGCATTGCATGCCGAATAGCCAATATATTCTAACTCATTTTGTGCGAATTTGCACATTTTTAATTTAAGTTCAAGCCCGCGTTCATAAAGACGACGCAAAACTTCAGAAAGAACTTCCAAATGTGCTTTGAATTCAGCTGTAGCGATTAAAATATCGTCTAGATAGATAATCAGTTTAGCAACATCAACCATATCCCGAAATATTTCATGTAAGAAATGTTGGAAATTAGCCATTGCGTTCTTTAAGCCGAATAGCATGCGTATGTACTCATATTGTCCGCCTGGAGTAACGAAAGACGTAAACGGAATTGCATTTGCACGTGTACGTGTACCATTGTTTTCCGCCTAAAACTATATACAATACTCTATAAGTGGCAAAGGAAAATTATCCAGTTTTTCGGTTCAACGCCCGATAATCGATGCACATTCGCAATTCACCATTCTTTTTCTTAGTGAGAACTTAGTAGTTAGTAGTCGGATTCAGGTAATTATTTTCGATAGCCATTTTGAGGGCATCTATTTGCTCCTCAGTTAATCGGTTACTCATTTCGAAGTCCAGCTCTGACTTACAGTTGTTAATAATAATAATATAATAATAATAATGGCGGCGCTACAGTCCGAGGGGGACCTGGTCCTAGCTTCTCAGCAACCACTCGTGTTGTGCGTGCTATTGTTCTCTCACGAGTGGACGTGGAGTGAACAGTTTAATGTTTACTCCGAACAGCGAGATTGAGAAGCTTTTTCTAGACCGTTATATTCTTTGAGCATTGTCAGTGACTCGAAAAAGGTGGAGCCGTGAACATTTTATTTTTTTTTAAATTGTTTGTCTGATCTTGGATTCGAACCTAGACTGTGAACACCGGACAAAACTAACCGGACTACCGGTATCAAATAAAGAAAAGAAACTCGTATAATTGCGATGCCCGACAGAATTAAGACTAAGAGCAACACTTACATAATTACCAGCATCGATGAAATCCTCGTTCTCTGCAGCCTCACATTCTTCCCCAGCAAACTCGGTGTTTTCCACAGCAGAGACTAAACTTCGGCGTACTAGCAGCTTCGGAGGATTTGGACAGCGTCTGTGGTCGTGGCCCATCTTCCAGCATCTAAAACAGGATCCCGGTGACCTCGTCTCAAACGGGCACTTGCTCTGGTAGTGCCCCATCTTGCAACAGTTGAAACAGCGTGTCTGTTCGCTAGCGCCAACAGTTTTCTTCTGGGTAGGTGGAGTACTACGATTTGCAGAACCTAATTGCATTCGCGGACGACTCTCTATAGATTTGATGTGGCCCATGATGCGCTCCTGATGCATCCCCACTGCCACCTTCAGCTGGTCGATTGTTGATGTCCCGCTCAGCAGCAAAATTGCGTCCTCCGGTGGTAGACGCATACCGTCGGCAATCATCCCGACGACTTCATGCTCCCGTAACTGGCTATGTTTGGCTAGCCCATTCATAACTCGAAATGACGTTGGAGTAAGAAAAGTTCTTGTTTTTTTTCAGAATACTTATTTGATGCTCCAGAGCGGCGAGTTCATAGTCGGCGGCTTCGTTTGACACGTGCACAGACGAGGAATTGGAAACGGTACTCGGGATGGTAACCGGGACGGCAGTAGCAGCGGGAGCAGCAGTGGCAGCGGGAGCAGCAGTGACAGCGGGAGCAGCAGTGGCAGCGGGAGCAGCAGTGGCAGCAGGAGCAGCGTTAGCAGCGGTAGTGGCAGGAGCAGCGGTGACTGCGGTAGCAGCAGGGCCAGCGGTAGCAGCAGCAGCAGCGGACGGCGCGTTTATAGCAGCGGTTGCGGCAGCTGACGCTGAAGATGGCATCTCGTCATCCACAAAAGATTCCTGCGCCTCCATATCTGCCTGCACTTCGTTTAATAGCGCCCGTAGTTGGACGACGGTAGCCGATGCGGGAAATTCTATTCCCATCTTCTGCAGGGCATTCACCAAATCGATTTTGTTATTTTTTTTCATTTTTCCACTTGGGATTACCCCACACCTGAAAGATTTAGTATTTAGTTTTTAAAACACGACGTGCTTCGTTTTCTCGCCTTGACGGAAGTGGCCATCTTTTATTTCTTTTCTTTCTTAACTTGTCAAAAAAAATACAATATGGCGTTTATCTTAATATCGCCGGCAGAGGGCATACAATTGGCATAAAAGATTTCTTAAGGATATTGTTACATTTGTACCCTTACATATATAAGAATAATATTCAAAATATTCAATACCAGTCACTAATTCAGAAGTGTAATCAACAAACTGCTCCGTAATCCTAGGGGAGATGCACTTATCCGAAATTAAGGCATATAAATCTCGTTTTAAGCTTAGATAAAATAAATTGACATACTGGGCTTAAAAAATCGCTTAAATTATTTATAATCACTGCCTGCAGGACCAAATTTTATTAAGTGTGGATACATAAGAATTAAACTAAAGGGAGAATTTAACGTAAACACATACAAATTTTCTAAATTCTGAAAAATTTTATAATTCTTATAATACCTCTATACTTTGGTACCAATTGAAACAGCGTAACAACAACAACAGCAGATATCCACGGCCGCCGACGAAAGTAGATTTTGCAGATTAACAGCGACTACGTCACTAGAGCGGGAGTACTGTGGCGACCTCCCTCAACGACTCCTGACAAAAGTAACTGTGGCGTTTTTATGCAGCGACTTCGATCAACAGAAGTAAGATTTCCTTTGTATGGAGCACGGATGACGATGACCACGGACACCGATAGTCAAAATCCCTGCAAAATGCAACGCATTCGTTGGCAATCGCGTTCCGTATTTCAATAAGTAAAGTACTGTGAAGTTTACTTAATTCAAATTGGGGAGTTTACCTTTGTTTCAATTTCCTTATTACGTATTGTAACAATAGCTGTTTTTTTGGTATGTAAAATTCGGATTAAGATTGGCAGTAAAACTCTGGATTATTTTCTTAATTTTTATTACAAACTTTATTCCGCTAGCACACTTTACTCTTTTCGAGCATAATCAAAAGTGAAGTCCGCCACAGTTCTCGATTGGATCTACTTTACCATCCGTATGAAGGGTCATGACGTGACTCATTACCAGAGGGTGCTGTTTTTATTCTACTGCATTACCATATTTTACATATATTACAACTCGGTCAACCTGACAGATGATCGACCTCGATCACAATAAACAAAAGTAGTGAATACATTAGCTATAGGTTACAATTACAAACGCCGCTCTAATATAAATACCTAGCTACTTAAGTGATGCCTTCTGAACGCAGACAGTTGCAGTTCTTCCCGCAGAGACATTGTCATATGGTAATTGTGTCAGCTGACAGTTTTCGATATCTCTTACTACATTCGGTAAGACCTCGTGGATTACCCGATATTTCTGAATAATTTTTTTATTAGTACCAACAGATACGTCAACTTGTTTAACGACTACATAGTCAACAACTTTATATGTTCCGGCGGGGGTACTGTTGTAGAAAATATTTCTCGTTATATTCTTGGGATTTCCTAATAGTATTTGAAGCTCTCGCCCGAGTAGCCTCGAAATCACAAGCTACCACGCGATTGAACTTGTCCTCCAGGTACTCGGATAGCTAATCGACCACAGTTCCTCGCTGCTCAACTCTGAAAAGAAATTTACTTGGGGACTCCTTGGCAGAACTATGAGTAGTGTTATTCATAGCATACTCCACCTGCGAAAATTTAACAACCCAATTAGCATGGTTAATCGGTTCAGTGACCTTGCTTGGAATAGCTTTAATTACTCTGTTTGCTCGTTCCACCTGGCCATTGGCTTGGGGCCTCTCCCCAAACAACAGCAACTTTGACGTGGTCTACATTGCGACTTAGCAAATATTGGGCAAACTCTAAAGATGTGAAGCAACTGCCACGATCACTAATTATCCGTCTAGGCCGACTGTAGTAGCTAAAATATTTGTCAAGTGAAGCACACACTTCCGGCCCGAAGTGGTCGATATGAATGATATCGAAGGGTACCGGGTTTTTGGGTATACTGTACTTGTTACGATCATTTGACCTAGCTGGCGTCGAGTACATAATGCATTTTATGCAGTTCATTATGAAACGCTCGATCTCCTTTCGCATATTGGAAAACCAATAATATTTTCCAATCTGATTATACGATTTTTCAATATCCAAATGGCCATTTTTTCGTGTACCAATCTGATTATGTTATCGCTCATTTTTGATGGCACACACAGTAAGAGCCGATCATTATTGACCTTACGGAACACTATCCCATCATGTAGTTCATATCATTCTGACTTGACCACTTGAAGACGTTTGCGGAGCTCTAAAATCATGGGGTTTCTATCCTGGGCCTGCCAGAATAGGTTGAACTGTCAAATACATGTAAGACAGCCATAAGTCAGTCCAGCATCAACCATTGTATGAGCAACATCTCGCAAATAAAGCAAATAAAAGAAATTAAAAGTAAACGGACGTTTTATTTATCAACGCTTAATGCAACTTCGTCGCTCGTGAAGGCAGCGGCTACATGACACCGACTTAGAGCATCTACGTGACCCATAATTCTCAAGTTACAATGCCCACCTGGCAATTTTAGGATTCATATTCTTCTTGGATAATGTTAGGGTTAGCGAGTTGCAATCTGTGATAATCTTGAAAGTTATTCCTTCCAAGTACACGCGAAACCGTCTGTTAAGGATAGCTAAGGTTTCCAGTTCGAAACTGTGATACCTAGATTCGGCTGGGCTATCCGTTTTCGAGAAGTACGCCACTGGGTGAAATTTGATATCATCTTGACGCTACATCAGGACGGCACCAAACCCCTGACTGCTTGCATCCCAATGCAACTCAATTTCCTTGTTGGGGCTATAAATGGCCAAAATTGGAGCGGTAACCAGTTTATCGTGCAGTTCCCAAAACGCTTTAAATTATATCATTAAAATTATATATGCTTTCTTTACGTAGTAGATCTAAGAGGGGCTTTGCTATTTTGGAGAACGTGGGCACAAAACGGTGGTAATATGAGAATAGACCAAAACATCGTTGTAATTCATTTCGGTTATTACGGGTACTGCTTAGTATTTTGAATATGTGAATTGGTTGGTCTTATACCAGCATTGCATGCCGAATAGCCAATATATTCTAACTCATTTTGTGCGAATTTGCACATTTTTAATTTAAGTTCAAGCCCGCGTTCATAAAGACGACACAAAACTTCAGAAAGAACTTCCAAATGTGCTTTGAATTCAGCTGTAGCGATTAAAATATCGTCTAGATAGATAATCAGTTTAGCAACATCAACCATATCCCGAAATATTTCATGTAAGAAATGTTGGAAATTAGCCATTGCGTTCTTTAAGCCGAATAGCATGCGTATGTACTCATATTGTCCGCCTGGAGTAACGAAAGACGTAAACGGAATTGCATTTGCACGTGTACGTGTACCATTGTTTTCCGCCTAAAACTATATACAATACTCTATAAGTGGCAAAGGAAAATTATCCAGTTTTTCGGTTCAACGCCCGATAATCGATGCACATTCGCAATTCACCATTCTTTTTCTTAGTGAGAACTACTGGGGAGGCGTAAGGAGAATTACTTTCTCTAATTAGCCCTCTTGCCATCAGGTCCCTCACCTTTTATTAACTTCTTTTCTTTCCAGAACCGAAAGTGCTCTTGGCGAGCAATCGTCCGTAAGGTTGATTTTCATGTTATACCCATGGGGCTGACGTTCAATACAGGTCGGATTCAGGTAATTATTTTCGATTGCCATTTTGAGGGCATCTATTTGCTCCTCAGTTAATCGGTTACTCATTTCGAAGTCCAGCTCTGACTTACAGTTGTTAATAATAATAATATAATAATAATAATGGCGGCGCTACAGTCCGAGGGGGACCTGGTCCTAGCTTCTCAGCAACCACTCGTGTTGTGCGTGCTATTGTTCTCTCACGAGTGGACGTGGAGTGAACAGTTTAATGTTTACTCCGAACAGCGAGATTGAGAAGCTTTTTCTAGACCGTTGTATTCTTTGAGCATTGTCAGTGACTCGAAAAAGGTGGAGCCGTGAACATTTTATTTTTTTTTAAATTGTTTGTCTGATCTTGGATTCGAACCTAGACTGTGAACACCGGACAAAACTAACCGGACTACCGGTATCAAATAAAGAAAAGAAACTCGTATAATTGCGATGCCCGACAGAATTAAGACTAAGAGCAACACTTAGACTGTGAACACCGGACAAAACTAACCGGACTACCGGTATCAAATAAAGAAAAGAAACTCGTATAATTGCGATGCCCGACAGAATTAAGACTAAGAGCAACACTTACATAATTACCAGCATCGATGAAATCCTCGTTCTCTGCAGCCTCACATTCTTCCCCAGCAAACTCGGTGTTTTCCACAGCAGAGACTAAACTTCGGCGTACTAGTAGCTTCGGAGGATTTGGACAGCGTCTGTGGTCGTGGCCCATCTTCCAGCATCTAAAACAGGATCCCGGTGACCTCGTCTCAAACGGGCACTTGCTCTGGTAGTGCCCCATCTTGCAACAGTTGAAACAGCGTGTCTGTTCGCTAGCGCCAACAGTTTTCTTCTGGGTAGGTGGAGTACTACGATTTGCAGAACCTAATTGCATTCGCGGACGACTCTCTATAGATTTGATGTGGCCCATGATGCGCTCCTGATGCATCCCCACTGCCACCTTCAGCTGGTCGATTGTTGATGTCCCGCTCAGCAGCAAAATTGCGTCCTCCGGTGGTAGACGCATACCGTCGGCAATCATCCCGACGACTTCATGCTCCCGTAACTGGCTATGTTTGGCTAGCCCATTCATAACTCGAAATGACGTTGGAGTAAGAAAAGTTCTTGTTTTTTTTCAGAATACTTATTTGATGCTCCAGAGCGGCGAGTTCATAGTCGGCGGCTTCGTTTGACACGTGCACAGACGAGGAATTGGAAACGGTACTCGGGATGGTAACCGGGACGGCAGTAGCAGCGGTAGCAGCAGTGGCAGCGGGAGCAGCAGTGACAGCGGGAGCAGCAGTGGCAGCGGGAGCAGCAGTGGCAGCAGGAGTAGCGGTAGTGGCAGGAGCAGCGGTGACTGCGGTAGCAGCAGGGCCAGCGGTAGCAGCAGCAGCAGCGGACGGCGCGTTTGTAGCAGCGGTTGCGGCAGCTGACGCTGAAGATGGCATCTCGTCATCCACAAAAGATTCCTGCGCCTCCATATCTGCCTGCACTTCGTTTAATAGCGCCCGTAGTTGGACGACGGTAGGCGATGCGGGAAATTCTATTCCCATCTTCTGCAGGGCATTCACCAAATCGATTTTGTTTTTTTTTTTTCATTTTTCCACTTGGGATTACCCCACACCTGAAAGATTTAGTATTTAGTTTTTGAAACACGACGTGCTTCGTTTTCTCGCCTTGACGGAAGTGGCCATCTTTTATTTCTTTTCTTTCTTAACTTGTCAAAAAAAATACAATATGGCGTTTATCTTAATATCGCCGGCAGAGGGCATACAATTGGCATAAAAGATTTCTTAAGGATATTGTTACATTTATACCCTTACATATATAAGAATAATATTCAAAATATTCAATACCAGTCACTAATTCAGAAGTGTAATCAACAAACTGCTCCGTAATCCTAGGGGAGATGCACTTATCCGAAATTAAGGCCTATAAATCTCGTTTTAAGCTTAGATAAAATAAATTGACATACTGGGCTTAAAAAATCGCTTAAATTATTTATAATCACTGCCTGCAGGACCAAATTTTATTAAGTGTGGATACATAAGAATTAAACTAAAGGGAGAATTTAACGTAAACACATACAAATTTTCTAAATTCTGAAAAATTTTATAATTCTTATAATACCTCTATACTTTGGTACCAATTGAAACAGCGTAACAACAACAACAGCAGATATCCACGGCCGCCGACGAAAGTAGATTTTGCAGATTAACAGCGACTACGTCACTAGAGCGGGAGTACTGTGGCGACCTCCCTCAACGACTCCTGACAAAAGTAACTGTGGCGTTTTTATGCAGCGACTTCGATCAACAGAAGTAAGATTTCCTTTGTATGGAGCACGGATGACGATGACCACGGACACCGATAGTCAAAATCCCTGCAAAATGCAACGCATTCGTTGGCAATCGCGTTCCGTATTTCAATAAGTAAAGTACTGTGAAGTTTACTTAATTCAAATTGGGGAGTTTACCTTTGTTTCAATTTCCTTATTACGTATTGTAACAATAGCTGTTTTTTTGGTATGTAAAATTCGGATTAAGATTGGCAGTAAAACTCTGGATTATTTTCTTAATTTTTATTACAAACTTTATTCCGCTAGCACACTTTACTCTTTTCGAGCATAATCAAAAGTGAAGTCCGCCACAGTTCTCGATTGGATCTACTTTACCATCCGTATGAAGGGTCATGACGTGACTCATTACTAGAGGGTGCTGTTTTTATTCCACTGCATTACCATATTTTACATATATTACAACTCGGTCAACCTGACAGATGATCGACCTCGATCACAATAAACAAAAGTAGTGAATACATTAGCTATAGGTTACAATTACAAACGCCGCTCTAATATAAATACCTAGCTACTTAAGTGATGCCTTCTGAACGCAGACAGTTGCAGTTCTTCCCGCAGAGACATTGTCATATGGTAATTGTGTCAGCTGACAGTTTTCGATATCTCTTACTACATAGCGATCATTCGGTAAGACCTCGTGGATTACCCGATATTTCTGAATAATTTTTTTATTAGTACCAACAGATACGTCAACTTGTTTAACGACTACATAGTCAACAACTTTATATGTTCCGGCGGGGGTACTGTTGTAGAAAATATTTCTCGTTATATTCTTGGGATTTCCTAATAGTATTTGAAGCTCTCGCCCGAGTAGCCTCGAAATCACAAGCTACCACGCGATTGAACTTGTCCTCCAGGTACTCGGATAGCTCATCGACCACAGTTCCTCGCTGCTCAACTCTGAAAAGAAATTTACTTGGGGACTCCTTGGCAGAACTATGAGTTGTGTTATTCATAGCATACTCCACCTGCGAAAATTTAACAACCCAATCAGCATGGTTAATCGGTTCAGTGACCTTGCTTGGAATAGCTTTAATTACTCTGTTTGCTCGTTCCACCTGGCCATTGGCTTGGGGCCTCTCCCCAAGCAACAGCAACTTTGACGTGGTCTACATTGCGACTTAGCAAATATTGGGCAAACTCTAAAGATGTGAAGCAACTGCCACGATCACTAATTATCCGTCTAGGTCGACTGTAGTAGCTAAAATATTTGTCAAGTGAAGCACACACTTCCGGCCCGAAGTGGTCGATATGAATGATATCGAAGGGTACCGGGTTTTTGGGTATACTGTACTTGTTACGATCATTTGACCTAGCTGGCGTCGAGTACATAATGCATTTTATGCAGTTCATTATGAAACGCTCGATCTCCTTTCGCATATTGGAAAACCAATATTTTCCAATCTGATTATAAGATTTTTCAATATCCAAATGGCCATTTTTTCGTGTACCAATCTGATTATGTTATCGCTCATTTTTGATGGCACACACAGTAAGAGCCGATCATTATTGACCTTACGGAACACTATCCCATCATGTAGTTCATATCATTCTGACTTGACCACTTGAAGACGTTTGCGGAGCTCTAAAATCATGGGGTTTCTATCCTGGCCCTGCCAGAATAGGTTGAACTGTCAAATACATGTAAGACAGCCATAAGTCAGTCCAGCATCAACCATTGTATGAGCAACATCTCGCAAATAAAGCAAATAAAAGAAATTAAAAGTAAACGGACGTTTTATTTATCAACGCTTAATGCAACTTCGTCGCTCGTGAAGGCAGCTGCTACATGACACCGACTTAGAGCATCTACGTGACCCATAATTCTCAAGTTACAATGCCCACCTGGCAATTTTAAGATTCATATTCTTCTTGGATAATGTTAGGGTTAGCGAGTTGCAATCTGTGATAATCTTGAAAGTTATTCCTTCCAAGTACACGCGAAACCGTCTGTTAAGGATAGCTAAGGTTTCCAGTTCGAAACTGTGATACCTAGATTCGGCTGGGCTATCCGTTTTCGAGAAGTACGCCACTGGGTGAAATTTGATATCATCTTGACGCTACATCAGGACGGCACCAAACCCCTGACTGCTTGCATCCCAATGCAACTCAATTTCCTTGTTGGGGCTATAAATGGCCAAAATTGGAGCGGTAACCAGTTTATCGTGCAGTTCCCAAAACGCTTTAAATTATATCATTAAAATTATATATGCTTTCTTTACGTAGTAGATCTAAGAGGGGCTTTGCTATTTTGGAGAACGTGGGCACAAAACGGTGGTAATATGAGAATAGACCAAAACATCGTTGTAATTCATTTCGGTTATTACGGGTACTGCTTAGTATTTTGAATATGTGAATTGGTTGGTCTTATACCAGCATTGCATGCCGAATAGCCAATATATTCTAACTCATTTTGTGCGAATTTGCACATTTTTAATTTAAGTTCAAGCCCGCGTTCATAAAGACGACACAAAACTTCAGAAAGAACTTCCAAATGTGCTTTGAATTCAGCTGTAGCGATTAAAATATCGTCTAGATAGATAATCAGTTTAGCAACATCAACCATATCCCGAAATATTTCATGTAAGAAATGTTGGAAATTAGCCATTGCGTTCTTTAAGCCGAATAGCATGCGTATGTACTCATATTGTCCGCCTGGAGTAACGAAAGACGTAAACGGAATTGCATTTGCACGTGTACGTGTACCATTGTTTTCCGCCTAAAACTATATACAATACTCTATAAGTGGCAAAGGAAAATTATCCAGTTTTTCGGTTCAACGCCCGATAATCGATGCACATTCGCAATTCACCATTCTTTTTCTTAGTGAGAACTACTGGGGAGGCGTAAGGAGAATTACTTTCTCTAATTAGCCCTCTTGCCATCAGGTCCCTCACCTTTTATTAACTTCTTTTCCCTCTTGCCCCTCTTAGCTTTGCTATTTTGGAGAACGTGGGCACAAAACGGTGGTAATATGAGAATAGACCAAAACATCGTTGTAATTCAGTTCGGTTATTACGGGTACTGCTTAGTATTTTGAATATGTGAATTGGTTGGTCTTATACCAGCATTGCATGCCGAATAGCCAATATATTCTAACTCATTTTGTGCGAATTTGCACATTTTTAATTTAAGTTCAAGCCCGCGTTCATAAAGACGACGCAAAACTTCAGAAAGAACTTCCAAATGTGCTTTGAATTCAGCTGTAGCGATTAAAATATCGTCTAGATAGATAATCAGTATAGCAACATCAACCATATCCCGAAATATTTCATGTAAGAAACGTTGGAAATTAGCCATTGCGTTCTTTAAGCCGAATAGCATGCGTATGTACTCATATTGTCCGCCTGGAGTAACGAAAGACGTAAACGGAATTGCATTTGCACGTGTACGTGTACCATTGTTTTCCGCCTAAAACTATATACAATACTCTATAAGTGGCAAAGGAAAATTATCCAGTTTTTCGGTTCAACGCCCGATAATCGATGCACATTCGCAATTCACCATTCTTTTTCTTAGTGAGAACTACTGGGGAGGCGTAAGGAGAATTACTTTCTCTAATTAGCCCTCTTGCCATCAGGTCCCTCACCTTTTATTAACTTCTTTTCTTTCCAGAACCGAAAGTGCTCTTGGCGAGCAATCGTCCGTAAGGTTGATTTTCATGTTATACCCATGGGGCTGACGTTCAATACAGGTCGGATTCAGGTAATTATTTTCGATTGCCATTTTGAGGGCATCTATTTGCTCCTCAGTTAATCGGTTACTCATTTCGAAGTCCAGCTCTGACTTACAGTTGTTAATAATAATAATATAATAATAATAATGGCGGCGCTACAGTCCGAGGGGGACCTGGTCCTAGCTTCTCAGCAACCACTCGTGTTGTGCGTGCTATTGTTCTCCCACGAGTGGACGTGGAGTGAACAGTTTAATGTTTACTCCGAACAGCGAGATTGAGAAGCTTTTTCTAGACCGTTATATTCTTTGAGCATTGTCAGTGACTCGAAAAAGGTGGAGCCGTGAACATTTTTTTTTTTTTTTAATTGTTTGTCTGATCTTGGATTCGAACCTAGACTGTGAACACCGGACAAAACTAACCGGACTACCGGTATCAAATAAAGAAAAGAAACTCGTATAATTGCGATGCCCGACAGAATTAAGACTAAGAGCAACACTTACATAATTACCAGCATCGATGAAATCCTCGTTCTCTGCAGCCTCACATTCTTCCCCAGCAAACTCGGTGTTTTCCACAGCAGAGACTAAACTTCGGCGTACTAGCAGCTTCGGAGGATTTGGACAGCGTCTGTGGTCGTGGCCCATCTTCCAGCATCTAAAACAGGATCCCGGTGACCTCGTCTCAAACGGGCACTTGCTCTGGTAGTGCCCCATCTTGCAACAGTTGAAACAGCGTGTCTGTTCGCTAGCGCCAACAGTTTTCTTCTGGGTAGGTGGAGTACTACGATTTGCAGAACCTAATTGCATTCGCGGACGACTCTCTATAGATTTGATGTGGCCCATGATGCGCTCCTGATGCATCCCCACTGCCACCTTCAGCTGGTCGATTGTTGATGTCCCGCTCAGCAGCAAAATTGCGTCCTCCGGTGGTAGACGCATACCGTCGGCAATCATCCCGACGACTTCATGCTCCCGTAACTGGCTATGTTTGGCTAGCCCATTCATAACTCGAAATGACGTTGGAGTAAGAAAAGTTCTTGTTTTTTTTCAGAATACTTATTTGATGCTCCAGAGCGGCGAGTTCATAGTCGGCGGCTTCGTTTGACACGTGCACAGACGAGGAATTGGAAACGGTACTCGGGATGGTAACCGGGACGGCAGTAGCAGCGGGAGCAGCAGTGGCAGCGGGAGCAGCAGTGACAGCGGGAGCAGCAGTGGCAGCGGGAGCAGCAGTGGCAGCAGGAGCAGCGTTAGCAGCGGTAGTGGCAGGAGCAGCGGTGACTGCGGTAGCAGCAGGGCCAGCGGTAGCAGCAGCAGCAGCGGACGGCGCGTTTGTAGCAGCGGTTGCGGCAGCTGACGCTGAAGATGGCATCTCGTCATCCACAAAAGATTCCTGCGCCTCCATATCTGCCTGCACTTCGTTTAATAGCGCCCGTAGTTGGACGACGGTAGGCGATGCGGGAAATTCTATTCCCATCTTCTGCAGGGCATTCACCAAATCGATTTTGTTATTTTTTTTTCATTTTTCCACTTGGGATTACCCCACACCTGAAAGATTTAGTATTTAGTTTTTGAAACACGACGTGCTTCGTTTTCTCGCCTTGACGGAAGTGGCCATCTTTTATTTCTTTTCTTTCTTAACTTGTCAAAAAAAATACAATATGGCGTTTATCTTAATATCGCCGGCAGAGGGCATACAATTGGCATAAAAGATTTCTTAAGGATATTGTTACATTTATACCCTTACATATATAAGAATAATATTCAAAATATTCAATACCAGTCACTAATTCAGAAGTGTAATCAACAAACTGCTCCGTAATCCTAGGGGAGATGCACTTATCCGAAATTAAGGCCTATAAATCTCGTTTTAAGCTTAGATAAAATAAATTGACATACTGGGCTTAAAAAATCGCTTAAATTATTTATAATCACTGCCTGCAGGACCAAATTTTATTAAGTGTGGATACATAAGAATTAAACTAAAGGGAGAATTTAACGTAAACACATACAAATTTTCTAAATTCTGAAAAATTTTATAATTCTTATAATACCTCTATACTTTGGTACCAATTGAAACAGCGTAACAACAACAACAGCAGATATCCACGGCCGCCGACGAAAGTAGATTTTGCAGATTAACAGCGACTACGTCACTAGAGCGGGAGTACTGTGGCGACCTCCCTCAACGACTCCTGACAAAAGTAACTGTGGCGTTTTTATGCAGCGACTTCGATCAACAGAAGTAAGATTTCCTTTGTATGGAGCACGGATGACGATGACCACGGACACCGATAGTCAAAATCCCTGCAAAATGCAACGCATTCGTTGGCAATCGCGTTCCGTATTTCAATAAGTAAAGTACTGTGAAGTTTACTTAATTCAAATTGGGGAGTTTACCTTTGTTTCAATTTCCTTATTACGTATTGTAACAATAGCTGTTTTTTTGGTATGTAAAATTCGGATTAAGATTGGCAGTAAAACTCTGGATTATTTTCTTAATTTTTATTACAAACTTTATTCCGCTAGCACACTTTACTCTTTTCGAGCATAATCAAAAGTGAAGTCCGCCACAGTTCTCGATTGGATCTACTTTACCATCCGTATGAAGGGTCATGACGTGACTCATTACTAGAGGGTGCTGTTTTTATTCCACTGCATTACCATATTTTACATATATTACAACTCGGTCAACCTGACAGATGATCGACCTCGATCACAATAAACAAAAGTAGTGAATACATTAGCTATAGGTTACAATTACAAACGCCGCTCTAATATAAATACCTAGCTACTTAAGTGATGCCTTCTGAACGCAGACAGTTGCAGTTCTTCCCGCAGAGACATTGTCATATGGTAATTGTGTCAGCTGACAGTTTTCGATATCTCTTACTACATAGCGATCATTCGGTAAGACCTCGTGGATTACCCGATATTTCTGAATAATTTTTTTATTAGTACCAACAGATACGTCAACTTGTTTAACGACTACATAGTCAACAACTTTATATGTTCCGGCGGGGGTACTGTTGTAGAAAATATTTCTCGTTATATTCTTGGGATTTCCTAATAGTATTTGAAGCTCTCGCCCGAGTAGCCTCGAAATCACAAGCTACCACGCGATTGAACTTGTCCTCCAGGTACTCGGATAGCTCATCGACCACAGTTCCTCGCTGCTCAACTCTGAAAAGAAATTTACTTGGGGACTCCTTGGCAGAACTATGAGTTGTGTTATTCATAGCATACTCCACCTGCGAAAATTTAACAACCCAATCAGCATGGTTAATCGGTTCAGTGACCTTGCTTGGAATAGCTTTAATTACTCTGTTTGCTCGTTCCACCTGGCCATTGGCTTGGGGCCTCTCCCCAAGCAACAGCAACTTTGACGTGGTCTACATTGCGACTTAGCAAATATTGGGCAAACTCTAAAGATGTGAAGCAACTGCCACGATCACTAATTATCCGTCTAGGTCGACTGTAGTAGCTAAAATATTTGTCAAGTGAAGCACACACTTCCGGCCCGAAGTGGTCGATATGAATGATATCGAAGGGTACCGGGTTTTTGGGTATACTGTACTTGTTACGATCATTTGACCTAGCTGGCGTCGAGTACATAATGCATTTTATGCAGTTCATTATGAAACGCTCGATCTCCTTTCGCATATTGGAAAACCAATATTTTCCAATCTGATTATAAGATTTTTCAATATCCAAATGGCCATTTTTTCGTGTACCAATCTGATTATGTTATCGCTCATTTTTGATGGCACACACAGTAAGAGCCGATCATTATTGACCTTACGGAACACTATCCCATCATGTAGTTCATATCATTCTGACTTGACCACTTGAAGACGTTTGCGGAGCTCTAAAATCATGGGGTTTCTATCCTGGGCCTGCCAGAATAGGTTGAACTGTCAAATACATGTAAGACAGCCATAAGTCAGTCCAGCATCAACCATTGTATGAGCAACATCTCGCAAATAAAGCAAATAAAAGAAATTAAAAGTAAACGGACGTTTTATTTATCAACGCTTAATGCAACTTCGTCGCTCGTGAAGGCAGCGGCTACATGACACCGACTTAGAGCATCTACGTGACCCATAATTCTTAAGTTACAATGCCCACCTGGCAATTTTAAGATTCATATTCTTCTTGGATAATGTTAGGGTTAGCGAGTTGCAATCTGTGATAATCTTGAAAGTTATTCCTTCCAAGTACACGCGAAACCGTCTGTTAAGGATAGCTAAGGTTTGACTGCTTGCATCCCAATGCAACTCAATTTCCTTGTTGGGGCTATAAATGGCCAAAATTGGAGCGGTAACCAGTTTATCGTGCAGTTCCCAAAACGCTTTAAATTATATCATTAAAATTATATATGCTTTCTTTACGTAGTAGATCTAAGAGGGGCTTTGCTATTTTGGAGAACGTGGGCACAAAACGGTGGTAATATGAGAATAGACCAAAACATCGTTGTAATTCATTTCGGTTATTACGGGTACTGCTTAGTATTTTGAATATGTGAATTGGTTGGTCTTATACCAGCATTGCATGCCGAATAGCCAATATATTCTAACTCATTTTGTGCGAATTTGCACATTTTTAATTTAAGTTCAAGCCCGCGTTCATAAAGACGACACAAAACTTCAGAAAGAACTTCCAAATGTGCTTTGAATTCAGCTGTAGCGATTAAAATATCGTCTAGATAGATAATCAGTTTAGCAACATCAACCATATCCCGAAATATTTCATGTAAGAAACGTTGGAAATTAGCCATTGCGTTCTTTAAGCCGAATAGCATGCGTATGTACTCATATTGTCCGCCTGGAGTAACGAAAGACGTAAACGGAATTGCATTTGCACGTGTACGTGTACCATTGTTTTCCGCCTAAAACTATATACAATACTCTATAAGTGGCAAAGGAAAATTATCCAGTTTTTCGGTTCAACGCCCGATAATCGATGCACATTCGCAATTCACCATTCTTTTTCTTAGTGAGAACTACTGGGGAGGCGTAAGGAGAATTACTTTCTCTAATTAGCCCTCTTGCCATCAGGTCCCTCACCTTTTATTAACTTCTTTTCCCTCTTGCCCCTCTTAGCTTTGCTATTTTGGAGAACGTGGGCACAAAACGGTGGTAATATGAGAATAGACCAAAACATCGTTGTAATTCAGTTCGGTTATTACGGGTACTGCTTAGTATTTTGAATATGTGAATTGGTTGGTCTTATACCAGCATTGCATGCCGAATAGCCAATATATTCTAACTCATTTTGTGCGAATTTGCACATTTTTAATTTAAGTTCAAGCCCGCGTTCATAAAGACGACGCAAAACTTCAGAAAGAACTTCCAAATGTGCTTTGAATTCAGCTGTAGCGATTAAAATATCGTCTAGATAGATAATCAGTTTAGCAACATCAACCATATCCCGAAATATTTCATGTAAGAAACGTTGGAAATTAGCCATTGCGTTCTTTAAGCCGAATAGCATGCGTATGTACTCATATTGTCCGCCTGGAGTAACGAAAGACGTAAACGGAATTGCATTTGCACGTGTACGTGTACCATTGTTTTTCGCCTAAAACTATATACAATACTCTATAAGTGGCAAAGGAAAATTATCCAGTTTTTCGGTTCAACGCCCGATAATCGATGCACATTCGCAATTCACCATTCTTTTTCTTAGTGAGAACTACTGGGGAGGCGTAAGGAGAATTACTTTCTCTAATTAGCCCTCTTGCCATCAGGTCCCTCACCTTTTATTAACTTCTTTTCTTTCCAGAACCGAAAGTGCTCTTGGCGAGCAATCGTCCGTAAGGTTGATTTTCATGCTATACCCATGGGGCTGACGTTCAATACAGGTCGGATTCAGGTAATTATTTTCGATTGCCATTTTGAGGGCATCTATTTGCTCCTCAGTTAATCGGTTACTCATTTCGAAGTCCAGCTCTGACTTACAGTTGTTAATAATAATAATATAATAATAATAATGGCGGCGCTACAGTCCGAGGGGGACCTGGTCCTAGCTTCTCAGCAACCACTCGTGTTGTGCGTGCTATTGTTCTCCCACGAGTGGACGTGGAGTGAACAGTTTAATGTTTACTCCGAACAGCGAGATTGAGAAGCTTTTTCTAGACCGTTATATTCTTTGAGCATTGTCAGTGACTCGAAAAAGGTGGAGCCGTGAACATTTTTTTTTTTTTTTTAATTGTTTGTCTGATCTTGGATTCGAACCTAGACTGTGAACACCGGACAAAACTAACCGGACTACCGGTATCAAATAAAGAAAAGAAACTCGTATAATTGCGATGCCCGACAGAATTAAGACTAAGAGCAACACTTACATAATTACCAGCATCGATGAAATCCTCGTTCTCTGCAGCCTCACATTCTTCCCCAGCAAACTCGGTGTTTTCCACAGCAGAGACTAAACTTCGGCGTACTAGCAGCTTCGGAGGATTTGGACAGCGTCTGTGGTCGTGGCCCATCTTCCAGCATCTAAAACAGGATCCCGGTGACCTCGTCTCAAACGGGCACTTGCTCTGGTAGTGCCCCATCTTGCAACAGTTGAAACAGCGTGTCTGTTCGCTAGCGCCAACAGTTTTCTTCTGGGTAGGTGGAGTACTACGATTTGCAGAACCTAATTGCATTCGCGGACGACTCTCTATAGATTTGATGTGGCCCATGATGCGCTCCTGATGCATCCCCACTGCCACCTTCAGCTGGTCGATTGTTGATGTCCCGCTCAGCAGCAAAATTGCGTCCTCCGGTGGTAGACGCATACCGTCGGTAATCATCCCGACGACTTCATGCTCCCGTAACTGGCTATGTTTGGCTAGCCCATTCATAACTCGAAATGACGTTGGAGTAAGAAAAGTTCTTGTTTTTTTTCAGAATACTTATTTGATGCTCCAGAGCGGCGAGTTCATAGTCGGCGGCTTCGTTTGACACGTGCACAGACGAGGAATTGGAAACGGTACTCGGGATGGTAACCGGGACGGCAGTAGCAGCGGTAGCAGCAGTGGCAGCGGGAGCAGCAGTGACAGCGGGAGCAGCAGTGGCAGCGGGAGCAGCAGTGGCAGCAGGAGCAGCGGTAGTGGCAGGAGCAGCGGTGACTGCGGTAGCAGCAGGGCCAGCGGTAGCAGCAGCAGCAGCGGACGGCGCGTTTGTAGCAGCGGTTGCGGCAGCTGACGCTGAAGATGGCATCTCGTCATCCACAAAAGATTCCTGCGCCTCCATATCTGCCTGCACTTCGTTTAATAGCGCCCGTAGTTGGACGACGGTAGGCGATGCGGGAAATTCTATTCCCATCTTCTGCAGGGCATTCACCAAATCGATTTTGTTATTTTTTTTTCATTTTTCCACTTGGGATTACCCCACACCTGAAAGATTTAGTATTTAGTTTTTGAAACACGACGTGCTTCGTTTTCTCGCCTTGACGGAAGTGGCCATCTTTTATTTCTTTTGTTTCTTAACTTGTCAAAAAAAATACAATATGGCGTTTATCTTAACATCGCCGGCAGAGGGCATACAATTGGCATAAAAGATTTCTTAAGGATATTGTTACATTTGTACCCTTACATATATAAGAATAATATTCAAAATATTCAATACCAGTCACTAATTCAGAAGTGTAATCAACAAACTGCTCCGTAATCCTAGGGGAGATGCACTTATCCGAAATTAAGGCCTATAAATCTCGTTTTAAGCTTAGATAAAATAAATTGACATACTGGGCTTAAAAAATCGCTTAAATTATTTATAATCACTGCCTGCAGGACCAAATTTTATTAAGTGTGGATACATAAGAATTAAACTAAAGGGAGAATTTAACGTAAACACATACAAATTTTCTAAATTCTGAAAAATTTTATAATTCTTATAATACCTCTATACTTTGGTACCAATTGAAACAGCGTAACAACAACAACAGCAGATATCCACGGCCGCCGACGAAAGTAGATTTTGCGGATTAACAGCGACTACGTCACTAGAGCGGGAGTACTGTGGCGACCTCCCTCAAAGTAACTGTGGCGTTTTTATACAGCGACTTCGATCAACAGAAGTAAGATTTCCTTTGTATGGAGCACGGATGACGATGACCACGGACACCGATAGTCAAAATCCCTGCAAAATGCAACGCATTCGTTGGCAATCGCGTTCCGTATTTCAATAAGTAAAGTACTGTGAAGTTTACTTAATTCAAATTGGGGAGTTTACCTTTGTTTCAATTTCCTTATTACGTATTGTAACAATAGCTGTTTTTTTGGTATGTAAAATTCGGATTAAGATTGGCAGTAAAACTCTGGATTATTTTCTTAATTTTTATTACAAACTTTATTCCGCTAGCACACTTTACTCTTTTCGAGCATAATCAAAAGTGAAGTCCGCCACAGTTCTCGATTGGATCTACTTTACCATCCGTATGAAGGGTCATGACGTGACTCATTACTAGAGGGTGCTGTTTTTATTCCACTGCATTACCATATTTTACATATATTACAACTCGGTCAACCTGACAGATGATCGACCTCGATCACAATAAACAAAAGTAGTGAATACATTAGCTATAGGTTACAATTACAAACGCCGCTCTAATATAAATACCTAGCTACTTAAGTGATGCCTTCTGAACGCAGACAGTTGCAGTTCTTCCCGCAGAGACATTGTCATATGGTAATTGTGTCAGCTGACAGTTTTCGATATCTCTTACTACATAGCGATCATTCGGTAAGACCTCGTGGATTACCCGATATTTCTGAATAATTTTTTTATTAGTACCAACAGATACGTCAACTTGTTTAACGACTACATAGTCAACAACTTTATATGTTCCGGCGGGGGTACTGTTGTAGAAAATATTTCTCGTTATATTCTTGGGATTTCCTAATAGTATTTGAAGCTCTCGCCCGAGTAGCCTCGAAATCACAAGCTACCACGCGATTGAACTTGTCCTCCAGGTACTCGGATAGCTCATCGACCACAGTTCCTCGCTGCTCAACTCTGAAAAGAAATTTACTTGGGGACTCCTTGGCAGAACTATGAGTAGTGTTATTCATAGCATACTCCACCTGCGAAAATTTAACAACCCAATTAGCATGGTTAATCGGTTCAGTGACCTTGCTTGGAATAGCTTTAATTACTCTGTTTGCTCGTTCCACCTGGCCATTGGCTTGGGGCCTCTCCCCAAGCAACAGCAACTTTGACGTGGTCTACATTGCGACTTAGCAAATATTGGGCAAACTCTAAAGATGTGAAGCAACTGCCACGATCACTAATTATCCGTCTAGGTCGACTGTAGTAGCTAAAATATTTGTCAAGTGAAGCACACACTTCCGGCCCGAAGTGGTCGATATGAATGATATCGAAGGGTACCGGGTTTTTGGGTATACTGTACTTGTTACGATCATTTGACCTAGCTGGCGTCGAGTACATAATGCATTTTATGCAGTTCATTATGAAACGCTCAATCTCCTTTCGCATATTGGAAAACCAATAATATTTTCCAATCTGATTATAAGATTTTTCAATATCCAAATGGCCATTTTTTCGTGTACCAATCTGATTATGTTATCGCTCATTTTTGATGGCACACACAGTAAGAGCCGATCATTATTGACCTTACGGAACACTATCCCATCATGTAGTTCATATCATTCTGACTTGACCACTTGAAGACGTTTGCGGAGCTCTAAAATCATGGGGTTTCTATCCTGGGCCTGCCAGAATAGGTTGAACTGTCAAATACATGTAAGACAGCCATAAGTCAGTCCAGCATCAACCATTGTATGAGCAACATCTCGCAAATAAAGCAAATAAAAGAAATTAAAAGTAAACGGACGTTTTATTTATCAACGCTTAATGCAACTTCGTCGCTCGTGAAGGCAGCGGCTACATGACACCGACTTAGAGCATCTACGTGACCCATAATTCTCAAGTTACAATGCCCACCTGGCAATTTTAGGATTCATATTCTTCTTGGATAATGTTAGGGTTAGCGAGTTGCAATCTGTGATAATCTTGAAAGTTATTCCTTCCAAGTACACGCGAAACCGTCTGTTAAGGATAGCTAAGGTTTCCAGTTCGAAACTGTGATACCTAGATTCGGCTGGGCTATCCGTTTTCGAGAAGTACGCCACTGGGTGAAATTTGATATCATCTTGACGCTACATCAGGACGGCACCAAACCCCTGACTGCTTGCATCCCAATGCAACTCAATTTCCTTGTTGGGGCTATAAATGGCCAAAATTGGAGCGGTAACCAGTTTATCGTGCAGTTCCCAAAACGCTTTAAATTATATCATTAAAATTATATATGCTTTCTTTACGTAGTAGATCTAAGAGGGGCTTTGCTATTTTGGAGAACGTGGGCACAAAACGGTGGTAATATGAGAATAGACCAAAACATCGTTGTAATTCATTTCGGTTATTACGGGTACTGCTTAGTATTTTGAATATGTGAATTGGTTGGTCTTATACCAGCATTGCATGCCGAATAGCCAATATATTCTAACTCATTTTGTGCGAATTTGCACATTTTTAATTTAAGTTCAAGCCCGCGTTCATAAAGACGACGCAAAACTTCAGAAAGAACTTCCAAATGTGCTTTGAATTCAGCTGTAGCGATTAAAATATCGTCTAGATAGATAATCAGTTTAGCAACATCAACCATATCCCGAAATATTTCATGTAAGAAACGTTGGAAATTAGCCATTGCGTTCTTTAAGCCGAATAGCATGCGTATGTACTCATATTGTCCGCCTGGAGTAACGAAAGACGTAAACGGAATTGCATTTGCACGTGTACGTGTACCATTGTTTTCCGCCTAAAACTATATACAATACTCTATAAGTGGCAAAGGAAAATTATCCAGTTTTTCGGTTCAACGCCTGTTGTGATCAAACAACAAACAAAAAAGGCAACACGACACCTACATGGAAGAAGACACATAAAACTCCGCACACGACACACAGCGGACAGCAGGAAGGGGCAATACCCGAAAAATTGTTATTCCTATCTTAGCAGTTTATATTTTTTGTACATAAATTTGTAGAATAAGCAATTTGATATTATTTAAGGCGAGCGTATGCTCAAATAAAGTTCAGTTGATAAGAAGAAATAGCCGATTTTCAACGTGACTTCCCCCCACCAGAGGTAAGGGGTCATTTTCAGGTATTTCGTCAACCGGTTTGCTAAAAGCAAACATTGGTCCTTCGAGGAACGAACCGCGTTCGAAAAAGCGTATCCAGGGCTCACACTGGAAGTGTACAAGCGTGTAAAAGGCTTACATTGGACATAAAAAGCGTAACCAGGGCTCACACTGGTAGTGTTAATAAGTGTATTAGTGAATTAATCAATTATTAGTGAAACAAGATGGTGTTAGATGAGACTGAAGTCTACATCATAGTAGCTAAGCAAAAATCTCTAGCAGAGAATCTAGAGAGGACTAGCAGGAACTTTTCAAAAGACAGTCCTGTCCGAAAAACTGATAAGTACTTGGAAGAAAAATTACTTCAAATAGATGAAATCTGGACAGAGTTTTATGAAAACCACAAAAAAATTCAAGAAGTGGTAAAGCATGACACTCCATACATGCAAAACAAAACAGCACAGAAAGTGCAACAACTCTACGAGGAGTTAAGAGCAAAAATACAAAATACAAGCCCATATGTATGCGAACCAGCTCCCACAGAAGAGAAAGTAGGGCGTGAGCAATCACAAAGATTGCGCAAATTGAAAATTAAAATCAATTCCATTCTAAGCAACATAATGGAATTTGAAGAAGCCACTTTAATCGGCTATACAACGGAAGTCCACGACTTTCAACAAAAAATATTGCTAGAGCAGTCAAGAAGCTTCAGCGAATTACATGAAGACTTCATGATCAACGCCTCAGAGGATGATCTGAAAACAAACTACGTAATAAAAGACGAATACAGGGAAATTCAGAAGGAATTGAATCGGTGTCTTCATAAGATGGCATCCAAACTCAGCGAAACAAACCAATTGAAGGTTGAAGAAAGACACCATCAAGCTGAAGTTCGATTGCCCCAACTGAAAATTCCGATATTTAAAGGAAACTATTTGGAATGGCAATCATTTTGTGATATATTTACAACTATTATACACAACAAATCCACACTTAGCACTACAGAAAACATGGAGTATCTGAAAACACATTTGGAAGGAGAACCAATGCAACTCATTCAGCATTTAACCATTTCAAGTGCAAACTATACATCGGCCTGGGAAACACTAAAGGCGAGATATGACAATGAAAGGAAAATTTTTGGAGTACATATCGAAAAAATTCTCAAAGCTGGTCATCAAGGAAACCAGTCACCCTCAAATTCCATTAAGGCAATCTTGGATGCAACAAAGGAAGGTCTATCAGCAATAGCCACCATGGGTTTTGATACGTCAACATGGGGTCCTCTGATTGTTCATTTAGTCACGAAGGCTTTAGACCAAGAAAGCAGAAACTTATTCGAGCAAGGTCTAGAACAACCGAATAAGATGCCTTCCTTGCAAATATTGTACGACTTTCTACAAAGGAGATACCAAGCCTTGGAAGTGATGGCATCGTCGAGACAAAGACAATATAAAGAAGAACCAAAGGTCTCCATTCGCAATTATCATTTAGAAACTCGAGCTAAATGCATATTTTGCAAGAAAGACCACAACCTTTACTCGTGCAGCAAGTTCTTGAACTGGACTCCTAAGGAAAGATGGGAACAAGTTAAACTTGCTAAGTTGTGTATAAACTGCCTAAGGCATGATAAAAGAAGTGCATGCACCAGCTTTCGAACCTGTAAGCAGTGTAATAGGAAACACCACACACTTTTGCACCAAGAGAACTATATATCAAGACGACATGCTGATAATCATTCACCAAATAGCGGACATGGACAGTCAGAAGGAGTACAATCAAATTATGGACATCAAAATCAAGGTGTATTGCTTGCCACAGCATTGATAACGGCCACGAACATTGATGGTCACCAGAGAAGGCTGCGAGCTCTTATTGATCCAGGATCACAGGCAACACTTATCACTGAGGAAGCTGCACAATCATTACGTCTGCCAAAACAAAAAATGTATACTGAAATCAGCGGTTTAGGAGCAACTGACGCTGGTACCGCACGCAGTAAAGTAGAGCTGGTATTGACACCAAGATTTGCGTCGGAGTTTCGATTACTAGTTCCTGCACTTGTCTTACCAACGCTAACCAGACTGACACCAAACAAGAACGAATTTAATGAAATTCCTACCAATTTTAGAAATTTGTTGCTTGCTGACCCAACATTTAACATTCCGGGTAGCATTGACATGATTCTCGGAGCTGACGTTTACGGAGATATCATTCTCAATGGCATTAAAAAAGGGCCAAAGGGCTTTCCCATTGCACAAAAATCTCAATTTGGATGGTTTATCACAAGCCGTACGTCATCCGAACGACCGAGTGTAAAAATCATGGGTATGGTTGCCCAAACAACATTAGAAACCCAACTGAAGAAATTCTGGGAACAAGAGGAGGTACCCGAACAAGTTCATTCGACGCAGGACGACGTTAGTTGTGAAAAAATATATGAAGAAACACACTCACGGGATATTCACGGTAGATATATAGTGGACATTCTATTCAACAAGCAACTGGAACAGAAGTACAGTTTAGGAAAATCGCGAGACAAAGCAGTTGCAAGACTATTGCAACTTGAGAAAAAATTTAAAAAGGACAGTTCTTTGCAATTTGACTTTACCAAGGTCATAAATGAATTTATAAGTCTTGGTCATATGGTAGAAGTCCCTTCAAATGAAAAACGAATTGAAGGTGTGTACTATATGCCACATCATGCAGTCATTAAACCCGACAGTACTACAACAAAAGTAAGAGTAGTGTTCGATGCATCATCGAAGACATCAAATGGAGTTAGCCTCAATGATCTTATGCTGGTGGGCCCAAGGCTACAATTTGAATTGACCACCATTATTATGCGTTGGCGAAGGCACAAGTATGTGTTCACGGCGGACATAGAGAAAATGTACCGTCAAATCAAGATTAACGAAAAACATCAAAACTATCAACGGATAGTATGGAGGACCTCATCGAATGAAAAACTTAAGGACTACAAACTTACTACCGTCACATACGGAACAGCGTCCGCACCGTACCTTGCTGTCAAAACACTCCATCAACTAGCATCTGACGAGGAACAAGATTATCCAATCGCTTCGAACATCTTACAGAAAGATTTCTACGTTGACGACCTTATGTCCGGAGGTGACACTTTACATGATTGCAAGATTGCTCAGAATCAGCTCATAAAACTACTAAAATGTGGAGGTTTTCATCTTCGGAAATGGGCAGCAAATCACAAGGAACTTCTAGATGTCATCTCGGAGTCTGATTGCCAGTCTGTAATCAGCTTCAATAAGGAAGATACCATAAAGACGTTGGGTATACATTGGAATCCGTCGAACGATACCTTCCAGTTCAAGGTTAACATAAAGGGAAAGACAGTATCAACGAAACGAACAACATTGTCGGAAATAGCAAGGTTGTTTGATCCATTAGGATGGCTTTCACCACTGACAATCCTTGCAAAGTTACTCATGCAACAGATCTGGAAGGCAGACCTCGAATGGGATGAGCCGCTTACTGCAGAACTACAGCACTGTTGGAACAACTTTAAAAGGGAACTTCCAGAGGCAGAGGGTATAACAATTCCGAGATGGATCAAAACAAACAATATCCAAGAAATTGAGTTGCACGGGTTTTGTGATGCTTCAGACGCAGCTTACGCGGCAGTAGTTTACTCCAGAGTCTACTATGATAATGGATATTCAATCACACTCTTGACATCTAAAACAAGAGTTGCGCCGTTAAAGGAAAAGCTCACCATACCAAAATTAGAACTGTGCGGCGCGAGTTTATTGTCGAAGCTCCTGAAGGAAGTAAAACAGAATTTTGGAGCTCAAGTAATTAAAGTATTCGCTTGGACTGACTCTATAATCGTATTAGCTTGGATAAAAAAGGATTCTTTAAGCAAGACCTTGTTCATTTCGAACAGAATTTCAAAAATACGTACAGCAATAGATGCAGATTCATGGAGGCACATAAGATCGGCCGAAAATCCTGCTGACTGTGCTTCTAGAGGATTGAAACCCAAACAGTTAAAGAATCATTCGTTATGGTGGAATGGACCAAGCTGGCTAAAGGACAAGAAGGAATACTGGCCACCACAGCCAAGGCTGTATCAGATCTTGGAGAGTTATGTTGAGCAGCCAGTTATGCTGACATCGTTAACATTGAAGGTGGAGGAAAAAAGAATCCTCGAAAGATTTTCGTCGTATGATAGACTTCTTAGAGTAATGACATATTGCAAACGGTTTGTGTATAACTCTAAAAGTACTACGACACAAAGGCGAACAGGACCGCTTACTACGAAAGAAGTCGAAGAGACTATGAAACACATTATCCGATTAGTTCAGCAGAAAGCGTTCTCTGCTGAAATAAAATGCCTAAATAATGGAAATGACATTCCGAAAAATAGCAAGCTTTCGTCTTTAGACCCCCAGCTAAATGATGATGGGATTTTAACTGTGGGCGGTCGTTTACAAAATGCAAATCTTTCGCAAAGCAAAAGGCATCCCTATATTCTACCATACGGCGACAATTTTACAATATTGTTGGTGCAGAATATACACAACAAGACACTACATGGCGGAATAAACCTAACAATGACCACATTGAGACAGTCATATTGGATTCCCCATGCGAAGCGATTGGTTCGCAAGGTTTTGCACAACTGTGTTCGATGCCACAGATTTAAAACATCCAATGCGCAGCAGATAATGGGACAGTTACCAGCACCAAGAGTTTCACCATCAAGGCCATTCACTCACACCGGAGTGGATTATGCAGGGCCATTTCAAATAAGAATGACAAAGGGAAGAGGAAATCGGTCGACAAAGGGCTATGTCGCGGTTTTTATTTGCTTCGCCACGAAAGCAATTCATCTCGAGTTAGTCAGCGATCTCACATCGGAAGCATTTTTGGGGGCAGTACGAAGATTTGTATCCAGAAGAGGTATCTGTGTAAATTTCTACAGTGATTGCGGAACAACGTTTGTACAGAACATTTGCAAGCTCGTGTCCAAACAACTTAAAACGGAGGTAGCAGATAAATTGCTATTAGATGGCATACAATGGAATTTTACTCCACCAGCTGCGCCCCACTTCGGAGGATTGTGGGAAGCTGGGGTGAAATCTATGAAATATCACCTCAAAAGAATCATAGGTGACACCACGCTCACTTTTGAAGAGTTCTGTACAACATTGACACAGATCGAAGCGTGCTTAAACTCCCGCTCATTGGTCAGCATAAGTAACGACATTGACGATAATCCGATTTTGACTCCGGGACATTTCTTGATTGGATCAGCACTAAATGCCTTACCAGATTCCACACTGGATCAAAATAGAAGCTATCGCTCACGATGGCTACTGATTCAAAAAATGGTTCAAGATTTTTGGCAAACCTGGTCGTCAGAATATCTGAACCAGCTACAACACCGAGGAAAATGGAAGCAAAAGAGAAGAAATATGAGTGTTGGCGATATTGTGTTGATCAAGGACGAACGTCTTCCACCCACAAAATGGAACTTGGGAAAAATCACGGAAGTACATCCTGGGAGAGATGGACAAGTTCGTGCAGTTACTGTTTATTGCAACAAAAGGTGCGCAAAAAGACCAATAACAAAACTGTGTCCTCTACCCATAGAAGATAATGCTGAACCAATTACTGACATTGAAACCAAAGCAAGTTCTTCAGACCCGAAAGATAAACCCTCAATTTTATTGGGTAGAATAAATTTAAAGTCAGTTCTTTGGATGTGCATGTTGACGTTAGTCATAAGCACTATATCTGGCCAACAAATAAGCGAAAAGTACAAAATAACAAGTTTTGATACAACCCCAGGAATATACTTCGAAGATGTTGGCCATACAAACATGGTTGTTGGGTCGTGGAAAACTATAGTGTTCTTTTATTTGACCAACTACTGGGCAGATGTCCATACATACAGTAAATGCATAAAGCACATGAAGGACATCTGCCTAAGCACGAATCTATCAGAAGCGAACACCCTGCTTTGTGATAATAGCCTACATTTATTTGATCGACAATTGCAACAAATCGAAATAAACAATGACGTGCTGCGTCATGCAAACAATGACTCGCCACAGAGAATGAAGCGATCACCGTTTGATTTCATTGGAACAATCAGCAATAAATTGTTTGGCATTCTGGATCAAAACTTTGCGGTTCAATATGAGCAAACAATAGCAGAAGTCAGGGAAAATGACAACCATTTGTTGAATCTATTGAAAAATCAAACAAGCATAATAGATTCCACCGTCAACCTATTCAAGGAAGATCGCACGGCAACTCAAACCCAGTTGAGGATATTGTATAAAATGATTTCTAAGTTAGAAACTCAAGAAAGCAATGAACATGCCTTTCAGATGTTCATATCAACAGCCTTTCCTGCGATGTTGAGTATGATCAACTTCTATAACACGTAAAGTACACTATTGGAGATATACTGGCAACGCACAGTGGACAAATTCACCCCTTGATATTGACGGTTAACCAACTGAAGGTCGAACTCTCTCGAATTCACAACAACATTCCAAGAAATATGATGATACCAGGAGAAGGGAATCATGAGTCAATAATTCAGTTATACAAGGCGTTACAACCAAGAGCACGAGTGATGGAAAAAAATGTTATCATTGAGATAACGCTGCCACTTTTGTATAATGAAGAATTCAAAATGTATAAGCTTCTCTCGGTACCAGCTTGGCGGGGAAAAAATTTCGCATTTATCGTGCCGTCATCAGACTATTTAATAGTTAATCTCGAAAGCGATCATTTCTACCCTCTTAACGAAATGTCATTTTCGATGTGTAGACAACGATTGTCAGGATCTTTCTGGTGTGACATGAACCATCCCCTATATCTTAGAGAGTCGACTGTAAGTTCTTGTGAAATGAGTCTCTTAAGACATACAAAAGAAATTCCACCGACTTGCGCCATTCAAATCGTCAATCCTCAGCTGTATTGGGTTCAAATGCACCATATGAATACTTGGATATACAGCACACCAAGTCCGGTCAAGGTAGACATAGCATGTGGCAAAATATCTTCGACAGCCCAGTTGATGACAACTGGAATAGTGCAGCTGCAACCAAACTGCAGGATTCTTCAATCAAGCATGATCATCTTTGGCCGACAGTCGGTAACCACGAGGATAACATCATCTTATTTACCGCTGCCAAATATTTCTGACTTTTCAAATGATCAGAATTATAATAACGAAGAGCCCCCTGTAGTAGGAACAAAGATCTCACAGCAGATATCAAAATTGCAGCATGAGATCGCTCTCCAAAAAAGCCAAGAAGTTCTATCGAACCAAATCCGAAGTCACAGAATACAACAATATTCAGTGAGTGGTGCAATAATATTCATCATCGTAATTGCAGTGTGCATTACCGCGCTGAAAGGGCTTAGGAGAAGGTCGGCCAACATCAAAATTGTGAATGCTCCCAACCCAGCACCACGTAGACGACGAAGTGAACCAGTTACGTCATCAATCTTCTCTGACGAACATTTCATCGTCTAGGCGGCCCCAGCATGTTGTGATCAAACAACAAACAAAAAAGGCAACACGACACCTGCATGGAAGAAGACACATAAAACTCCGCACACGACACACAGCGGACAGCAGGAAGGGGCAATACCCGAAAAATTATTATTCCTATCTTAGCAGTTTATATTTTTTGTACATAAATTTGTAGAATAAGCAATTTGATATTATTTAAGGCGAGCGTATGCTCAAATAAAGTTCAGTTGATAAGAAGAAATAGCCGATTTTCAACGTGACTTCCCCCCACCAGAGGTAAGGGGGTCATTTTCAGGTATTTCGTCAACCGGTTTGCTAAAAGCAAACAACGCCCGATAATCGATGCACATTCGCAATTCACCATTCTTTTTCTTAGTGAGAACTACTGAGGAGGCGTAAGGAGAATTACTTTCTCTAATTAGCCCTCTTGCCATCAGGTCCCTCACCTTTTATTAACTTCTTTTCTTTCCAGAACCGAAAGTGCTCTTGGCGAGCAATCGTCCGTAAGGTTGATTTTCATGCTATACCCATGGGGCTGACGTTCAATACAGGTCGGATTCAGGTAATTATTTTCGATTGCTATTTTGAGGGCATCTATTTGCTCCTCAGTTAATCGGTTACTCATTTCGAAGTCCAGCTCTGACTTACAGTTGTTAATAATAGTAATATAATAATAATAATGGCGGCGCTACAGTCCGAGGGGGACCTGGTCCTAGCTTCTCAGCAACCACTCGTGTTGTGCGTGCTATTGTTCTCTCACGAGTGGACGTGGAGTGAACAGTTTAATGTTTACTCCGAATAGCGAGATTGAGAAGCTTTTTCTAGACCGTTATATTCTTTGAGCATTGTCAGTGACTCGAAAAAGGTGGAGCCGTGAACATTTTATTTTATTTTTTAATTGTTCTGATCTTGGATTCGAACCTAGACTGTGAACACCGGACAAAACTAACCGGACTACCGGTATCAAATAAAGAAAAGAAACTCGTATAATTGCGATGCCCGACAGAATTAAGACTAAGAGCAACACTTACATAATTACCAGCATCGATGAAATCCTCGTTCTCTGCAGCCTCACATTCTTCCCCAGCAAACTCGGTGTTTTCCACAGCAGAGACTAAACTTCGGCGTACTAGTAGCTTCGGAGGATTTGGACAGCGTCTGTGGTCGTGGCCCATCTTCCAGCATCTAAAACAGGATCCCGGTGACCTCGTCTCAAACGGGCACTTGCTCTGGTAGTGCCCCATCTTGCAACAGTTGAAACAGCGTGTCTGTTCGCTAGCGCCAACAGTTTTCTTCTGGGTAGGTGGAGTACTACGATTTGCAGAACCTAATTGCATTCGCGGACGACTCTCTATAGATTTGATGTGGCCCATGATGCGCTCCTGATGCATCCCCACTGCCACCTTCAGCTGGTCGATTGTTGATGTCCCGCTCAGCAGCAAAATTGCGTCCTCCGGTGGTAGACGCATACCGTCGGCAATCATCCCGACGACTTCATGCTCCCGTAACTGGCTATGTTTGGCTAGCCCATTCATAACTCGAAATGACGTTGGAGTAAGAAAAGTTCTTGTTTTTTTTCAGAATACTTATTTGATGCTCCAGAGCGGCGAGTTCATAGTCGGCGGCTTCGTTTGACACGTGCACAGACGAGGAATTGGAAACGGTACTCGGGATGGTAACCGGGACGGCAGTAGCAGCGGGAGCAGCAGTGGCAGCGGGAGCAGCAGTGACAGCGGGAGCAGCAGTGGCAGCGGGAGCAGCAGTGGCAGCAGGAGCAGCGGTGACTGCGGTAGCAGCAGGGCCAGCGGTAGCAGCAGCAGCAGCGGACGGCGCGTTTGTAGCAGCGGTTGCGGCAGCTGACGCTGAAGATGGCATCTCGTCATCCACAAAAGATTCCTGCGCCTCCATATCTGCCTGCACTTCGTTTAACAGCGCCCGTAGTTGGACGACGGTAGCCGATGCGGGAAATTCTATTCCCATCTTCTGCAGGGCATTCACCAAATCGATTTTGTTATTTTTTTTCATTTTTCCACTTGGGATTACCCCACACTTGAAAGATTTAGTATTTAGTTTTTAAAACACGACGTGCTTCGTTTTCTCGCCTTGACGGAAGTGGCCATCTTTTATTTCTTTTCTTTCTTAACTTGTCAAAAAAAATACAATATGGCGTTTATCTTAATATCGCCGGCAGAGGGCATACAATTGGCATAAAAGATTTCTTAAGGATATTGTTACATTTATACCCTTACATATATAAGAATAATATTCAAAATATTCAATACCAGTCACTAATTCAGAAGTGTAATCAACAAACTGCTCCGTAATCCTAGGGGAGATGCACTTATCCGAAATTAAGGCCTATAAATCTCGTTTTGGGCTTAGATAAAATAAATTGACATACTGGGCTTAAAAAATCGCTTAAATTATTTATAATCACTGCCTGTAGGACCAAATTTTATTAAGTGTGGATACATAAGAATTAAACTAAAGGGAGAATTTAACGTAAACACATACGAATTTTCTAAATTCTGAAAAATTTTATAATTCTTATAATACCTCTATACTTTGGTACCAATTGAAACAGCGTAACTACAACAACAGCAGATATCCACGGCCGCCGACGAAAGTAGATTTTGCAGATTAACAGCGACTACGTCACTAGAGCGGGAGTACTTTGGCGACCTCCCTCAACGACTCCTGACAAAAGTAACTGTGGCGTTTTTATGCAGCGACTTCGATCAACAGAAGTAAGATTTCCTTTGTATGGAGCACGGATGACGATGACCACGCACACCGAAAATCAAAATCCCTGCAAAATGCAACGCATTCGTTGGCAATCGCGTTCCGTATTTCAATAAGTAAAGTACTGTGAAGTTTACTTAATTCAAATTGGGGAGTTTACCTTTGTTTCAATTTCCTTATTACGTATTGTAACAATAGCTGTTTTTTTGGTATGTAAAATTCGGATTAAGATTGGCAGTAAAACTCTGGATTATTTTCTTAATTTTTATTACAAACTTTATTCCGCTAGCACACTTTACTCTTTTCGAGCATAATCAAAAGTGAAGTCCGCCACAGTTCTCGATTGGATCTACTTTACCATCCGTATGAAGGGTCATGACGTGACTCATTACTAGAGGGTGCTGTTTTTATTCCACTGCATTACCATATTTTACATATATTACAACTCGGTCAACCTGACAGATGATCGACCTCGATCACAATAAACAAAAGTAGTGAATACATTAGCTATATGTTACAATTACAAACGCCGCTCTAATATAAATACCTAGCTACTTAAGTGATGCCTTCTGAACGCAGACAGTTGCAGTTCTTCCCGCAGAGACATTGTCATATGGTAATTGTGTCAGCTGACAGTTTTCGATATCTCTTACTACATAGCGATCATTCGGTAAGACCTCGTGGATTACCCGATATTTCTGAATAATTTTTTTATTAGTACCAACAGATACGTCAACTTGTTTAACGACTACATAGTCAACAACTTTATATGTTCCGGCGGGGGTACTGTTGTAGAAAATATTTCTCGTTATATTCTTGGGATTTCCTAATAGTATTTGAAGCTCTCGCCCGAGTAGCCTCGAAATCACAAGCTACCACGCGATTGAACTTGTCCTCCAGGTACTCGGATAGCTCATCGACCACAGTTCCTCGCTGCTCAACTCTGAAAAGAAATTTACTTGGGGACTCCTTGGCAGAACTATGAGTAGTGTTATTCATAGCATACTCCACCTGCGAAAATTTAACAACCCAATTAGCATGGTTAATCGGTTCAGTGACCTTGCTTGGAATAGCTTTAATTACTCTGTTTGCTCGTTCCACCTGGCCATTGGCTTGGGGCCTCTCCCCAAGCAACAGCAACTTTGACGTGGTCTACATTGCGACTTAGCAAATATTGGGCAAACTCTAAAGATGTGAAGCAACTGCCACGATCACTAATTATCCGTCTAGGTCGACTGTAGTAGCTAAAATATTTGTCAAGTGAAGCACACACTTCCGGCCCGAAGTGGTCGATATGAATGATATCGAAGGGTACCGGGTTTTTGGGTATACTGTACTTGTTACGATCATTTGACCTAGCTGGCGTCGAGTACATAATGCATTTTATGCAGTTCATTATGAAACGCTCGATCTCCTTTCGCATATTGGAAAACCAATATTTTCCAATCTGATTATAAGATTTTTCAATATCCAAATGGCCATTTTTTCGTGTACCAATCTGATTATGTTATCGCTCATTTTTGATGGCACACACAGTAAGAGCCGATCATTATTGACCTTACGGAACACTATCCCATCATGTAGTTCATATCATTCTGACTTGACCACTTGAAGACGTTTGCGGAGCTCTAAAATCATGGGGTTTCTATCCTGGGCCTGCCAGAATAGGTTGAACTGTCAAATACATGTAAGACAGCCATAAGTCAGTCCAGCATCAACCATTGTATGAGCAACATCTCGCAAATAAAGCAAATAAAAGAAATTAAAAGTAAACGGACGTTTTATTTATCAACGCTTAATGAAACTTCATCGCTCGTGAAGGCAGCGGCTACATGACACCGATTTAGAGCATCTACGTGACCCATAGACGCCCCACTACGATTCTGTATCGTGTAATCATAATTCTCAAGTTACAATGCCCACCTGGCAGTTTTAGGATTCATATTCTTCTTGGATAATGTTAGGGTTAGCGAGTTGCAATCTGTGATAATCTTGAAAGTTATTTCTTCCAAGTACACACGAAACCGTCTGTTAAGGATAGCTAAGGTTTCCAGTTCGAAACTGTGATACCTAGATTCGGCTGGGCTATCCGTTTTCGAGAAGTACGCCACTGGGTGAAATTTGATATCATCTTGACGCTACATCAGGACGGCACCAAACCCCTGACTGCTTGCATCCCAATGCAACTCAATTTCCTTGTTGGGGCTATAAATGGCCAAAATTGGAGCGGTAACCAGTTTATCGTGCAGTTCCCAAAACGCTTTAAATTATATCATTAAAATTATATATGCTTTCTTTACGTAGTAGATCTAAGAGGGGCTTTGCTATTTTGGAGAACGTGGGCACAAAACGGTGGTAATATGAGAATAGACCAAAACATCGTTGTAATTCAATTCGGTTATTACAGGTACTGCTTAGTATTTTGAATATGTGAATTGGTTGGTCTTATACCAGCATTGCATGCCGAATAGCCAATATATTCTAACTCATTTTGTGCGAATTTGCACATTTTTAATTTAAGTTCAAGCCCGCGTTCATAAAGACGACGCAAAACTTCAGAAAGAACTTCCAAATGTGCTTTGAATTCAGCTGTAGCGATTAAAATATCGTCTAGATAGATAATCAGTTTAGCAACATCAACCATATCCCGAAATATTTCATGTAAGAAACGTTGGAAATTAGCCATTGCGTTCTTTAAGCCGAATAGCATGCGTATGTACTCATATTGTCCGCCTGGAGTAACGAAAGACGTAAACGGAATTGCATTTGCACGTGTACGTGTACCATTGTTTTCCGCCTAAAACTATATACAATACTCTATAAGTGGCAAAGGAAAATTATCCAGTTTTTCGGTTCAACGCCTGTTGTGATCAAACAACAAACAAAAAAGGCAACACGACACCTACATGGAAGAAGACACATAAAACTCCGCACACGACACACAGCGGACAGCAGGAAGGGGCAATACCCGAAAAATTGTTATTCCTATCTTAGCAGTTTATATTTTTTGTACATAAATTTGTAGAATAAGCAATTTGATATTATTTAAGGCGAGCGTATGCTCAAATAAAGTTCAGTTGATAAGAAGAAATAGCCGATTTTCAACGTGACTTCCCCCCACCAGAGGTAAGGGGTCATTTTCAGGTATTTCGTCAACCGGTTTGCTAAAAGCAAACATTGGTCCTTCGAGGAACGAACCGCGTTCGAAAAAGCGTATCCAGGGCTCACACTGGAAGTGTACAAGCGTGTAAAAGGCTTACATTGGACATAAAAAGCGTAACCAGGGCTCACACTGGTAGTGTTAATAAGTGTATTAGTGAATTAATCAATTATTAGTGAAACAAGATGGTGTTAGATGAGACTGAAGTCTACATCATAGTAGCTAAGCAAAAATCTCTAGCAGAGAATCTAGAGAGGACTAGCAGGAACTTTTCAAAAGACAGTCCTGTCCGAAAAACTGATAAGTACTTGGAAGAAAAATTACTTCAAATAGATGAAATCTGGACAGAGTTTTATGAAAACAACAAGACAATTCGAGAAGTGGTAAAGCATGACACTCCATACATGCAAACAAAACAGCACAGAAAGTGCAACAACTCTACGAGGAGTTAAGAGCAAAAATACAAAATACAAGCCCATATGTATGCGAACCAGCTCCCACAGAAGAGAAAGTAGGGCGTGAGCAATCACAAAGATTGCGCAAATTGAAAATTAAAATCAATTCCATTCTAAGCAACATAATGGAATTTGAAGAAGCCACTTTAATCGGCTATACAACGGAAGTCCACGACTTTCAACAAAAAATATTGCTAGAGCAGTCAAGAAGCTTCAGCGAATTACATGAAGACTTCATGATCAACGCCTCAGAGGATGATCTGAAAACAAACTACGTAATAAAAGACGAATACAGGGAAATTCAGAAGGAATTGAATCGGTGTCTTCATAAGATGGCATCCAAACTCAGCGAAACAAACCAATTGAAGGTTGAAGAAAGACACCATCAAGCTGAAGTTCGATTGCCCCAACTGAAAATTCCGATATTTAAAGGAAACTATTTGGAATGGCAATCATTTTGTGATATATTTACAACTATTATACACAACAAAACCACACTTAGCACTACAGAAAACATGGAGTATCTGAAAACACATTTGGAAGGAGAACCAATGCAACTCATTCAGCATTTAACCATTTCAAGTGCAAACTATACATCGGCCTGGGAAACACTAAAGGCGAGATATGACAATGAAAGGAAAATTTTTGGAGTACATATCGAAAAAATTCTCAAAGCTGGTCATCAAGGAAACCAGTCACCCTCAAATTCCATTAAGGCAATCTTGGATGCAACAAAGGAAGGTCTATCAGCAATAGCCACCATGGGTTTTGATACGTCAACATGGGGTCCTCTGATTGTTCATTTAGTCACGAAGGCTTTAGACCAAGAAAGCAGAAACTTATTCGAGCAAGGTCTAGAACAACCGAATAAGATGCCTTCCTTGCAAATATTGTACGACTTTCTACAAAGGAGATACCAAGCCTTGGAAGTGATGGCATCGTCGAGACAAAGACAATATAAAGAAGAACCAAAGGTCTCCATTCGCAATTATCATTTAGAAACTCGAGCTAAATGCATATTTTGCAAGAAAGACCACAACCTTTACTCGTGCAGCAAGTTCTTGAACTGGACTCCTAAGGAAAGATGGGAACAAGTTAAACTTGCTAAGTTGTGTATAAACTGCCTAAGGCATGATAAAAGAAGTGCATGCACCAGCTTTCGAACCTGTAAGCAGTGTAATAGGAAACACCACACACTTTTGCACCAAGAGAACTATATATCAAGACGACATGCTGATAATCATTCACCAAATAGCGGACATGGACAGTCAGAAGGAGTACAATCAAATTATGGACATCAAAATCAAGGTGTATTGCTTGCCACAGCATTGATAACGGCCACGAACATTGATGGTCACCAGAGAAGGCTGCGAGCTCTTATTGATCCAGGATCACAGGCAACACTTATCACTGAGGAAGCTGCACAATCATTACGTCTGCCAAAACAAAAAATGTATACTGAAATCAGCGGTTTAGGAGCAACTGACGCTGGTACCGCACGCAGTAAAGTAGAGCTGGTATTGACACCAAGATTTGCGTCGGAGTTTCGATTACTAGTTCCTGCACTTGTCTTACCAACGCTAACCAGACTGACACCAAACAAGAACGAATTTAATGAAATTCCTACCAATTTTAGAAATTTGTTGCTTGCTGACCCAACATTTAACATTCCGGGTAGCATTGACATGATTCTCGGAGCTGACGTTTACGGAGATATCATTCTCAATGGCATTAAAAAAGGGCCAAAGGGCTTTCCCATTGCACAAAAATCTCAATTTGGATGGTTTATCACAAGCCGTACGTCATCCGAACGACCGAGTGTAAAAATCATGGGTATGGTTGCCCAAACAACATTAGAAACCCAACTGAAGAAATTCTGGGAACAAGAGGAGGTACCCGAACAAGTTCATTCGACGCAGGACGACGTTAGTTGTGAAAAAATATATGAAGAAACACACTCACGGGATATTCACGGTAGATATATAGTGGACATTCTATTCAACAAGCAACTGGAACAGAAGTACAGTTTAGGAAAATCGCGAGACAAAGCAGTTGCAAGACTATTGCAACTTGAGAAAAAATTTAAAAAGGACAGTTCTTTGCAATTTGACTATACCAAGGTCATAAATGAATTTATAAGTCTTGGTCATATGGTAGAAGTCCCTTCAAATGAAAAACGAATTGAAGGTGTGTACTATATGCCACATCATGCAGTCATTAAACCCGACAGTACTACAACAAAAGTAAGAGTAGTGTTCGATGCATCATCGAAGACATCAAATGGAGTTAGCCTCAATGATCTTATGCTGGTGGGCCCAAGGCTACAATTTGAATTGACCACCATTATTATGCGTTGGCGAAGGCACAAGTATGTGTTCACGGCGGACATAGAGAAAATGTACCGTCAAATCAAGATTAACGAAAAACATCAAAACTATCAACGGATAGTATGGAGGACCTCATCGAATGAAAAACTTAAGGACTACAAACTTACTACCGTCACATACGGAACAGCGTCCGCACCGTACCTTGCTGTCAAAACACTCCATCAACTAGCATCTGACGAGGAACAAGATTATCCAATCGCTGCGAACATGTTACAGAAAGATTTCTACGTTGACGACCTTATGTCCGGAGGTGACACTTTACATGATTGCAAGATTGCTCAGAATCAGCTCATAAAACTACTAAAATGTGGAGGTTTTCATCTTCGGAAATGGGCAGCAAATCACAAGGAACTTCTAGATGTCATCTCGGAGTCTGATTGCCAGTCTGTAATCAGCTTCAATAAGGAAGATACCATAAAGACGTTGGGTATACATTGGAATCCGTCGAACGATACCTTCCAGTTCAAGGTTAACATAAAGGGAAAGACAGTATCAACGAAACGAACAACATTGTCGGAAATAGCAAGGTTGTTTGATCCATTAGGATGGCTTTCACCACTGACAATCCTTGCAAAGTTACTCATGCAACAGATCTGGAAGGCAGACTGTTTAATTAAGAACTTAAAAAAAAATGAAACACTGAAATTATTAAATATTATTCTTTATTATTTGGGTGTTGACCCTTTGAATGCACACGACGGACTGAGTCGAGCTCTCATACAAATTGCACCTTGTGCGTACAAAGAATTGCATCGTAAGCTAATTCAAACCGTGCGACGCAACTGCAGCGGTGTCAAATATTTTGCTCGTGGAGAATACGAGACGCGTGAATTTTGTTTGCGAGTTCTGGTCCCACGGTTCGTTACAAAAATTATTGACATAAGAGCTCGACTGAAATATAGTAACTTAAACATACTCCCCCCCTTGAGGGTTTCTAAGCCTCTAAATTTAATACAATATAATTGAATAAGAATCGGACTAAAAAATAAACAAATATGTTACTTTGATGTGAGTTTACTGTATAATTATTAAATAATGAAGTTATAATTAGATGTCATTTGAATGCACTTGAGACTTAAATAACTACTTCAGACCGTTGCGGTGGTTGAGACCGGGGTGCAGGCGTAGGTCTTTGCCTTTTCGAATAAAAGTGCGCAACTATCAAGCCAATCATGCCAGCCAATAAGAAATACCCTAACGCATAGTGATGATAATCATGTGGGTTCATATCTTCTGGTCTCGGAAGAGACTTCGTTTGGTTAATTACGTCATCAATCATGCTCTTTAGTCTATCAAACTCCGATATGTCAACGTCATTTACTTCAGATGTTTCAATGATGTCTTTTGCAACGTTGTGATTTAGTATCCAATTGGAGATATTTGCGCTGGGAATGAAGGAGCCTTTTATGATAGTACTGTGTTCTATTCGTCCGTGGATAATGAGAGAAGGTAACTTGAGTGTGCAAGACCTTTTGAATTCCAATAACACGTTTCCAGTTAAATGCAAAGGACGGGTACTGCCCTGACAAATAAGATGCGCGGTTAGACTAGAAACAATGGAAAGTATCCATCCGTTGGATGTCTTTAGATTCTTCCATTGGTTTTCTGTGGGTACTAACTTGATAGTACATTCAGCCATTGCGTTATGAGCATCGTTCAATAAGGCCATTTCACAACTATGGTGATCGTTTTGATGTATAGAAACCGGGTGCGTTTGACCGCAAAGATAATTCCGGAGCTGAAAAACTTTGCACGACCCTAACTCCGCTTCTGTTAGTGAAAAGTACTTATCCCTTGTTAAAGTGACTGCCAAATACGAATAACTGCTCTCTATCATATAGCTTGAATTTTTGTGAAGTATGGGAATTTTAATTAGATTGAAAATTTGGAATTCTTCTGGATTTATGAGAGGCAACTGCATCTTAAATATTATTGTATTATTCATCAGGCGAGCCTTAACTGTTGCCATTTTGTAAATATCGATGCCAGATCCACTGGGTAATGTTAGTGTGCTTGGGAGATGGTTGCGTATTAGCTGCAGTTGCTGAATAAATTGGTCTGGCGTTATCAATTTTGGGTTTATTTTTTCATGGCTCAGATCTAGCATCACGTCCAATAAGACGTCTTGGATGCGTTCGAAGTTGGTGACCAGCAAGGTTAAATACGATGTTAGTGAGGACAAGTTTAAAATTACCTCATTTATTCCTTCGTTTTTTCGAATGGCGTTGGTTGTTTGAGAGAGATGTTCTCGAAGAGTCTTAAATTGTTGGTAGATTTCAATTGTGTTGCGTTTGAGAATATTTGCCGTAGTATCTGCTATAGAGCTTTGCTTGCGTACTAGTTCTGCTAGATGATGCTCATTTTCCTTAGCGGAAACAATTTCCTTTTCGATATGATTGGCATCATCTTGGTCTAACACCCCAAAAAGGCTATGGGCCAGAGTCCCAACAAAATCAAATGGAGATCTTCTCATTCTGGTTCTGATGTGCTGCGATGAATGAAGGTTGAATAACAGATCGTTGTTGTGTTCAATAATTTCCATTCTATGTCTTACGGATCCGATTATTGGATTACAGTTTGCTTGTTGTGATATTTCCCTTGTGCACATTGTATTTAATAACTCCAAATATGCCTTTATTTCTCCGTACTCTTGCCAATATGTAGTAATGTTATAATAAACATATATATTCCAATATGTATTAATTGTTTGAATTCTACCAATGTCCTCAAAACAAATTCCTGCTGCATCATCAAGCTTGCTTACCAGAATATCTTCGTTCGTTGCTGTTATGGATGTGGGTAAAATAAGTAACGTCAAAAGCATTGCGGCTAAGAGTGAAGGTTTCAGAGATTTCTTACTCCGAAGGTTTCTGCCCTGAGTACACGTATCTTCAGTTATGATGGTATCTTTTTTACTATTGGGCTCTTGGTTATCCTCTTCTATTGAACTTTCTATTGGTAGTGGGCACAAGTTGTGTATTGCTCTTAAGCAAGTTCCAGTTTGAGTTCTTACCCTTGCCACCCGCACTAGAGAATCACCTCCCTCACACACTTCTGTTACGCGTCCTAATTTCCAACTCATTGGAGGAATGTTAGCTTCCTTTATGACAACAAGTGTACCAGGAGTTAAATTATTCGATTCGGTCCTCCACTTCATTCGTTGCTGCAATAAACTTAAATATTCCAAAGACCAGCGCTTCCAAAAATGCTGCTGAAGACACTGAATTTGGCGAAATTTATTAAGACAACCCATTTTGTTATTTGTAACATCCGGCTCAGGTAGAGCCGTCAGTGGTGCTCCAATTAGAAAATGTCCAGGTGTTAATGCTTCCAAATCATTTGGATCGGATGTCATAGCAGTAATTGGCCGGGAGTTCAAGATGGCTTCTATTTGAATAACAACTGTCGACAGCTCTTCATAGGTGAGAGATGCTTCACGAAGATAGCGGACAAGAAGGTTTTTTGCAGACTTTACAGCAGCTTCCCAGAGACCGCCGAAGTGTGGAGAACGTGGTGGGATATATTTCCAATTTATTCCATTTTCCAAACAAGCTGCCTTAATTGATGATTGATTGTTCTCATCTTCAAAAGCCATTTTAAGATTCATCAATTCATTTTTTGCGCCTACAAAATTTGTAGCGTTATCACAGAAAATGGTATGGCATAATCCTCTTCTGCCAATAAATCTTTTTAAGCAATTTATAAAAGATTCTGCAGAGAGATCTCCCACCACCTCAATATGTAGCGCCTTTGTCGCAAAACACACGAAAACAGCTAAGTACGATTTTGTGGGTCCCTTACCTCTGATTTTGTAATGTGTCTTTATAGGGCCACAGAAATCTACTCCGCAATATAAAAATGGACGAGACGGATTAACTCTCTCCTTGGGTAAATTGCCCATCATCTGTGCTAAAGGTCGTGGATTCAACCGGAAGCAGATTACACATCTGGAAACTGTTTGTCGCGCCATTCTCCCAACACTTAAGATCCAGTATCTTTGTCTAGAGATAGCGATTAGAGCTCTGGGTGCTACATGCATATGCTTTTGATGTAAATATGCTAAAAGCAGTTTCGTTATATTATTGTTTTTTGGTAGCAATATTTGATTCTTAGCGTCGGCCATAATTGATGCATTTTTTAATCTTCCACCAATTCTAATTAATTTGGTCTTTTCATCAAAGAACGGTGATAGCGATGCTATGCTGGAATGTTTGAGTAGGCGATTTCCTTTCTGCAGAGTACTATAATCATGTGGAAATTCTCTTCGTTGCACACTTATAAATATAAAATTGGTTCCTTGTTGAAGTTCTTCTACAGATAAAAGAGTGCCACTTCTTAATGATTTATGCTTCCTGCAATTATTATAAAATCTATAAACATATGCAAATATCTTTTGCAATACGTAAAATGAATTTCTATGATTCACTTGCTCAATCAAATTTTCATAACTAATTGCTATCATTGTTAACACAGATTTATTCTTGCGCCGTTCTGGAATATCTTCTGGAAAACAATGTGGCGCCACCTTCCAGTATCCTTCGTCTTTGGTAAGAAAATCAGGCCCATTAAACCATAGTGGCTTTTTGAGAAGAGTTCGAAGATCCACACCTCTTGATATCATATCCGCCGGATTGTTGCTTCCCTTTATGTAATTCCATTGATTTATATCTGTTTTTGCTTGAATTTTTGCAACTCTATTTGCAACATACGTTTCCCAAGTATAAGAAGGGGATCGTATCCAAGCCAGCACTGTGGTGGAGTCAGTGTAATATGTAATTTTCTTTATTTTATCGCATAGCAGCTGTGATATCCTCTCTACTAACTCAACCATAAGCACCGCACCTTGTAATTCCAACCTCGCGATAGACATTGTCTTGAGAGGCCCAATTCTCGATTTTGAACACAAAAGTTGTGAATACAGTTTTCCTTGGTTATCAATGGATCTGAGATAGACACATGCACCAAAGGCACTTAGACTGCTGTCTGAAAAAGCATGCAGTTGGACATAGCTGCAAGGCAGTGAAACATATCTGGGAATATTTATTTCTTTCAACATGGAGAACTCTTTTAAATAATTAAGCCATTTAATTGACAGCTCTTCGGAAAGTGGTTCGTCCCAAGATAAATTTGTTTTCCATAGATCCTGCAAAAAGAGTTTTCCAAGTACTATAACGGGTCCAAGTAATCCTAGGGGGTCGAACAGCCTGGCGAGATCAGCTAATACTCTTCGCTTGCAAACACGTTCATACGCTTCGTTGGTTACATCAATCTCAAACTTGAATTTAAATGCATCAGAAGAAGGATCCCAGATTAATCCTAAAGTTTTTATTACTTCACTTTAATGAAATGTGACAAGTTGTTCTTTATATTGCTCAGGAATATCTTCCAGTATTTTTGGATGGTTAGCACAAAACTTTCGTAATTCAAAATTGCCCTTTTTCAGCAGATGACAGATTTTAGTTAATAACCTTTTGGCATCTTCTATGCTTTCTGCCCCAGTAAGGCAATCGTCGACATAAAAACAGTTTTTAACAGCATGCGAAGCCAGATGACATTCTTCTCCATTGTCATCCGCAAGTTTTGCCAGACATCTTGTAGCTAAATATGACGCCGATGCTGTTCCATAAGTTACAGTATTGAGTTGGTATATTCGCAGTGGAAAACTCTGATGTGGTCTCCATAAGATTAACTGCATCATCCTGTCCTTAGGATCTATCAAGATCTGTCGATACATTTTACTTATATCAGCAGTAAAAACATATCTATGCATTCGGAAGTTAATGATGATTGAGAATAAATCTGGTTGAACTGTTGGTCCAACCATTAAAATGTCATTCAATGAACAACCAGATGAGCTCTTTGCCGATGCATCGAATACCACCCTCAGTTTTGTTGACGAACTTTCGGGTTTTATAACACAATGGTGTGGAAGAATATAGTGCGTTTTACCAAGTTTGCAATCGCTGATTGGACTCATGTGACCGAGCGATTCATACTCTTCCATGAATTGCGTATATGCTTCTCTCAACTCACTATTTTTTTCCAATTTCCTTTCCAATGCCAGAAAACGTTTTTTAACCATTTCGAATGACTCTCCTAATGTTTCATTAGGATCTTCTTTATATGGCAAACTTACTACAAATCTATTGTCTGCATTTGTGCTAATGGTTTTCTGGAAATGTATTTCGCAATCATGTTCCTCTTTGCTCATTGTTCTTATCGGAGCATCATGATTCTCAGTTTCCCAAAATTTCCGAACCAGCTTGTCCAATGATGAGATTGAGGGCCTTGTAGCTATATGACAGTGCGTCGTTGTCGCGTTCACTGGTATACTTCCGGCTACAATCCATCCTAATTTTGTGTTACGTAGCATTGGAAGGTTATCTGATATTCTTATTTCTCCTGGCAGAAGCAAATCAAAAAATATTTCTGCTCCCAACAGAATACCGATGCGTTGCGCCTTGAAATGCATAGGATCAGCAAGGTGCACGTTTGGCGGTAAATTCCAGGACGATGTGTGCATTTCATGAATGGGCTTGTATTCGCTTATACGAGGCATGATGCTGGCCTCAATTGCTGTTTTATAGGATGATGTCCTCGACTCAATAGTGACATGTGCGATAAACTCGGTTTTGCACTCATTACCTCCTATGCCGCTGATTGGAACTTCCAATCTGTGTTTCTTGAGTCCTAGCTCATGTGCAATGCTCGCCGTTATAAAGCTGATTTGCGAACCGGAATCCAATAGAGCACGACATGGGATGCGAGTGCCGCAGGCGGAAATGACGTTAACAATCGCAGTAGCGAGATAGACGTGACGTTTCTTAAGATCTATGGCTGCATTACCGGACATGACAGGTTGTAATTCGCACTTCTTATTCAAATAGGACTTACTTTGAGTTAGCTGCAGTTTCTTCCGTTGGTTAGATGTTGGTTGAAATTGTTGTTGACGAGGGTGAAGGAGTGTGTTGTGCTTGCCATCACATTTTTGGCAAGATCTGGACTGGCATGATGGAGAATAATGACCTGTCTTGAGGCAATTTCGGCAAAGTTGTAGTCTGCGAACAGCCTTTTCTCGTTCATCCTGTGAAAGAGATAAAAACTGTGAGCAATTATAAATCTTATGCTTACCCGAGTTACACATAGTGCAATTGATACTATTGACACTATTTGTTGCAGTTAGCGCGGCTGATCTTTTCCTGTCATCCTTGGTACCCATCGCTTCCAATGTCTGGAATCTCAACTCCACAAACTTCAGGAACTCATCTAAGCTCGGGCTGGTTCTAGGATCTTGTAACGACTGCTCGAACAAACCTCTGCTTTCCTTATCCAGTTTCTGCAGCATTAGATGAACTATCAATGGGTCCCAGTTATTAATGTCGATGCCCAGGTTTGCGATAGCTTGCATTCCTTCTTTCGTTGTGTCATGCAATCTTCTCAGACTATTGGCAGTTCCCATTGCTGAAGATTGTGACAGTAATCTTGTCAGTTGAGCCGTTAGTAGCAGTCTCCGATTATCGAATCGCTCAACTAACGTTCTCCAAGCCACTTCATAATTAGCATCTGTTGGCTGGAAATGCTGAATTAGATTATGCGCTTCCCCAGTCACGTTGGCGCGAAGAAAGTACAGCTTTTGGGCCGGTGGTATTGGCTGTTCATGAATAAGCTGCTTAAAAAGATCGTGAAATTGCCGCCAGTTTAGATAGTTGCCATCGAATTTTGGCAATTCTATTTTCGGCAGTTTCATTGTTGTGGTAATTGGATTCGCTTGCATTTTAGGTCCTTCCAACCTTTCGCACAATTCGATAAGTGTGACCTCGACTACATCTCTCATATCGAAATGATCTCGAGTTTCTTGGATGGATGCTTGATCCCCCAACCTTGTACGAAGCTCACGAATTTCATCCCAAGTTTCCTCAATGGACCTTGCTCTGATTCTGTAAACGGAATCAGATTTTCTTTGGTCTAATTCTACCTTGCTCTTATCGAGGGATTGCTGAAGTATGGACATGAGCAAGGTTAGCCTTTCTTGTAAATTTACACCTTCCTTTGATCGCTGTCCCACTGACTGTTGCTTTATATTTCGCCTTTCTGTGGCATAGTGGTCAAAACCATACGTCCGTTCCGCTGCTGGGTCTGTTGGTGCTGCTTGAATTGCTGCTGCTGTGGCTGCTGGTACTGCTGCTGCTGTGGCTGCTGGTACTGCTGGAGCTACTGGTCCTGCTGATGGCTCCTTTCGCTCCGTCTGCACTGGCTGTTCCGATAGCCTCATGGCTATGTCTTTATTAATGTTTTCATATACTGACTTTATCTTGTCATAGTATGACTTAGCGAAATAATCGTGATTAACACTTTCACTGTAGTTGTCACGTATCTCGCTGTCATTATTATCGAATTCCTCCCATAAGGAATCCAATAATTGCCAACGTTGCTCCAGATAGCTTCTTGTCTTCCTGCTTGAACTGTCTTTTCCATAGTTGCGAGCAAGAATAAAAATTTCTTCTCCAACTTTGTTCTGACGGTCCGCAAGTTCTTCTAGTTTACGCGACATATCACTTTAATATATTTTTTTTTTTTTATTAAAAATGAAATCACCGGACACAACCTTTCACTTTTTACTTATTTGTTTTTTTTTTTTATTTCACAATTTACAGGCTACTAAACTCTTTTAGTAGTGTCCTGTCACGGTCGCCAATGTTTAATTAAGAACTTAAAAAAAAATGAAACACTGAAATTATTAAATATTATTCTTTATTATCTGGGTGTTGACCCTTTGAATGCACACGACGGACTGAGTCGAGCTGTCATACAAATTGCACCTTGTGCGTACAAAAAATTGCATCGTAAGCTAATTCAAACCGTGCGACGCAACTGCAGCGGTGTCAAATATTTTGCTCGTGGAGAATACGAGACGCGTGAATTTTGTTTGCGAGTTCTGGTCCCACGGTTCGTTACAAAAATTATTGACATAAGAGCTCGACTGAAATATAGTAACTTAAACATACTCCCCCCCTTGAGGGTTTCTAAGCCTCTAAATTTAATACAATATAATTGAATAAGAATCGGACTAAAAAATAAACAAATATGTTATTTTGATGTGAGTTTACTGTATAATTATTAAATAATGAAGTTATAATTAGATGTCATTTGAATGCACTTGAGACTTAAATAACTACTTCAGACCGTTGCGGTGGTTGAGACCGGGGTGCAGGCGTAGGTCTTTGCCTTTTCGAATAAAAGTGCGCAACTATCAAGCCAATCATGCCAGCCAATAAGAAATACCCTAACGCATAGTGATGATAATCATGTGGGTTCATATCTTCTGGTCTCGGAAGAGACTTCGTTTGGTTAATTACGTCATCAATCATGCTCTTTAGTCTATCAAACTCCGATATGTCAACGTCATTTACTTCAGATGTTTCAATGATGTCTTTTGCAACGTTGTGATTTAGTATCCAATTGGAGATATTTGCGCTGGGAATGAAGGAGCCTTTTATGATAGTACTGTGTTCTATTCGTCCGTGGATAATGAGAGAAGGTAACTTGAGTGTGCAAGACCTTTTGAATTCCAATAACACGTTTCCAGTTAAATGCAAAGGACGGGTACTGCCCTGACAAATAAGATGCGCGGTTAGACTAGAAACAATGGAAAGTATCCATCCGTTGGATGTCTTTAGATTCTTCCATTGGTTTTCTGTGGGTACTAACTTGATAGTACATTCAGCCATTGCGTTATGAGCATCGTTCAATAAGGCCATTTCACAACTATGGTGATCGTTTTGATGTATAGAAACCGGGTGCGTTTGACCGCAAAGATAATTCCGGAGCTGAAAAACTTTGCACGACCCTAACTCCGCTTCTGTTAGTGAAAAGTACTTATCCCTTGTTAAAGTGACTGCCAAATACGAATAACTGCTCTCTATCATATAGCTTGAATTTTTGTGAAGTATGGGAATTTTAATTAGATTGAAAATTTGGAATTCTTCTGGATTTATGAGAGGCAACTGCATCTTAAATATTATTGTATTATTCATCAGGCGAGCCTTAACTGTTGCCATTTTGTAAATATCGATGCCAGATCCACTGGGTAATGTTAGTGTGCTTGGGAGATGGTTGCGTATTAGCTGCAGTTGCTGAATAAATTGGTCTGGCGTTATCAATTTTGGGTTTATTTTTTCATGGCTCAGATCTAGCATCACGTCCAATAAGACGTCTTGGATGCGTTCGAAGTTGGTGACCAGCAAGGTTAAATACGATGTTAGTGAGGACAAGTTTAAAATTACCTCATTTATTCCTTCGTTTTTTCGAATGGCGTTGGTTGTTTGAGAGAGATGTTCTCGAAGAGTCTTAAATTGTTGGTAGATTTCAATTGTGTTGCGTTTGAGAATATTTGCCGTAGTATCTGCTATAGAGCTTTGCTTGCGTACTAGTTCTGCTAGATGATGCTCATTTTCCTTAGCGGAAACAATTTCCTTTTCGATATGATTGGCATCATCTTGGTCTAACACCCCAAAAAGGCTATGGGCCAGAGTCCCAACAAAATCAAATGGAGATCTTCTCATTCTGGTTCTGATGTGCTGCGATGAATGAAGGTTGAATAACAGATCGTTGTTGTGTTCAATAATTTCCATTCTATGTCTTACGGATCCGATTATTGGATTACAGTTTGCTTGTTGTGATATTTCCCTTGTGCACATTGTATTTAATAACTCCAAATATGCCTTTATTTCTCCGTACTCTTGCCAATATGTAGTAATGTTATAATAAACATATATATTCCAATATGTATTAATTGTTTGAATTCTACCAATGTCCTCAAAACAAATTCCTGCTGCATCATCAAGCTTGCTTACCAGAATATCTTCGTTCGTTGCTGTTATGGATGTGGGTAAAATAAGTAACGTCAAAAGCATTGCGGCTAAGAGTGAAGGTTTCAGAGATTTCTTACTCCGAAGGTTTCTGCCCTGAGTACACGTATCTTCAGTTATGATGGTATCTTTTTTACTATTGGGCTCTTGGTTATCCTCTTCTATTGAACTTTCTATTGGTAGTGGGCACAAGTTGTGTATTGCTCTTAAGCAAGTTCCAGTTTGAGTTCTTACCCTTGCCACCCGCACTAGAGAATCACCTCCCTCACACACTTCTGTTACGCGTCCTAATTTCCAACTCATTGGAGGAATGTTAGCTTCCTTTATGACAACAAGTGTACCAGGAGTTAAATTATTCGATTCGGTCCTCCACTTCATTCGTTGCTGCAATAAACTTAAATATTCCAAAGACCAGCGCTTCCAAAAATGCTGCTGAAGACACTGAATTTGGCGAAATTTATTAAGACAACCCATTTTATTATTTGTAACATCCGGCTCAGGTAGAGCCGTCAGTGGTGCTCCAATTAGAAAATGTCCAGGTGTTAATGCTTCCAAATCATTTGGATCGGATGTCATAGCAGTAATTGGCCGGGAGTTCAAGATGGCTTCTATTTGAATAACAACTGTCGACAGCTCTTCATAGGTGAGAGATGCTTCACGAAGATAGCGGACAAGAAGGTTTTTTGCAGACTTTACAGCAGCTTCCCAGAGACCGCCGAAGTGTGGAGAACGTGGTGGGATATATTTCCAATTTATTCCATTTTCCAAACAAGCTGCCTTAATTGATGATTGATTGTTCTCATCTTCAAAAGCCATTTTAAGATTCATCAATTCATTTTTTGCGCCTACAAAATTTGTAGCGTTATCACAGAAAATGGTATGGCATAATCCTCTTCTGCCAATAAATCTTTTTAAGCAATTTATAAAAGATTCTGCAGAGAGATCTCCCACCACCTCAATATGTAGCGCCTTTGTCGCAAAACACACGAAAACAGCTAAGTACGATTTTGTGGGTCCCTTACCTCTGATTTTGTAATGTGTCTTTATAGGGCCACAGAAATCTACTCCGCAATATAAAAATGGACGAGACGGATTAACTCTCTCCTTGGGTAAATTGCCCATCATCTGTGCTAAAGGTCGTGGATTCAACCGGAAGCAGATTACACATCTGGAAACTGTTTGTCGCGCCATTCTCCCAACACTTAAGATCCAGTATCTTTGTCTAGAGATAGCGATTAGAGCTCTGGGTGCTACATGCATATGCTTTTGATGTAAATATGCTAAAAGCAGTTTCGTTATATTATTGTTTTTTGGTAGCAATATTTGATTCTTAGCGTCGGCCATAATTGATGCATTTTTTAATCTTCCACCAATTCTAATTAATTTGGTCTTTTCATCAAAGAACGGTGATAGCGATGCTATGCTGGAATGTTTGAGTAGGCGATTTCCTTTCTGCAGAGTACTATAATCATGTGGAAATTCTCTTCGTTGCACACTTATAAATATAAAATTGGTTCCTTGTTGAAGTTCTTCTACAGATAAAAGAGTGCCACTTCTTAATGATTTATGCTTCCTGCAATTATTATAAAATCTATAAACATATGCAAATATCTTTTGCAATACGTAAAATGAATTTCTATGATTCACTTGCTCAATCAAATTTTCATAACTAATTGCTATCATTGTTAACACAGATTTATTCTTGCGCCGTTCTGGAATATCTTCTGGAAAACAATGTGGCGCCACCTTCCAGTATCCTTCGTCTTTGGTAAGAAAATCAGGCCCATTAAACCATAGTGGCTTTTTGAGAAGAGTTCGAAGATCCACACCTCTTGATATCATATCCGCCGGATTGTTGCTTCCCTTTATGTAATTCCATTGATTTATATCTGTTTTTGCTTGAATTTTTGCAACTCTATTTGCAACATACGTTTCCCAAGTATAAGAAGGGGATCGTATCCAAGCCAGCACTGTGGTGGAGTCAGTGTAATATGTAATTTTCTTTATTTTATCGCATAGCAGCTGTGATATCCTCTCTACTAACTCAACCATAAGCACCGCACCTTGTAATTCCAACCTCGCGATAGACATTGTCTTGAGAGGCCCAATTCTCGATTTTGAACACAAAAGTTGTGAATACAGTTTTCCTTGGTTATCAATGGATCTGAGATAGACACATGCACCAAAGGCACTTAGACTGCTGTCTGAAAAAGCATGCAGTTGGACATAGCTGCAAGGCAGTGAAACATATCTGGGAATATTTATTTCTTTCAACATGGAGAACTCTTTTAAATAATTAAGCCATTTAATTGACAGCTCTTCGGAAAGTGGTTCGTCCCAAGATAAATTTGTTTTCCATAGATCCTGCAAAAAGAGTTTTCCAAGTACTATAACGGGTCCAAGTAATCCTAGGGGGTCGAACAGCCTGGCGAGATCAGCTAATACTCTTCGCTTGCAAACACGTTCATACGCTTCGTTGGTTACATCAATCTCAAACTTGAATTTAAATGCATCAGAAGAAGGATCCCAGATTAATCCTAAAGTTTTTATTACTTCACTTTAATGAAATGTGACAAGTTGTTCTTTATATTGCTCAGGAATATCTTCCAGTATTTTTGGATGGTTAGCACAAAACTTTCGTAATTCAAAATTGCCCTTTTTCAGCAGATGACAGATTTTAGTTAATAACCTTTTGGCATCTTCTATGCTTTCTGCCCCAGTAAGGCAATCGTCGACATAAAAACAGTTTTTAACAGCATGCGAAGCCAGATGACATTCTTCTCCATTGTCATCCGCAAGTTTTGCCAGACATCTTGTAGCTAAATATGACGCCGATGCTGTTCCATAAGTTACAGTATTGAGTTGGTATATTCGCAGTGGAAAACTCTGATGTGGTCTCCATAAGATTAACTGCATCATCCTGTCCTTAGGATCTATCAAGATCTGTCGATACATTTTACTTATATCAGCAGTAAAAACATATCTATGCATTCGGAAGTTAATGATGATTGAGAATAAATCTGGTTGAACTGTTGGTCCAACCATTAAAATGTCATTCAATGAACAACCAGATGAGCTCTTTGCCGATGCATCGAATACCACCCTCAGTTTTGTTGACGAACTTTCGGGTTTTATAACACAATGGTGTGGAAGAATATAGTGCGTTTTACCAAGTTTGCAATCGCTGATTGGACTCATGTGACCGAGCGATTCATACTCTTCCATGAATTGCGTATATGCTTCTCTCAACTCACTATTTTTTTCCAATTTCCTTTCCAATGCCAGAAAACGTTTTTTAACCATTTCGAATGACTCTCCTAATGTTTCATTAGGATCTTCTTTATATGGCAAACTTACTACAAATCTATTGTCTGCATTTGTGCTAATGGTTTTCTGGAAATGCATTTCGCAATCATGTTCCTCTTTGCTCATTGTTCTTATCGGAGCATCATGATTCTCAGTTTCCCAAAATTTCCGAACCAGCTTGTCCAATGATGAGATTGAGGGCCTTGTAGCTATATGACAGTGCGTCGTTGTCGCGTTCACTGGTATACTTCCGGCTACAATCCATCCTAATTTTGTGTTACGTAGCATTGGAAGGTTATCTGATATTCTTATTTCTCCTGGCAGAAGCAAATCAAAAAATATTTCTGCTCCCAACAGAATACCGATGCGTTGCGCCTTGAAATGCATAGGATCAGCAAGGTGCACGTTTGGCGGTAAATTCCAGGACGATGTGTGCATTTCATGAATGGGCTTGTATTCGCTTATACGAGGCATGATGCTGGCCTCAATTGCTGTTTTATAGGATGATGTCCTCGACTCAATAGTGACATGTGCGATAAACTCGGTTTTGCACTCATTACCTCCTATGCCGCTGATTGGAACTTCCAATCTGTGTTTCTTGAGTCCTAGCTCATGTGCAATGCTCGCCGTTATAAAGCTGATTTGCGAACCGGAATCCAATAGAGCACGACATGGGATGCGAGTGCCGCAGGCGGAAATGACGTTAACAATCGCAGTAGCGAGATAGACGTGACGTTTCTTAAGATCTATGGCTGCATTACCGGACATGACAGGTTGTAATTCGCACTTCTTATTCAAATAGGACTTACTTTGAGTTAGCTGCAGTTTCTTCCGTTGGTTAGATGTTGGTTGAAATTGTTGTTTTTCCTGCTCAGGAACCTGTTGTTGACGAGGGTGAAGGAGTGTGTTGTGCTTGCCATCACATTTTTGGCAAGATCTGGACTGGCATGATGGAGAATAATGACCTGTCTTGAGGCAATTTCGGCAAAGTTGTAGTCTGCGAACAGCCTTTTCTCGTTCATCCTGTGAAAGAGATAAAAACTGTGAGCAATTATAAATCTTATGCTTACCCGAGTTACACATAGTGCAATTGATACTATTGACACTATTTGTTGCAGTTAGCGCGGCTGATCTTTTCCTGTCATCCTTGGTACCCATCGCTTCCAATGTCTGGAATCTCAACTCCACAAACTTCAGGAACTCATCTAAGCTCGGGCTGGTTCTAGGATCTTGTAACGACTGCTCGAACAAACCTCTGCTTTCCTTATCCAGTTTCTGCAGCATTAGATGAACTATCAATGGGTCCCAGTTATTAATGTCGATGCCCAGGTTTGCGATAGCTTGCATTCCTTCTTTCGTTGTGTCATGCAATCTTCTCAGACTATTGGCAGTTCCCATTGCTGAAGATTGTGACAGTAATCTTGTCAGTTGAGCCGTTAGTAGCAGTCTCCGATTATCGAATCGCTCAACTAACGTTCTCCAAGCCACTTCATAATTAGCATCTGTTGGCTGGAAATGCTGAATTAGATTATGCGCTTCCCCAGTCACGTTGGCGCGAAGAAAGTACAGCTTTTGGGCCGGTGGTATTGGCTGTTCATGAATAAGCTGCTTAAAAAGATCGTGAAATTGCCGCCAGTTTAGATAGTTGCCATCGAATTTTGGCAATTCTATTTTCGGCAGTTTCATTGTTGTGGTAATTGGATTCGCTTGCATTTTAGGTCCTTCCAACCTTTCGCACAATTCGATAAGTGTGACCTCGACTACATCTCTCATATCGAAATGATCTCGAGTTTCTTGGATGGATGCTTGATCCCCCAACCTTGTACGAAGCTCACGAATTTCATCCCAAGTTTCCTCAATGGACCTTGCTCTGATTCTGTAAACGGAATCAGATTTTCTTTGGTCTAATTCTACCTTGCTCTTATCGAGGGATTGCTGAAGTATGGACATGAGCAAGGTTAGCCTTTCTTGTAAATTTACACCTTCCTTTGATCGCTGTCCCACTGACTGTTGCTTTATATTTCGCCTTTCTGTGGCATAGTGGTCAAAACCATACGTCCGTTCCGCTGCTGGGTCTGTTGGTGCTGCTTGAATTGCTGCTGCTGTGGCTGCTGGTACTGCTGCTGCTGTGGCTGCTGGTACTGCTGGAGCTACTGGTCCTGCTGATGGCTCCTTTCGCTCCGTCTGCACTGGCTGTTCCGATAGCCTCATGGCTATGTCTTTATTAATGTTTTCATATACTGACTTTATCTTGTCATAGTATGACTTAGCGAAATAATCGTGATTAACACTTTCACTGTAGTTGTCACGTATCTCGCTGTCATTATTATCGAATTCCTCCCATAAGGAATCCAATAATTGCCAACGTTGCTCCAGATAGCTTCTTGTCTTCCTGCTTGAACTGTCTTTTCCATAGTTGCGAGCAAGAATACAAATTTCTTCTCCAACTTTGTTCTGACGGTCCGCAAGTTCTTCTAGTTTACGCGACATATCACTTTAATATATTTTTTTTTTTTTATTAAAAATGAAATCACCGGACACAACCTTTCACTTTTTACTTATTTGTTTTTTTTTTTTATTTCACAATTTACAGGCTACTAAACTCTTTTAGTAGTGTCCTGTCACGGTCGCCAATGTTTAATTAAGAACTTAAAAAAAAATGAAACACTGAAATTATTAAATATTATTCTTTATTATTTGGGTGTTGACCCTTTGAATGCACACGACGGACTGAGTCGAGCTCTCATACAAATTGCACCTTGTGCGTACAAAAAATTGCATCGTAAGCTAATTCAAACCGTGCGACGCAACTGCAGCGGTGTCAAATATTTTGCTCGTGGAGAATACGAGACGCGTGAATTTTGTTTGCGAGTTCTGGTCCCACGGTTCGTTACAAAAATTATTGACATAAGAGCTCGACTGAAATATAGTAACTTAAACACAGACCTCGAATGGGATGAGCCGCTTACTGCAGAACTACAACACTGTTGGAACAACTTTAAAAGGGAACTTCCAGAGGCAGAGGGTATAACAATTCCGAGATGGATCAAAACAAACAATATCCAAGAAATTGAGTTGCACGGGTTTTGTGATGCTTCAGACGCAGCTTACGCGGCAGTAGTTTACTCCAGAGTCTACTATGATAATGGATATTCAATCACACTCTTGACATCTAAAACAAGAGTTGCGCCGTTAAAGGAAAAGCTCACCATACCAAAATTAGAACTGTGCGGCGCGAGTTTATTGTCGAAGCTCCTGAAGGAAGTAAAACAGAATTTTGGAGCTCAAGTAATTAAAGTATTCGCTTGGACTGACTCTATAATCGTATTAGCTTGGATAAAAAAGGATTCTTTAAGCAAGACCTTGTTCATTTCGAACAGAATTTCAAAAATACGTACAGCAATAGATGCAGATTCATGGAAGCACATAAGATCGGCCGAAAATCCTGCTGACTGTGCTTCTAGAGGATTGAAACCCAAACAGTTAAAGAATCATTCGTTATGGTGGAATGGACCAAGCTGGCTAAAGGACAAGAAGGAATACTGGCCACCACAGCCAAGGCTGTATCAGATCTTGGAGAGTTATGTTGAGCAGCCAGTTATGCTGACATCGTTAACATTGAAGGTGGAGGAAAAAAGAATCCTCGAAAGATTTTCGTCGTATGATAGACTTCTTAGAGTAATGACATATTGCAAACGGTTTGTGTATAACTCTAAAAGTACTACGACACAAAGGCGAACAGGACCGCTTACTACGAAAGAAGTCGAAGAGACTATGAAACACATTATCCGATTAGTTCAGCAGAAAGCGTTCTCTGCTGAAATAAAATGCCTAAATAATGGAAATGACATTCCGAAAAATAGCAAGCTTTCGTCTTTAGACCCCCAGCTAAATGATGATGGGATTTTAACTGTGGGCGGTCGTTTACAAAATGCAAATCTTTCGCAAAGCAAAAGGCATCCCTATATTCTACCATACGGCGACAATTTTACAATATTGTTGGTGCAGAATATACACAACAAGACACTACATGGCGGAATAAACCTAACAATGACCACATTGAGACAGTCATATTGGATTCCCCATGCGAAGCGATTGGTTCGCAAGGTTTTGCACAACTGTGTTCGATGCCACAGATTTAAAACATCCAATGCGCAGCAGATAATGGGACAGTTACCAGCACCAAGAGTTTCACCATCAAGGCCATTCACTCACACCGGAGTGGATTATGCAGGGCCATTTCAAATAAGAATGACAAAGGGAAGAGGAAATCGGTCGACAAAGGGCTATGTCGCGGTTTTTATTTGCTTCGCCACGAAAGCAATTCATCTCGAGTTAGTCAGCGATCTCACATCGGAAGCATTTTTGGGGGCAGTACGAAGATTTGTATCCAGAAGAGGTATCTGTGTAAATTTCTACAGTGATTGCGGAACAACGTTTGTACAGAACATTTGCAAGCTCGTGTCCAAACAACTTAAAACGGAGGTAGCAGATAAATTGCTATTAGATGGCATACAATGGAATTTTACTCCACCAGCTGCGCCCCACTTCGGAGGATTGTGGGAAGCTGGGGTGAAATCTATGAAATATCACCTCAAAAGAATCATAGGTGACACCACGCTCACTTTTGAAGAGTTCTGTACAACATTGACACAGATCGAAGCGTGCTTAAACTCCCGCCCATTGGTCAGCATAAGTAACGACATTGACGATAATCCGATTTTGACTCCGGGACATTTCTTGATTGGATCAGCACTAAATGCCTTACCAGATTCCACACTGGATCAAAATAGAAGCTATCGCTCACGATGGCTACTGATTCAAAAAATGGTTCAAGACTTTTGGCAGACCTGGTCGTCAGAATATCTGAACCAGCTACAACACCGAGGAAAATGGAAGCAAAAGAGAAGAAATATGAGTGTTGGCGATATTGTGTTGATCAAGGACGAACGTCTTCCACCCACAAAATGGAACTTGGGAAAAATCACGGAAGTACATCCTGGGAGAGATGGACAAGTTCGTGCAGTTACTGTTTATTGCAACAAAAGGTGCGCAAAAAGACCAATAACAAAACTGTGTCCTCTACCCATAGAAGATAATGCTGAACCAATTACTGACATTGAAACCAAAGCAAGTTCTTCAGACCCGAAAGATAAACCCTCAATTTTATTGGGTAGAATAAATTTAAAGTCAGTTCTTTGGATGTGCATGTTGACGTTAGTCATAAGCACTATATCTGGCCAACAAATAAGCGAAAAGTACAAAATAACAAGTTTTGATACAACCCCAGGAATATACTTCGAAGATGTTGGCCATACAAACATGGTTGTTGGGTCGTGGAAAACTATAGTGTTCTTTTATTTGACCAACTACTGGGCAGATGTCCATACATACAGTAAATGCATAAAGCACATGAAGGACATCTGCCTAAGCACGAATCTATCAGAAGCGAACACCCTGCTTTGTGATAATAGCCTACATTTATTTGATCGACAATTGCAACAAATCGAAATAAACAATGACGTGCCGCGTCATGCAAACAATGACTCGCCACAGAGAATGAAGCAATCACCGTTTGATTTCATTGGAACAATCAGCAATAAATTGTTTGGCATTCTGGATCAAAACTTTGCGGTTCAATATGAGCAAACAATAGCAGAAGTCAGGGAAAATGACAACCATTTGTTGAATCTATTGAAAAATCAAACAAGCATAATAGATTCCACCGTCAACCTATTCAAGGAAGATCGCACGGCAACTCAAACCCAGTTGAGGATATTGTATAAAATGATTTCTAAGTTAGAAACTCAAGAAAGCAATGAACATGCCTTTCAGATGTTCATATCAACAGCCTTTCCTGCGATGTTGAGTATGATCAACTTCTTTAACACGCAAAGTACACTATTGGAGATCATACTGGCAACGCACAGTGGACAAATTCACCCCTTGATATTGACGGTTAACCAACTGAAGGTCGAACTCTCTCGAATTCACAACAACATTCCAAGAAATATGATGATACCAGGAGAAGGGAATCATGAGTCAATAATTCAGTTATACAAGGCGTTACAACCAAGAGCACGAGTGATGGAAAAAAATGTTATCATTGAGATAACGCTGCCACTTTTGTATAATGAAGAATTCAAAATGTATAAGCTTCTCTCGGTACCAGCTTGGCGGGGAAAAATTTCGCATTTATCGTGCCGTCATCAGACTATTTAATAGTTAATCTCGAAAGCGATCATTTCTACCCTCTTAACGAAATGTCATTTTCGATGTGTAGACAACGATTGTCAGGATCTTTCTGGTGTGACATGAACCATCCCCTATATCTTAGAGAGTCGACTGTAAGTTCTTGTGAAATGAGTCTCTTAAGACATACAAAAGAAATTCCACCGACTTGCGCCATTCAAATCGTCAATCCTCAGCTGTATTGGGTTCAAATGCACCATATGAATACTTGGATATACAGCACACCAAGTCCGGTCAAGGTAGACATAGCATGTGGCAAAATATCTTCGACAGCCCAGTTGATGACAACTGGAATAGTGCAGCTGCAACCAAACTGCAGGATTCTTCAATCAAGCATGATCATCTTTGGCCGACAGTCGGTAACCACGAGGATAACATCATCTTATTTACCGCTGCCAAATATTTCTGACTTTTCAAATGATCAGAATTATAATAACGAAGAGCCCCCTGTAGTAGGAACAAAGATCTCACAGCAGATATCAAAATTGCAGCATGAGATCGCTCTCCAAAAAAGCCAAGAAGTTCTATCGAACCAAATCCGAAGTCACAGAATACAACAATATTCAGTGAGTGGTGCAATAATATTCATCATCGTAATTGCAGTGTGCATTACCGCGCTGAAAGGGCTTAGGAGAAGGTCGGCCAACATCAAAATTGTGAATGCTCCCAACCCAGCACCACGTAGACGACGAAGTGAACCAGTTACGTCATCAATCTTCTCTGACGAACATTTCATCGTCTAGGCGGCCCCAGCATGTTGTGATCAAACAACAAACAAAAAAGGCAACACGACACCTGCATGGAAGAAGACACATAAAACTCCGCACACGACACACAGCGGACAGCAGGAAGGGGCAATACCCGAAAAATTATTATTCCTATCTTAGCAGTTTATATTTTTTGTACATAAATTTGTAGAATAAGCAATTTGATATTATTTAAGGCGAGCGTATGCTCAAATAAAGTTCAGTTGATAAGAAGAAATAGCCGATTTTCAACGTGACTTCCCCCCACCAGAGGTAAGGGGGTCATTTTCAGGTATTTCGTCAACCGGTTTGCTAAAAGCAAACAACGCCCGATAATCGATGCACATTCGCAATTCACCATTCTTTTTCTTAGTGAGAACTACTGAGGAGGCGTAAGGAGAATTACTTTCTCTAATTAGCCCTCTTGCCATCAGGTCCCTCACCTTTTATTAACTTCTTTTCTTTCCAGAACCGAAAGTGCTCTTGGCGAGCAATCGTCCGTAAGGTTGATTTTCATGTTATACCCATGGGGCTGACGTTCAATACAGGTCGGATTCAGGTAATTATTTTCGATTGCTATTTTGAGGGCATCTATTTGCTCCTCAGTTAATCGGTTACTCATTTCGAAGTCCAGCTCTGACTTACAGTTGTTAATAATAATAATATAATAATAATAATGGCGGCGCTACAGTCCGAGGGGGACCTGGTCCTAGCTTCTCAGCAACCACTCGTGTTGTGCGTGCTATTGTTCTCTCACGAGTGGACGTGGAGTGAACAGTTTAATGTTTACTCCAAACAGCGAGATTGAGAAGCTTTTTCTAGACCGTTATATTCTTTGAGCATTGTCAGTGACTCGAAAAAGGTGGAGCCGTGAACATTTTATTTTTTTTTAAATTGTTTGTCTGATCTTGGATTCGAACCTAGACTGTGAACACCGGACAAAACTAACCGGACTACCGGTATCAAATAAAGAAAAGAAACTCGTATAATTGCGATGCCCGACAGAATTAAGACTAAGAGCAACACTTACATAATTACCAGCATCGATGAAATCCTCGTTCTCTGCAGCCTCACATTCTTCCCCAGCAAACTCGGTGTTTTCCACAGCAGAGACTAAACTTCGGCGTACTAGCAGCTTCGGAGGATTTGGACAGCGTCTGTGGTCGTGGCCCATCTTCCAGCATCTAAAACAGGATCCCGGTGACCTCGTCTCAAACGGGCACTTGCTCTGGTAGTGCCCCATCTTGCAACAGTTGAAACAGCGTGTCTGTTCGCTAGCGCCAACAGTTTTCTTCTGGGTAGGTGGAGTACTACGATTTGCAGAACCTAATTGCATTCGCGGACGACTCTCTATAGATTTGATGTGGCCCATGATGCGCTCCTGATGCATCCCCACTGCCACCTTCAGCTGGTCGATTGTTGATGTCCCGCTCAGCAGCAAAATTGCGTCCTCCGGTGGTAGACGCATACCGTCGGCAATCATCCCGACGACTTCATGCTCCCGTAACTGGCTATGTTTGGCTAGCCCATTCATAACTCGAAATGACGTTGGAGTAAGAAAAGTTCTTGTTTTTTTTCAGAATACTTATTTGATGCTCCAGAGCGGCGAGTTCATAGTCGGCGGCTTCGTTTGACACGTGCACAGACGAGGAATTGGAAACGGTACTCGGGATGGTAACCGGGACGGCAGTAGCAGCGGGAGCAGCAGTGGCAGCGGGAGCAGCAGTGACAGCGGGAGCAGCAGTGGCAGCGGGAGCAGCAGTGGCAGCAGGAGCAGCGGTAGTGGCAGGAGCAGCGGTGACTGCGGTAGCAGCAGGGCCAGCGGTAGCAGCAGCAGCAGCGGACGGCGCGTTTGTAGCAGCGGTTGCGGCAGCTGACGCTGAAGATGGCATCTCGTCATCCACAAAAGATTCCTGCGCCTCCATATCTGCCTGCACTTCGTTTAATAGCGCCCGTAGTTGGACGACGGTAGCCGATGCGGGAAATTCTATTCCCATCTTCTGCAGGGCATTCACCAAATCGATTTTGTTATTTTTTTTCATTTTTCCACTTGGGATTACCCCACACTTGAAAGATTTAGTATTTAGTTTTTAAAACACGACGTGCTTCGTTTTCTCGCCTTGACGGAAGTGGCCATCTTTTATTTCTTTTCTTTCTTAACTTGTCAAAAAAAATACAATATGGCGTTTATCTTAATATCGCCGGCAGAGGGCATACAATTGGCATAAAAGATTTCTTAAGGATATTGTTACATTTATACCCTTACATATATAAGAATAATATTCAAAATATTCAATACCAGTCACTAATTCAGAAGTGTAATCAACAAACTGCTCCGTAATCCTAGGGGAGATGCACTTATCCGAAATTAAGGCCTATAAATCTCGTTTTGGGCTTAGATAAAATAAATTGACATACTGGGCTTAAAAAATCGCTTAAATTATTTATAATCACTGCCTGTAGGACCAAATTTTATTAAGTGTGGATACATAAGAATTAAACTAAAGGGAGAATTTAACGTAAACACATACGAATTTTCTAAATTCTGAAAAATTTTATAATTCTTATAATACCTCTATACTTTGGTACCAATTGAAACAGCGTAACAACAACAACAGCAGATATCCACGGCCGCCGACGAAAGTAGATTTTGCAGATTAACAGCGACTACGTCACTAGAGCGGGAGTACTGTGGCGACCTCCCTCAACGACTTCTGACAAAAGTAACTGTGGCGTTTTTATGCAGCGACTTCGATCAACAGAAGTAAGATTTCCTTTGTATGGAGCACGGATGACGATGACCACGCACACCGAAAATCAAAATCCCTGCAAAATGCAACGCATTCGTTGGCAATCGCGTTCCGTATTTCAATAAGTAAAGTACTGTGAAGTTTACTTAATTCAAATTGGGGAGTTTACCTTTGTTTCAATTTCCTTATTACGTATTGTAACAATAGCTGTTTTTTTGGTATGTAAAATTCGGATTAAGATTGGCAGTAAAACTCTGGATTATTTTCTTAATTTTTATTACAAACTTTATTCCGCTAGCACACTTTACTCTTTTCGAGCATAATCAAAAGTGAAGTCCGCCACAGTTCTCGATTGGATCTACTTTACCATCCGTATGAAGGGTCATGACGTGACTCATTACTAGAGGGTGCTGTTTTTATTCCACTGCATTACCATATTTTACATATATTACAACTCGGTCAACCTGACAGATGATCGACCTCGATCACAATAAACAAAAGTAGTGAATACATTAGTTATATGTTACAATTACAAACGCCGCTCTAATATAAATACCTAGCTACTTAAGTGATGCCTTCTGAACGCAGACAGTTGCAGTTCTTCCCGCAGAGACATTGTCATATGGTAATTGTGTCAGCTGACAGTTTTCGATATCTCTTACTACATAGCGATCATTCGGTAAGACCTCGTGGATTACCCGATATTTCTGAATAATTTTTTTATTAGTACCAACAGATACGTCAACTTGTTTAACGACTACATAGTCAACAACTTTATATGTTCCGGCGGGGGTACTGTTGTAGAAAATATTTCTCGTTATATTCTTGGGATTTCCTAATAGTATTTGAAGCTCTCGCCCGAGTAGCCTCGAAATCACAAGCTACCACGCGATTGAACTTGTCCTCCAGGTACTCGGATAGCTCATCGACCACAGTTCCTCGCTGCTCAACTCTGAAAAGAAATTTACTTGGGGACTCCTTAGCAGAACTATGAGTAGTGTTATTCATAGCATACTCCACCTGCGAAAATTTAACAACCCAATCAGCATGGTTAATCGGTTCAGTGACCTTGCTTGGAATAGCTTTAATTACTCTGTTTGCTCGTTCCACCTGGCCATTGGCTTGGGGCCTCTCCCCAAGCAACAGCAACTTTGACGTGGTCTACATTGCGACTTAGCAAATATTGGGCAAACTCTAAAGATGTGAAGCAACTGCCACGATCACTAATTATCCGTCTAGGCCGACTGTAGTAGCTAAAATATTTGTCAAGTGAAGCACACACTTCCGGCCCGAAGTGGTCGATATGAATGATATCGAAGGGTACCGGGTTTTTGGGTATACTGTACTTGTTACGATCATTTGACCTAGCTGGCGTCGAGTACATAATGCATTTTATGCAGTTCATTATGAAACGCTCGATCTCCTTTCGCATATTGGAAAACCAATATTTTCCAATCTGATTATAAGATTTTTCAATATCCAAATGGCCATTTTTTCGTGTACCAATCTGATTATGTTATCGCTCATTTTTGATGGCACACACAGTAAGAGCCGATCATTATTGACCTTACGGAACACTATCCCATCATGTAGTTCATATCATTCTGACTTGACCACTTGAAGACGTTTGCGGAGCTCTAAAATCATGCCAGAATAGGTTGAACTGTCAAATACATGTAAGACAGCCATAAGTCAGTCCAGCATCAACCATTGTATGAGCAACATCTCGCAAATAAAGCAAATAAAAGAAATTAAAAGTAAACGGACGTTTTATTTATCAACGCTTAATGCAACTTCATCGCTCGTGAAGGCAGCGGCTACATGACACCGATTTAGAGCATCTACGTGACCCATAGACGCCCCACTACGATTCTGTATCGTGTAATCATAATTCTCAAGTTACAATGCCCACCTGGCAGTTTTAGGATTCATATTCTTCTTGGATAATGTTAGGGTTAGCGAGTTGCAATCTGTGATAATCTTGAAAGTTATTCCTTCCAAGTACACGCGAAACCGTCTGTTAAGGATAGCTAAGGTTTCCAGTTCGAAACTGTGATACCTAGATTCGGCTGGGCTATCCGTTTTCGAGAAGTACGCCACTGGGTGAAATTTGATATCATCTTGACGCTACATCAGGACGGCACCAAACCCCTGACTGCTTGCATCCCAATGCAACTCAATTTCCTTGTTGGGGCTATAAATGGCCAAAATTGGAGCGGTAACCAGTTTATCGTGCAGTTCCCAAAACGCTTTAAATTATATCATTAAAATTATATATGCTTTCTTTACGTAGTAGATCTAAGAGGGGCTTTGCTATTTTGGAGAACGTGGGCACAAAACGGTGGTAATATGAGAATAGACCAAAACATCGTTGTAATTCAATTCGGTTATTACGGGTACTGCTAGTATTTTGAATATGTGAATTGGTTGGTCTTATACCAGCATTGCATGCCGAATAGCCAATATATTCTAACTCATTTTGTGCGAATTTGCACATTTTTAATTTAAGTTCAAGCCCGCGTTCATAAAGACGACGCAAAACTTCAGAAAGAACTTCCAAATGTGCTTTGAATTCAGCTGTAGCGATTAAAATATCGTCTAGATAGATAATCAGTTTAGCAACATCAACCATATCCCGAAATATTTCATGTAAGAAACGTTGGAAATTAGCCATTGCGTTCTTTAAGCCGAATAGCATGCGTATGTACTCATATTGTCCGCCTGGAGTAACGAAAGACGTAAACGGAATTGCATTTGCACGTGTACGTGTACCATTGTTTTCCGCCTAAAACTATATACAATACTCTATAAGTGGCAAAGGAAAATTATCCAGTTTTTCGGTTCAACGCCCGATAATCGATGCACATTCGCAATTCACCATTCTTTTTCTTAGTGAGAACTACTAAGGAGAATTACTTTCTCTAATTAGCCCTCTTGCCATCAGGTCCCTCACCTTTTATTAACTTCTTTTCTTTCCAGAACCGAAAGTGCTCTTGGCGAGCAATCGTCCGTAAGGTTTATTTTCATGTTATACCCATGGGGCTGACGTTCAATACAGGTCGGATTCAGGTAATTATTTTCGATTGCTATTTTGAGGGCATCTATTTGCTCCTCAGTTAATCGGTTACTCATTTCGAAGTCCAGCTCTGACTTACAGTTGTTAATAATAATAATATAATAATAATAATGGCGGCGCTACAGTCCGAGGGGGACCTGGTCCTAGCTTCTCAGCAACCACTCGTGTTGTGCGTGCTATTGTTCTCTCACGAGTGGACGTGGAGTGAACAGTTTAATGTTTACTCCAAACAGCGAGATTGAGAAGCTTTTTCTAGACCGTTATATTCTTTGAGCATTGTCAGTGACTCGAAAAAGGTGGAGCCGTGAACATTTTTTTTTTTTTTTAAATTGTTTGTCTGATCTTGGATTCGAACCTAGACTGTGAAGGTCTAATGCGCATGGGTCTACGGAGGAACCCACACGGCCACGGCGCCCACGACTTACAGTTGTTATCCTCTACGATTGAGGAGATAAAGTCTTCACTACAATACTCCCACAGCGGAACATCAAGAGCCGATAACAATAGAACGTCGGTTTGGCCTACATTCTTGCCTTTTTGAAAATCGTCGGCTTGAGACTCATCACCTTCATCTACGTCCAAGACACAACAACAGCCTACGCTACTTGTTTGCTTACAGTTAGAAGTGTTAACATCTTTATTAAATTCAATTCCAGATTCCATCTGGTTCGTAGGATTAACAACTATATCTTTCTTTAATTCATTTATATAATTAGGAATACGATTTATATATTGAATTCATTTGTAGTTTTCTTTTGAAATAAGTGAATACTAAAGGTATTTAAAAAATTGCGTCCCAAAATGGGCGGTATGTCATTATATTATATATATGTATATTTACGGAATTTAATAAAACTTTTAATTTAATGGGCGCCGTGGCTGTGTGCGGTCGTGCGTCGACCCACCCATGCGCATTAGACTTTCACAGTCTAGGTTCGAATCCAAGTTTAGACAAACAATTTAAAAAAAAATATTGTTCACGGCTCCACCTCTTTCGAGTCACTGACAATGTTCAAAGAGTATAACTGTCCAGAAAAAGCTCCTCAATCTCGCGGTTCGGAGTAAACATTAAACTGTCCACTCCACGTCCACTCGTGAGTGAACAATAGATCGCACAACACGAGTGTTTGTTGAGAAGCTAGGCCCAAATCCAGTAGAAAACTAAGATACGACACAGAAGAAGGGGTTAAGTACTATAACGTATCCGCCGGCGTCCCCCAAGGATCGGTGCTGGGCCCACTGCTCTGGAACATCATGTATAATGGAGTACTAAGGCTAAGGTTGCCCACAGGAGTAAATATCATCGGCTTCGCTGATGATATAGCTATTGTAGTCGTTGCGAAACACATTCACGAAGTTGAGTCAACCACGAATGCGACAATTGGCCAAATAAAGCTGTGGCTCGAATAAGCAGGCCTCGAACTAGCGGACCACAAAACGGAAGCCGTTCTCATCACGAGCAGAAAAACCGTGGAGTATATTAATATTCAAGTCGGCAACCAAAATGTTCAGTCAAAGGAAGCGGTAAAATATCTAGGAGTGATGCTTGATAACAGGCTACGCTTTAATAGACATGTGGATTATGTGAGCAAAAAAGCTTCGTCCATACAAGCGGCACTTTCCAGGATACTGCCGAACGTGGGCGGACCCGGATACTTTTAACTAGAGTCGTCAGCTCGGTTATTTTATACGCTGCATCAGTCTGGGCGGATACCCTCAAAAAAAATAAATCAACATGCCGGAAACTATCCTCGATCTACCGGCGATGCGCGTTAAGAGTAATAAGCGGCTACAGGACGATCTCGGACGAAGCCGCATTTGTTATAGCGGGAATGATCCCCATTGATATCCTTGCGGATGAGATGAGGAGGATTCACCACAGAAAACCCTTAATCCCAACGGAGGCCGGGGAAATAAGGAATATGAAAAAGGAAGAAAGGACTCGTTCAGTAGCTCTGTGGCAAACTCGATGGGATAGCACCACGAAGGGCAGATGGACCCATACCTTGATTCCACAAGTTTATACCTGGATTAGCAGATCGCAAGGAAACTGCAACTACCACCTAACTCAGTTTCTATCTGGCCACGGTGGGTACCGAAAGTACCTGCACCGTTTTGGCCATGACGACTCGCCGTACTGTCCAGAATGTCCAAACCAGGAGGAGGACGTGGAGCACGCATTCTTTTACTGTGGACGCTTCACAGACTGGAGAGGTAATCTACCAGACCCACCAGATCTAGTAAAGAGAATGATGGAGTCGGAAGATTACTGGGTGGACATATGCGGACGCATAAAAAAACATACAGGTTGAGCTGCAGAGAATAGAAGCAGCAAGAAGAGCAGTAGCAGCAGAAGCAACAGAGTCTGCTGAGGCACAGGAGTAGCATTAATTGCTTGCCAGCCCCGCGAAGTAATACCTAACGGCAGTTCCGCGGGGAGAGTGGTAGAAGAGTGCAGGGTCTGGGTTAGTACGTAGGCGTATTCCCTAAATCGAATACTTGGGTTTGCGAATCGTGCATGCTGATAGCACGGGCTATTAGTATCTTTCGAAGATTGCCACGTCCTTGGACGTAACCAAAAAAAAAAAAAAAAAAAGGCCCAAGTCCACCTCGGACTGTGGCGCCGGAATTATTATTGTTATTATTATTATTTCCCTTTGGCTTAAATCCACTTGCTACACTTCATTTGTGCAAAATGCCTTTTTGGATTATTTTTTCTACCAATGCTTCCACAATTTCAACATCTTCTTGAGATTTTAAACGAAGTTCCTCCGCTATGAGTTCAGACCGCAAATTATACATTGTTCTTTCTTCTACCCTGGTGGAATCTGTAAAGAATCTGTAAAGAATCTGTAAAGAAAACAACTGATGCGTTCGTGAGTCAGATTTCCTTATGTGGTGATAACGACCTGTGGGTAATGGATTCTGGTGCCAGTGACCACATGTGCCATCGTCATGAATGGTTTGTCAACTTCAAGCAATCGCTGACAAACGTTATAATTGGAAATGGAAAAAAGATCGTGACTCAACGAAAAGGTGATATAGACATTTTTGCATTTAATGGGTCAAAATGGATTGAAAGGCGTATTACCAATGTTCTATTGTATAAGTACCGGAAATTCATCTTAACTTGTTTTCCTCTGGAAAATCAATGGATCGGGGCTATGAATTACTATCAAACAGTGAACGTTGTGAATTTTTGGACAATTGTGGCAATCAGAAGCCGCAAGGAATATCAGAAGTTTTATAAAAATGGCAGAAAAGAGCCATGGCAACATCATTCGAATCTTCAGACAATGGTACTGAATTTGTCAATGAAGAATTGCGGTCATTCTTTTCAAGATATGGGCATTCATCATCAGCGTACAGTACCATATACACCTCAACAAAATGGATGCGCAGAAAGAGACATGCGGACTATAGTCGAATCAGCGAGAACCATGTTTCATGCGAAACAGATAAAGAAGCATTTTTCGACAGAGGCTGTAAATACAGCAGTTCACGTTTTAAGCCGCAATGTACAAGGAAAATCAGCTTATGAGCTATGATACAAAAAACCATCGAAGATGAAACATCTGCGGATATTTGGATCGAAGGTCTTCATATATATTCCAAAAGAAAAACGGCATAAGCTGGATTAAAAGGCGATAAAGTGTGTGTTCATTGGGTATGACAATAACTCTAAAGGTTACAGAGTCTGGAACCCAGAAACAAATGAAGTCCAAGTTTCACAAGATGCAATTTATCTGGAAGAACAATGGTGAATTCTTGCGGCGTTTTTAGCATTTAGCGGAAGCAAATGTTAAGGAGTTGGTGAACAAAAAAAGGATACATTGGCACTCGAAGTCTCTGACGAAGAGGTGAGTGACTCGCGTCCACTCGGTCCAGTGTGAAAGTGAAATAAAATAAAGACAAAAGTAGAAGAGATTAATTTAAGGAAAAAGACAAAGACTTGTATAACCGAGCGGTGGCCTGACGGTAGAGGCGTCGCCCGCCTCAGTACTCGGGTTCGAAAAAAAAAAAAAAAAAAATTTTGTTTTCAAAGCCCGGTTGACGAAATACCTGAAAATGACCCCTTACCTCTGGTGGGGGGAAGTCACGTTGAAAATCGGCTATTTCTTCTTATCAACTGAACTCTATTTGAGCATACGCTCGCCTTAAATAATATCAAATTGCTTATTCTATAAATTTATGTACAAAAAATATAAATTGCTAAGATAGGAATAATAATTTTTCGGGTAATGTCCCTTCCTGCTGTCCGCTGTGTGTCGTGCGCGGAGTTTTATGTGTCTTCTTCCATGTAGGTGTCGTGTTGCCTTTTTTTGTTTGTTCTTTGATCACAACATGCTGGGGCCGCCTAGACGATGAAATGTTCGTCAGAAAAGATTGATGACGTAACTGGTTCACTTCGTCGTCTACGTGGTGCTGGGTTGGGAGCATTCACAATTTTGATGTTGGCCGACCTTTTCCTAAGCCTTTTCAGCGCGGTAATGCACACTGCAATTACGATGACGAATATTATTGCACCACTCACTGAATATTGTTGTATTCTGTGACTTCGGATTTGGTTCGATAGAACTTCTTGGCTTTTTTGGAGAGCGATCTCATGCTGCAATTTTGATATCTGCTGTGAGATCTTTGTTCCTACTACAGGGGGCTCTTCGTTATTATAATTCTGATCATTTGAAAAGTCAGAAATATTTGGCAGCGGTAAATAAGATGATGTTATCCTCGTGGTTACCGACTGTCGACCAAAAATTATCATGCTTGATTGAAGAATCTTGCAATTTGGTTGCAGCTGCACTATTCCAGTTGTCATCAACTGGGCTGTCGAAGATATTTTGCCACATGCTATGTCTACCTTGACCGGACTTGGTGTGCTGTATATCCAAGTATTCATATGGTGCATTTGTACCCAATACAGCTGAGGATTGACGATTTGAATGGCGCAAGTCGGTGGAATTTCTTTTGTATGTCTTAAGAGACTCATTTCACAGGAACTTACAGTCGACTCTCTAAGATATAGGGGATGGTTCATGTCACACCAGATAGATCCTGACGATCGTTGTCTACACATCGAAAATGACATTTCGTTCAGAGGGTAGAAATGATCGCTTTCGAGATTAACTATTAAATAGTCTGATGACGGCACGATAAATGCGAAATTTTTCCCCGCCAAGCTGGTACCGAGAGAAGCTTATACATTTTGAATTCTTCATTATACAAAAGTGGCAGCGTTATCTCAATGATAACATTTTTTTTTGTAACGCCTTGTATAACTGAATTATTGACTCATGATTCCCTTCTCCTGGTATCATCATATTTCTTGGGATGTTGTTGTGAATTCGAGAGAGTTCGACCTTCAGTTGGTTAACCGTCAATATCAAGGGGTGAATTTGTCCACTGTGCGTTGCCAGTATGATCTCCAATAGTGTACTTTGCGTGTTAAAGAAGTTGATCATACTCAACATCGCAGGAAAGGCTGTTGATATGAACATCTGAAAGGCATGTTCATTGCTTTCTTGAGTTTCTAACTTAGAAATCATTTTATACAATATCCTCAACTGGGTTTGAGTTGCCGTGCGATCTTCCTTGAATAGGTTGACGGTGGAATCTATTATGCTTGTTTGATTTTTCAATAGATTCAACAAATGGTTGTCATTTTCCCTGACTTCTGCTATTGTTTGCTCATATTGAACCGCAAAGTTTTGATCCAGAATGCCAAACAATTTATTGCTGATTGTTCCAATGAAATCAAACGGTGATTGCTTCATTCTCTGTGGCGAGTCATTGTTTGCATGACGCGGCACGTCATTGTTTATTTCGATTTGTTGCAATTGTCGATCAAATAAATGTAGGCTATTATCACAAAGCAGGGTGTTCGCTTCTGATAGATTCGTGCTTAGGCAGATGTCCTTCATGTGCTTTATGCATTTACTGTATGTATGGACATCTGCCCAGTAGTTGGTCAAATTAAAGAACACTATAGTTTTCCACGACCCAACAACCATGTTTGTACGGCCAACATCTTCGAAGTATATTCCTGGGGTTGTATCAAAACTGGTTATTTTGTACTTTTCGCTTATTTGTTGGCCAGATATAGTACTTATGAATAACGTCAACATGCACATCCAAAATTTATTCTACCCAATAAAATTGAGGGTTTATCTTTCGGGTCTGAAGAACTTGCTTTGGTTTCAATGTCAGTAATTGGTTCAACATTATCTTCTATGGGTAGAGGACACAGTTTTGTTATTGGTTTTTTTGCGCACCTTTTGTTGCAATAAACAGTAACTGCATGAACTTGTCCATCTCTCCCAGGATGTACTTCCGTGATTTTTCCCAAGTTCCATTTTGTGGGTGGAAGACGTTCGTCCTTGATCAACACAATATCGCCAACACTCATATTTTTTCTCTTTTGCTTCCATTTTCCTCGGTGTTGTAGCTGGTTCAGATATTCTGACGACCAGGTCTGCCAAAAATCTTGAACCATTTTTTGAATCAGTAGCCATCGTGAGCGATAGCTTCTATTTTGATCCAGTGTGGAATCTGGTAAGGCATTTAGTGCTGATCCAATCAAGAAATGTCCCGGAGTCAAAATCGGATTATCGTCAATGTCGTTACTTATGCTGACCAATGGGCGGGAGTTTAAGCACGCTTCGATCTGTGTCAATGTTGTACAGAACTCTTCGAAAGTGAGCGTGGTATCACCTATGACTCTTTTGAGGTGATATTTCATAGATTTCACCGCAGCTTCCCACAATCCTCCGAAGTGGGGCGCAGCTGGTGGAATAAAATTCCATTGTATGCCATCTAATAGCATTTTATCTGCTACCTCCGTTTTAAGTTGTTTGGACGCGAGCTTGCAAATGTTCTGTAGCTCCTTATTTGCTCCTACAAACGTTGTTCCGCAATCACTGTAGAAATTTACACAGATACCTCTTCTGGATACAAATCTTCGTACTGCCCCCAAAAATGCTTCCGATGTGAGATCGCTGACTAACTCGAAATGAATTGCTTTCGTGGCGAAGCAAATAAAAACCGCGACATAGCCCTTTGTCGACCGATTTCTTCTTCCCTTTGTCATTCTTATTTGAAATGGCCCTAGAAGCACAGTCAGCAGGATTTTCGGCCGATCTTATGTGCCTCCATGAATCTGCATCTATTGCTGTACGTATTTTTGAAATTCTGTTCGAAATGAACAAGGTTTTGCTTAAAGAATCCTTTTTTATCCAAGCTAATACGATTATAGAGTCAGTCCAAGCGAATACTTTAATTACTTGAGCTCCAAAATTCTGTTTTACTTCCTTCAGGAGCTTCGACAATAAACTCGCGCCGCACAGTTCTAATTTTGGTATGGTGAGCTTTTCCTTTAACGGCGCAACTCTTGTTTTAGATGTCAAGAGTGTGATTGAATATCCATTATCATAGTAGACTCTGGAGTAAACTACTGCCGCGTAAGCTGCGTCTGAAGCATCACAAAACCCGTGTAACTCAATTTCTTGGATATTGTTTGTTTTGATCCATCTCGGAATTGTTATACTCTCTGCCTCTGGAAGTTCCCTTTTAAAGTTGTTCCAACAATGTTGTAGTTCTGCAGTAAGCGGCTCATCCCATTCGAGGTCTGCCTTCCAGATCTGTTGCATGAGTAACTTTGCAAGGATTGTCAGTGGTGAAAGCCATCCTAATGGATCAAACAACCTTGCTATTTCCGACAATGTTGTTCGTTTCGTTGAAACTGTCTTTCCCTTTATGTTAACTTTGAACTGGAAGGTATCGTTCGACGGATTCCAATGTATACCCAACGTCTTTATGGTATCTTCCCTATAGAAGGTGATTACAGACTGGCAATCAGACTTCGAGATGACATCTAGAAGTTCCTTGTGATTTGCTGCCTATTTCCGAAGATGAAAACATTTTAGTAATTCTATGAGCTGATTCTGAGCAACCTTGCAATCATGTAAAGTGTCACCTCCGGACATAAGGTCGTCAACGTAGAAATCTTTCTGTAAGATGTTCGAAGCGATTGGATAATCTTGTTCCTCGTCAGATGCTAATTGATGGGGTGTTTTGACAGCAAGGTACGGTGCGGAAGCTGTTCCGTATGTGACGGTAGTAAGTTTGTAGTCCTTAATTTTTTCATTTGATGAGGCCCGTTGATAGTTTTGATGTTTTTCGTTAATGTTGATTTGACGGTACATTTTCTCTATGTCCGCCGTGAACACATATTTGTGCCTTCGCCAACGCATAATAATGGTGGTCAATTCAAATTGTAGCCTTGGGTCCACCAGCATAAGATCATTGAGACTAACTCCGTTTGATGTCTTCGATGATGCATCGAACACTACTCTTACTTTTGTTGTAGTACTGTCGGGTTTAATGACTGCATGATGTGGCATATAGTACACACCTTCAATTCGTTTTTCATTTGAAGGGACTTCTACCATATGACCAAGACTTATAAATTGGGAACTGTCTTTTTAAATTTTTTTTCTAGTTACATTAGTCTTGCAACTGCTTTGTCTCGCGATTTTCCTAAACTGTACTTCTGTTCCAGTTGCTTGTTGAATGGAATGTCCACTGTATATCTACCGTGAATATCCCGTGAGTGTGTTTCTTCATATATTTTTTCACAACTAACGTCGTCCTGCGTCGAATGAACTTGTTCGGGTACCTCCTCTTGTTCCCAGAATTTCTTCAGTTGGGTTTCTAATGTTATTTGGGCAACCATACCCATGATTTTTACACTCGGTCGTTCGGATGACGTACGGCTTGTGATAAACCATCCAAATTGAGATTTTTGTGCAATGGGAAAGCCCTTTGGCCCTTTTTTAATGCCATTGAGAATGATATCTCCGTAAACGTCAGCTCCGAGAATCATGTCAATGCTACCCGGAATGTTAAATGTTGGGTCAGCAAGCAACAAATTTTTAAAATTGGTAGGAATTTCATTAAATTCGTTCTTGTTTGGTGTCAGTCTGGTTAGCGTTGGTAAAACAAGTGCAGGAACTAGTAATTGAAACTCTGACGCAAATCTTGGTGTCAATACCAGCTCTACTTTACTGCGTGCGGTGCCAGCGTCAGTTGCTCCTAAACCGCTGATTTCAGTATAAATTTTTTGTTTTGGCAGACGTAATGATTGTGCAGCTTCCTGAGTTATAAGTGTTGCCTGTGATCCTGGATCAATAAGAGCTCGCAGCCTTCTCTGGTGACCATCAATGTTCGTGGCCGTTATCAATGCTGTGGCAAGCAATTCACCTTGATTTTGATGTCTATAATTTGATTGTACTCCTTCCATACTGTCCATGTCTGCTATTTAGTGAATGATTATCAGCATGTCGTCTTGATATATAGTTCTCTTGGTGCAAAAGTGTGTGGTGTTTCCTATTACACTGCTTACAGGTTCGTAAGCTGACTAAATGAACCCCACGTTGACGTATCAAAACCCATTGTTGAGTAGAACCACAAGGCTTTAAAACTTATTAACATATTCTTAAAAACTAAAACTTAAAAAACTAAATTTAAAATCATTGTGAATTATGTATTATTGAATTATAACCAAATGGTATAAAATTTGAATTTAGCGCCTTACCAGCCATATTTTATTTAAATAAAAGAAAACTAAAATTTAACGAACACACATACATGTACACAATGGTCGAAAATAATGAAATAAAAAGAACACTTGTTAACGAGTACCCGAACCGTCCGCACGCGTTTTATTTTATTCGCCAACCCGCCGTTGTAATAAGAAAATAACGTATATTACAAAAAATATTGCAAATTTTCATGGTGCCCGAGCAGGAACAATAAAAAAGTTAAAAGTTAATATTATAAAAAGTGAAAAAAGGTGACAAGTGTCGTATACTGTGCACAAGTGCATTAAAAATTATATATACACACATAAAAAAAAAAAAAAAAAAAAAAAGGTATATACATATATACATCAACAAGTGTGCAGTGAAAAAAGTGCAAATAAAAACAAAAAAAAGTGCATAATTAATCATTCGCGCCGTGTAACACATATCCACATATACTCGTACATAACGCCAAATGGTTCATCCGAACTGCAACTGTGAGGAGTGCAAAAGGGAAGTTTCCTCTAAACAGGTATTCAACAAAAATTTAAAGCGTTTAAGATTGTAGAGCAATAGTTAATTGTGCTCCACTTTCAATTCTTGTCATCTTTGCATGTTATACTTACCACATATATATGTATATATAGAAGCAAACATAAAGTGATACATAAAGTACATACACATACATACAAACATAACATACATATATAGAATAAAACAAGTGCGCGATTTTCTTACAAATACAGAAAATTTATTGGCTTAAAACTAATAAGTACGCTAGAAAAAATTTAACAAGTCAGTTCAAATTAACGTTTAAACAATCGGTTTCAGAAATTTAGTGCTACGTTGTTCGTCCGTGCCATCGCGATCCTCTCCTCCGCTGCACCGCCATTGTCCTTTAGTGCGTATTTGACACAAAGGTATCAGTTTCCCAGCACTTCGCAAATAATTTATTGTCCGATCACTATAATTCGACACTGATTATCGAAATTTAATTGAATCACTCGCGCAATTTATTGAGTTCAAAAACCGATTTGACAGTTTATTAGTTACATTCGGTTTGTTTACATTTGCATTTTTTTAGCAATCCAAGTCACAGAGTGAATTCAGTGATCACAATAATTTTCAATTTTCGAAAGTGCATTCAGAGGAAATAATAATTAAGTGCGGCAGTTTCAAATATTTGTGAGAGAAAGAGTTAATTATTACACAAAGTTATTGTGTCGTATTTTCGGCTAAAGCACATTAATTGGTTCAAATTACGTACAGTGAGTGCGTGCCTATTTCGTGCAATAATTTTTAGGAGATTATTTGCTTTTAGGGCAATTTTAATTGAAACCAGTGCATAGCCAGTGGATAAGCTAATTCCACACAAGATACGAAGTGGTTTAACTGAAAAATTTCTCGCGCAAATAAAATGGCACCGAAGAGACAAGCATCTCCGAACAAAAACGACTCTCTTGAGCAGTTAAAGCATCAGAGGTCAATTATTGTAGCAAATATTTCTCGAGTTAAAACGGCATTAGAGGAAAAGACTATTTCGCAAAATCCAATTGAACTTGAATGTCGATTGGATTTGTTAAATTCATACATCGATCAAGCGTTGATATGTCAATCAGACATAGAACTAGCTGATCGCACAGACACGTTCCGCGGGGAATTAGAAGACTTGTGTGTATGTACAAAGTCGCTTATAATGAGTGCATTAAATAAGAGGCGAAAATCTAGCATTGCTGAATATTCCTTTGCTATGCCTCAACACTCTCGACTTCCGAAAATGTCTCTTCCCAAATTTAGCGGGAAATATGCTGAATATAAAAATTTTATCAGCTTGTTTGAAAGTTTAGTGGATAATGATCCAAATCTTCCAGATATTGAAAAATTCAATCATCTGATATCGTGTCTTTCCGGTGAAGCCTTAGGTACAGTAAAGGCTTTTGAAATTAGTGAACAGAACTATCCAAAAGCGTTGGCTAGTTTGAAGAGAGTGTATGATAACAATTGTCTAATATTTTTTGACAATATTTCTACACTTTTTGATCTTCCTGAGATCACAAAACCATCGGCATCTGCATTACGCAGCATGATCGATACCGTTTCTGCGATATATGACTCTCTTTTGTCATTAGGCGACGAAAAGAACATCACGAATGCAATAATCATTCATTTGGTGATGTCAAAAGTTGATGCAACCACGAGGTCGAAGTGGGAAGAGCAACTAGATTACAGCACTCTTCCCTTATGGAGTGATTGTGAGACAGCGCTCAACAAAAGGTACCAGCACATTGCTGCTGAAGACTCCTCCACATCACGTGTAAAGCCTTGTGACAAGCAGTCAAATCAAAAAAGAGATCTTGGTCGACAAAAGAACCAACGGTCATCGTTTTCGTGTGTTAATTCACAACAAAATCCCCAACAACAAAAACAACAACAACCAAATAAATTAAAATGCGTCTTTTGCAAATCAGACGATCATTTCATAACCGCGTGTCAGTCGTTTACCGCACTCCCGGTACTGCAAAGATTCGAATTTGCAAAAGGTGTTCCGATTTGCATTAATTGCCTTCGGAAAGGACACACAGTATCAAAGTGCAAATTCAGCCGGTGTAATGTATGCAATCGTGCGCATCATTCATTGTTACATCAATATGTAACAACGTTCAATAGTCAACAACCTTCGACCTCCCAAGCTTTGCATGCCTCTGCGGCAACTGACCATGTCATTCTAGCAACAGCCGTGGTCAAAATCAAATGCAAAAATGGCGACTTTCTGCCAGCGCGAGCTTTGCTTGATTCTGGCTTACAAGTAAACTTCATAACTGAGGAGCTAGTCCAGAGGCTGAATCTTCGCAAAGAAGACAATTCGTTGAACTTGCTCGGTATCGGTAAAACGAACTCAAAGGTTAATAAAAAGGTACATGCGGTTGTTAAATCCCGATTGAACGAGCATTCGTTCTCGGCAGACTACTGGATCATGTCATCTATTTCCGGATATCAACCAGATCATGCGATAAATACCGCAAGTTGGGATATCCCACGGAATATAGAGTTAGCAGATCCGTGGTTCCAGAAACCACAAAAAGTAGATTTGTTGTTGGGCGCAGAAACGTTCTTCGAACTTCTATCCGTCGGCCAAATCAAAAAAGGCCCGGAATACCCAACCATTCAAAAAACGCTTCTGGGTTGGATAGTATCCGGAAAATATTCAAATAGTCGAAATACAAACACAAAATTGTGTAGTATGGTATGCCAAACCGAGGAGGCCACCTCTCTTGACAAAATCGTCCAGAAATTTTGGTCATTAGAAGAAATTCCTGGAGACTCTAACAAAATTTTCACTCCAGAGCAACAAATGTGTGAAAAACACTTTGTTGATAACACAAAACTTTTGCCGGCAGGTAGATTTGAGGTAAAATTACCATTTAAGGTACCTCCTACCTCACTCGGAGCGTCGTTCGAGACTGCGAAACGACGATACCTCTCACTAGAGAGAAGATTATGTAGAGATATCGAACTCCGAGAAATGTACTTAGAGTTTATGAACGAATATCTAAGCTTAGGACATATGTCACCTACGAATAACGAAATCCCAAGAAGCCCACACTACTTCATTCCGCATCAATGTGTACTAAGGCCACAGAGCACAAGCACAAAGTTGCGAGTAGTGTTCGATGCATCGAGTCGCACTTCGACTCAGAAATCATTGAATGACATCTTGATGGTTGGGCCAACCATTCAAGAGGAGCTGTTTTCGACGTTGCTCCGTTTTCGCACGAAAAGGTACGCACTAACGGCAGACATTGCGAAAATGTACAGGCAAGTTCGAATTGCCGAAGAGCACTCGAATTACCAGCTCGTAGTGTGGAGGCAGCATCCATCCCAACCCTTACAGCATTTTCGACTGAACACAGTCACATATGGTACGGCGTCTGCACCATTTTTAGCAATACGGTGCTTGAAGATGCTGGGGGATGCATACAAAAACTCACACCCGTTGGGGTCTGAAGTTGTGCTGCGAGATTTCTACGTCGACGATCTCCTGACTGGTGCCGATGATATTGAAACCCTTGCGAAAACCCAAGGAGAAGTCAGATATATTCTGGAACAAGGCGGGTTCCAGTTAGCAAAGTGGTTTTCAAATCATCCAGCGTTTTACGAGGCTAATAGTCCACAAAAGGAAATCAGCTTCAATGAGCTAGATTCCACAAAAACGCTTGGAATACGGTGGCAACCAAAAGAAGATGTTTTCAAGTTCAACCTAGAAAACAACGTTGATCACCTACCGGCGACGAAAAGGAACATTTTGTCTGTTTCTTCGCGGTTGTTTGATCCTCTTGGATTACTCTGCCCCATAGTTACCAAGGCAAAAATCTTATTACAAGAACTATGGATTGCCAAACTAGACTGGGATGAGTCGATTCCGTTGCGCCTTGATACGAGTTGGCAGAACTTCAAAATGAATTTGACTCAACTTCGCGACATTGATATACCACGGTTTGTGAATACACATTCCAACGCGAAGTTGCAAGTTCAATGACTTGCCGACGCTTCGATGAGAGCGTATGGTTGCTGTATATATATACGCAGTCAAACCGAAGAAGGTATCAAGTTGACGCTGCTAACAGCAAAGTCCAAAGTGGCCCCTTTGAAAACTAAATCGCTTCCGCGATTGGAGCTTTGCGCAGCGCATACTCTATCCAAATTATGGATGAGAGTATCGGCAATGTTGAATCTCCAAGTAGAACAATGTGTATTTTGGACAGATTCCGAAATTACGCTACATTGGATAAGGACTCATCCATCAACACTAGCAACCTTTGTGGCAAATCGGGTGGCAGAAATCCAAGAGTGGACGCAAAGTTGCTCATGGAGACATGTCCCTACTAAACAAAATCCGGCGGATATAGTTTCCAGAGGTTGCAACGTGGACGAACTTAAAAGTTCCATTTGGTTCACGGGTCCACAGTTTCTTCTGGAAGAGCAGACTAGTTGGCCAGTCAATGCTCATTTTGAACTACCGCTGAGTGATGAGGTACTGGAAAAGCGAAAAACGAAATGTGCGTTAATAGCCGTCGAGAAATCCCAAAAAATCGGGATGGAAATAATCGACAAGGTTTCGTCACATGCAAAATTAGTAAGAATTTTTGCATATGTTATGCGGTTTATTCGAAGACTTAAGAATAAAACCGAACAATTCGAACAGGTACCTACGGCAAAAGATTTAAAGTTGGCCTTTCTAAAACTAATAGAGATTGTTCAACACTACGAATTCGAAGAGGAATTTCGTAAGTTAAAACGCAAAGTCGCACTTCCGTCAAACATGCAAAAACTCAATCCGTTTCTACATGAATACGAAGACAGTAACTGCACATTTACACTGCTTCGCGTGGGTGGTCGTCTTCTTCATGCGCCGATTGAGTACGATGCCAAGTTTCCGCTTCTATTAACAAAAAATACCACCTTTATCAAAGGGTATTTGCGGTATTTGCACATAAAGAACTGCCATGCTGGTCCGAAAGCATTAGTAGCGCTGCTTCGACAGAAAATATGGCTAGTTAGTGCTCAAGAAGCATGCAGGAAAACGGTACAAAGCTGTGTACATTGCTTTAGGTACAGGCCAAAACTGCTGACGCAGATAATGGGCAATCTACCAGCTGACCGTTTGAGAGCACAACGGCCCTTTCTTATATGTGGCGTTGATTTTTGTGGTCCCGTCTATACGTCCATAAGAATACGTGGTAGACCCCCAGTCAAAACCTACATTGCTGTGTTTGTCTGTTTCACGTCCAAAGCTGTTCATTTTGAAACGACAACTAATCTGTCTTCGGACACTTTTATTCTCGCCCTTAAAAGGTTCATCGCCCGACGAGGAATTCCGCAGACAGTCCACTGCGACAACGGGACGAACTTCGTGGGAGCTCAACGGAAGCTGGAGGAAGCTCGCCAACAATTCGAGGGAGGGCAAGAAGCAATACGCCAGTATGCAGCAGAGGAAGGGTTCAGCTTCGCCTTCATACCACCAAGGGCCCCTCACTTCGGCGGTCTATGGGAAGCGGGGGTGAAGTCAGCCAAGGGCCTTCTGCAGCGAACCGTGGGGAACGCACTTCTCACAAGCGAGGAGCTGCAAACCGTCCTCAGCGAGGTAGAAGCGATCCTCAACTCAAGGCCCATCGCTCCACTCAGCGCAGATCCAAACGACGGCGAGGCGCTCACACCCGCACACCTGCTAATAGGAACATCGCTGCGAGCACTACCGCCGGAACAAGTGCCGGCACGTCAACATACTTGCTTAAGAAGATGGCAGCTTGTATGCTGTCTCAAGCAGCAGTTCTGGCGGAAGTGGTCAACGGACTACCTAGCCGGCCTCCAACAACGCAGCAAGTGGGTGCAAGAGCAACCAAATCTCGCCGTGGGAAAAATCGTCGTGGTCCACGAGGAAAACGCGCCACCACAGCAATGGACGATAGGGCGAATCGTCCAAGTCATAGCAGGAGAGGACGGCAAGGTGCGAGTGGCGGACGTAAGGACTCGAGGCGGCGTAATTAGACGCCCCATTGTAAAGCTCGCGGTTCTACCTGAGCAAAATTGAAGACAGCAGTCCTTCAACGCGGCCGGTGTTGAGTAGAACCACAAGGCTTTAAAACTTATTAACATATTCTTAAAAACTAAAACTTAAAAAACTAAATTTAAAATCATTGTGAATTATGTATTATTGAATTATAACCAAATGGTATAAAATTTGAATTTAGCGCCTTACCAGCCATATTTTATTTAAATAAAAGAAAACTAAAATTTAACGAACACACATACATGTACACAATGGTCGAAAATAATGAAATAAAAAGAACACTTGTTAACGAGTACCCGAACCGTCCGCACGCGTTTTATTTTATTCGCCAACCCGCCGTTGTAATAAGAAAATAACGTATATTGCAAAAAATATTGCAAATTTTCACCCATGGTGGCTATTGCTGATAGACCTTCCTTTGTTGCATCCAAGATTACCTTGACTGGTGACTGGTTTCCTTGATGACCAGCCTTGAGAATTTTTTCGATATGTACTCCAAAAATTTTCCTTTCATTGTCATATCTCGCCTTTAGTGTTTCCCAGGCCGATGTAATGGCCTGGTTAAATGCTGAATGAGTTGCATTGGTTCTCCTTCCAAATGCGTTTTCAGGTACTCCATCTTTTCTGTAGTGCTGAGTGTGGTTTTGTTGTGTATAATAATTGTAAATATATCACAAAATGATTGCCACTCCAAATAGTTTCCTTTAAATATCGGAATTTTCAGTTGCGGCAATCGAACTTCAGTTTGATGGTGTCTTTCTTCAACCTTCAATTGGTTTGTTTCGCTGAGTTTGGATGCCATCTTATGAAGACACCGATTCAATTCCTTCTGAATTTCCCTGTGTTCGTCTTTTATTACGTAGTTTGTTTTCAGATCATCCTCTGAGGCGTTGATCATGAAGTTTTCATGTAACTCGCTGAAGCTTCTTGACTGCTCTAGCAATATTTTTTGTTGAAAGTCGTGGACTTCCGTTGTATAGCCAATTAAAGTGGCTTCTTCAAATTCCATTATGTTGCTTAGAATGGAATTGATTTTAATTTTCAATTTGCGCAATCTTTGTGATTGCTCATGCCCTACTTTTTCTTCTGTGGGAGCTGGTTCGCATACATATGGGCTTGTATTTTATATTTTTGCTCTTAACTCCTCGTAGAGTTGTTGCACTTTCTGTGCTGTTTTGTTTGCATGTATGGAGTGTCATGCTTTACCACTTCTCGAATTGTCTTGTTGTTTTCATAAAACTCTGTCCAGATTTCATCTATTTGAAGTAATTTTTCTTCCAAGTACTTATCAGTTTTTCGGACAGGACTGTCTTTTGAAAAGTTCCTGCTAGTCCTCTCTAGATTCTCTGCTAGAGATTTTTGCCTAGCTACTATGATTATTGACACTACCAGTGTGAGCCCTGGTTACGCTTTTTATGTCCAATGTAAACCATAACATGACATGGACACGCTTGTACACTTCCAGTGTGAGAACTGGATACGCTTTTTCGAACGCGGTTCGTTCCTCGAAGGACCAATGTTTGCTTTTAGCAAACCGGTTGACGAAATACTTGAAAATGACCCCTTACCTCTGGTGGGGGGAAGTCACGTTGAAAATCGACTATTTCTTCTTTTCAACTGAACTTTATTTGAGCATACGCTCGCCTTAAATAATATCAAATTGCTTATTCTACAAATTTATGTACAAAAAATATAAATTGCTAAGATAAGAATAATAATTTTTCGGGTATTGTCCCTTCCTGCTGTCCGCTGTGTGTCGTGTGCGGAGTTTTATGTGTCTTCTTCCATGTAGGTGTCGTGTTGCCTTTTTTTGTTTGTTGTTTGATCACAACACAGTGTTGGTGTAAGTGGCCGAAGATGGAACCGAGTGAACGGCCCACGGTCAATAAATCAGGCGATGTAAAACAACCGACACATCAGACCACCGGGAAGAAACGCGAGTTATATATGGTTATATGACTTTCGACAATTTTTATCAAGAACGAAAATCAAAAACACAATCAATCACTTTTTACTCTTTTTATTTTAATCCATCAATGAATTCTCGGATGTCATATGCACCGACATCGACCCATGCCATTCACTTGCTCGAATTGTTATCGTCAGCAGAATGGCACGATCGTCGTTGCAGGAACAGAGTCAGCGAAAATATGTTCTTTTAAAATACACTCGGAGGTGGTCGTTGAACCTCTGGTACTTCCGCTAACTCGATGCCTGCTGTATATATAACACCCCCACGGCCAAAGAAAGAACTCTCCTGAGTTCTGTTACAATTCTTATTTTTGTACCTGTCAATTTAAATGTTACAAGTACTGTTATTCATACTGTACTAATATTCATACTGTAAGAAACATTCTTATGAAATTTAAGTTCTTTAATTTGTTTTATGTTTTCTACACTATTCATTATTATTTCAGCAAATTTTATTGGTTTAACAAATATTTCCTTTACATTGTTTGCTGGATAATAGTACTATCAGTTACAGTAATTTTTCTATTATAAAATTTATCTTAGAGTTTCATTATTTAGGTTTATTAACAAAATGGATTCATCATCTATTTCTTCTATGCTAGTTACATTATTATAAACTAATGAACATGATTTCTGAGAGATACAATGTTTACTATTTAAATGTCTAGAATGAGCTTTTTCATTATATTCGTTTATTTGGTAATTTATTTCAACAATTAATTCTTCTGATGCATCAATTTGCCAATTATTGGAGTTTGGTATGGGTTTGATTAATTGTAACTCTGTTATTATATAATTCACTGGAATTTTTATTGCAAATATTAAACAATCGTTCTTATATTCCATTACTTCAGCTTTCAAAAGTTTTACTTTGTGAAAATCTATAGAAATTAACTTCAAACAATTTGATTTCCTCTGCCGTTAGTATACTTGGGTGATTGAGAGATTATTCTTTGCGGAGGCAATGTTATCCTGAATCTGGTAGATCAGATTCTTTCTAAATTTCTTAACTTAATAATTTGGTCTATGAATAGTACCTGTAAGTTTTAGAGGTCGTTTAATGATTGCTTTGTGAACATTCTTTAAAGAAGCTAATCTATTATATGGTTCGTCTTTATGCCTGAGTCTTTTGTAGTTTCTGATATGTCCAACAGCCCTATTTTCACTATAACATTCTCTGTCAAAATTTATTTTGTTTATGATATGATGTTTTGATCTGTTTATTTTGGATTGGAGATCTTGAACACTTATATTTTCCTTTGCATATCTAGGGGTACACTTGATTGTCGAATGATACCTATCGTTATATTTTCCAATAACAATTTGCATCTTCATTTCAGTTGAGAGTTCATTATCCTCAATACTTGTTAGCATCTCTAACAAAGCTCTATATCGGCATTGCTGGTATGGTTGTTCGGTATTGTTAAATGAACTTCCACATTTTCATGATGTAAGTAATCAAGGATTTGCTCTACCCTAAATTCGTTATCCATTATGATCTTGGTAGGTTCTCCGAACTTCGCAAAGTGTTCCATTATACAAGTTTTTTTCGCTCTCCAGTTTCGATCTACTATTGTATATACTGCTGCAAATTTAGTTAATTTATCAATGACTGTTACAAAAGCTTGTTTTTTGAAGTGAAATATATCAAGATACATCAAGATGATGACTTCATTTTTATTTGTTGGCGTTTCTGTAATTTGGAACTTAGGCCTTATTGGTTTTCGATCATATTTTATTTGTCGGCACTTGTCACAGTTACTTATTATCAGCTGTATATGCTCTCGTAATTTTGGAAAGTATATTTTATCTTTTAGGTTGTAGTAACATTCATTCATTCCACTGTGCATGGATTCTTTCGTATGATATAAGGATAACTGTTTATGTAATTCTACCTCAGTAAATATTTCAACTGCTCTTTTTGAACAACATATAAATTTAACTTTTGAACCTATTGGAAACATTGATATTAACATCAATTGTATTTTATTATAATCCCTGTCTGATACTTCCGAAAAAAATTCCGACATATCCTGTTTTTACATATTGCTTCATTAGGTCTTTTATTTTATTTTCATTTTCCAGAGGGTTTAATTTAATTATTCTTCTTTTATGTATTATTTTAGATTCTTCTTCGGGAGAATATGTTAACATAATTTGTGTCCTATATTTATTTACAATGTCCTCTTTTATTCCTATATGGTCTAAAATCTGCTCATCAACTGAATGTTGTGTATCGGAAACATCTAGATTAGATTCTTCTTCATTTTCCATATTTATCTTATCCGAGTTTTCTAATCTACTTAAATAATCTGCTACTTTATTCTCTTTACCTTGTAAATAATCTATTTCATAATTATATTCTTGAAGTTTTAACAGCTATCTTTGATGTCGTTGCGAAAAATCATTCCCTTTATATTTGCTGTTGAGATATTTTATCGGAACATGGTCCGTGACTATCTTAAACTTATTCCTGTATAAATATGGTCTAAAGTAATTCACTGCATATATAATTGCTAAAAATTCTTTGTCTGTTGTACTATAGTTTCTCTCATGATTATTTAATGTCCGTGATATATAACAAACAGGGTGTCCCTGTTGTGACAGTATTGCTCCAATAGCGTAGTCACTAGCATCTGTCGTTACAACAAACGGTTTGTCAAATTGTGGGTATTTCAAAATTGGATGTGACGATATGAGACTTTTTAGATTTTCAAATGCAGGGTCGTTTCTGTTTATTTTGATAACTTTTTTCAAATATTTAATCATAGGATAAGCTACTTTTGAATAATCCTTTATGAATTTTCTGTAAAAACCTGTAGCTCCTAAGAATCCCTTCAATTGCCTTTCAGTTTTACGTATTTATAAATTTTGTATTGTTCTAATCTTTCCTGGATTTGACATGATTCCATCGGTTGATAAAATGTGACCCAGAAATTTTTAAGGAAGCTACATTTGTCTGCTTGTATTTTTAAATTGTGCTCTTGAAGTCTAGAAACAATTTTGCTTAGAGACTGTTCATGTTCTTCTAATGTTGTAGAGAAAACTAGTATATCATCGAGATAAGATTTATGTATTCTCGGAGAATCTCATTCATTAGGCGTTGAAATGTTGCCGGGGCATTTTTCAACCCGAACGGCATTCGAACATATACATACAGTAACGAAAGCGGTTTTTTCTATATCTCTTTCGGCTACTAATATTTGATGATACCCCTTGGCTAGATCCAGGGTACTAAAATATTGTGCTTTTCCTAATTTGTCAAGGATGCTATCAATATTTGGTAATGGGTACTTATCATCGATAGTAACTTGGTTTAACCGTCTATAATCTACAACAATTCTGAACTTTTGTATACCTGAGTTATCTTTCTTTTTCGGTACTATGATAATTGGTGAACTATATCTGCTTTGACTTTTTCTTATAATCCCTTGTTTTTCGATGCCATCCAATTATCTCCTTACTTCTTTCTCATGTTGCGGTGGATAACGATACAGTTTTGAATTAATTTGTTCTTCAGTCGTTGTTTTTATTTCATGCACAATGGTATTTGTTAATATATCTCCTTCTTTATAAATAAGTTTATTGAACTTCTGAATTAATTTCTCTATTACACTTCTTTCTTTATCGTTCAAGTGATCTAACTGAATATTTTGCACTCCACTTACTTCAAGAATATTAAGCTCATTTTCAAGAACTTTTACCAAGAACGGAAGGCTCACTCCATTAGTCATAATAATTTACTGATTTCTTTAAAATTTTTCTGAATCCAGTCCATCCTTAATAATAAATCATATGGCTTTTCGAATTTCATTGCAATCCATTTCATTCTTGCATGTTCAGAATATTGAAATTCTGCGGGACATAATGTTGCAACAGTTTTGTTAGGTTTAGTTATTTCTCCTTCTATTGTATTTATTGTTGTTGAAGTGTTATTAACTACATTGTACTGTAATTTAGAATTTTGATTGAGTATACTTATTGCAGACCCTGTATCTACCAAAGCTAAACATTTCTGTTCTTGTATTGTCAGCTTTACAAAAATTTTATTACGGTCCGAGGCTAGTTTATAAAAAAATCAAGTGTATTAGCTTCAGGTATGCTTGCAGTATCAACTTCCATTGGACGTCTACTTTGTTGGCTTTCTCGATTATTTATAGTATCTACCTCCATTGAACGTCTACTTTATTGTTGTTATTACATCGAATCTGTTGTGATCTATTTAAATTTCCATTTTCTCTTGGATACCTATTACTGCTATTATTAAAATGCCTGGAGTAATCATTAAATCGTCTTTGAGTACTATTATTTTCACTAGTTGAACTGTGATTATTATTATAATTGTATCTATACTGATCTGGGTTTCGGTTTGAGGTCTGTCTTCTGGGAATCCTATCAAAACTTCTATTCAAATTATTTGTTTTTAAATTAGTTTCATCCTGTCCAATAAAATCATTTATTATATATCTAAGAAAGGTTATCTTTATTCATAATGGCATAAGCCAAGGAACCTGACACTAATTGTTTGACTTTTTGTATTAAAATTCCGCAAAAAATACCTGTCATTAACCTACCATTACTAAAAGCGGCGTATTCAGTTATATCCTCGACAAGTTTTCTTATTTTATTGTCTAAATCTAAAACACTACTTACAGTTAAACATCCTATTTCTCTGGTGATGGTCATCTGATCCTTGGATGCTCTGTAGTGTTTCAGGAGTTTCACCTTGCACTCAGCCCAGTTCGTTGGTCGGTTGACGTTTAAGAAATTCTTCGCAGCTCCTTGTATTTTTAAGTCGTATATAGCATTGAATATATTATTCGCTTCTTCACCTTGGCTTGGTATGATTCTTGTCACAGAATCGATAAATGATGGGAGTGTTCCCAGCTCTCCAATAAATGGTGGGATGTATTGAATCTCCTTCTCGATTTTGACTCGGGGATTTTGTGCCTGATTATTTTGAATCACTATCGTACACATCGCTGTAGTAGCTCCTGGTTTGTCATGTTTCTTCTGCTATCGAATATTTTTTCTCGTTCTTGTTGACGATGAATCTTGAAGCTTTATTTTTGTTGTGTAGGATTTCCGTTTATTGACGATGCCAATGTTGAAGCCGACTTTAATCAGTGTCGTTTCTACGTGGTGCACTTTATCACTCACTTTGTATCTCACTTTTATAATTGTTCTAACCGTAGTGTCGTTTCTACATAAACCACTAAATTGTTCTTTGGTTTACTATGTATAACTTTAAACTTTTCGGAAAAACAACAAAAAAAAATTATACTAACCCGACTGCGCCAGTTATATTTGGTTATATCGACTTTTGACAATTTTTATCCAGAACGAAAATCAAAAACACAATCAGTCACTTTTTACTCTTTTTATTTTGATCTTCCCGTTTTAATTCCAATCCATCAATGAATTCTCGGATGTCATATGCACCGACATCGACCCATGCCATTCACTTGCTCGAATTGTTATCGTCAGCAGAATGGCACGATCGTCGTTGCAGGAACAGAGTCAGCGAAAATATGTTCTTTTAAAATACACTCGGAGGTGGTCGTTGAACCTCTGGTACTTCCGCTAACTCGATGCCTGCTGTACATATAACACCCCCACGGCCAAAGAAAGAACTCTCCTGAGTTCTGTTACAATTCTTATTTTTGTACCTGTCAATTTAAATGTTACAAGTACTGTTAGGACTAAAACTATTACAAGCATACTAATATTCATACTGTAAGAAACATTCTTATGAAATTTAAGTTCTTTAATTTGTTTTATGTTTTCTACACTATTCATTATTATTTCAGCAAATTTTATTGGTTTAACAAATATTTCCTTTACATTGTTTGCTGGATAATAGTACTATCAGTTACAGTAATTTTTCTATTATAAAATTTATCTTAGAGTTTCATTATTTAGGTTTATTAACAAAATGGATTCATCATCTATTTCTTCTATGCTAGTTACATTATTATAAACTAATGAACATGATTTCTGAAAGATACAATGTTTACTATTTAAATGTCTAGAATGAGCTTTTTCATTATATTCGTTTATTTCGTAATTTATTTCAACAATTAATTCTTCTGATGCATCAATTTGCCAATTATTGGAGTTTGGTATGGGTTTGATTAATTGTAACTCTGTTATTATATAATTCACTGGAATTTTTATTGCAAATATTAAACAATCGTTCTTATATTCCATTACTTCAGCTTTCAAAAGTTTTACTTTGTGTTAGTATACTTGGGTGATTGAGAGATTATTCTTTGCGGAGGCAATGTTATCCTGAATCTGGTAGATCAGATTCTTTCTAAATTTCTTAACTTAATAATTTGGTCTATGAATAGTACCTGTAAGTTTTAGAGGTCGTTTAATGTTTGCTTTGTGAACATTCTTTAAAGAAGCTAATCTATAATATGGTTCGTCTTTATGCCTGAGTCTTTTGTAGCTTCTGATATGTCCAACAGCCCAATTTTCACTATAACATTCTCTGTCAAAATTTATTTTGTTTATGATATGATGTTTTGATCTGTTTATTTTGGATTGGAGATCTTGAACACTTATATTTTCCTTTGCATATCTAGGGGTACACTTGATTGTCGAATGATACCTATCGTTATATTTTCCAATAACAATTTGCATCTTCATTTCAGTTGAGAGTTCATTATCCTCAATACTTGTTAGCATCTCTAACAAAGCTCTATATCGGCATTGCTGGTATGGTTGTTCGGTTTTGTTAAATGAACTTCCACATTTTCATGATGTAAGTAATCAAGGATTTGCTCTACCCTAAATTCGTTATCCATTATGATCTTGGTAGGTTCTCCGAACTTCGCAAAGTGTTCCATTATACGAGTTTTTTTCGCTCTCCAGTTTCGATCTACTATTGTATATACTGCTGCAAATTTAGTTAATTTATCAATGACTGTTACAAAAGCTTGTTTTTTGAAGTGAAATATATCAAGATACATCAAGATGATGACTTCATTTTTATTTGTTGGCGTTTCTGTAATTTGGAACTTAGGCCTTATTGGTTTTCGATCATATTTTATTTGTCGGCACTTGTCACAGTTACTTATTATCAGCTATATATGTTATATATATGTTCTATATATATATGTTCTCGTAATTTTGGAAAGTATATTTTATCTTTAAGATTGTAGTAACATTCATTCATTCCACTGTGCATGGATTCTTTCGTATGATATAAGGATAACTGTTTATGTAATTCTACCTCAGTAAATATTTCATCTGCTCTTTTTGAACAACATATAAATTTAACTTTTGAACCTATTGGAAACATTGATATTAACATCAATTGTATTTTATTATAATCCCTGTCTGATACTTCCGAAAAAAGTTCCGGCATATCCTGTTTTTACATATTGCTTCATTAGGTCTTTTATTTTATTTTCATTTTCCAGAGGGTTTAATTTAATTATTCTTCTTTTATGTATTATTTTAGATTCTTCTTCGGGAGAATATGTTAACATAATTTGTGTCCTATATTTATTTACAATGTCCTCTTTTATTCCTATATGATCTAAAATCTGCTCATCAACTGAATGTTGTGTATCGGAAACATCTAGATTAGATTCTTCTTCATTTTCCATATTTATCTTATCCGAGTTTTCTAATCTACTTAAATAATCTGCTACTTTATTCTCTTTACCTTGTAAATAATCTATTTCATAATTATATTCTTGAAGTTTTAACAGCTATCTTTGATGTCGTTGCGAAAAATCATTCCCTTTATATTTGCTGTTGAGATATTTTATCGGAACATGGTCCGTGACTATCTTAAACTTATTCCTGTATAAATATGGTCTAAAGTAATTCACTGCATATATAATTGCTAAAAATTCTTTGTCTGTTGTACTATAGTTTCTCTCATGATTATTTAATGTCCGTGATATATAACAAACAGGGTGTCCCTGTTGTGACAGTATTGCTCCAATAGCGTAGTCACTAGCATCTGTCGTTACAACAAACGGTTTGTCAAATTGTGGGTATTTCAAAATTGGATGTGACGATATGAGACTTTTTAGATTTTCAAATGCTGAAATATATTGAGGGTCGTTTCTGTTTATTTTGATAACTTTTTTCAAATATTTAATCATAGGATAAGCTACTTTTGAATAATCCTTTATGAATCCCTTCAATTGCCTTTCAGTTTTACGTATTTCTAAATTTTGTATTGTTCTAATCTTTCCTGGATTTGACATGATTCCATCGGTTGATAAAATGTGACCCAGAAATTCGGTGTTCTTTTTAAGGAAGCTACATTTGTCTGCTTGTATTTTTAAATTGTGCTCTTGAAGTCTAGAAACAATTTTGCTTAGAGACTGTTCATGTTCTTCTAATGTTGTAGAGAAAACTAGTATATCGTCGAGATATGATTTATGTATTCTCGGAGAATCTCATTCATTAGGCGTTGAAATGTTGCCGGGGCATTTTTCAACCCGAACGGCATTCGAACATATACATACAGTAACGAAAGCGGTTTTTTCTATATCTCTTTCGGCTACTAATATTTGATGATACCCCTTGGCTAGATCCAGGGTACTAAAATATTGTGCTTTTCCTAATTTGTCAAGGATGCTATCAATATTTGGTAATGGGTACTTATCATCGATAGTAACTTGGTTTAACCGTCTATAATCTACAACAATTCTGAACTTTTGTATACCTGAGTTATCTTTCTTTTTCGGTACTATGATAATTGGTGAACTATATCTGCTTTGACTTTTTCTTATAATCCCTTGTTTTTCGATGCCATCCAATTATCTCCTTACTTCTTTCTCATGTTGCGGTGGATAACGATACAGTTTTGAATTAATTTGTTCTTCAGTCGTTGTTTTTATTTCATGCACAATGGTATTTGTTAATATATCTCCTTCTTTATAAATAAGTTTATTGAACTTCTGAATTAATTTCTCTATTACACTTCTTTCTTTATCGTTCAAGTGATCTAACTGAATATTTTGCACTCCACTTACTTCAAGAATATTAAGCTCATTTTCAAGAACTTTTACCAAGAACGGAAGGCTCACTCCATTGGTCATAATAATTTACTGATTCTTTATACTGATTTCTTTAAAATTTTTCTGAATCCAGTCCATCCTTAATAATAAATCATATGGCTTTTCGAATTTCATTGCAATCCATTTCATTCTTGCATGTTCAGAATATTGAAATTCTGCGGGACATAATGTTGCAACAGTTTTGTTAGGTTTAGTTATTTCTCTCACATTGTACTGTAATTTAGAATTTTGATTGAGTATACTTATTGCAGACCCTGTATCTACCAAAGCTAAACATTTCTGTTCTTGTATTGTCAGCTTTACAAAAATTTTATTACGGTCCGAGGCTAGTTTATAAAAAAATCAAGTGTATTAGCTTCAGGTATGCTTGCAGTATCAACTTCCATTGGACGTCTACTTTGTTGGCTTTCTCGATTATTTATAGTATCTACCTCCATTGAACGTCTACTTTATTGTTGTTATTACATCGAATCTGTTGTGATCTATTTAAATTTCCATTTTCTCTTGGATACCTATTACTGCTATTATTAAAATGCCTGGAGTAATCATTAAATCGTCTTTGAGTACTATTATTTCCACTAGTTGAACTGTGATTATTATTATAATTGTATCTATACTGATCTGGGTTTCGGTTTGAGGTCTGTCTTCTGGGAATCCTATCAAAACTTCTATTCAAATTATTTGTTTTTAAATTAGTTTCATCCTGTCCAATAAAATCATTTATTATATATCTAAGAAAGGTTATCTTTATTCATAATGGCATAAGCCAAGGAACCTGACACTAATTGTTTGACTTTTTGTATTAAAATTCCGCAAAAAATATCTGTCATTAACCTACCATTACTAAAAGCGGCGTATTCAGTTATATCCTCGACAAGTTTTCTTATTTTATTGTCTAAATCTAAAACACTACTTACAGTTAAACATCCTATTTCTCTGGTGATGGTCATCTGATCCTTGGATGCTCTGTAGTGTTTCAGGAGTTTCACCTTGCACTCAGCCCAGTTCGTTGGTCGGTTGACGTTTAAGAAATTCTTCGCAGCTCCTTGTATTTTTAAGTCGTATATAGCATTGAATATATTATTCGCTTCTTCACCTTGGCTTGGTATGATTCTTGTCACAGAATCGATAAATGATGGGAGTGTTCCCAGCTCTCCAATAAATGGTGGGATGTATTGAATCTCCTTCTCGATTTTGACTCGGGGATTTTGTGCCTGATTATTTTGAATCACTATCGTACACATCGCTGTAGTAGCTCCTGGTTTGTCATGTTTCTTCTGCTATCGAATATTTTTTCTCGTTCTTGTTGACGATGAATCTTGAAGCTTTATTTTTGTTGTGTAGGATTTCCGTTTATTGACGATGCCAATGTTGAAGCCGACTTTAATCAGTGTCGTTTCTACGTGGTGCACTTTATCACTCACTTTGTATCTCACTTTTATAATTGTTCTAACCGTAGTGTCGTTTCTACATAAACCACTAAATTGTTCTTTGGTTTACTATGTATAACTTTAAACTTTTCGGAAAAACAACAAAAAAAAATTATACTAACCCGACTGCGCCAGTTATATTTGGTTATATCGACTTTTGACAATTTTTATCCAGAACGAAAATCAAAAACACAATCAGTCACTTTTTACTCTTTTTATTTTGATCTTCCCGTTTTAATTCCAATCCATCAATGAATTCTCGGATGTCATATGCACCGACATCGACCCATGCCATTCACTTGCTCGAATTGTTATCGTCAGCAGAATGGCACGATCGTCGTTGCAGGAACAGAGTCAGCGAAAATATGTTCTTTTAAAATACACTCGGAGGTGGTCGTTGAACCTCTGGTACTTCCGCTAACTCGATGCCTGCTGTACATATAACACCCCCACGGCCAAAGAAAGAACTCTCCTGAGTTCTGTTACAATTCTTATTTTTGTACCTGTCAATTTAAATGTTACAAGTACTGTTAGGACTAAAACTATTACAAGCATACTAATATTCATACTGTAAGAAACATTCTTATGAAATTTAAGTTCTTTAATTTGTTTTATGTTTTCTACACTATTCATTATTATTTCAGCAAATTTTATTGGTTTAACAAATATTTCCTTTACATTGTTTGCTGGATAATAGTACTATCAGTTACAGTAATTTTTCTATTATAAAATTTATCTTCTGATGCATCAATTTGCCAATTATTGGAGTTTGGTATGGGTTTGATTAATTGTAACTCTGTTATTATATAATTCACTGGAATTTTTATTGCAAATATTAAACAATCGTTCTTATATTCCATTACTTCAGCTTTCAAAAGTTTTACTTTGTGAAAATCTATAGAAATTAACTTCAAACAATTTGATTTCCTCTGCCGTTAGTATACTTGGGTGATTGAGAGATTATTCTTTGCGGAGGCAATGTTATCCTGAATCTGGTAGATCAGATTCTTTCTAAATTTCTTAACTTAATAATTTGGTCTATGAATAGTACCTGTAAGTTTTAGAGGTCGTTTAATGTTTGCTTTGTGAACATTCTTTAAAGAAGCTAATCTATAATATGGTTCGTCTTTATGCCTGAGTCTTTTGTAGCTTCTGATATGTCCAACAGCCCAATTTTCACTATAACATTCTCTGTCAAAATTTATTTTGTTTATGATATGATGTTTTGATCTGTTTATTTTGGATTGGAGATCTTGAACACTTATATTTTCCTTTGCATATCTAGGGGTACACTTGATTGTCGAATGATACCTATCGTTATATTTTCCAATAACAATTTGCATCTTCATTTCAGTTGAGAGTTCATTATCCTCAATACTTGTTAGCATCTCTAACAAAGCTCTATATCGGCATTGCTGGTATGGTTGTTCGGTTTTGTTAAATGAACTTCCACATTTTCATGATGTAAGTAATCAAGGATTTGCTCTACCCTAAATTCGTTATCCATTATGATCTTGGTAGGTTCTCCGAACTTCGCAAAGTGTTCCATTATACGAGTTTTTTTCGCTCTCCAGTTTCGATCTACTATTGTATATACTGCTGCAAATTTAGTTAATTTATCAATGACTGTTACAAAAGCTTGTTTTTTGAAGTGAAATATATCAAGATACATCAAGATGATGACTTCATTTTTATTTGTTGGCGTTTCTGTAATTTGGAACTTAGGCCTTATTGGTTTTCGATCATATTTTATTTGTCGGCACTTGTCACAGTTACTTATTATCAGCTGTATATGCTCTCGTAATTTTGGAAAGTATATTTTATCTTTTAGATTGTAGTAACATTCATTCATTCCACTGTGCATGGATTCTTTCGTATGATATAAGGATAACTGTTTATGTAATTCTACCTCAGTAAATATTTCAACTGCTCTTTTTGAACAACATATAAATTTAACTTTTGAACCTATTGGAAACATTGATATTAACATCAATTGTATTTTATTATAATCCCTGTCTGATACTTCCGAAAAAAATTCCGACATATCCTGTTTTTACATATTGCTTCATTAGGTCTTTTATTTTATTTTCATTTTCCAGAGGGTTTAATTTAATTATTCTTCTTTTATGTATTATTTTAGATTCTTCTTCGGGAGAATATGTTAACATAATTTGTGTCCTATATTTATTTACAATGTCCTCTTTTATTCCTATATGGTCTAAAATCTGCTCATCAACTGAATGTTGTGTATCGGAAACATCTAGATTAGATTCTTCTTCATTTTCCATATTTATCTTATCCGAGTTTTCTAATCTACTTAAATAATCTGCTACTTTATTCTCTTTACCTTGTAAATAATCTATTTCATAATTATATTCTTGAAGTTTTAATAGCTATCTTTGATGTCGTTGCGAAAAATCCTGCCCTTTATATTTGCTGTTGAGATATTTTATCGGAACATGGTCCGTGACTATCTTAAACTTATTCCCGTATAAATATGGTCTAAAGTAATTCACTGCATATATAATTGCTAAAAATTCTTTGTCTGTTGTACTATAGTTTCTCTCATGATTATTTAATGTCCGTGATATATAACAAACAGGGTGTCCCTGTTGTGACAGTATTGCTCCAATAGCGTAGTCACTAGCATCTGTCGTTACAACAAACGGTTTGTCAAATTGTGGGTATTTCAAAATTGGATGTGACGATATGAGACTTTTTAGATTTTCAAATGCTGAAATATATTGAGGGTCGTTTCTGTTTATTTTGATAACTTTTTTCAAATATTTAATCATAGGATAAGCTACTTTTGAATAATCCTTTATGAATCCCTTCAATTGCCTTTCAGTTTTACGTATTTCTAAATTTTGTATTGTTCTAATCTTTCCTGGATTTGACATGATTCCATCGGTTGATAAAATGTGACCCAGAAATTCGGTGTTCTTTTTAAGGAAGCTACATTTGTCTGCTTGTATTTTTAAATTGTGCTCTTGAAGTCTAGAAACAATTTTGCTTAGAGACTGTTCATGTTCTTCTAATGTTGTAGAGAAAACTAGTATATCGTCGAGATATGATTTATGTATTCTCGGAGAATCTCATTCATTAGGCGTTGAAATGTTGCCGGGGCATTTTTCAACCCGAACGGCATTCGAACATATACATACAGTAACGAAAGCGTTTTTTTCTATATCTCTTTCGGCTACTAATATTTGATGATACCCCTTGGCTAGATCCAGGGTACTAAAATATTGTGCTTTTCCTAATTTGTCAAGGATGCTATCAATATTTGGTAATGGGTACTTATCATCGATAGTAACTTGGTTTAACCGTCTATAATCTACAACAATTCTGAACTTTTGTATACCTGAGTTATCTTTCTTTTTCGGTACTATGATAATTGGTGAACTATATCTGCTTTGACTTTTTCTTATAATCCCTTGTTTTTCGATGCCATCCAATTATCTCCTTACTTCTTTCTCATGTTGCGGTGGATAACGATACAGTTTTGAATTAATTTGTTCTTCAGTCGTTGTTTTTATTTCATGCACAATGGTATTTGTTAATATATCTCCTTCTTTATAAATAAGTTTATTGAACTTCTGAATTAATTTCTCTATTACACTTCTTTCTTTATCGTTCAAGTGATCTAACTGAATATTTTGCACTCCACTTACTTCAAGAATATTAAGCTCATTTTCAAGAACTTTTACCAAGAACGGAAGGCTCACTCCATTAGTCATAATAATTTACTGATTCTTTATACTGATTTCTTTAAAATTTTTCTGAATCCAGTCCATCCTTAATAATAAATCATATGGCTTTTCGAATTTCATTGCAATCCATTTCATTCTTGCATGTTCAGAATATTGAAATTCTGCGGGACATAATGTTGCAACAGTTTTGTTAGGTTTAGTTATTTCTCTCACATTGTACTGTAATTTAGAATTTTGATTGAGTATACTTATTGCAGACCCTGTATCTACCAAAGCTAAACATTTCTGTTCTTGTATTGTCAGCTTTATAAAAATTTTATTACGGTCCGAGGCTAGTTTATAAAAAAATCAAGTGTATTAGCTTCAGGTATGCTTGCAGTATCAACTTCCATTGGACGTCTACTTTGTTGGCTTTCTCGATTATTTATAGTATCTACCTCCATTGAACGTCTACTTTATTGTTGTTATTACATCGAATCTGTTGTGATCTATTTAAATTTCCATTTTCTCTTGGATACCTATTACTGCTATTATTAAAATGCCTGGAGTAATCATTAAATCGTCTTTGAGTACTATTATTTTCACTAGTTGAACTGTGATTATTATTATAATTGTATCTATACTGATCTGGGTTTCGGTTTGAGGTCTGTCTTCTGGGAATACTATCAAAACTTCTATTCAAATTATTTGTTTTTAAATTAGTTTCATCCTGTCCAATAAAATCATTTATTATATATCTAAGAAAGGTTATCTTTATTCATAATGGTATAAGCCAAGGAACCTGACACTAATTGTTTGACTTTTTGTATTAAAATTCCGCAAAAAATATCTGTCATTAACCTACCATTACTAAAAGCGGCGTATTCAGTTATATCCTCGACAAGTTTTCTTATTTTATTGTCTAAATCTAAAACACTACTTACAGTTAAACATCCTATTTCTCTGGTGATGGTCATCTGATCCTTGGATGCTCTGTAGTGTTTCAGGAGTCTCACCTTGCACTCAGCCCAGTTCGTTGGTCGGTTGACGTTTAAGAAATTCTTCGCAGCTCCTTGTATTTTTATGTCGTATATAGCATTGAATATATTATTCGCTTCTTCACCTTGGCTTGGTATGATTCTTGTCACAGAATCGATAAATGATGGGAGTGTTCCCGGATCTCCAATAAATGGTGGAGATCGAGATTCTCGATTTTGACTCGGGGATTTTGTGCCTGATTATTTTGAATCACTATCGTACACATCGCTGTAGTAGCTCCTGGTTTGTCATGTTTCTTCTGCTATCGAATATTTTTTCTCGTTCTTGTTGACGATGAATCTTGAAGCTTTATTTTTGTTGTGTAGGATTTCCGTTTATTGACGATGCCAATGTTGAAGCCGACTTTAATCAGTGTCGTTTCTACGTGGTGCACTTTATCACTCACTTTGTATCTCACTTTTATAATTGTTCTAACCGTAGTGTCGTTTCTACATAAACCACTAAATTGTTCTTTGGTTTACTATGTATAACTTTAAACTTTTCGGAAAAACAACAAAAAAAAATTATCCTAACCCGACTGCGCCAGTTATATTTGGTTATATCGACTTTCGACAATTTTTATCAAGAACGAAAATCAAAAACACAATCAGTCACTTTTTACTCTTTTTATTTTGACCTTCTCGTTTTAATTCTAATCCTAGCAGTGAATGTAAATTCGCTGATTAGGATCGAACGAAAATTAACTCTCGCTAACTGGTTGCAAACTCACAATCCTGACGTGCTGATGGCTAGCGAAACTAAGCTAAACCAGACGCGCAAACTCAGGTACAAAAACTACCACATAATTAGAAGAGATCGGCCCCAATCCACTCGAGGGGGTGGGGTCGCTCTTTTAATTAAAAAGAATATTAGTCATAAGGTAATATATAGCAATGAGGTGCGGAGGTTTGGTGTGCTGGAGGCATGTATCGCGCGCATCGCTCTCCAAGGTGGGAAGCGATTGTTCGTGATTGCCGCCTACGCACCAGACGCTCGAAACTCGAACTTCATTTCGGAGCTTGAGGCTCTCTTCACTAGCCTTCGTTTAAACTCGGAGGAAAACTATTATATCCTAGCCGGTGATTTAAATGCAAAGCACGGCGAGTGGGGTAACAGTGTTCCGAACGAGAGGGGAAACGCTCTCCTAGAGTGGATGGAACAGAATGGTATTGAGTTCAGGCTTGATGTGCTTGCAACCGATAGACCATCGTTTCCCAGAGGCGGGTCGTATCTGGATGTGATGCTTATAGACAGACGACTTACGTTACTGAACGTGGAACGACACACAAGGAACTGTTTAACCACTGTTGAGTACGACAGTGATCACTGTGGTCTCGCAGCGGTTACTCAGCTCCCGAACGAGCTGGAGGAACTGGAGGAATATGTCCAGTCGTATCCTTATAATTATAATAAGGCACGCTGGCCACGCTTCTCTAGAGCCTTATCCAGGGAACTACGTTCGAGTGCGATCAATCCACCTACGAGCAGAAACCTGACGAACGAAGAGGTTGATAGGTACCTCGTACAACTGGACGACGTAATAAAATGTACAAAGGTAGCATAAACCGATGATGGCGACATTGATCGGAATGCTACCATCGATGCACTTCACGTGCAAAAGAGTAGACTGCTGTCAAGACTTAAACTCTTGTACAGACGGTTTACAGATCCGCAGAACGCTGAGGTACGGTCATTGAAGTCGGAGATCAAAATACTCCAACAACTAATTCGCCAACAGTACAGCCTAGCTGTAAGCTTGCACTGGGGCAATAAGATTCAGGCTGTAAGATCCAACAACCCGAGTATGTTCCCGCAAGTAAATAAAATCTTCCGGAGGAAAGATCAAAACGACATTCAGACCGTACGACTTGACAGAACGACAAACAACGCGAACCTACTGACGTCAGTAGGCATCGATCCAGATGGGGCAGTGCTTGACAACGACTACTTCAGTGGGAATCGATGGGTATTCGGTATCGTTCTGCGCCATCTCCCCTCTGAGGCGGTTTAACAATGCGCTGAGCAATGCATATTACCCGGCCCATCGGAAGACAGCTGTGGTACAGCCGATCCCTAAACGGGACAAAGATACCTCCCTTCCGACAAATCTCCGGGCGATAAATCTTCTTCCATGTATAAGCAAGGTCTTTGAGAAGATTGTCATTAGAACTCTGAAAGAATGGGTTGAAGAAAAAGAAATTATACCGGACAACCAATTTGGCTTCAGGGCGGGGCATGATACTATACATGCCGCGTCAAAATTGGTGTCCGACATTCAATGGAATAAGAACATGACCCAACGCACGGGTACCTGCCTGATAGACATGGAAAAGGCATTCGACACCGTATGGTTAGTTGGTTGGCTGGGCATAAGTAAACCATTGCTATATATGATTTATGACATGATCACAGGTAGAAAGTTAGTTGTAAAAAAAGGCAACGTAACTTCGACCAGCGTCTTCAACATAAAAAATGGGTTGCAACAAGGGGCAGTTGGTTCGCCGATTCTGTTCTCTATATTCACTAGCGATCTTATAGGTTCTATGCCGCACATAATATGCCGATGATATCAACGCGTACAGATCAGGTCAGAAGGTCGAAGAAATTAATATCTCGTTGCAGCGTGACTTCGATACAATTCAGCGATTTAGCGACGACTGGAAGTTGAAAATCAACTTCCGGAAGTTTGAAACTATTCTGTTCAGAACCCCGCTGTCCAAGGCATCAAGGGATACGAACAAAAACTGGCGCAAGTTCGGCATTGTTGACCCGCAGGGACAGCTGTTAGCTGTGAAAAATGTAGTGCGATATCTTGGCATTTGGTTAGATCAGTATCTGTATTGTGATAAGCATACAGCTACTGCCTTGACGAAAGCTAAGAAAGCCTTTGCTGTGGCAAGTAGGTTGTTTTACAGCAGCCAACTTGATACCAGAGTGAAGGTAATCTGCTACATGGCCCTTATCCGGCCAATCATGGTGTATGGTTGTCCAGTGTGGTTCAACTTGAGTCCTTCCCAGATGGAAAAGATGAGTGTGTTCGAGAGGCAGTGTCTTCGGGCCTGCCTCCGGTTGTATCGCACACCCGAATCCGAGTACAAGAAATTCTATCCCAACGAGGTCTTGTATAACGAGGCAAACCTGATCAGGATAGTTAATTTTATTATTAATTGACGCGAGGACACATTACACGAGCTATGATTTCTACCAACAGTCTGATCTTTGGGGCTTACTACCCCAGTATAATGTACCATGAGCCATACCATAAAGCCTGAACGGCTTTATTCCTCCCGAAGCATTCCCTTATTTGGACGAAAAAGGCCTGATACAGGATACGGAAGGTTGTCCTATCATCTTCCATGTCGTACGCCGAACAGTGGACAGGCGACACCAATACGAGCCGGACGTCGTTCGCAGCCACGAGGAGCTTCTTCAGTTCAGTAGGGCGATCTACGAGATAGGGCACTGTCCGCCAAAGAACGGCACTTTTACTGGTGGTTACACCAAAACCAGCCCCCGCCGCCGCTAACGTCTCTATGATTGATCCGTTAGCTGACCTTTGTGGCCAGCTTACATAGTTTTAAGGTAATTTTAATTAGACTAAGAAAAAAAAAATTACAAAAAAAATACAAAAAAAGGTGCATCACGGCGTATGAAATATATATGTCAAGCATATAATGCCATATACGCCCTGGTGCACGCGTCCGTTTTGTGATACGGACATTGCTTAAGCTGTTTTAAATACTTTAAGTAGTTTTAAGTCTTTTTGTCTAAGTTTAATTTAGTTTAGGTTAAGGTAGAATAAGAACAAAACAAAACAAAAACAAAGACAACCAAGTTTTTTTTTTAATTTTTCTTGGTCAAAAAAAAAAGAAAACAGTAAAGTAAAATAACTCAATGACAAATAGGCCGAAAGGCAATTTTATAATATATTAGATATAGATTAGCTTAGAGTACCTGTATTGGGTCAGTAAGTTAGATTTAAGAATAATAGTTCAGTTAGTTAAGCTAGTTTTAAGTATTTTTGTCTAGAATGTAAGGATTATGAATTTTATAAATAAAAACACACGAAAAAAAAAACGAAGAGGTGAGTGCAGATGATGCAGAGATGGAAATGTTGTCAGGAAACGCCTGACAGATAGAAGCCGCGTAAGGGTACCACGTCGTCACTTGTCATTCAGGACCAAAGTCATACGAAGAGCCGATGAAGTCGGATGAGCACACGCAATGGGAAGAGGAATATGAGGCGCAAATCAAAAACCATACCTGGATACTGGTTGAACCACCAAAGGACCAGAGGGTTATTGGCAATCGTTGGGTATTTAGGTTGAAGAAAGACGCGAATAGAAATGTCGAGCGCTACAAATCATGGCATCGATTATCAAGAAACATGCAGCCCTGTCGTCAAGTTTTCATCTGTACGAACCATATTAGCACTAGCTGCATCAAGGGGAATGAAACTGAAACAGTTTGACTGCATTTCTCAATGGTGAATTGGCTGAAGAAGTGTACATGAGGCAGCCAATTGGTTTCGAGAATGGCAGTGCAAGACTCTGTAAAATTGCTGAAGAGCTTGTATGGACTAAAGCAAGCATCACGGTGTTGGAACCGAACATTCACAGCGTTTTTATCAAAATTTGGTTTTAAAGCTAGTTCTCCGGATCCTTGCGTTTTTGTACACAGTGGTGCTGCAGAGTTGATGTTCTTGGCCATTTACGTCGATGGCGGTTTACTTGTTGCAGAAAAGGAAGTAAACATGCTTCAATACATTAATTATTTGAAAAAGGTTTTTTAAATTAAGTTTAGTCAAGCAAAGTATATATGCAAATTAAATAATCCAACGTTTTAGAATGGCAGATTGCAATCCAGTGTCAATACCTTCCAATAGCTCATAGAATTTGAGTGATTTTTAGCCAGAACAAAGAACCAAATTACCGTACCGCGAGGCAGTAGGAAGTTTAATGTATCTGGCTGTTGCAACCCGCCCAGATATTAGTTTTGCGATTGCCAATGTCAGCAGGAAGATCCAGCTGAAGCTCATGTGAACGCATTAAAGCGTATGTCTATTTCTTTTTGAATTTAAACCCGCATAAATCATCGCAATAAAATACGTCCCTCTGACAATTTTCTGCCCCATCAGATGACCAAGCTGATAGATATTCCCAGAGCCATATATCCAAACGTGCCTTTTATTGAGACTTGTCGACTTTGCTTCCCTCAAATTGCGTTAATCTCGATGGAAACCTTATGGAGTATAGCCATTGATTTTGATTCCATTTTGAATTTGACTGCTGTGTTCAAATCACACGTGGCTCTCGTTTCGTTATTGAAGAAACCTATCTCGCACGAACACCTCTCTGGTCTTATTTGGTATTTGTGCTGGATGTTGTGACAAAGGTATTGCCCCTCCTCACGTTTGGTGCATGCGTCCATGACTGCTGCCTGCATTGGAAAATACTAGTCTCGATGAATGCTTATGGCTGTTACTGATGCGCACATACTAGTGGCATTAGTCTAAAAACATCATAGGTTTCCTGGTTTACTTGTGGCAGCGTGATCCTGAAGATTTCTCGTCCATTTGCTATTCCCCCCGTAACTTTCATTACCCTGTATAGTTGTGCCAGATCTTCTTCACTGGATGGTAACTCCTAGGCTGCTGGTAGGTGTGCCCTTATAATTTTTAACTCCCCTTTTAACTGCAGTGGAGTTAATAGTAGTGGTCTAATTTTGCCTTGAAGCAAGTCGGTGAGTACATCTATAATCGCTGCTTGCAGCCTCTGGACATTAATCATTGAAATGATAAGTTGCGATGATAGGGACGTGAACATTTTAAACATCTTGTCTTCACCATAGTTCGTATTCTCGTTGTTATTTCCTTCAACTGTTGGTTAAGCTGATCAAAATTGCTCTTCTCTGTTAATTGATCTTGTTTTACCAAAGTTATTGTTGAGTCTATCATGTAGTTCTCATTTTCATCCATCTGTTCTATTGTATTTGCTATGCTTTCAGCATATTCATTATCCAAGACTCCAAATATTGAGTTTGCCAATTTTCCGACTATATTGATCGCTCCTCTTCTTTTTCTCTTATTTGGTATTAAGCTGTTTGCTTGGAGTTCGGCAATACTATTTTGAAATTGCTGTAATGTATTACGACGCACACTCTTTTGTTGGATTTGCTGTCACAAGTGGTCTAATGCTGATGTCCCGTTTATTAGAATACTAACTTTTTATTTTATTTTCTTACTAACTTAAAGGTAATAACAATAACAATATAAATTAATATTTTAGAAAATAATAATAATCAATCATTAACTTAAGCGTTAGTGTGGATTGATTCAAAAAATTAATTACTAATACAACAAGTTTGATGTGGGGGATAACAGCGGTTATAAAAATAATCTTGTACATGGATTAGAGTTTAAAATTGATATAAAAAATTCAGAAAATTCAAGGAGAACAAAAGAGAGTATAACAAAAAATAACACAATAACAATTTTTGGTAATAAAAAAGAAGAATTAACTACGTAACAATTATTTACATTTTCGTAAGGCATTAACTTGTGCTGATAATTAGGATAGCCGATCTATTTTAAGTAACGATTCGAGAACGTTATAGCTTAGCGTAAATAACCAGTCTTTGACTTTTCTTAAAAACGAATTTAGATGTTTAGTTGTTCTAATAGCAAGAGGCAAATTATTGAACATAAATGGAGCTGTAACAGTTTAGAAATTAGAGAAGTGGGTTTTGCACACATTTGGGACATTAACAAGATGCATTGTATTTACACGAAGATTATAAAACTGACTACATCTACTAGGAATATTACCACTTTTCTTGAAAAATTCTTTGAATACTTTAAAAACATATAGGTGCTTCAGCGGTAGAATACGCAGTTCTTTAAATAGAGGCCAACTCTGAGTAGTACGATTTTTATTACAGATAATTCTGAGGAGATATTTCTGAGCTATTAGCAATGGTTTAGAGAAGATGTTATAAGAGCCACCCAAACTTGAGATACCATACTGCAATTTTGAATGAGCAAGGCTGTAATAAATTGTCTTTAAAACGTTTAGAGAACAATAATGCTTAATGAGATACATTTTTCGTGTAACCAGTAGCAAATGTGATTTTATAGTTTGTATATGATCTTTCCAGTTTAAGTTTTGGTCGATTACTACTCCAAGATATTTAAATTGACGTACTGTTTCAATATTAAAACAATTACTAGAACAACGTGAATTACCAACATAATTACATTTACCACAACTATGTAACGGAAAACAGATATTTTTACAATCATAAGCATGGAAACGTAAATTATAATCTTTCACAACTTTGTTCGATAATTTAAAGGACATAAGTTTTGATTTTTCACTAATAATCAATTTGTGTTGCGTAAACCAAATTCGAAAGCTTTCGTCATGTCAATAAATAGAGCCATTGTTGATTTATTACAATGAATACTATCATACAACTGACTACACACTCTCAGAACAGCATCCTCGGTTGACTTTTCTAAACCCAAACTGATTATAACTAAAAAAATTAATTCGGTCTAAGAAAGATATCATTCGTGTTCTTATTAGTTTCTCAAAAATCTTTGAGAACGAAGATAATAAAGAAATAGGTTTATAATTTGACATATTCATTTTATTTCCTTTTTTAAATATAGGTATAACTTCAGCGCTTTTAAAGAAGCCGTTTTGAAGACTATGATTAAACAAATAACATAGAACATCCACTACGTAGAAACATATTTTCTTCAATAACATATTTGAAACACCATCACTAGTACACGAACTTTTGTTTTTTAATGACAGTTATATTACTTTAAAGATTTCGCTTGAAGTAAAGGCCTGGAAAACAAAACTGTTTGATTGAGTGCAGTTTGAGAATACTACGGAACAATTGCAGTCATTTGAAATATCTACAGAGGGTTTCAGTTTTTCAGAAATTTCAGTGAACTATTCATTGATTTTACTGGAAATTTTGACTGGATCAGAATAAGTAATACCATCTATTTCCAAATTACTGATAGCTACTGGTTGTCTACATTTACCTAAAATGTTATCAACTACCTTTCATTCTTCTCTCACATTTCCTCTGGCTCGTTCAAACAAATCAGAATAATAATTGTTACGCGTTTTTTCTATATTTTCTTGGACTGACTTGCATAGCTTAGCGTAGAATTTTTTAAGTTCTACGTTTTGTGGATGTTTGGTAACTTCTCTCGCAAACTTGTTTTTTCTTTTTATCTTATGCAAAAGCTTATGTGTCATCCACGGCTTTAAAAAAGTATTCTTTTTGGGCATTAAAGAAGAACAGGAGGTAGAGTGATTAATATGATTTTTTAAGATTTTTAGGAAGATATCAAATGCAATGGATAGGTTAGGTTCAACATACACTGGGTCCCAGAATTCATACTTTAAGCATTCCTTTAATTGAGTAAAGTTAATGCAATACCTCTTCTTTGTAGGATGAGTAATATTACAACCAGGATCAGTGGATCTGTAACATAAATTTAGGGTAGTCATACAATGATCAGTTATTTTTAAATCAAACACAAGACCATCAAATTTATTGTTGTTGTTTTTTTTGGGTACGAATAAATAAATGATCAATACAGGTTCTAGTGGACTCTGTTAAACGGGTAGGCTGATTAATTTGACTCTTCAGACCATAAGACGCCATAAGGAACAAATAACACTCAGTATCTTTATCATATTCATTCAAAATATCAATGTTGATATCACCAATAACTATTAGGTTCCTCTCTTTACAAGAACCTAGGACATCGTTAAATTCATCAATGAAGACAGCTTTGGAGATTGCATGTAACCTGTAAACACATAACATTACAAAACTCTCATTCAAGAATTCAAAAGACAACTTTAAAACATCGGCACTTGTAAGACAATACTTAATACAATCGTGTGCAAAACCGTCTCTCACATAAACTGCTACACCACCAGCTGAATAAGTTTCATTATAATAATAATAATAATAATAATAATGGCGGCGCTACAGTCCGAGGTGGACCTGGGTCTAACTTCTCTGCAACCACTCGTGTTGTGCGTGCTATTGTTCTCTCACGAGTGGAGGGGACCTACAGTTTAATGCCGACTCCGAATGGCGAGATTGAGAAGCTTTTCCTAGACAGTTATACTCTTTGAGCATTGTCAGTGACTCGGAAGAGGTGGAGCCGTGAAAAAATGTTTGATGTTTTTTTCGAGATTCGAACCGATGACCTCGAGCGTAGGAGTCGACGCACGTTTTTTTTTTTTTTTTAACGTATTTTTATTTTATTTAAACAAAAATTCCTTACATGCTAGATATAAAAACACTTAAAACTAGCTAATATTAAACTAAACATATGTTTTTACTAATCTAACTTACTGACCCTATGCGGGTGCTCTAAGCTAACCTAATCTTATTTATAATTTGCCTTTCGGCGCAAGGATTTGTTTTAGCTTCTTTTTTTTATTAAAAAGAAAGAAGACTTATGTACTAAACCAAGAAAATTTTAAAAAAACTTGGCATAAACAATTCATTTTTTTTTTCTTAAAACTACTTAACCTAACTTAAAATAACTTAACCTAACCTAACATACAAACTACCTTAAAAACTATCTTGACTATGTCCGTAACAACATACGGACGCGTGCACCAGGGCGTAAGTACAATGTATGCATTTCATACATTTAATACGCCGTGGTGCACCTTTTTTTTGTGTTTTGTATGTTTTTCTGGTTTTTTTTTTTTTTGTTTTCGTATTTTTGTATTTTTTTTTTCTACCTAATATATAATAACCTAAACTATGTGAGTTGGCCACCAAAGCTCAACCAAAAAGTCCTGCTCTACGAAGTTAGCGGCGGCGAAGGCTGATTTTGGTGCAACCACCAATAAAAATGCCGTTCTTTGGCAGACTCTGTCCTGTCCCGGGCAGAAATCGCCCTGCTGAACCGAAGAAGATCCTCGTGGCTGCGAGCGACGTCCGGCTCGTATTGGAGTCGCCTGTCCACTGTTCGGCGTACGACATGGAAGATAATAGGACATCCTTCCATATCCTGGATCAGGCCTTTCTCATCCAAATAGAGGAATGCTTCAGGAGGAATAAAGCCGTTCAGGCGCACCTTCTCATTGTACCTTATATCGGGGTAGTAAGCCCCAAAGATCAGACCATTGGTTGAAGTCATAGCTCGTGCAACATGCCTTCGAATCAGCTTAATAATAAAATTATCTATCCTGATCAGGTTTGCCTCGTTGTACAAGACCTCATTGGGATAGAATTTCTTGTACTCGGATTCGGGTGTGCGATACAAACGGAGGCAGGCCCGAAGACACTGCCTCTCGAACACCCTTATCTGTTCCATCTGGGAAGGACTCAAGTTGAACCACACTGGACAACCGTACGCCATGACTGGCCGGATGAGGGCCATGTAGCAGATTACCTTCACCCTGGTATCAAGTTGGCTGCTATAAAACAACCTTCTTGCCACGGCAAAGGCTTTCTTGGCTTTCGTCAGAGCAGCAGCTATATGTCTGTCGAAATATAGATACTGATCCAACCAAATGCCTAAGTACCTGACTACACTTTTCACTGCTAACGGCTCCCCCTGCGGGTCAACTATGCCGAACTTGCGCCAGTTTCTTTTCGTATCCCCCGAGGCCTTGGACAGCGGGGTTCTGAACAGAATAGTTTCACACTTCCGGAAGTTGATTTTCAACTTCCAGTCGTCGCAAAATCGCTGAATCTTATCGAAGTCACGCTGCAACAAGATATTTATTACTTCGACCTTAGGACCTGATCTGTACGCTATCAGATCATCAGCATACGCTATTAAGTTTGGCATTGAACCTATAAGATCGCTAGTGAATATAGCGAACAGAATCGGCGAACCAACTGCCCCCTGTTGCAACCCATTTTTTATGTGGAATATTGTGGTAGAAGTTGCCTTGCCATTTTTCACAACGAACCTCCTTCCTGTGATCATATCATAGATCATATATAGCAATGGTTTACTGATACCCAGCCTGACCAACTTGAGGAAAAGGCCTTCTAACCATACGGTGTCGAACGCCTTCTCCATGTCTATCAGGCAGGCACCCGTGCATTCGGTCTTGTTATTATTCCATTGAATGTCGGACACCAATTTGGACGCGGCATGTGTGGTATCATGCCCCGCCCTGAAGCCGAATTGGTTATCCGGTATAATTTGTTTTTCCTCAACCCATTCTTTCAGAGTTCTAATGACAATCTTCTCAAAGACCTTGCTTATACACGGAAGAAGACTTATCGACCGGAGATTTGTCGGGATTGAAGTATCTTTGTCCCGTTTAGGGATCGGTTGTACCACCGCCGGCTGGGTAATAAGCATTACTCAGCGCATTGTTAAACAGGACTGTGTATACATCCACCGCCTCGGAGGGGAAATGGCGCAGAACAATATTCGGTATACCATCGATTCCCACTGACTTCTTCTTCTTCAGTGAGTTGAAGATACCCTGGAGTTCATCTCTCGAGATAAGGATGGAGTTGTTTCCATCATCGGCGACGACATTATTTGCCAAAAAATCGTCATTGAACCTGGTGAAAACAGGGTTCTCAGATCGCCATTGATTTATCTCATTCCGGAGATAGAAGTGGTTCAGCAAGGCTCTGTTCTCCAAGTCGTGGTTAGGACAACGGGGTTCGTTGACCGTGTACACTTCCTGGAAGACTGCACCAATTGCTTTCACCTTCTCCTAAGGATCCTCAACTACGAAGAAGTCGTTGTCAAGTACTGCCTCATCTGGATCGATGCCAACTGACATCAGTAAGTTCGCGTTATTTGTCGTTCTGTCAAGTCGAACGGTCTGAATGTCGTTCTGATCTTTTCTCCGGAAGATTTTATTTACTTGCGGGAACATACCCGGGTTGTTGGATATTACAGCCCGAATTTTATTGCCCCAGTGCAAGCTTACAGCTAGGCTGTACTGTTGGCGAATTAGTTGTTGGAGTATTTTGATCTCCGACTTCAATGACCGTACTTCAGCGTTTTGTGGATCTGTAAAACGTCTGTACAAGAGCTTGAGTCTTGACAGCAGTCTACTCTTTTGCACGTGGAGTGCATCGATGGTAGCATTCCGATAGACGTCGCCGTCATCGGTTTGTGCTGCCTTCGGAATTGTTTTGCCCATTGTACGTTTTATTATGTCGTCTATTTGTACGAGGTACCTGTCAACCTCTTCGTTCGTCAGGTTTCTGTTCGTAGGTGGATTGATCGCACTCGAACGTAGTTCCCTGGATAAGGCTCTAGAGAAGCGTGGCCAGCGTGCCTTATTATAATTATAAGGATACGACTGGACATATTCCTCCAGTTCCTCCAGCTCGTTCGGGAGCTGAGTAACCGCTGCGAGACCACAGTGATCACTGTCGTACTCAACAGTGGTTAAACAGTTCCTTGTGTGTCGTTCCACGTTCAGTAACGTAAGTCGTCTGTCTATAAGCATCACATCCAGATACGACCCGCCTCTGGGAAACGATGGTCTATCGGTTGCAAGCACATCAAGCCTGAACTCAATACCATTCTGTTCCATCCACTCTAAGAGAGCGTTTCCCCTCTCGTTCGGAACACTGTTACCCCACTCGCCGTGCTTTGCATTTAAATCACCGGCTAGGATATAATAGTTTTCCTCCGAGTTTAAACGAAGGCTAGTGAAGAGAGCCTCAAGCTCCGAAATGAAGTTCGAGTTTCGAGCGTCTGGTGCGTAGGCGGCAATCACGAACAATCGCTTCCCACCTTGGAGAGCGATGCGCGCGATACATGCCTCCAGCACACCAAACCTCCGCACCTCATTGCTATATATTACCTTATGACTAATATTCTTTTTAATTAAAAGAGCGACCCCACCCCCTCGAGTGGATTGGGGCCGATCTCTTCTAATTATGTGGTAGTTTTTGTACCTGAGTTTGCGCGTCTGGTTTAGCTTAGTTTCGCTAGCCATCAGCACGTCAGGATTATGGGTTTGCAACAATTGAGACAGAGTTAGTTTTCGCTCGATCCTAATCAGCGAATTAACATTCACTGCTAGGATCTTAAGGGTTCTTGCTGCGCGTGAGCTCGTTATATCTGCGCGTTAGGCTCGCTGAACAGCACCGAATAGACCAAGTCTACTCGGGCCGTCTGCTGAAGGAAGCTGGTCTGTAATTGAACCATCTGTTTTTGCAAAGCGATCATCTGCGCTTGCATCGACTGGATGGTTGTCATTACATCGTTTAATGAGGGGTCTGCCTCAGGTTGCCTGGCCACAGGGACAGGGACCGCCTTCGGCACTGTCTGTTGTGTCGAACCCCTGCCTGACGCCATTTGGGCGTAGGAGATGGCAGACGTAACAGCGGTAGCTGCAGCGCGGGCCATTGGCCTGGCTTGTACCTTTTTGTCCTCCCTTTTGGCCTTTATTTTGTCTCTGAGCTCTTTGACTCTTGGACAACCCCTATAGGTAGCAGGGTGTCCAATTTGTCCACAGAGAACACAACTGAGAAGGGCCCTGTCTTCGACTTTATCCGTACCTAAAGGACATTCCCCTTTATTATGGTGTCCGTGCATCTGGCGCAGCGGAACTCCATGTTGCAGTTCGCCGCGGCATGCCCAAGCATCCTGCACTTCGCACATTGTAAAATGTGGTCTGTTTTGTTTAATTTTTCCCACTTTACAGCGAGAGAGCCTACAGACCGTATTTTCTTTAGGCTCTCAATTTTGCTGCCGTGGGTAACCAGGAAGAAGGGAAGTTTAATGTCCTTCTTCCTCGCTGCCGCAGTGTTAAAGGGCTGAGTCGACGCACTTACCACTACACCATGGCGCCACTGAATAAGTTTCATTACATTTACCAAATAGTGTATATTCTGAAATGCCATACAAATCTAGTTCATTTTCGTAAAGCCAAATCTCACTTAGAACAATGACAACAGGTAAATTCTTTAGTATTTCTAAATGTGCTACCAGGGCTGTGAAGTTTTTCCTAGCACTACGAATATTTTGATGTAAACATACTATGTCAACAGAATTAAGAGAATTGACTAGACATGTATTTGGGACTGGAAACTGAGTAGGATTAAGAGAATTATTTATAAATTATTTAGAATATCAACACAAGTTACTCTTACTAAAATATCGCCCTCCTTTTTCCGCATGTATAAAGTCCCATTTTTTGTCCAAACATATTTATATCCTTTCTCTTTCTTCATCGACAATGCAGCATTCAGCAGTTGACGTGTGTGATGTGTTAAGCTCTCGTTTACGAACATCTTCTCTGTTCTCCCACTAGTGTTGAATAGTGATGTTGTACGCTGTACCTTTTTTTCTCTTTTCGCTTGCATCACTCTCTCTTTGCACTGGTGAGTGACAAAATTTTACGAAAAGAATGTTTTTTTTAGTTTTGGAACTGCTACCAGCTGTTTTTATGTTTTGCCGTTTGTTTATATTTTTCTCATAGCATAGGTCAATGTCTTCTTTTGATACATTGACAAGCAGACCGGCGCGGAAGAAGCTCGCTGTACAAATTGCTCGATGACCAAAGTCCCGACTTATTTTTGGTTTGCGAGACTAATCTTACCCAGAAATACAAATTATGTCACACAAATTACAATATAGAAAGAAGAGACCGACCCAACTCTACTCAAGGAGGAGGTGTTGCAATCTTTATTAGTAAAAAACTTAAGTATAAAGCCGTGTATAGTGGTGAAGTGCGAAGATTCCAGGGAATAGAAGCGTGAATTGTGTACATCCGACTCCGTAGTGGAAAAAAGATGTACATTGTCGCGCTCTACGCCTCTGATCATGCTCAAACCGCATTATTGTTATCAGAGCTCGAGACATTGTTTCGATGCCTAAGGCTGGAGTCGGAGGAGAATTATTACCTCATGGCCGGAGATCTTAATGCAAAACATAGGAATTGCGGAAATCATACGCCCAATCAAAGAGGGACATCACTATACAATTGGTGGGTACATAACATCATAGAGTTTCGCCCCGATGTGAATTTTTTTTTTTTTTTTGCGAGGGTTGGTGAAAATCTTTAAAAGACACTATGGGGACCGTTCCCTCATAGCGAAAGAGATTTTTACCCAGTAAAAACACCTCCCTTCAAATATAATACTACAATACTACAACTAAGTTAGTCACTTATCCAGCAGTTTAATAATAATAATAATGGTGGCGCTACAGTCCGAGGTGGACCTGGGTCTAGCTTCTCTGCAACCACTCGTGTTGTGCGTGCTATTGTTCTGTCACGAGCGGAGGGGACCTAGAGTTTAATGCCGACTCCGAACGACGAGAGAAGCTTTTCCTAGACAGTTATACTCTTTGAGCATTGTCAGTGACTCGAAAGAGGTGGAGCCGCGAACAAAATTTTTTTTTTTTAAATTGTTTGTCTGAACTTGGTTTCGAACCTAGACTGTGAAAGTCTAATGCGCATGGGTGGGTCGACGCACGAACCCACACGGCCACGGCACCCACCAGCAGTTTACATTTCGTAATTTAAAGATATTAGGCAGGTGACTCTCCACTGAAAGTTCCTGCTTACACCGCAAATACACGCGGGTTGATTTCACCGTGCTAGATCAAGTGGTTTAGTCCTTTGAAGACGGCGAATAGTATTACTTCCATTAAGAATCGGAAGAACTATAGGGTTAACGTGCTCCTCAAGGCGGCGCTTATGCTTACGAGCAAAAGTCTTAATTTCATCTTGGACTGTTGTAATTCCAAGATCTCTGTGGATATCGTCGTTTCTTATATACCAAGGTGCGAGGACGATGGTTCTTAGAACTTTGTTTTGAAAAGTCTGTAGTATGTTCCTATTACTTGGTTTGGTACAACCCCAGAGTTGTACACCGTACGTCCAGACAGGTTTTAGCACTTGCTTATATATAAGCAATTTGTTGTCGATACTTAGCTTTGAATGGTATCCAATGAGCCAGTACATATCTCTATATCTCTTCTCTAGCTCTTCACGTTTCTTTTTAATGTGCTCCTTCCACTTAAGTTTAACATCGAGGGTCATCCCGAGGTATTTCGCTTCATTCCCGAAGGGTATTTGGACACCATTTACGAAAACAGGTAGGTTATTTATGTTCCTGTATGTAAAGTTCATGTGAACGGATTTCGCTTCATTAAGCGCGATTCGCCAAACTTTTGTCCATTCGTATACCCGATGTAGTGCACATTGCAATTTCATTGTTGACTCTTCAACCGTTTTGGCTGTTACCAAAATGGCAGTATCGTCAGCAAATGTGCCTAATACGGTGCCTTCGTCTTCCGGTATATCCCTGGTATAAAGTAGGTAAAGGAGAGGACCAAGAACACTTCCTTGTGGTACTCTAGCCTTTATAGATTTGAATACAGAGTATTCGTTTCCACACTTTACACGGAACATTCTATCAGAGAGATAGTTCGCTGTGATTCTAAAAAGGTTTTCCGGAAGAAATTGACTTAGTTTATGTTTCAAGCCTTCATGCCAAACTTTGTCAAAGGCTTGAGAAACATCAAGAAATGCTGCCGAACAAATATATTTTTGTTCCAGTGCTTTTTCCACTACATCAGTTATGCGATGTACTTGGTCGATAGTAGAGTGCTTACTTCTAAAGCCGAATTGGTGGTGCGGAATAAGGCATCTTTCTTTCACGACCGGACTTAAACGTCTAAGTAGAATTCTTTCGAATACCTTAGACATTATCGGTAGAAGTGAGATCGGTCTATATGTTTTTTTATCAGTTGGCGGTTTCCCAGGTTTTGGTACCATAATCACTTCTGCCACTTTCCATATTGACTAGGAACGTGTTCTAGTCTAAGGGCAGCATTGATGAGATACAGAAACTTAAGAAGCGCTTTCCTGGGCAACGCTTTAAGAACTTCTCATGTGATTAAATCGTATCCAGGAGCTTTTTTCGGTCTGAGTTTATTTAATTCTTCTTTAAGTTCCGTAAGCGTAGCGACCCTAATCGCATAATTGCTATCTGTTACTTCAGTCCTATTAATATTTTCAAGATGTGTTATTCCATCGACCGGTTGAAATGTAATTTCTAAATAGTTAGCAAAGAGTTCCGCTTTCTCCTTATCGTCTTTCGCCCATTCGTCCTGATTTTTTCTTATTGGTGCTACATGGGATTGGGGTTTTCTCACGTCTTTAATGGCTTTCCAAAGCAAGTAGTTAGATTCCTTTTTAGCAGACAAGCTAACTAGATATGAGTTAAAAATATTACTTTTGAATGTCCTAATATTCGCCTTCAACTGATTGCATAACTGATTGAGACGAGTTTTATGTTGAGGCGCACGAGTTTGTTGCCATTTCTTACGCGCTCTTCTTTTTTCCTTCACCATTTCCTTTATTTCTGGTGGATATTGCAATATGTGATTTCCTGGCGATTTTCTTATGCGTGTTGTACTGTTCCACGCAGCGTGCTGTATGGTTTCTATAAAATTGTCAACCTCCATTTCTAGTTCGTATGGGGTCCTTAGCGAGACACTAAGTTCAATGTGGTTATCCACGTAGTTTGTGAATGCTTGCCAATTTGTACGTTGATTAGTCAAGGTAGGCGGTTGTTGTTTCTTTATGAGGGTTTCGCTCATTGTCAAGATAATAGGAGAATGATCTGAACTGAGATCAAAGCTTTCTGCAACTTTTAAATAGTTTCGGGAAATACCTTTCATTACAAAGAAGTCCACGACATCGACAGGTATTTTTGTAGTGTCCGTAGGCCAGTAGGTCGGTCTACCGGTTGACTGAAATTCGCAACCGAGTTTCATGGCAGCTTTAAACAGTGTCCTACCCTTTTCCGAAATGCATCTTGAACCCCAAAAGGTGTGCTTTGCGTTAAAGTCTCCACCCATTATGAAATTTGGGCCAAGAATATTTAAGATATTTTCAAACTGCAATTATACTGCGCGGAGGGCAGTAAATAGATGAGACATGAAATGAGTAATGTCGGTTTTTTAATCGAACCGTTCTTAATTGAATTGTATAGGATTCTATATTTGCTTCAACCAATACTATCTCGTATAAACAAGGATGATCCGCCTCTTGCCCTTTCTGACGCGTGGTAAGCGTGATAACCGTAATAACCTTTTAAATTTATACGGGATTGCCTCGTTAGGTGCGTCTCAGAGATCAAACAAATATCAATATCTTTTTCCTGAAGTTCCAGTTCGTCAAGTTTTTGCAATAGACCGTTTGCATTCCAATTTAATATTTTAAGGGACTTATTCATATTATAGGACGCTTTTTGTTAATCTTGTTTCCGAGATTGACTACTCTCTCGAAAATAAGTTTGTTCGTCTTAGTTTGCTCTTCAAGTTTCTCGAGGATAACCGAAAAGACATGCGATACGGGATCTGACGGTTTATCTACATTATCACTAGCGGTTGCTACCATTTGGGCGAACGTTTTCACCCCGACTTGCGACGATCTTTCTTTAATCTCTTTAGATCTTCTACTTAATGATGATGTAGTTTGCGTCTGTGCTTTTATATCAGGATCCTGTCGAGTGACCATTTGTTACTTCCCGACGTTTACAACATTCTTCGGGTTTGTCGATTTTGGGGTTTGTCGTTGGGTGGCTTATACTTTATCTCGCCTTTTTTGGATTTCCTTTGCTACTTCGCAGCCACGGTAATTAGCCGGGTGCTTCCATTTGCAGTTAACACAAGTAGCTGGAGACCCTTTATTGGCCTTGCAGTCTGCCGTCAGATGTTCCCCCGCACATTTGACACATCTCGGATTTTTCTGGCAGTACGCTTGGGTGTGGTTGAACCCCTGACAGCGTTTACACTGAGGGATCAATTTCGAGTTTCTACGTAACGTCTCGATCTTGACTACCATATTAAGAATACTTTTTATGCTATACATTTTTTAAAGTTTCACTTTTATCAAAGGTTAGCATAAAAAGAGGTAAGCCGCGAGGTATTGTGGTTTCGACAACCACAACACTTCCGTCTGTTGTTTCTTTTTGGACTGTAAGTTAATAGCGTCTATAATTTTAAAGCCCTTATTTTTGAAGTCCTCTACGACATCTTCTTTTGGACAAGAGGCGTGAAGTCTCTCTATTTTATTCTCATAGGTGTACCATTGAATTTTTTCCGTGTTGAGTCTCTTGGAAAGTACCCTATAACTGTCTGAGTCCTTGACGTTTATCTTCTACGCACTGTTGTTGCGCGACGTCACTTTGAACTAAGTTCGTAACGCTGACTTTAGAATAGAATACAGCTTATTGTAGTCCGTAATTCCAATTACATTAATCGGCGGCGGTAATCGCTCTTTTGATGGCATAGCTCCTTTATTGGTTGTGACTCTTGTATTATCAGTCAGTTTATTTTCCAGCTGAGGAATCACTTCGGGTGAAGAACCGGCTTTTCGTTTTTTACCAGGTCGCTTCTTTAACATCCAATCGGTTTCATGACTTAGTTCTTCCTCATCAATTTATTTAATTTATTTAATTTATTTATTTCTGCTTAATACAAGCGAACTTAATCTAACTTAATAAACTAAACTTAAGAACTAAAACATAACTTAGGGGGGAGTCTTAAGACCATTTCGGAAAGATGATTTTGAGAGGTGGAAGTCGAATGAGCGATTAGCGATGTTAGCAAAACGTAACATTCTGGAGATAGGGGAGTTTAAGCCATAATTAGTACGGTGTGATCTAACGCGGAATAGAAAACTAGATTTTAGGTAGTGGGAATTGGTGCTAAAGGAGACGAGTTCAAGTAGCTGGGGGCAATCTGTGTGACCAGTAAGTAGTTGGTGGAGGAAAAGTAAGTCTGCAATTTCGCGACGCTTTTCAAGAGATTCGAGACGTATAAGTTTTAGGCGTTGTTGAGATCGCGAAGGGCAAAACGTAAGAATCTGCGTTGGACGGCTTCTATACGTTGGATGTGAACAAGATAGTAGGGGGACCAGACCGGACTGGCATATTCAAGGATAGGTCTAACGAAGGTGACATACAGAGACTTAGTGACATAGGGGTTTGAAAATTCTTTTGACCAACGTTTAACAAAGCCTAGTGCAGAGTTGGCTCTATTAATTATGTTATCGATATGGGAACGGAAGTTAAGCTTCCGATCGCAGATTACACCGAGATCACGCAGAGAACAGACGGAAGGAATTAATTCATTGCATAGGAAGTAGTTTCTAGCCGGTTGTTGTCATTTTCGGGAGAATGTAATAGATTGACATTTGCTGAATTTCAACTGGAGAAAGTTTTTCTTACACCAAACAGAGAATCTATTGAGATCACGTTGAAGGGGTTTAGAGTCGGAGGGAGAAGAGATGTAATTAAAGATTTTCATATCATCGGCGTAAACAGAAAGTTGAGAGTTCTTGATAATGTAGACAACATCATTCGTAGTAAGGACCCCGGTGGCTACCCTGCGGAACACCTGATGTAGCGTTAAAGGACTTGGAGACAACAGATCTAAATAAAACTTCATATTTTCTTCCTTCCAAATACGAATTTACCCATTTGACGAGACTTGGTGGGAAACCTAGAGCGTTTAATTTGAACAAAATAATATCGTGTGATATTTTATCAAATGCTTTGCTGAAGTCGGTAGCTATCACGTCGACTTCTTTTCCATGTTCAAATGCGCGTAGTGCTTCAAAGACAAATTGCGTGAGATTCGTCGTGGTCGACCTGCCCTTGAGAAAACCGTGTTGTGTGTGAAGAAGAAAACCAAAGATTTGCAATGGAAATACATTAAATTATAAACGATGCTTTCAAAAACTTTAGGAATGCAAGAAAGTTTGGCTATAGGGCGATAGTTATTTATGTCATTTTTTGAGCCTTTCTTATGTATAGGAACAATTAATGGATTCTTCCAAGGCGGTGGGAAGGATCCTTGCGAGGTGGACATAAGGAAGAGGGACGTCAGAGTTTGGGCCAAGAGTTTTGCGCATTTTTCGAGAACTATTGCCGGTAACCCATCGGGACCAGGAGAATAATCGTCCTTTAGGTTATTTAATTTCTCTTCAACGATGGGGACGGTGATGTTGATGGAAACTAGTGAAGTTTGGGCGCAGTTGTTCATGTAGGAGAAATAATCAACATCAACGTCAGTGGAATCGTCGGAGTACGACTGACGGAAGAAGTCCGCGAACAGGTTTGCAATAGTTTGCGGGTCTGACGAAACTGTATCTTCGAATTTAGGAGTTGTAGGATAGTGATCACATTTCTGTTTGGTATTATCGAAATGATAAAAGCTCTTGGGATCTGTAATGAGATTAGATTGCATTCGGTTGATGTACTCTTGGTAAAGATGTTCATTTTGGTCAGCAAATAGTAAATGGAATCGCTGGTATATGGAGTAGTCAAAACCAGACCGAGATTTTAAATAGGTTTCCCAGAGTTTGTTTCTCTTGTTGCGAAGCGAGCGTAGGTGTTTGTTATACCAAGGTGGGGAGGAAGTAGAGGTTCTGGTGGTCTTATAAGGGACTGATTTTAGAATGCAATCAAAAATTATAGAGTAAAAGGACGAAAGAGCAGTTTCAACGTTAAGATGAGTATTATGAAAGTTGGCGTAACTGAGCAAGCTATTAAGTTTGTCAAAGTCCGCTTTTCGAAAATTTAAACTATATGAGGTTGGTGTATGATTTTTCTGAATTAAGTCGCCGTAAGAAAAAGAAAGAAATAGGGGTGGGTAGGGTAGGAAAGAAATAGGTGGGTGGTAGGTGATCACTTTCAACGACAACGCAATTTTCTGTGTTGGATGAGAAAATGAGATCAAGTTGCCTACTAAGGCAGTTAGTTATACCACTTATTTGATATAAACCGGAATTAAAAATGCAATCTAAAAAGATTGATTCCAATTCAGTGGTAACATTGGTCGCGACAAAATATGATTCATCATCAGATTGTACCCATTGAAGATGAGGTAGGTTAAAGTCACCTAATATTATAACATCATCGTTGGTATCTATGACGTCAAAAAGAGAGTCTATGGCATCAATAGCAAGGTGATAACTTCGGATTGGCTGAGAAGGGCGAATGTAGCAGCAAAACAGATAAAGGTTGAGAATATAAGTTTTAGCACAAATAAATTCGAAATTAGCAGTGTGAGAGGTTTTAAAAACTGATGAATCGTATTGGTTGTGGATGGCCAAGAGAACGCCGCGCCCGTTAGAATTATCTTCTTTTTCTAAGCCATCGTTCCGGAGAACATTAAAGTTAGAGGTAAAGAACTCATTGCTGTTAAAGGAAGAAGAGAGATTAGTTTCAGTAAGGGCGAAGACATCATCATTAGTGCGTGATTTGGACGGTTAGGAGCGATAATTAGAACGAGTTCTTTGAAGATGGGCAATGCGCTTCGTGGCAATATGCGACGCAAATGTGGATAGATCATTTGCAACGTTATTGGGTGGTATATTTAAGCTCTCATGAAAATTGACGAACATTTTTTTAATTCTGTGGGGTCGGTGGGAAGACCTTCTTGATGAAGTGAGACCATAACATTTGTTTTGGTTATTCCGTCAACGCAGATGGAATCGTCCTTATCATGTAAATACGCCAGATAGAGACGAACGTTGCCGTAAATTTTGCGATCACGAAAGCGTGACAGAACAAAGCGGCCATCTTCACCGATGTCACTGCGTTGCTCGGTTATTTTCGCAACGGGAGGGAACAGTGGGTTAAGGAACGATTTAGGTTCAGTAGGTAAGTTAGGGGGGTTGGAAGGTGGTTTTGCAGAGGTGGGATGTGCAGAGCGATGTGAAGTGGAGGGAGTAAATGGCGCAGAGTCAGGATTAAGATTTGATGTTGATGATGGGTTGAGAATGTGGGATCTGCGAAAGTTTGCATATTTGGCACTAGATGTTAGATCAAATTTGGGAAACGGATCTGAGTTAGTAGGTTGAGTTGTCAAATTGAACGAAACTCGCTTAGGAGGCACGCGAATTTGCTTAGAGAAGTCCGGAAAAATGCCGACTTTAAAGCTCCAATTGGGATCCTTGTTAGAGGGGTAAGCTTGGTGGGTGTTACTAAGAGAGGGGGGGATATTATTTACACCAGTCAGGTTAACAGGGTGACTAGAATTAGAAGAAGCTAACAGTTTTTTTATACTTAAGCTATCTATTTTATAATTGCCGTCAAACGGGTTCGTAAGAAGCCACTCGTATTTACTGGGGATGTGAAACAGGAAGCGTCGATTTTTCAAGTTCTTGCATTTAGAGATGTCAAAAAAGAACCTTTCTTTCATGAACTCCTTCACCTGTGTAGCAGTCATCTTTCGTGGGGTTCTGCTGATGATAAATGCGGTGAGCTCTTTCTTATTGGGATGGTTTTGCTCCTGAAGCTTTTTTAATCTATGGTCCCACTCTGTCTTGGACCATGATGTACCAAAGAAGTGGAGTTTGGATGGTGGATATTCAGACTCAATAGGCGTATGAGAGGTGGAGTCGGTTGGGCTGTCGCTGGAAATGGCCGTTACGTTATCGGTTGCAGGGCTAACACTAAGAAGTTGCTTGTAGTATCGTGCGCAGTAGGAGAATCGGTTGGGCTGTCGCTGGAAATGACCGTTACGTTATCGGTTGCAGGACTAACACTGAGAAGTTCATCCATTAGTGATATGTTGTTTGTAGTATCGTGCGCAGTAGGAGAGTTCATGTTCCTCGCTGCGAGATGTTGGATTTCTTCCCTGAGTTCAGAGATGGCTTTCTCCATATCCATATACATAAATGGAGGATAGACGGTCACAGGCCGAATCTATCGTCGATAATGCAATGCTGTGGGATATTTTGTGAGGATGTAAGGTCGAGGAGGAGGTTGATTGCTGAAGCACATCGAGATCCGAGCGAATACCGTTAATGCCTTCATTGGTATGGCGCAAGTCTTCACTTTTCGATTTTATCATTTCCGAGAGCACTGTGAACTTTTTTTCTAGTTTGTTAAATTTTATGCAAAATAAGTCACTGATCTCCTTGGCCATGATGTTCCGCTTATCGGAGGAGCTATTCAAATGTTTTTCCAGAGCCTCGATGGACTTGGGAATAAGCTCTATAGCGGAGAGCTTATTTAAAACTTTTTTGTTTTGGTTTGATAAATCCGAAAATAGTGAGGTCATTGCCTCATTATGGCACTTAATCGCTAGCAAGATGTGCGATAACGATAGTTCTTTGCAATCAGGGCACACGAATTGCATCACGGTTGAGAGTTCTTTTATATAGCTCAGAGAGCGACCTTTGAGGCCAATGCACACCGGGTGATACGATTTTTGGCACAAACCACTGCAAGTAATTAGTTCGCTTACGTTACCCGACCCGAATCCTCACGTTTCGTTTGCACAGCACTTTTCCATTGTTGAGGTAGGTTGAGAAAGCAGGTTCCGAAGTGTCGTGTGGATAAATTGCACGAACAGCACAAGTTATAGTGGATTGCGCGCGTAGCAAATTGGGTGGCGAAGAGAAAAAGACAAGGGCTAAATTGTTGCGGAGCGATTTAAAAACGCGTCTGAACTGGAGCGCGGTCATCAGTAATGTATTTCACGTTTTTCATTTGATTCGAACTTAAACTTGATTTACATTCAGTAAGTTCGATTTTTCCTGTTTTAAGTTTGTTAAGTTCATCTTTAAGTTCTTTGCAGAGAGTTTCCATATCACTTAGCCTGGACCGTAGCTCCGCATTTTCATCTTCGAGACATTTAAATTTGGCTAAAGTCTCTTTTTCTTGAACCGACGAATGTATTATGGTCGGAGTTTGGATTAGACGCAGTAGTTAGAGTTGGCGGTGATTCGCTCATACTTTTCTTAGATCGTGGTGGTTGCGATCTTTTTACTCTTTTACTTTTGCCGGCTCTCCCCAGAATCCGTAGAGCCTGACTCTGAAGAGTGTGGAATTTCCAGTACGACTGGCATTCCACCTGGGGTAATAAATCCTCTGTTATTATTCATTGCATTATTGTTATTTTTTGTTCGATGGCTTTCAGTCGCCTTTTACGACAGGCATGCTTTACCCCGGATAAATTCTAGCCCCTACCCGGAGGGGAAAGACTGAACAATGACATTCTAATTTATGCAAACAATTTTGATGAAATGCTGCAAATTCTCAATGTTGTTTTAGAAAGAGTAAGAGCACACGGTCTTCGATTGAATCGTAAGAAATGTGTTTTCGCGACACAGTGTGTTTTTGTTTTTGGGACACAAAATTCATATTAATGGGATTCAAAAATCTGACAAACACATAGAAGCAGTGAAAAAAGCACCGAAACCATAAACCTTCGAGGATTTGCAATTATTTTTGCGCGAGGCAACTTATTATAGCTCCTTCATACCAGACCTTTCAATGAGAAATCGACCATTGCGGGATATGCTGCGGGCAGAAACCTTTCTTTGGACTCCAGAAACGGAAAGGGCTTACATATTTATAAGGAACATTTTGGTATCGCCACAACTCCTAATGCCTTACGACCCGTCACTTCCACTTCTCTTGGCTACCGATGCTAGCAAAACGGGATTGGGAGCAGTCCTTTCGCACGTACTGAGTACTGGCCAAGAAAAAAAAAATGCAAACGCTGATTATTTCTCACGAGCTTCTTTGCCAACGAACATTGACAATATCAGTCATGACCATCAACTCGAAGAAAACGAATATGATCCCTTTGATACCTTTTTAATTCAACAAATTCAGCAGCTGCCACTGAAGGCGGATCGAATTGGTCAAAGAATCAGGAAAGATCCACATTTGGGCAAGATACTTTCTATACTCGAATCAGGTCAATGTCTGGTACGGTCGGGCTTTAAAGCTCCTGAATCCAGCTACAGATTAGCTTCTAGCTGTCTTGTTTTTGAACACAGAGCTGTCATTCCATCCACACTACGTGAAACTGTCTTTGCCGACCTCCACTTGGCACATTTAGGAATGGTAAAGATGAAAGGTCTGGCACGATCATTTGTTTACTGGCCCGGAATCGACGCAGACATCGAACATGTGGCAAGATCCTGTAACAACTGCTCTCAAAACTCACACTTGCTTCCCAGGTTTCGAGAACATCATTGGGAGTATCCAAAGGCACCGTGGGAACGAATTCATATTGACTACGCCGGACCTTTGCTCGAATGATGCTGCTCATAGTTCATAGCTCATAGCTCATATCATCCATCAACTAACGGACAAGCCGAACGCTGTGTCCAAACAATCAAAGATGCCCGTAGAACAATGCAAACAACTAAGAACTCTCAACAGCAAAACCTGAACCAATTTCTTCGCCAACATAGAAAGGCTTCCCATACTACCACAGGTCAGTCACCATCTACATTATTTTTGGGTCGCTCCATTCGGACTCAAACCTGATGACGTATTCACAAGAGTAACAGAAAAACAAAAGGCAGTATTCAACTCAACATTCCGCTCTCTACAACGTGGTCAGTCTGTGATGTTTTTCTTAAATAAAATCCTCGTATGAACAAGTGGGTACCAGGTGTTATTAATGACCGTTTAGGTGATCTTCACTATTCAATTAATTTCAACGGTAAATAGCTTAAACGTCATATCGACCAAATCCCAAGTCGCACCGAGAATCTTCCAAATCTTCAAGACAATATTTTGTACGCATCGCAAGTTCAGCCACCAATCAACACTTCCTTTCACCATTATATGAGACCCCCACTCACATCAATATCACAACATGTCAGTACTGATCACAAAACAATATTCCCAAGCAGCACACAGCAACAACACGATTAGGTGCAAGTGCAAGTAGCCGGGGGCACCAAATATCCACATCACCTGTATCACCACCAGCTCCAAGAAGATCGACCAGACCAAGGAAGCCTCGAGTTTGTGTTTCCAATTTTAATTTGATTAATCTTAACTCAATATTATTCCTATCTCTTTATATGCATTTATTTGTCTTTTGTCTTTTTTGTTTGGCAGTTGTGTCAACGAATTACATTTTGTCAAAAAAGATGCGTTTTGAGTGAGATTCCATTAATTTATTGAAATTGAAATGAAACGCACGATTTATTTAATTTGACTTTACTTTATTAAATCTAACCTTACTTTATTAAATTTGAATTTAAGTAACAGGAATTTAGCGAGTTCAAAGAATAACAAAAAAGTTAATGAAGTTAGTTGCTGTCACAAAGTCGACAACACATGTTATATCTTCGCTAGCAGATGGCGTACCAGTATCATAACTAGAATGTTATATCTACTTCAACAGAAATAAAGAGAATGAAGGTGATTTAAAATAAATAAGTACTTTTTAATTGAAATACACAACAAAAATGAAAGACTAAAGTGGCAAGTTACCACTCTAATTTGCGTTCACAAAAATTAATACATAAAATTAGTATTTTTTTTTTATATATATGTATATAGGTAGGTAGGTAAGTGAGTAGACGGGCACAAGCCACGTCTCACTTAGGTCCTTAGGCACCTATTGTGATGCCCAATTTTGGAAATAGTGTCCCCTTTTAGCCCTTGTCGCACTCATGGTCCTTCGTTGTGCCGGAGCCATCCCGATTTCCTTATGAACCTGCAAAGAGATCTTGAAGGTATATTTTAAATTTCCTGTAAATCTTGGAAGAAAAATTCGCCCAGTGTTCTATGACGCAACTGACAAAGACTAGGGCAGTGACAGAGGTAGTGAGGAGTGTCCTCTCTACATATGTTGTCGTTGGAGAGTCCCATTTTCATGGCATAGTTTCTAAGATGATTATGGCCAGTGAAAGCTCCAATCACCATCGTTAGCAACTCTTTGTCGCACTGAAGGATCTTGTCGGTTTTTGCTCGATCGTATCTGGGCCATAATGCTTTAGCATTGTAGCATGTAGACAGACTGCGCCATCTACTGTTTGCCATTTCAATGATCTTTGTATCCACCTTATTCCTCAGCTCTGAGAGTGGCGGTTTAATACCATGAATTGCTTGTGAAGCGTCGGTCACTGACCCCGTTCTGGCAAGTTCATCAGCTATCTCATTGCCGGCTATGTCCCTGTGTCCTGGGCTCAGTACAGATTGATCGAGTGCTGTGAGCCAAGAGCCTTTAGATCTTCACGACAGCTTGCGACTAGCTTGGACTTGACTTCTCTTGCGGATATAGCTTTCATGGCCGCCTGACTGTCAATAAGAATGGTAATATCAGCGCGTGGTATTGTCATAATTGATATCGTTTTGGCTGCTTCTTTGACCACCAGGACCTCCGCTTGAAACACACTGCCATAATCACGCAGTCTGATTGAGCAGTGCAAGTTTAGCTCGTTGGAGAAAATGCCCGCGCCTGTGTGCTGTTGACCCATCGGTATATACATTTATTGTCGAATTGTTAATGGGTTCATTGGATGCCCACTCCTCTCTGGTAGGGTATTGGCATTGTCTATAGTCGCTCTCGACTTCTGATATTGCAAGTCTGTTAAGGATACTTGCACGTCCAGTGGTACCTGAGCGCCAGTTGCAAGATTGACTGATTCTAAGAGCACTTTTAGCGGCGATTGCCTGCATATGAAGGTCAAGCGGTAGCACGTGTAGGATCGTTTCCAGTCCAGCTGTTGGGGTAGAGCTGATTGCTCCAGTAACTCTCAAACACGCAAGTCTCTGTATTTTCGTCAATGCCTCAAGATTAATGTCTTTCAATGCTGCCTGCCACCAGACTACGCTGCCATACGTAAGGATGGGTCTGACAATAGCGGTGTACATCCATAGGATGGTCTTGGGACTTGGTCCCCATTTTTTACCGACAATTTTGCGCAGATTTAAGAAGCGCATGTAGCTTTTTTGACGTAAGTAATCGACTTAACGTTATCCAACAGATACATTAAGGAGATTACAGACTGGAGGGTTCTGTCGGAAGTGTCCCTGTCAGACCATAGGTACATTGAATTCCGAATCGAATGCGAAACCACAACTTTGCTGAAGAGGAGGAATCCAAGAAAAACCAACTGGATACAGTTTAGGGATGAGCTAGATAATCGTATTGAACCTCTCCCTAAGCTCAGAACGAGACAGAAGGTAGAGAAAACCGTTCTAGACTTGAACAACACTCTAACCCAATGTTTTGAACTGACGTGTCCAGCTAGAAATACCCCCTGCAGATCACCTGATCCATGGTGGAACGCAGAACTGCAGACAATTCGCAAGGAAACCAGGAAACTTCTAAACAGATCTCTCAAGACCTTCTTGGAAGAGGACTGGAACCTGTACCGATCAAAACAAAAATAATATAAGAGGTTAATTCGGATATCGAAAAGTGATTCCTATAGGGATTTTTGTTTAAAGATCGAAACACTCGGTGAAACCAGCAGACTGGTTAAAATTCTTAAAAAGGACAAACCAACCAAACTGGAAACACTCAGAAGACCAGACGGTACCTACACTGAGTCAAAAGCTGAAACGCTTAGTCTCATGCTAGAGACTCATTTTCCAGGTAACCGGATTACAACCGGCTCAAAATCAGTTCCTATCCCTGGAACTGAGGATGAGCTGATAAATGTAACACGACGATGCTGGTTTGTTTCATCGCTCGTGGTGACAGATGAAGCTATCAAGTACGCAGTCGCGTCCTTCGATAGTTTCAAGTCGCCTGGTACCGATGGCATATATCCAGCCTTGTTGCAAAAGGGTATAGACAAGTTGCTGCCGGTTCTGAAAAGAATCTTCACAGCCAGCCTGGCACTCGCCTATATCCCGACCCCTTGGCGTACAGTTAGGGTAGCCTTCATACCAAAGATCGGTAAGGGGGACTACTAACTCGCTAAGAACTTCAGACCAATCAGTCTAACTTTCTTCCTGCTGAAAAGCATGGAAAGGCTGGTTGAGCTTCATGTGCGCAAAACCGCTTTGCGATTTCATCCTCTGTCTCAGATGCAACAGCGCGGAAAATCTTGCGAGACTGCACTTCAAAATCTCGTTGGCAGAATTGAATGTGCACTCGACAGGAAAGAGTACGCGCTGGGCATTTTCATTGATATAGAGGGTGCTTTTGACAATGCGACTTTTGATGGCATGTGCAACTCGGTCAGAGAACACGGTGTAGATGAATCATTAGTGCTTTGGATTAAAGCAATGCTGATGAACAGAACTATTATTGCGGACGCGGACTGTGGCCAGTATGTTATGGCGGGGGTAAATAGGGGCTGCCCGCAGGGTGGTGTCTTGTCTCCTCTGCTATGGTGCATGCTGGTTGACTCTCTGCTCGATGCTCTTAATAGTTCCAACATCTACGCCCAGGCCTATGCGGATGATGTAGCTGTTCTGTCCGTCGGATCATGCCTAGCGGATGTGTGTTCAAAAGCGCAGGCAGCTCTAGACGTGATCGACGATTGGTGTACCAGAAATGGGCTTTCAGTCAACCCTCTTAAAACCGAGGTTGTCCTCTTTACGAGGAGGAGGAAATTGACTGGTTTGACTCAACTGGTACTAAAAGGTGTCACTATCCGCTTTTCCGATGAAGCTAAGTATCTGGGTGTCATTCTAGATAGGAAGCTTCTGTGGAAAAAACACATTGAAACGAAAATTGCGAAGGCACTGTCAGTTTTCTGGCAGTGTAAAGGAATTTTCGGCAAAACCTGGGGTCTATCACTAAAAAGATCCGTTTGGATCTACACGGCTATGATTAGGCCCCTTTTCTCCTATGCATCGGTCGTTTGGTGGAATAAGCTTTCGCGTAAATACGTAATTGCTGCTCTCACCAAGCTTCAAAGAACGGTCTGTCTCGGCTGCATGGGGGCCTTCCCTAGCACGCCTGGCTCTGCTCTTGATGCCCTGCTGAATCTCCCCCCCCCTAGATGTCCATATCATGGGGTGCACTCTCAAGGCCATCTTCCGTTTAAAAAGAAGTGGTTATTGGTACAACTCGCACTGGAGTTTCGATGACCTTGCGCACCGCATCTCCTTTGACCCCAGTCTTATGGATATGCCGTCTGACGCACGGACACCAGTACTCCAGCTGCGACGAACATACAAAGTCGACTTTCCCTGTACTCAGGACTGGCTCTGGCCAGAATCTGAGCCAGGAAAGGAATGTAGTCGAATTTTCACGGACGGCTCCAAGACCAGTGAAGGATCTGGTGCTGGTGCCTTCGTGGAGAGCGACAACTTTAGACTGCACACCTCGTTAGGCAAATTTGCGTCGGTTTTCCAAGCGGAAACCTATGCGATCCTAATGGCTACGAGCTATATTGTGAAGAATAGGTGGAAGGGGCGAAGTATTTGTGTCTGTAGCGACAGCCAAGCTGTGCTTAAGGCCTTGCTCAACCCTTTAACCACTTCCAGAATAGTTCAGGAATGCAAGTCTTCTCTGAATTTGATCGGTAGATTGAATTCGGTAAGACTTGTCTGTGTTCCCGGGCACCACGGGATCACGGGAAATGAGATCGCTGATGAACTTGCTAGGCGAGGATCAGATGAGGCTTTCTCAGGACCTGAACCTACGCTAGGACTGCCCGCGTCCTCGGTTAGGGCTTCCATCGATGGTTGGACTTTTCGAGAGCACAACCGCAGGTGGCATGACTCTCCAGGATGTAGACAGACCAAGCGCATGCTCCCCAACGTCTGTAAGAAATCCGCGGCTTTCTTGTTATCTCTTAACAGAAAAGACTGCAGACAACTTATTGGCGTACTAACGGGGCACTACACCTTCGCCAAACACCTAAGTGTGCTTGACCTAAGTGACGAAACCCTCTGTGACGCCTGTGGAGAAGACGATGACACTGCAGAGCACTTCCTCTGCCATTGTCCCGCCTTTGCTCGGATCAGGTGGCAGTTATTCGGCGCTGATGAGGTGAGAGCTGATGATGTAGGCTCCTCATCACAGAAGCGCCTGCTGGTCTTCATTCGGAAGACCAGGAAATTTCAGTAAAAGTAGGTTGCTGCCTGGTAGGTACAATGGACCAGTTTTGAGTCTGAGTGCTCCAGTGTAGTGTAACAAAAACCTACGACAAAAAAAAAAAAAAAAAAGCTTTTTTGACGCTTTCAATGACAATGGGTTTCCAATTTAGTTTTTTGCCAAGAATGATACCTAGGAATCTAGCACTGTCAGATAACGTCAGTGTGGATCCTTCAGTAGCTAAATAATAATAGAATAGAAGAATAATAGAAGTCTAAATTGCGAAATGACGCTTTGATTAGTGAAAAGGACCAATTCGGTCTTGCTTGTGTTAACACCCAGTCCGCAGTTTTTTGCCCACCTAGCTAGCGCCTTGAAGCACCTCACTTATATTCGGGAAGAATTTGCCTCTTGCTATCAACACTACGTCGTCTGCATAAGCAACTACCTTCACTCCCGAGTATCTGAGCTGTTCTAAAACCCAAAGCAGGGCCGAAATAACCCCTCCTTGCGGCGTGCCTCTAGAGGCAATGGCTTTGACAAGCTTGTCAGACATATTTGCATAGATTATTCTTTTATTGAGCAGGCTAACAATGGTTGATGGTATTGACTGCTCAATATTGGCCTTCTCGAGGGCTGACTTAATCGCTCTCGTTTCCACATTATTAAAAGCGCCTTCAATGTCCAAAAAGCTGCGAGTGCATACTCTTTGGCTTTGAGAGTAATTTCGATCACATTAACCACGCTGTGAAGTGCGGTTTCCACACATCTGCCTTTAATATAGGCATGTTGCGCTGTGGAGATTGTGTTAGTTGAAAGCTTGCTGCGAATATAAGCATTGATTACCTTCTCAAAGGTTTTGAGAACAAAGGAGGTCAAGCTTATAGGTCGGAAGTCTTTTGCAGTTGTGTGGCTGGCTTTACCTGCTTTTGGGATGAAGGCAACCTTAACTTTTTTCCAAGCGACGGTATTTAGCCGTGTATTAAGCTGCATCTATATATCTCACTTAGGACAGGAATTATCATATCCTTGGTCTTTAGTAGCATAATTGGATATATGCCATGTAACCCAGGAGACTTATATGATACGAATGAGTCAATGGCCCAGCCAATTCTGTCTTCATCAACAACGATTTCGGGAACGTAGAGTTCATTCACCGTGTTTTCGGCTGTCGTCAAAGTATCGCTACCAAAGGTGCAACCCGAGAAGTGAGTGGACACTAGAAGATTAAGTGTTTCCTCTGAAGACTGTGTCCCTATACCGCCGTTATCCTTGAGCTACCCTGGGACAGCAGGTTCCTTGGAGAGAATTTTCCTTAGCCTAGCTGTTTCGGTGGTATTCATTATTTCACTGCAGTAGGTACACTATCTGCATCGCTTGGCAATAGCCACTGCTTTTTTGAAGTCCCGAAGACTGGGAGGCTAGTCAAAGGGACCTTGATGCTTTGGCCGCATTAAAAAGGGTCCTGGTACTTTTCCTGATAACCCCAAGGTCTTTGTTCCACCATGGGGGCATTTTTTGTTTCTGAAAGTCCGAAGAGGAAACGCTTTTGTAAAAGCTTTTTCGTAGATTTTCTTAATATCGAAGGCAGTTTGCTCAATGTCGCTTGTGGAGACCATTGGTCTAACCAAGCAGATTTCTTTATAAAAACGTCCCCAGTTTGTGTTTTTGGGATTCCTGAACCCGTCCTCCCTTTCCATCTCACTGTTGACCGTGAAGGTTATTAGCCTATGGTCTGAGAAGGACGGTGTATCTGACACTCTCCAGTTACTGACCTCCAAAGTGGTGGAGTCGTTATAGAGAGTTATGTCTAAAACTTCTTCCCTATTTCTGGTGACGAACGTAGGCTCATCATCCAAATTGGCTATCCTTAAATTGTTTAATATTATGAAATTAAAAAGTTCTTCACCTCTTGTGATGGAGTCCAAACTTCTCCATAGTGTGTGGTGACAGTTGGCGTCGCACCCCATGACGAGGTCCCAGTTGTTTTTTCTTCGTGCTTTCCTCTGGTGGGCCATGTACTGCGTCATAAGGCATGTAGATAGATGCAATCAAAAGATCTGTCATGCCTTTCAACCTTCACAACCGTCTGATCGCAATCACTATATGTAGATAGAGTTTTTCCTAGCTACTTGCGTGATACGTCACCAACTCTTTATTGTTCAGGACTAGTATCCTAGCTCGGCGAAGCCAAAGGTCTTGCACCAGGGCGATGTCTACACTTCCTGTTGTAAGGAGGTATGCCAGATTGGCGCTGGAGGCCTTTTTCATTACAATCAGCGGAATCTGTTGTCCTTTTTCTGCCATTGACCGCTAGGAGTCTAAGTTTGTAGCGGGTTGTACCCACACGAACTTTGAACTCCTGTTTGCGCAGCAATGGCAGCGACCTATGGCTTAAAAGAACATCGACTTCCATATCATTGTCAGAATGTTATCCCACCTTCAGCACCTTCCATTCCCGACTGTGCAGCTCCGTATTAAGGTGTTGAAGGTAGCGCTCTATCCTTTCCTTCGGGAGGTATGGTCCCTGGATGAGGATGCGGCCCTTAGGTTTGATAAATTCAAGGATTTCCCTCTTGTCTACAAATTGTAGGTCGGCATTATCCCATGCTACCGTCTTGGCTACGAAATTATTTAGCCATTCAAGGGTACTCAAATTGTCGCATTCCATGAGCTTGAAGCCCTTGACGGTAGTCATCTGTCCAAAAAGAAGAATCCCTTCGTCCTTCTTCACGATAGCGTCATTCACACCATCAGGAATGCGCAATTTAGTTAATCTCCATTGATGTTCTGTGAGTGATGGCTGGATGTTGTAGGAATCGGGTAGGCACTGATTGGCGTCAACCTGGCGATGTCCAGTGTTGTAACTTTTCCTATACATCAATTGTGCTTATTTTACCTCCAAGTGGTAGCCATCGGGTACTGGTTGTAGTTCACCCAAACTCAACCTGCTAAACTTATAAGTGCGACCTCTTATCCTAGGGGTTACAAAAAAGGAACTGGTCCTCCAGGTTGGGGGTTGTGCCGTCGGGGTAACTGCCCGGCCACACTAAAAAATCAAGTTACGAAGCAGCAACGAGCCTCGGAAACGGACGGAAAAACTGATGACGAACCCCGCATACGAAATAAGGACAACGATCTTCGGATCTGCACGTGGAATATAAGGTCCCTTTGTAGGCCACGTGCAGCCGAACAATTAGCGGAAGCCCTAGACTGCTACAAAGCAGACATCACCGTCATCCAAGAAGTGCAATGGGATGGGCCGGGCAAAAAGAGGATGAAAAACTGTGATATTTACTACGGCGATTGCTACAGGCAACAAAAGCAGCGCTTGTTTAGATGTGGATTCGCCGTTAGAGGCAGACTTATCGTTCAGATGTGTGAAGAAGTCTTATCGTTCAGATGTGTGAACGAACGCCTTACGACAATTCGCATCAAGGCTAAATTCGCCAATATAATCCTAATATGCGCACATGCCCCCACAGAGGAGAAAGGCGACGACACCAAAGACAGTTTCTATGAGCTCTTGGACAAGACATACGAGCAGTGCCCTAGCTATGACATTAAAATTGTCATAGACGATTTTAATGCAAAGCTGGGAAGAGAGAATGTCTTTCGTAGTACGGTCGGGAAACACAGTCTATACGACACCACCTCCGATAACGGATTTAGGCTGATCGACTTTGCTGCAGGGCGAAATGTTGTAGTAGCCAGTACACGGTTCCCACACCTCAATATTCACATCAACCGTCAACCAGATTGATCACATTGCGATCGACGCAAGGCGCTCCTCCAGTATTATGGATGTCAAAACGTTTCGATGTGCCAACATCGACTCGGACCACTACCTTGTTGTAGCCAAGGTAAGGTTGCGGATATCCCGAACACCGCCAAGACAAGAAAATACTGTGAGGAAGTTCGACGTCGGAAGGCTACAATCGCAAGAGATTGCCAAATCCTTTTCCCATCGAGTCTCCCTTAATCTCAGAAGAAGTTCTTTGCCGCCAACACCAAGTATTAAAGACCAGTGGCAATATTGCCAAAAAGATATCAGAGATGCCGCCTTTGATGTGCTGGGTTTCACTCGGCCACCACAACGAAACCCCTGGTTTGACGAAGAGTGTCGGCAGGTGAATGCAGCTAAGCAATAGGCCTACAAAGCGGCACTGCAAAGAAGGACAAGAGCTGCTCGCGAGCTCTACGACCACAAAAGGAGAGACGAACACCGGCATCTCAGGAGAAAATAAGAAGGAGCAGGAGAAGCGCGCCATCGGTTTTAAGTTTTACCAAAGGGTAAAGTTGACCAGTCAGGGTTGTAAAGCCCGAACCGAAGCCTGCAAGGACGATCAAGGGAACATCGTAGTAGAACCACAGTCGATGCTGAGGTTATGGAAGAACCACTTCTGCAGACTGTATAACGGCGATGAAGAACCGAATTCCGTTGTCAGGCAGATTGAACCATTCAACCCGAATGAAAGGGACGATGTAGATCAACAATTCCGTCCCCGACCTGGATGAAGTGAAGATAGCTATGTATATCTAAACTAAAGTCCAACAAAGCTACTGGAGCTGACGGCCTAGCGGCTGAGCTTTTCAAAGCAGCAGGCGATGACTTGGTAAGGAGCATGCACCAACTCATCTGTAAAATATGTTCGGAAGAAAGCATGCCCGATGAATGGAACCTCAGCATTGTTTGCTCGATCCACAAAAAAGGAGACCATCTAAAATGCGCCAACTATAGACGCATCAGTCTTCTAAAGATTGTCATGCGACTTCTTCAACATCATACTTGAAAGAATTGTGCACGCCAACACCAGAGGCACAATCTTTCAGAAATCCGTCCAACTACTCGCATATGCCGACGATATTGACATAATCGAAAGAACACAGCGTGATGTCAATGGCACTTTTGTGAGTATTGCGACGGAGGAAGCGAAGATGGGTTTAACGGTAAACGAGGGCAGGACCAAGTATATGCTGTCAACCAGGACACCCAACACCGACGTCTCGGACAGAACGTCACAGCAGACAATTTGAGGTAGTCAAGGACTTTGTCTACATAGGCACCGCTATTAACTCAGACAATAACACCAGCGCTGAAATCAAACGAAGAATAACTATTGCTAATCGCTGCTTCTTCGGGCTAAGAAAGCAATTGATAAACAAAGCCCTCTCTCGAACAACCAAAGTAACCCTGTACAAGACCCTAATCGTCCCAGTCCTGCTATATGGCGCAGAAGCATGGATTTTGTCAAAAGCGGATGAGGTTGCTCTTGGTTGCTTCGAGAGGAAAATTCTTCGCCAGAAGGGTGAAGATCCAAGGATTAAGATGGCTAGGTCATATAGAGCGAATGGAAACCAATGCTCCGGCCCGGAAAGTCTTCGAATCCACCCCCGAGGGACGGCGCAGTAGAGCAAGACCGCGACTCAGGTGGCGCACGCAAGTGGAAAGGGACCTCAACCAACTGTGCGTGCGAAACTGGAGGCAGCTAGCTAAATATCGAGCTGGCTGGAGACGCTTGTGCGTTGAGGCCCACCCGGACTGTAGCGCCACGTTAAGTAGGTAAGTATGTTCTGTGAGTTCTACGTTCTGGGTTACCAAGGTCAACAATTGCGACCCGTAGACTCTCCTTCACCTTGTCAGAGAATTTTGCCTTTTTTGCCACAGCTGAGTTAGGGGATCACGAAACATCAATACGACCCCTCTTGGAAGTTTTTCTTTCTCCTCAGCAATTCGGGATGTGTCCTGTTTTGCTTTAGATAGAAGACGCCCAGCCGCGGTATCAGCTGAGGATAGAGGTTGTCCTCTCCTCCTCGCCGATATCGCACCACCGCTCCTTCCTTTCGGGGCCACTATCCTACCTAACCTATCTGCCTTCCCGTTAGAGGAAACTTGTTTAGAGCATCCTGTAACCGGGTCAGGCTCAGTAGCTACTATACCTTGGACGGTTAAATAACCAGTAGCCTTTTCCGCTCTCGGAGAGGAGGGCCAAAGGTCCTCCTTCTCAGTAGCGGTCAAGCTTTTTGCTCCCTCCTGACCACGTTTCCTCTTCAGGCGACTTTCCCGCCATGCCGCCGGAAACCGTTTCCCTATCCATTAAGGATTTGGGGTCACGGCGCTTAAACCTATTGATAAGGCGCTTAGCATTAGGACGTTGCTTCAGCGGGTCCCTCAACTCAAGTGAAGTCTCGGTTTTTATAACCGTCCTTACACTATCTAACGTTGAGTTCGCCTCCCCAGATGACTCGCCTAAGAGGGGGGCTCTGCCGGTTTTCGGTGAAGGAGGATGCGTACGACCTTTGCCATCAAGGGTCACAGTCTTAGCATCCTTCTTTCCCTCTGCAAGCTCAGATGTAACGCTACCAGAGTGAGCATCGGGGCTTGGCCTTATGTCACACATGGACGTGTCCATCTGCGGGGTTGCATTTTGCGGATCACCCTCCACTACATTTGACTTGGCTGATGTTACAAGCTAGGTTGGCTGGGCCACGGTGACGGTGAGTAGGACGGCGGCACGCTTGCGGTTGCACGGCTTAGCTCGTCGGACGGGCGGTTCTTGTCCTCCCACTCGTACACCACCAGTTGCAAACAAAAAATATCGTGCCTGTAGCTAGCTAAGAGAAGAAAGAGAGGGGTGAAAAGATGGGAAGAGATGAAAGCCTAATACCCTAACAGACCACGGACGGACAACTAAAAGATAAGAAAGTGAAGAGAAAGAAGAGACAGGAAAGTGGAAAAGAAAGGTGTTCAAGGTCTATGCCTTTACCACCAAAAGAAACCGGAAGGGAGCTCGCGGAGCTAAACTAACTAACCTGAACTAATCCTAAACTTACCTACTGTAGGAAGTCTTCGAAAAATTGAAAAAAACGAGGTTAAATTTTATATGTTTATTTATTAATGTTCTATTCCTCCCAGGGTGACGTCCGTCGTCGGCGATGGTTCGTGAAAGAAGAGAAGGACTTGACGTTTCGTCAGAACCTGGATCAGCGTGTTCCGATTCCATAAGGTGGTACCCTCTCGACCAAAGTGTTGGGTACACTACTGATCCAGATTCTGACGTTCTTTAGGTGGTACCACATCTCGGCCGACCTCACAAATTGATCGACCTCGAGCACGTACGTCATTTCCTTATCCTCGTTCTTATAATAAGTGTTACCCCAAGCTAACAACAGTGACTCATCCGCGCCTTCCATAACCGCATATTTCTGGCCTCTACCACGCCATCATATGGTAGTTGCGTAAGTGGACAATTCTCGATATCGCGTATCACATACCGATCATGAGGCAATACTTTGTAAACTACATACGTATCGTCGTACCGACATTTTTTATTACGACGTAGTCCCCTTTATCGTAAGTGCGTGCCGGACGGTGATGTTCCCCATGGTACCTACTATTATAGCCTTGGACCTTCAGTATTCTTTTACTTGCGTCCTCTCTGACGGAGACTAAATCGCGCTTTTGCGGACCTGGGTTTTTCTCCTCAAGATACTCAGTGAGTTTATCTACTACATAACCCTTCTGACTGACCCCAAACAAAAGAACACTAGGGGTAGTCCGGATTGACCTGTGCACTGTGTTATTTAAGGCGTATTCAATCTGCGACAGGGTCTGCACTCAGTCGGCATGCTGTACTGGTTCACTTAACTTGCCCAGCATCGGCGTCAAGATTCTATTGACCCTTTCAGCCTGCCCGTTGGCCTGGGGCGAGTGCACTGCGACCTTGACATGGGTGATATTCAAGCCCCTTAGGAATGAGCTGAACTCTAACGATGTGAAGCATGTTCCCCTGTCGGTAACTACCCGAACAGGGCGACTATAGTAGTCAAAGTACTTTCTAAGTGAGGCACAAACCTCTCTGGTGCTAGTGGATATGACTGGGTATAATTTCACATATTTAGTGAAGGCGTCCACAACCAGAAGTATGTGTTTTCGTTTGGAACTTATAGCCGGAAGGGGCCCGAAGTGATCAAGGTGAAGGGTATGAAACGGAAGAGGCTTCTTAGGTATATTGAACAAGCTACTCTCGTTTGATCGCGTAGGGGAAGACTACATGATGCATTTAATGCAGTTCTTAATGAATCTGTCTATTTTCACCTGCATTCCTCGAAACCAGTAATGCATTCTAATTTGGTTATAGCACTTTGTGAGGCCTAAGTGTCCGATTTTCTCATGGACGTGTCGAATAAGGTTAATTTCCATATCGGAACAACAGCAACTGACCAGCCTGATTTTTCTTAAAAACGATTCCGTCCTGCAGTGTGTATTCGCTCAAGTTCTCTGAACATAGCCTTTCTCTTAGTGCCACAATGTCTGGATCACGGCTTTGAGCAGCGCGCAGCTGAAAATCTATTTCTTCCGTGTTTACTACAGAGATTACATAACATCTGCTAAGCGCATCTGTATGGGCCATGTTTGCCCTGCTTCGATGTTTCACTTTGTAATTAAAGTTTTCAAGTTCTAGCGCCCATCGGGCTATCCTAGGGTTTATATTTTTCTTACTGAGGGTCTGTGTTAATGAGCTGCAGTCTGTCACTATAGTGAACGGAATCCCTTCTAAATACACTCTGAACCGTCGCAAGGCCGAAATAATGGCGAGTGTCTCAAGTTCGAAACTATGATACTTGCATTCTTGACTGGTCGTGCTCTTAGAAAAATAGGCTACTGGGTGAAATTTCCCATCGCCCTGTCGCTGGAGAAGTACGGCCCCATACCCTAGAGAACTTGCATCGCAATGTAATTGGGTTTCACGCGTAGGGTCATAAATAGCTAATACTGGGGCAGAAGTGACACTGTTCTGCAACTGTCGAAAAGCTAAGGCGAAAATATGAATGGCTTATCCTTTTTTAGGAGATCGTACAGTGGCCTAGCTATCCTAGAGAAAAAGTTCACAAAGCGGCGGAAATAGGAGCTAAGGCCAAGGAAGGAATGGACTTCTCTGACATTCTTCGGGACTGGATACTGTCGGATGACTCTTAGATGTGAATCACTGGGCTGTATCCCATGCCTGGTTACGTTATATCCCAGGTATTCAATACTGGATGAAGCAAATCGACATTTGGATAGCTTCAACTCAAGACCGGTTCTTGAAAGACACTGCAAGACATCACTAAGTAACTGAAGGTGCTCATCTAAGTTATCATTGGCGATGACTATATCGTCCATGTACACTACAATCTGCTTTGAGTCTATAAACTTACGAAAGACGCGAGATATAAAACGCTGGAAAACACTTGGGGCATTTTTAAGCCCGAAAGGCATCCTTAAGAATTCATATTGACCACTTGGTGTTACAAAAGAAGTAAAGTGGGTTGAACTCGGTGCTACCTTGACCTGATGAAAACCACTCTTAAGATCGAGTAACGTAAAGATGTTCTTTCCCCCTAAATATTCCAGACAATCCTCTATCAATGGTAACGGATAATTGTCTCGAACTGTATGTTTATTTAAAGCCCGGTAGTCTACGCACATTCGTATTTCTCCCGATTTCTTCTTAGTTAAGACAATCGCTGAAGCATACGGAGATTCACTGTGTTTGATAATCCCTTGATCCAAGAGATCTCTTATGATTCTATCAACCTCACATTTCTCGGCATACGACAACCGCCTTGGCGGACAGAAGAACGGAGTATCTGTTGTGAGCCGTATCTGCATTTCGAACTCTATAGGTAGACTGTTAGAGCGGTCAAAATTTATGTATTTATCTCTAACTATCTCGCGTACTCTATCTCTACTAACTAAGTCCAACTCAGGGCCTATTTTGACCTCAGGTTCCTGCTCAAGCTCTATAGCGGAAATATCTATGTTACGGTTATGTAGAGGAACAACGTCGTCACTACACGGCTTACGATTTTCGTTAAGTGTATTTTCGGAATTTAATGCAAAGTTATGTTCGGAAGTCACTGTTGTTTTACAATAAGAAGGAGAGAAAGAGTTTAAGTTTATCTGTTTTAACAAAAAAAGTTCTTTATTTAGGCGAGATATAATACATTGTTGTTGCGCAGAAGATACTTTAGTTTTAATTGTTAAACTGATATTGAAGATTCGTAGAACGTCACGACCAAGGAGCAGAGGGGTAGGTGTAAAACCATCTGGAATAATTATTAAGGATACCTTATGTTTTTGTTTAGCAAATTTAATGTAGCAAAAAATAGTACCGTAAGTAAGAATCTTGACACCTCCTAGCCCTCTGTACCGTGAGCACGACAATTCTTCAACTGGTATCTCTTCTGGCAACATAGAACGTTGGATTAAGCTAACCGGACTGCCGGTATCAAGAAGAGAATAACAAAAACGGAAACTTAAACACTCTTTCTCACTAATAAATGGGGCAACACTCACCATTTGCACTGCATTTAGCGAATTCCCAGGCTCATCGCTATCGTCACTAAAAGGACCTTCCTTGACGACTCCAATCTGTCTCCTCGATGTATTTGGGCACTGCTTATGTGCATGTCCAGGGTCGGCGCAGCGGAAGCACGATCTGCGAGGTCTTCTTTCCTTGGGGCAGTTGACTGCGATGTGTCCAAATGCTGAACAGTTGAAACACCTCGGACTTCGGAAACATCTGACGGTGGTTTTCCTGTGGTGACTGAGGTTAACCGCTGAGTTCCAGGCTTGGCGGTGGATCGGGGTGGAACTGATGAACACTTTTTCTCGTACCGAGGCAACAGTCCTTTGAGGTCTGCTAGGGTTCTCGCCGAATACAATATTGACACATTTGCTGAGGTGTCCGAGAGCCCGTCGATGATGAGCTCCACTAGGTCCTTTTCATCCACTTCAGCGTGTGATGCGATCTCCTGCATGGAGAGCACGTAGTGTAATAAGGTTTCCCCTCGTCTCCATGTACGGAGGGTGAGTTGCTTGTAGACCTCCTGCCTAGTGAGCCGCTTGTCGAACTCCTCGCACAAAATTTGCTTCAGGGCAACCCACGTGTTCACCCTGACCGTCCTCACTAGCAGCTTGGCCATGCTTGGCCTGCGAGCACAGATGTATTTTGATCTGTCGTCGCACCCTAGGGATTGCGTTACGTCCTCAAAGTCAGCAATCCACTTTTTTATGCCATAGGCGTCATCGCCGGAGAATGATGGAACAGCATTTTCAACGTCGGTGTAGTCAATCCTTCTTCCTCAGTTAGGTGTAAGTGCGTACGTGCGCCGGCAGAAGTGGCACGGACGGAAGCGGCAGATGCACACGCTACTAGGGTTGGCATGCCCGATGTGTCCAGAGTAACGGAAGGGGCGCACAATCCAGAAGCGGCGCGAGTTGCAGAAGTGTAGGAGGTGTTCGCTAGGGAAACGGAATGCTTTGACGTACTCGGCTGGGCTGTGATAGAAGCGGAAGGTCCCGTTGTAACCGTTGTACGGACGTAACTGGTGTTTCCGCAGCGGCTGAGGTTGCGGGATCGTCATGTGGCGCGGCGTCTGTAGGTCCCGTTACGGCGACAGAAGTGGTGGTGAAATAAGTCTCGGCGGCAGCTGGTGGGGGCGAGTCCGTTTCTTCAATTTGTGCCCCTTCGTTGAACTCCAGAGCGTGAAGTGCTCTTAAGTGCGCTATTGAAGCTGACGAAGGGATGTCCACGCCGGCGGCCCGCAACGCTTCCACAAGTTGCGCTTTGGTAAGCCTGTTTGTCATGTTCTGCTTTGTTCGCGTGTGACCCCACACCTGATGTTGTAGAAAGTCTTCGAAAAATGGAAAAAAAAAACGAGGTTAAATTTTAAATGTTTATTTATTAATGTTCTATTCCTCCCAGGGTGACGTCCGTCGTCGGCGATGGTTCCTGAAAGAAGAGAAGGACTTGACGTTTCGTCAGAACCTGGATCAGCGTGTTCCGATTCCATAAGGTGGTACCCTCTCGACCAAAGTTTTGGGTACACTACTGATCCAGATTCTGACATTCTTTAGGTGGTACCACACTACCTAACTTAAAAACTATACCCAAACTAAACCTAATCTACCTTAAAACTACCTAGCTTAGCCCTACACGAAACAACACCCTTCCAGTATCGTTTGGCCATGCAGGTTCGTCAAGAACCCGAGGGTGCCTGTTGGTATTGGCACAAGTCCGCCTGCCCACCCCATCATGTCAATGGACATGACCTTCGCTATCTCCCTAGGCGAAATATTGTGGGGTCTCGTTAGCGGAGACGTTAGCTACAGCCTAACGTTCCACTTTGTCGACTACCCCGAAGAAGGACGGCCTTCCCTCACCCTACACACACATAATGGCAAAGAGGACTCTACTCCATTAAATAAAACATTATACATTCATTTTAAAGCAAAACAATTCATTTTATTACAAAAAAAAATATGGAAAATAAAAGAAATTCAAAAAACTTAATCTTTATTTAAAACAAAAAAGGAAAATTCAAAATAAAATCAAGAGTAAAAACAAAAGAAAATACTAAAAGAAAAGGGTTCTAACCCTGGCTAAAGTCTAAGGACGTCACACAACAAACAGAGGTTTCCAATTGGCGAAACCTATAACTCACGGTTCTCTGCGATCCCCCGACATCCTTCACCTATACCTTCACCTTCACCTACGATACCTGTGAAATAAAAACGAAAATTGTGGGGAAAAATCCCTCTTCTCCGCGGTCACTCACAATCACTAACACTAAAGCCGGAACTATCTATCAATGTTATTTGGAATGTAAAAAAAACTAGACCTAAACGTATGCTATGCAATTTAAAATTAGTCTTATTTAAGAAAATTAACAAAAACTTCACAAATTTTAGATTAAAGAAAATTAAAAAAAAGGTATTAATTCCAGCACTGATTCTGGCTCCCTTTGGGCACTGCACACTCCTGGCACAATTTTTCCCACTTCGGCATAATATCTCTTCACTCCGGCTCCCTGGGACAGTTAGGCCACTTTTCGTTGGCCGGCACTGTGTTGTATAGATGTCAATATATGTATTGTTTGTGTTCTAATACCGGCATTTAGTAAAGCACTTTTTCTCCTCTTTCTCCTCCTTTGTTATTTGAATTTGTCACAGGCATATTTATGCATAATTTAGCTACAGTGTCATTATCCACTTGCTCAGTGTATATCTCCTTTTTTTTTTTGAGTGTTTTAAGTAGATTTTGAGTTTTATATATATATATATGTCTATATGCGCGTTTGTAAATATTTGTTGTAGCCTGATTTGGCTACTTTGTGATGTTTTCTTTCCTTCTTTTTGTTTGATAGAGGTCATACACGCACTTAATAATTAATATTTATCATTAATTAATTAACATTAAATTAATTAAAAATTCGCCGCTACAAAAACACTGCGGGATCGAATCACGTTTTAACCAAGAAACTTTATTTCTCGTCTTCTTTTGCAAAACTTCCAAAATTCAAAATTTGCATTTGTTCCAATGCACGTATCTGTCCATTTCCATGTTCACAACGTAAAGCTCATCGTGTGAACACCGCCTTGCACTTCCATTATGTTTCTTAAATGTATGTCTGGCCTTGTCAATATGAATTTTAAAAAACAAACTTGTTTTGATCTGTTTCTTAAAATAAATAATATTAATTTAACCTGGCTTGGGGTAAGTATTAATTAAATTATGTAATTCATATATAAAATAAACATTCTTTTCAATTTGTACATTATAGGTTATTCAAGGACTGGACTGGAAGGAATCGCGGGATTGGAATTTGTTTGGTAAGTTATACATACATTAGGGCTAATAACCTAAATATTTGTTTTTTTCTTTTTAGATAAACTGCTGCATGTTGCAGCCTGCCGCAACAGGCTCGACGACAGTTTCCGAGTGGTCGTGAGTAAACCGGCCTCGTAAAAAAAAGGAAGGCTTCACATGCAACAGTTTATCTTCTTCTAATGCCGATGACTACGTGAGGCAAGGGCCCACTCCCTGAGATAAACAGTCACATGCTCTACCGACTGAGTTAGCCGGGCTCTAACGCTTGTAAACATATAAACATAAACCTAAGCCTATAAAAAACAATATCACAGATAACTTATCACATCTCCCAAGTTGAGGGTGCTTTTTGTTTTGTCGAGTACACCTTTGGTTGGGCGCGAGCTGCTGTCCCCTTCCTCTCAACTTGGTACATACTTAACCTAATATCACAGATAATACTAAATAAATAAAATAAATATGTGTATATAAATAAATAAATAACGCTATTAATAAATAAATAAATATATAAATAACTATGCGTAAATAAAATAAAAAAATCTATATCTAACCTATATTGGGTGCGTCATTTCAGTCTTATTTTTTTCCTAGGCACGTTCGTTTTTGGTGGTCGTCTGTCCAACTCAGCGACTATGTTTGGAGCTATGTTGAACGTCCTCCAAAAGTCGAAACCAAGATATAAGTTTTGTTGGAGGCTTGGGACTATGAATATGTCAAGTTCCACGCTTTTGCTACCCCAAGAGACCGGTGTCCTAACTCGTCCTTCAATTTTCTTGTGGCTCCCGTTGGCTGTCCTGATTTCAAGATCCAGTTTCTTAAGCTGGATGTTGTTCCTCTCAACAAAGTCCTTAGCCCTTTGCCTAGGCAACTGACTGATGCTCCACTATCTAATAGGCCCAGCATCTCTTCACCTGCTATTTTCACTTTTGCATAGGGCCTATTATCGTCATTTATGCTTAATACAGATTCAGCAATTTTTCTTTTGCATCGTCTGTAGATTGCACACTTCTCCCTTAGCCTTTTAATCTTTTTGTAATTCCTGTGCTTGGTCAGCACAGTCGTCTTATCTACCCCTGAAATCTTGCGCCCATTTTCTTCTTACTGTTGCAGCCTCAGATGTAGACTCTTTTGTTCAACCAGTGGAGTCTCATCGTCGTCAAGTTTTGTCAGGGTTCTTATTTGTTCAGGAGGTGCTTCGTTTCCGGGACTCCCATCTTCGTTGACGGATTCGTCCCGCTCATTCCGCCAACCCTCCTGTTTCCCTGACAGGCTGCACAATTGAACGACAACCTGCTTCTCATGCGGTCAGGGTATGAAAAGCGGACGGACATATATTTCGAGCGGTAGCTACACTTTCGCTCTGCGCGTTATCGTCGTGTCGCGTCCTTTCGTCATTGTATTGAGTCCTAGTCGACCTGTTCGTTTGTGTTCCGTTTGTCGGTCTGGTCGGTCGTCTAGGCCGAAGTGCAGCTACCTGGAACTCCTCGTCAACGTCTTCCCTCTCATCTTCGACACCTAACTCACTAATGCCTCGTCGAAACCTACTTTCCCTAATTGTCGAGTGTTTCTCTGCGCGCCTACATTCATCTCTTAGATTCCGGATGCTGTCGATCCTGCATCCGAAGATCAGCGTCGCTATCCTGTCCCTAAGATTTTGTCTTAGGATAGACACGAGTTCTTCCTCCCGGGGTCTGTTCCTCATTCGAAGTACCATACTTCTGATGTTCGCATAGAAGTCGTCGAAGGTCTCTTGGGGTCGTTGTCTTCTCTCCATGATGTCCCGCAGTATCTCGTGGTCCTTCTTGTCATCCTTAAATTGCCTGATAAGCTAACTCTTGAGGTCGTGATTGTTTATAAATTCGTCGCCCTCGGACTCTTCCATGTACTGCCAGTACCATTGTTCCGCAGGGCCCGTCACTAAGTGGTGGAAATTGGTGAATAGCTGTTCGGTGGACAGCCCGTTCTTTTGTTGCAACATCTCTATTCTAAAGATGAAGCTGTCCACCAATATTGTCTTGTTAGTGCCGTCAAATTTGACTCCCCACTTGTGCACATCTACCTTCCCACAAATCTTGTGGGGAGTCAACTGCTGCTGCCAAGTGCCGCACCGTTCTTCGCGCCGCAATGTCGGTTCTGTCGGCGTCCTGTCCTCGTAGCGTCCACTTGGTCTTGAAGGTTCTCTACGGCGGTGGGTGGAGCTTTCCAGGTCCTGGATCTTGTCCTGCAGGATCTTCATGTTGTCCTGGAAAGTCTCCATCAACTGGGCCATACTTCCAGCGAAAGCCGACACCACTTCTTTCTGGCTTTTCTCCACCGCTGTAGCGACCATTTTTTTAATGGCCTCGTCGTCGTCTCTAATCTTATCGCTAAGATTAGCGATGTCGGTCCTCTTCACGTCTGCGTTCTGAAGACCACCTGTCTCGTCAACTCGCCTTATACCGTCCAGATTTTTCTTTGTCCACCATTTGTCCGTACGTGTTTGTCCTTCCGTCCTCTGGAGTTTTACATCCGGTTGAAGTCTTAGAAGGGCTGCTCGCTCCAGCTCCTCATCTTCTTCATCAGAGAAGATGGGCTGGATTACCTTTTTTCGTTGTCGTCGGCCCTGGTCGGTGGGAGAACAAAGGTCATCTCTCAGGTATGCGTCCGGTTTATAATCCACAGGTGGCTCCTCGAACAGGTCCGTCAGTTGGCACCGTCTGGCCTTAAACGTCTGTCGCGTGATTCGTCGCGTCGTTGTCGCCATCTCCGAGGTGCCTCGTGGAATAGCGCTCTTTGGGATTGCGCCAGTTTCTTCGTGCTTTGCGCCTTTTGGAATTGTGCCGTGTTCTTGTTTTGTGCCGTACTCTTCCTGATCCATCTTCAAATTACTTGTTGTTTTTGTTTTTGATTTTAATTGACGTCTGTTTATTTAAGTTTTCTGTGGCTATATTGTACTTTGTAATTATTACTAATAAATTATTACTAATAATATTCTTAAGTTTTTTGTGAAATGCGTTTTTATGTAAGTCCTACAAATGCTTATTATTTTAAATGTTTGTATTGTTGTGTAACTCTTATATTTAGTTATTGATACGATTTTTGTAAATTGTTAAACTGTATGTTGGATGTGTTTATGAATTAAATGTTTTATCTATGATTTTAATGTATATATGACTGCCTTTGTGTGTGTAGAGTAAGTGTCAGTTTTTCGGAAACCATTCTTAAGGTAGGGATTAACCGACAGATATATGGAACGTCACGTTTGGTTGTGACTAATTCCTCGGATACTGGACGAGTGCCGGTGATCAACTTTTCTACCCCAACCACAACTTTCAACAGTCGAAACCGTTCGAAAGGGTGGCTAGGATATCAGATGATGATCTCCCAAACACGAGCTAAGCTTCCAGACTCAGTGTCCACACCTCACAAAGAATCGGGTTTTGAAACCCTGTATTCTCGGGCAGAAGTCAACACTTAAGTCTTTCCACCCGCTCCGTTCTTCGTCTCTTCATGAGCCTCCGACTACCTCACGAGATCCTCTAGCCTAAGCCTGAGGATTGGACAGCCGTCTTCAGCTCATGACTAAACAAAGAAACTTTTACGACTTTGAACACATAGAGAAAAGATAGGAAAGTAAGATTACAGAGAGAAGGAAATAAACTACTTGAAGAGTTGTGAGGCTATCGAGAGTCCAAGGTGATGACCATCGGAAAGAGAAAGTGAAAATCATCACCTTGAAGTCACGATTATGCCTCTAGCCGGTGTGTCCCGGTAACTTAGTGTGGTTGCCATTACAGCAGCCACATTCGTTCCTGAGACGTTGGGCGCCATTTGTTACAAGCTAGGTTGGCTGGGCCACGATGACGGTGAGTAGGACGGCGGCACGCTTGCGGTTGCACGGCTTAGCTCGTCGGACGGGCGGTTCTTGTCCTCCCACTCGTACACCACCAGTTGCAAACAAAAAATATCGTGCCTGTAGCTAGCTAAGAGAAGAAAGAGAGGGGTGAAAAGATAGGAAGAGATGAAAGCCTAATACCCTAACAGACCACGGACGGACAACTAAAAGATAAGAAAGTGAAGAGAAAGAAGAGACAGGAAAGTGGAAAAGAAAGGTGTTCAAGGTCTATGCCTTTACCACCAAAAGAAACCGGAAGGGAGCTCGCGGAGATAAACTAACTAACCTGAACTAATCCTAAACTTACCTACTGTAGGAAGTCTTCGAAAAATTGAAAAAAACGAGGTTAAATTTTATATGTTTATTTATTAATGTTCTATTCCTCCCAGGGTGACGTCCGTCGTCGGCGATGGTTCGTGAAAGAAGAGAAGGACTTGACGTTTCGTCAGAACCTGGATCAGCGTGTTCCGATTCCATAAGGTGGTACCCTCTCGACCAAAGTGTTGGGTACACTACTGATCCAGATTCTGACGTTCTTTAGGTGGTACCACATCTCGGCCGACCTCACAAATTGATCGACCTCGAGCACGTACGTCATTTCCTTATCCTCGTTCTTATAATAAGTGTTACCCCAAGCTAACAACAGTGACTCATCCGCGCCTTCCATAACCGCATATTTCTGGCCTCTACCACGCCATCATATGGTAGTTGCGTAAGTGGACAATTCTCGATATCGCGTATCACATACCGATCATGAGGCAATACTTTGTAAACTACATACGTATCGTCGTACCGACATTTTTTATTACGACGTAGTCCCCTTTATCGTAAGTGCGTGCCGGACGGTGATGTTCCTCATGGTACCTACTATTATAGCCTTGGACCTTCAGTATTCTTTTACTTGCGTCCTCTCTGACGGAGACTAAATCGCGCTTTTGCGGACCTGGGTTTTTCTCCTCAAGATACTCAGTGAGTTTATCTACTACATAACCCTTCTGACTGACCCCAAACAAAAGAACACTAGGGGTAGTCCGGATTGACCTGTGCACTGTGTTATTTAAGGCGTATTCAATCTGCGACAGGGTCTGCACCCAGTCGGCATGCTGTACTGGTTCACTTAACTTGCCCAACATCGGCGTCAAGATTCTATTGACCCTTTCAGCCTGCCCGTTGGCCTGGGGCGAGTGCACTGCGACCTTGACATGGGTGATATTCAAGCCCCTTAGGAATGAGCTGAACTCTAACGATGTGAAGCATGTTCCCCTGTCGGTAACTACCCGAACAGGGCGACTATAGTAGTCAAAGTACTTTCTAAGTGAGGCACAAACCTCTCTGGTGCTAGTGGATATGACTGGGTATAATTTCACATATTTAGTGAAGGCGTCCACAACCAGAAGTATGTGTTTTCGTTTGGAACTTATAGCCGGAAGGGGCCCGAAGTGATCAAGGTGAAGGGTATGAAACGGAAGAGGCTTCTTAGGTATATTGAACAAGCTACTCTCGTTTGATCGCGTAGGGGAAGACTACATGATGCATTTAATGCAGTTCTTAATGAATCTGTCTATTTTCACCTGCATTCCTCGAAACCAGTAATGCATTCTAATTTGGTTATAGCACTTTGTGAGGCCTAAGTGTCCGATTTTCTCATGGACGTGTCGAATAAGGTTAATTTCCATATCGGAACAACAGCAACTGACCAGCCTGATTTTTCTTAAAAACGATTCCGTCCTGCAGTGTGTATTCGCTCAAGTTCTCTGAACATAGCCTTTCCCTTAGTGCCACAATGTCTGGATCACGGCTTTGAGCAGCGCGCAGCTGAAAATCTATTTCTTCCGTGTTTACTACAGAGATTACATAACATCTGCTAAGCACATCTGTATGGGCCATGTTTGCCCTGCTTCGATGTTTCACTTTGTAATTAAAGTTTTCAAGTTCTAGCGCCCATCGGGCTATCCTAGGGTTTATATTTTTCTTACTGAGGGTCTGTGTTAATGAGCTGCAGTCTGTCACTATAGTGAACGGAATCCCTTCTAAATACACTCTGAACCGTCGCAAGGCCGAAATAATGGCGAGTGTCTCAAGTTCGAAACTATGATACTTGCATTCTTGACTGGTCGTGCTCTTAGAAAAATAGGCTACTGGGTGAAATTTCCCATCGCCCTGTCGCTGGAGAAGTACGGCCCCATACCCTAGAGAACTTGCATCGCAATGTAATTGGGTTTCACGCGTAGGGTCATAAATAGCTAATACTGGGGCAGAAGTGACACTGTTCTGCAACTGTCGAAAAGCTAAGGCGAAAATATGAATGGCTTATCCTTTTTTAGGAGATCGTACAGTGGCCTAGCTATCCTAGAGAAAAAGTTCACAAAGCGGCGGAAATAGGAGCTAAGGCCAAGGAAGGAATGGACTTCTCTGACATTCTTCGGGACTGGATACTGTCGGATGGCTCTTAGATGTGAATCACTGGGCTGTATCCCATGCCTGGTTACGTTATATCCCAGGTATTCAATACTGGATGAAGCAAATTGACATTTGGATAGCTTCAACTCAAGACCGGTTCTTGAAAGACACTGCAAGACATCACTAAGTAACTGAAGGTGCTCATCTAAGTTATCATTGGCGATGACTATATCGTCCATGTACACTACAATCTGCTTTGAGTCTATAAACTTACGAAAGACGCGAGATATAAAACGCTGGAAAACACTTGGGGCATTTTTAAGCCCGAAAGGCATCCTTAAGAATTCATATTGACCACTTGGTGTTACAAAAGAAGTAAAGTGGGTTGAACTCGGTGCTACCTTGACCTGATGAAAACCACTCTTAAGATCGAGTAACGTAAAGATGTTCTTTCCCCCTAAATATTCCAGACAATCCTCTATCAATGGTAACGGATAATTGTCTCGAACTGTATGTTTATTTAAAGCCCGGTAGTCTACGCACATTCGTATTTCTCCCGATTTCTTCTTAGTTAAGACAATCGCTGAAGCATACGGAGATTCACTGTGTTTGATAATCCCTTGATCCAAGAGATCTCTTATGATTCTATCAACCTCACATTTCTCGGTATACGACAACCGCCTTGGCGGACAGAAGAACGGAGTATCTGTTGTGAGCCGTATCTGCATTTCGAACTCTATAGGTAGACTGTTAGAGCGGTCAAAATTTATGTATTTATCTCTAACTATCTCGCGTACTCTATCTCTACTAACTAAGTCCAACTCAGGGCCTATTTTGACCTCAGGTTCCTGCTCAAGCTCTATAGCGGAAATATCTATGTTACGGTTATGTAGAGGAACAACGTCGTCACTACACGGCTTACGATTTTCGTTAAGTGTATTTTCGGAATTTAATGCAAAGTTATGTTCGGAAGTCACTGTTGTTTTACAATAAGAAGGAGAGAAAGAGTTTAAGTTTATCTGTTTTAACAAAAAAAGTTCTTTATTTAGGCGAGATATAATACATTGTTGTTGCGCAGAAGATACTTTAGTTTTAATTGTTAAACTGATATTGAAGATTCGTAGAACGTCACGACCAAGGAGCAGAGGGGTAGGTGTAAAACCATCTGGAATAATTATTAAGGATACCTTATGTTTTTGTTTAGCAAATTTAATGTAGCAAAAAATAGTACCGTAAGTAAGAATCTTGACACCTCCTAGCCCTCTGTACCGTGAGCACGACAATTCTTCAACTGGTATCTCTTCTGGCAACATAGAACGTTGGATTAAGCTAACCGGACTGCCGGTATCAAGAAGGGAATAACAAAAACGGAAACTTAAACACTCTTTCTCACTAATAAATGGGGCAACACTCACCATTTGCACTGCATTTAGCGAATTCCCAGGCTCATCGCTATCGTCACTAAAAGGACCTTCCTTGACGACTCCAATCTGTCTCCTCGATGTATTTGGGCACTGCTTATGTGCATGTCCAGGGTCGGCGCAGCGGAAGCACGATCTGCGAGGTCTTCTTTCCTTGGGGCAGTTGACTGCGATGTGTCCAAATGCTGAACAGTTGAAACACCTCGGACTTCGGAAACATCTGACGGTGGTTTTCCTGTGGTTACTGAGGTTAACCGCTGAGTTCCAGGTTTGGCGGTGGATCGGGGTGGAACTGATGAACACTTTTTCTCGTACCGAGGCAACAGTCCTTTGAGGTCTGCTAGGGTTCTCGCCGAATACAATATTGACACATTTGCTGAGGTGTCCGAGAGCCCGTCGATGATGAGCTCCACTAGGTCCTTTTCATCCACTTCAGCGTGTGATGCGATCTCCTGCATGGAGAGCACATAGTGTAATAAGGTTTCCCCTCGTCTCCATGTACGGAGGGTGAGTTGCTTGTAGACCTCCTGCCTAGTGAGCCGCTTGTCGAACTCCTCGCACAAAATTTGCTTCAGGGCAACCCACGTGTTCACCCTGACCGTCCTCACTAGCAGCTTGGCCATGCTTGGCCTGCGAGCACAGATGTATTTTGATCTGTCGTCGCACCCTAGGGATTGCGTTACGTCCTCAAAGTCAGCAATCCACTTTTTTATGCCATAGGCGTCATCGCCGGAGAATGATGGAACAGCATTTTCAACGTCGGTGAAGTCAATCCTTCTTCCTCAGTTAGGTGTAAGTGCGTACGTGCGCCGGCAGAAGTGGCACGGACGGAAGCGGCAGATGCACACGCTACTAGGGTTGGCATGCCCGATGTGTCCAGAGTAACGGAAGGGGCGCACAATCCAGAAGCGGCGCGAGTTGCAGAAGTGTAGGAGGTGTTCGCTAGGGAAACGGAATGCTTTGACGTACTCGGCTGGGCTGTGATAGAAGCGGAAGGTCCCGTTGTAACCGTTGTACGGACGTAACTGGTGTTTCCGCAGCGGCTGAGTTTGCGGGATCGTCATGTGGCGCGGCGTCTGTAGGTCCCGTTACGGCGACAGAAGTGGTGGTGAAATAAGTCTCGGCGGCAGCTGGTGGGGGCGAGTCCGTTTCTTCAATTTGTGCCCCTTCGTTGAACTCCAGAGCGTGAAGTGCTCTTAAGTGCGCTATTGAAGCTGACGAAGGGATGTCCACGCCGGCGGCCCGCAACGCTTCCACAAGTTGCGCTTTGGTAAGCCTGTTTGTCATGTTCTGCTTTGTTCGCGTGTGACCCCACACCTGATGTTGTAGAAAGTCTTCGAAAAATGGAAAAAAAAACGAGGTTAAATTTTAAATGTTTATTTATTAATGTTCTATTCCTCCCAGGGTGACGTCCGTCGTCGGCGATGGTTCGTGAAAGAAGAGAAGGACTTGACGTTTCGTCAGAACCTGGATCAGCGTGTTCCGATTCCATAAGGTGGTACCCTCTCGACCAAAGTTTTGGGTACACTACTGATCCAGATTCTGACATTCTTTAGATGGTACCACACTACCTAACTTAAAAACTATACCCAAACTAAACCTAATCTACCTTAAAACTACCTAGCTTAGCCCTACACGAAACAACACCCTTCCAGTATCGTTTGGCCATGCAGGTTCGTCAAGAACCCGAGGGTGCCTGTTGGTATTGGCACAAGTCCGCCTGCCCACCCCATCATGTCAATGGACATGACCTTCGCTATCTCCCTAGGCGAAATATTGTGGGGTCTCGTTAGCGGAGACGTTAGCTACAGCCTAACGTTCCACTTTGTCGACTACCCCGAAGAAGGACAGTCTTCCCTCACCCTACACACACATAATGGCAAAGAGGACTCTACTCCATTAAATAAAACATTATACATTCATTTTAAAGCAAAACAATTCATTTTATTACAAAAAAAAAATATGGAAAATAAAAGAAATTCAAAAAACTTAATCTATATTTAAAACAAAAAAGGAAAATTCAAAATAAAATCAAGAGTAAAAACAAAAGAAAATACTAAAAGAAAAGGGTTCTAACCCTGGCTAAAGTCTACGGACGTCACACAACAAACAGAGGTTTCCAATTGGCGAAACCTATAACTCACGGTTCTCTGCGATCCCCCGACATCCTGCGCGCAGCACGGTGATCCTTCACCTATACCTTCACCTTCGCCTACGATACCTGTGAAATAAAAACGAAAATTGTGGGGAAAAATCCCTCTTCCCCTCCGCGGTCACTCACAATCACTAACACTAAAGCCGGAACTATCTATCAATGTTATTTGGAATGTAAAAAAAACTAGACCTAAACGTATGCTATGCAATTTAAAATTAGTCTTATTTAAGAAAATTAACAAAAACTTCACAAATTTTAGATTAAAGAAAATTAAAAAAAAAGGTATTAATTCCAGCACTGATTCTGGCTCCCTTTGGGCACTGCACACTCCTGGCACAATTTTTCCCACTTCGGCATAATATCTCTTCACTCCGGCTCCCTGGGACAGTTAGGCCACTTTTCGTTGGCCGGCACTGTGTTGTATAGATGTCAATATATGTATTGTTTGTGTTCTAATACCGGCATTTAGTAAAGCACTTTTTCTCCTCTTTCTCCTCCTTTGTTATTTGAATTTGTCACAGGCATATTTATGCATAATTTAGCTACAGTGTCATTATCCACTTGCTCAGTGTATATCTCCTTTTTTTTTGAGTGTTTTAAGTAGATTTTGAGTTTTATATATATATATATGTCTATATGCGCGTTTGTAAATATTTGTTGTAGCCTGATTTGGCTACTTTGTGATGTTTTCTTTCCTTCTTTTTGTTTGATAGAGGTCATACACGCACTTAATAATTAATATTTATCATTAATTAATTAACATTAAATTAATTAAAAATTCGCCGCTACAAAAACACTGCGGGATCGAATCACGTTTTAACCAAGAAACTTTATTTCTCGCCTTCTTTTGCAAAACTTCCAAAATTCAAAATTTGCATTTGTTCCAATGCACGTATCTGTCCATTTCCATGTTCACAACGTAAAGCTCATCGTGTGAACACCGCCTTGCACTTCCATTATGTTTCTTAAATGTATGTCTGGCCTTGTCAATATGAATTTTAATATATGTCCGTCCTTGTCAGTTTGACATTTCTCAACAAATGCAGATCAAAACAAACTTGTTTTGATCTGTTTCTTAAAATAAATAATATTAATTTAACCTGGCTTGGGGTAAGTATTAATTAAATTATGTAATTCATATATAAAATAAACATTCTTTTCAATTTGTACATTATAGGTCATTCAAGGACTGGACTGGAAGGAATCGCGGGATTGGAATTTGTTTGGTAAGTTATACATACATTAGGGCTAATAACCTAAATATTTGTTTTTTTCTTTTTAGATAAACTGCTGCATGTTGCAGCCTGCCGCAACAGGCTCGACGACAGTTTCCGAGTGGTCGTGAGTAAACCGGCCTCGTAAAAAAAGGAAGGCTTCACATGCAACAGTTTATCTTCTTCTAATGCCGATGACTACGTGAGGCAAGGGCCCACTCCCTGAGATAAACAGTCACATGCTCTACCGACTGAGTTAGCCGGGCTCTAACGCTTGTAAACATATAAACATAAACCTAAGCCTATAAAAAACAATATCACAGATAACTTATCACATCTCCCAAGTTGAGGGTGCTTTTTGTTTTGTCGAGTACACCTTTGGTTGGGCGCGAGCTGCTGTCCCCTTCCTCTCAACTTGGTACATACTTAACCTAATATCACAGATAATACTAAATAAATAAAATAAATATGTGTATATAAATAAATAAATAACGCTATTAATAAATAAATAAATATATAAATAACTATGCGTAAATAAAATAAAAAAATCTATATCTAACCTATATTGGGTGCGTCATTTCAGTCTTATTTTTTTCCTAGGCACGTTCGTTTTTGGTGGTCGTCTGTCCAACTCAGCGACTATGTTTGGAGCTATGTTGAACGTCCTCCAAAAGTCGAAACCAAGATATAAGTTTTGTTGGAGGCTTGGGACTATGAATATGTCAAGTTCCACGCTTTTGCTACCCCAAGAGACCGGTGTCCTAACTCGTCCTTCAATTTTCTTGTGGCTCCCGTCGGCTGTCCTGATTTCAAGATCCAGTTTCTTAAGCTGGATGTTGTTCCTCTCAACAAAGTCCTTAGCCCTTTGCCTAGGCAACTGACTGATGCTCCACTATCTAATAGGCCCAGCATCTCTTCACCTGCTATTTTCACTTTTGCATAGGGCCTATTATCGTCATTTATGCTTAATACAGATTCAGTAATTTTTCTTTTGCATCGTCTGTAGATTGCACACTTCTCCCTTAGCCTTTTAATCTTTTTGTAATTCCTTTGCTTGGTCAGCACAGTCGTCTTATCTACCCCTGAAATCTTGCGCCCATTTTCTTCTTACTGTTGCAGCCTCAGATGTAGACTCTTTTGTTCAACCAGTGGAGTCTCATCGTCGTCAAGTTTTGTCAGGGTTCTTATTTGTTCAGGAGGTGCTTCGTTTCCGGGACTCCCATCTTCGTTGACGGATTCGTCCCGCTCATTCCGCCAACCCTCCTGTTTCCCTGACAGGCTGCACAATTGAACGACAAGTTACCCTGACCGCATGAGAAGCAGGTCAGGGTATGAAAAGCGGACGGACATATATTTCGAGCGGTAGCTACACTTTCGCTCTGCGCGTTATCGTCGTGTCGCGTCCTTTCGTCATTGTATTGAGTCCTAGTCGACCTGTTCGTTTGTGTTCCGTTTGTCGGTCTGGTCGGTCGTCTAGGCCGAAGTGCAGCTACCTGGAACTCCTCGTCAACGTCTTCCCTCTCATCTTCGACACCTAACTCACTAATGCCTCGTCGAAACCTACTTTCCCTAATTGTCGAGTGTTTCTCTGCGCGCCTACATTCATCTCTTAGATTCCGGATGCTGTCGATCCTGCATCCGAAGATCAGCGTCGCTATCCTGTCCCTAAGATTTTGTCTTAGGATAGACACGAGTTCTTCCTCCCGGGGTCTGTTCCTCATTCGAAGTACCATACTTCTGATGTTCGCATAGAAGTCGTCGAAGGTCTCTTGGGGTCGTTGTCTTCTCTCCATGATGTCCCGCAGTATCTCGTGGTCCTTCTTGTCATCCTTAAATTGCCTGATAAGCTAACTCTTGAGGTCGTGATTGTTTATAAATTCGTCGCCCTCGGACTCTTCCATGTACTGCCAGTACCATTGTTCCGCAGGGCCCGTCACTAAGTGGTGGAAATTGGTGAATAGCTGTTCGGTGGACAGCCCGTTCTTTTGTTGCAACATCTCTATTCTAAAGATGAAGCTGTCCACCAATATTGTCTTGTTAGTGCCGTCAAATTTGACTCCCCACTTGTGCACATCTACCTTCCCACAAATCTTGTGGGGAATCAACTGCTGCTGCCAAGTGCCGCACCGTTCTTCGCGCCGCAATGTCGGTTCTGTCGGCGTCCTGTCCTCGTAGCGTCCACTTGGTCTTGAAGGTTCTCTACGGCGGTGGGTGGAGCTTTCCAGGTCCTGGATCTTGTCCTGCAGGATCTTCATGTTGTCCTGGAAAGTCTCCATCAACTGGGCCATACTTCCAGCGAAAGCCGACACCACTTCTTTCTGGCTTTTCTCCACCGCTGTAGCGACCATTTTTTTAATGGCCTCGTCGTCGTCTCTAATCTTATCGCTAAGATTAGCGATGTCGGTCCTCTTCACGTCTGCGTTCTGAAGACCACCTGTCTCGTCAACTCGCCTTATACCGTCCAGATTTTTCTTTGTCCACCATTTGTCCGTACGTGTTTGTCCTTCCGTCCTCTGGAGTTTTACATCCGGTTGAAGTCTTAGAAGGGCTGCTCGCTCCAGCTCCTCATCTTCTTCATCAGAGAAGATGGGCTGGATTACCTTTTTTCGTTGTCGTCGGCCCTGGTCGGTGGGAGAACAAAGGTCATCTCTCAGGTATGCGTCCGGTTTATAATCCACAGGTGGCTCCTCGAACAGGTCCGTCAGTTGGCACCGTCTGGCCTTAAACGTCTGTCGCGTGATTCGTCGCGTCGTTGTCGCCATCTCCGAGGTGCCTCGTGGAATAGCGCTCTTTGGGATTGCGCCAGTTTCTTCGTGCTTTGCGCCTTTTGGAATTGTGCCGTGTTCTTGTTTTGTGCCGTACTCTTCCTGATCCATCTTCAAATTACTTGTTGTTTTTGTTTTTGATTTTAATTGACGTCTGTTTATTTAAGTTTTCTGTGGCTATATTGTACTTTGTAATTATTACTAATAAATTATTACTAATAATATTCTTAAGTTTTTTGTGAAATGCGTTTTTATGTAAGTCCTACAAATGCTTATTATTTTAAATGTTTGTATTGTTGTGTAACTCTTATATTTAGTTATTGATACGATTTTTGTAAATTGTTAAACTGTATGTTGGATGTGTTTATGAATTAAATGTTTTATCTATGATTTTAATGTATATATGACTGCCTTTGTGTGTGTAGAGTAAGTGTCAGTTTTTCGGAAACCATTCTTAAGGTAGGAATTAACCGACAGATATATGGAACGTCACGTTTGGTTGTGACTAATTCCTCGGATACTGGACGAGTGCCAGTGATCAACTTTTCTACCCCAACCACAACTTTCAACAGTCGAAACCGTTCGAAAGGGTGGCTAGGATATCAGATGATGATCTCCCAAACACGAGCTAAGCTTCCAGACTCAGTGTCCACACCTCACAAAGAATCGGGTTTTGAAACCCTGTATCCCGGGCAGCAGTCAACACTTAAGTCTTTCCACCCGCTCCGTTCTTTGTCTCTTCATGAGCCTCCGACTACCTCACGAGATCCTCTAGCCTAAGCCTGAGGATTGGACAGCCGTCTTCAGCTCATGACTAAACAAAGAAACTTTTACGACTTTGAACACATAGAGAAAAGATAGGAAAGTAAGATTACAGAGAGAAGGAAATAAACTACTTGAAGAGTTGTGAGGCTATCGAGAGTCCAAGGTGATGACCATCGGAAAGAGAAAGTGAAAATCATCACCTTGAAGTCACGATTATGCCTCTAGCCGGTGTGTCCCGGTAACTTAGTGTGGTTGCCATTACAGCAGCCACATTCGTTCCTGAGACGTTGGGCGCCATTTGTTACAAGCTAGGTTGGCTGGGCCACGATGACGGTGAGTAGGACGGCGGCACGCTTGCGGTTGCACGGCTTAGCTCGTCGGACGGGCGGTTCTTGTCCTCCCACTCGTACACCACCAGTTGCAAACAAAAAATATCGTGCCTGTAGCTAGCTAAGAGAAGAAAGAGAGGGGTGAAAAGATAGGAAGAGATGAAAGCCTAATACCCTAACAGACCACGGACGGACAACTAAAAGATAAGAAAGTGAAGAGAAAGAAGAGACAGGAAAGTGGAAAAGAAAGGTGTTCAAGGTCTATGCCTGTACCACCAAAAGAAACCGGAAGGGAGCTCGCGGAGCTAAACTAACTAACCTGAACTAATCCTAAACTTACCTACTGTAGGAAGTCTTCGAAAAATTGAAAAAAACGAGGTTAAATTTTATATGTTTATTTATTAATGTTCTATTCCTCCCAGGGTGACGTCCGTCGTCGGCGATGGTTCGTGAAAGAAGAGAAGGACTTGACGTTTCGTCAGAACCTGGATCAGCGTGTTCCGATTCCATAAGGTGGTACCCTCTCGACCAAAGTGTTGGGTACACTACTGATCCAGATTCTGACGTTCTTTAGGTGGTACCACATCTCGGCCGACCTCACAAATTGATCGACCTCGAGCACGTACGTCATTTCCTTATCCTCGTTCTTATAATAAGTGTTACCCCAAGCTAACAACAGTGACTCATCCGCGCCTTCCATAACCGCATATTTCTGGCCTCTACCACGCCATCATATGGTAGTTGCGTAAGTGGACAATTCTCGATATCGCGTATCACATACCGATCATGAGGCAATACTTTGTAAACTACATACGTATCGTCGTACCGACATTTTTTATTACGACGTAGTCCCCTTTATCGTAAGTGCGTGCCGCACGGTGATGTTCCTCATGGTACCTACTATTATAGCCTTGGACCTTCAGTATTCTTTTACTTGCGTCCTCTCTGACGGAGACTAAATCGCGCTTTTGCGGACCTGGGTTTTTCTCCTCAAGATACTCAGTGAGTTTATCTACTACATAACCCTTCTGACTGACCCCAAACAAAAGAACACTAGGGGTAGTCCGGATTGACCTGTGCACTGTGTTATTTAAGGCGTATTCAATCTGCGACAGGGTCTGCACCCAGTCGGCATGCTGTACTGGTTCACTTAACTTGCCCAGCATCGGCGTCAAGATTCTATTGACCCTTTCAGCCTGCCCGTTGGCCTGGGGCGAGTGCACTGCGACCTTGACATGGGTGATATTCAAGCCCCTTAGGAATGAGCTGAACTCTAACGATGTGAAGCATGTTCCCCTGTCGGTAACTACCCGAACAGGGCGACTATAGTAGTCAAAGTACTTTCTAAGTGAGGCACAAACCTCTCTGGTGCTAGTGGATATGACTGGGTATAATTTCACATATTTAGTGAAGGCGTCCACAACCAGAAGTATGTGTTTTCGTTTGGAACTTATAGCCGGAAGGGGCCCGAAGTGATCAAGGTGAAGGGTATGAAACGGAAGAAGCTTCTTAGGTATATTGAACAAGCTACTCTCGTTTGATCGCGTAGGGGAAGACTACATGATGCATTTAATGCAGTTCTTAATGAATCTGTCTATTTTCACCTGCATTCCTCGAAACCAGTAATGCATTCTAATTTGGTTATAGCACTTTGTGAGGCCTAAGTGTCCGATTTTCTCATGGACGTGTCGAATAAGGTTAATTTCCATCTCGGAACAACAGCAACTGACCAGCCTGATTTTTCTTAAAAACGATTCCGTCCTGCAGTGTGTATTCGCTCAAGTTCTCTGAACATAGCCTTTCCCTTAGTGCCACAATGTCTGGATCACGGCTTTGAGCAGCGCGCAGCTGAAAATCTATTTCTTCCGTGTTTACTACAGAGATTACATAACATCTGCTAAGCGCATCTGTATGGGCCATGTTTGCCCTGCTTCGATGTTTCACTTTGTAATTAAAGTTTTCAAGTTCTAGCGCCCATCGGGCTATCCTAGGGTTTATATTTTTCTTACTGAGGGTCTGTGTTAATGAGCTGCAGTTTGTCACTATAGTGAACGGAATCCCTTCTAAATACACTCTGAACCGTCGCAAGGCCGAAATAATGGCGAGTGTCTCAAGTTCGAAACTATGATACTTGCATTCTTGACTGGTCGTGCTCTTAGAAAAATAGGCTACTGGGTGAAATTTCCCATCGCCCTGTCGCTGGAGAAGTACGGCCCCATACCCTAGAGAACTTGCATCGCAATGTAATTGGGTTTCACGCGTAGGGTCATAAATAGCTAATACTGGGGCAGAAGTAACACTGTTCTGCAACTGTCGAAAAGCTAAGGCGAAAATATGAATGGCTTATCCTTTTTTAGGAGATCGTACAGTGGCCTAGCTATCCTAGAGAAAAAGTTCACAAAGCGGCGGAAAGAGGAGCTAAGGCCAAGGAAGGAATGGACTTCTCTGACATTCTTCGGGACTGGATACTGTCGGATGGCTCTTAGATGTGAATCACTGGGCTGTATCCCATGCCTGGTTACGTTATATCCCAGGTATTCAATACTGGATGAAGCAAATCGACATTTGGATAGCTTCAACTCAAGACCGGTTCTTGAAAGACACTGCAAGACATCACTAAGTAACTGAAGGTGCTCATCTAAGTTATCATTGGCGATGACTATATCGTCCATGTACACTACAATCTGCTTTGAGTCTATAAACTTACGAAAGACGCGAGATATAAAACGCTGGAAAACACTTGGGGCATTTTTAAGCCCGAAAGGCATCCTTAAGAATTCATATTGACCACTTGGTGTTACAAAAGAAGTAAAGTGGGTTGAACTCGGTGCTACCTTGACCTGATGAAAACCACTCTTAAGATCGAGTAACGTAAAGATGTTCTTTCCCCCTAAATATTCCAGACAATCCTCTATCAATGGTAACGGATAATTGTCTCGAACTGTATGTTTATTTAAAGCCCGGTAGTCTACGCACATTCGTATTTCTCCCGATTTCTTCTTAGTTAAGACAATCGCTGAAGCATACGGAGATTCACTGTGTTTGATAATCCCTTGATCCAAGAGATCTCTTATGATTCTATCAACCTCACATTTCTCGGCATACGACAACCGCCTTGGCGGACAGAAGAACGGAGTATCTGTTGTGAGCCGTATCTGCATTTCGAACTCTATAGGTAGACTGTTAGAGCGGTCAAAATTTATGTATTTATCTCTAACTATCTCGCGTACTCTATCTCTACTAACTAAGTCCAACTCAGGGCCTATTTTGACCTCAGGTTCCTGCTCAAGCTCTATAGCGGAAATATCTATGTTACGGTTATGTAGAGGAACAACGTCGTCACTACACGGCTTACGATTTTCGATAAGTGTATTTTCGGAATTTAATGCAAAGTTATGTTCGGAAGTCACTGTTGTTTTACAATAAGAAGGAGAGAAAGAGTTTAAGTTTATCTGTTTTAACAAAAAAAGTTCTTTATTTAGGCGAGATATAATACATTGTTGTTGCGCAGAAGATACTTTAGTTTTAATTGTTAAACTGATATTGAAGATTCGTAGAACGTCACGACCAAGGAGCAGAGGGGTAGGTGTAAAACCATCTGGAATAATTATTAAGGATACCTTATGTTTTTGTTTAGCAAATTTAATGTAGCAAAAAATAGTACCGTAAGTAAGAATCTTGACACCTCCTAGCCCTCTGTACCGTGAGCACGACAATTCTTCAACTGGTATCTCTTCTGGCAACATAGAACGTTGGATTAAGCTAACCGGACTGCCGGTATCAAGAAGGGAATAACAAAAACGGAAACTTAAACACTCTTTCTCACTAATAAATGGGGCAACACTCACCATTTGCACTGCATTTAGCGAATTCCCAGGCTCATCGCTATCGTCACTAAAAGGACCTTCCTTGACGACTCCAATCTGTCTCCTCGATGTATTTGGGCACTGCTTATGTGCATGTCCAGGGTCGGCGCAGCGGAAGCACGATCTGCGAGGTCTTCTTTCCTTGGGGCAGTTGACTGCGATGTGTCCAAATGCTGAACAGTTGAAACACCTCGGACTTCGGAAACATCTGACGGTGGTTTTCCTGTGGTGACTGAGGTTAACCGCTGAGTTCCAGGTTTGGCGGTGGATCGGGGTGGAACTGATGAACACTTTTTCTCGTACCGAGGCAACAGTCCTTTGAGGTCTGCTAGGGTTCTCGCCGAATACAATATTGACACATTTGCTGAGGTGTCCGAGAGCCCGTCGATGATGAGCTCCACTAGGTCCTTTTCATCCACTTCAGCGTGTGATGCGATCTGCTGCATGGAGAGCACATAGTGTAATAAGGTTTCCCCTCGTCTCCATGTACGGAGGGTGAGTTGCTTGTAGACCTCCTGCCTAGTGAGCCGCTTGTCGAACTCCTCGCACAAAATTTGCTTCAGGGCAACCCACGTGTTCACCCTGACCGTCCTCACTAGCAGCTTGGCCATGCTTGGCCTGCGAGCACAGATGTATTTTGATCTGTCGTCGCACCCTAGGGATTGCGTTACGTCCTCAAAGTCAGCAATCCACTTTTTTATGCCATAGGCGTCATCGCCGGAGAATGATGGAACAGCATTTTCAACGTCGGTGAAGTCAATCCTTCTTCCTCAGTTAGGTGTAAGTGCGTACGTGCGCCGGCAGAAGTGGCACGGACGGAAGCGGCAGATGCACACGCTACTAGGGTTGGCATGCCCGATGTGTCCAGAGTAACGGAAGGGGCGCACAATCCAGAAGCGGCGCGAGTTGCAGAAGTGTCGGAGGTGTTCGCTAGGGAAACGGAATGCTTTGACGTACTCGGCTGGGCTGTGATAGAAGCGGAAGGTCCCGTTGTAACCGTTGTACGGACGTAACTGGTGTTTCCGCAGCGGCTGAGGTTGCGGGATCGTCATGTGGCGCGGCGTCTGTAGGTCCCGTTACGGCGACAGAAGTGGTGGTGAAATAAGTCTCGGCGGCAGCTGGTGGGGGCGAGTCCGTTTCTTCAATTTGTGCCCCTTCGTTGAACTCCAGAGCGTGAAGTGCTCTTAAGTGCGCTATTGAAGCTGACGAAGGGATGTCCACGCCGGCGGCCCGCAACGCTTCCACAAGTTGCGCTTTGGTAAGCCTGTTTGTCATGTTCTGCTTTGTTCGCGTGTGACCCCACACCTGATGTTGTAGAAAGTCTTCGAAAAATGGAAAAAAAAACGAGGTTAAATTTTAAATGTTTATTTATTAATGTTCTATTCCTCCCAGGGTGACGTCCGTCGTCGGCGATGGTTCGTGAAAGAAGAGAAGGACTTGACGTTTCGTCAGAACCTGGATCAGCGTGTTCCGATTCCATAAGGTGGTACCCTCTCGACCAAAGTTTTGGGTACACTACTGATCCAGATTCTGACATTCTTTAGATGGTACCACACTACCTAACTTAAAAACTATACCCAAACTAAACCTAATCTACCTTAAAACTACCTAGCTTAGCCCTACACGAAACAACACCCTTCCAGTATCGTTTGGCCATGCAGGTTCGTCAAGAACCCGAGGGTGCCTGTTGGTATTGGCACAAGTCCGCCTGCCCACCCCATCATGTCAATGGACATGACCTTCGCTATCTCCCTAGGCGAAATATTGTGGGGTCTCGTTAGCGGAGACGTTAGCTACAGCCTAACGTTCCACTTTGTCGACTACCCCGAAGAAGGACGGCCTTCCCTCACCCTACACACACATAATGGCAAAGAGGACTCTACTCCATTAAATAAAACATTATACATTCATTTTAAAGCAAAACAATTCATTTTATTACAAAAAAAAAATATGGAAAATAAAAGAAATTCAAAAAACTTAATCTTTATTTAAAACAAAAAAGGAAAATTCAAAATAAAATCAAGAGTAAAAACAAAAGAAAATACTAAAAGAAAAGGGTTCTAACCCTGGCTAAAGTCTACGGACGTCACACAACAAACAGAGGTTTCCAATTGGCGAAACCTATAACTCACGGTTCTCTGCGATTCCCCGACATCCTGCGCGCAGCACGGTGATCCTTCACCTATACCTTCACCTTCACCTACGATACCTGTGAAATAAAAACGAAAAAATTAAAAAAAAAAGGTATTAATTCCAGCACTGATTCTGGCTCCCTTCGGGCACTGCACACTCCTGGCACAATTTTTCCCACTTCGGCATAATATCTCTTCACTCCGGCTCCCTGGGACAGTTAGGACACTTTTCGTTGGCCGGCACTGTGTTGTATAGATGTCAATATATGTATTGTTTGTGTTCTAATACCGACGGCGAAGATTTAATTTGTGCGGCATTTAGTAAAGCACTTTTTCTCCTCCTTTGTTATTTGAATTTGTCACAGGCATATTTATGCATAATTTAGCTACAGTATCATTATCCACTTGCTCAGTGTATATCTCCTTTTTTTTTTGAGTGTTTTAAGTAGATTTTGAGTTTTATATATATATATATGTCTATATGCGCGTTTGTAAATATTTGTTGTAGCCTGATTTGGCTACTTTGTGATGTTTTCTTTCCTTCTTTTTATTTGATAGAGGTCATACACGCACTTAATAATTAATATTTATCATTAATTAATTAACATTAAATTAATTAAAAATTCGCCGCTACAAAAACACTGCGGGATCGAATCACGTTTTAACCAAGAAACTTTATTTCTCGTCTTCTTTTGCAAAACTTCCAAAATTCAAAATTTGCATTTGTTCCAATGCACGTATCTGTCCATTTCCATGTTCACAACGTAAAGCTCATCGTGTGAACACCGCCTTGCACTTCCATTATGTTTCTTAAATGTATGTCTGGCCTTGTCAATATGAATTTTAATATATGTCCGTCCTTGTCAGTTTGACATTTCTCAACAAATGCAGATCTGTTTCTTAAAATAAATAATATTAATTTAACCTGGCTTGGGGTAAGTATTAATTAAATTATGTAATTCATATATAAAATAAACATTCTTTTCAATTTGTACATTATAGGTCATTCAAGGACTGGACTGGAAGGAATCGCGGGATTGGAATTTGTTTGGTAAGTTATACATACATTAGGGCTAATAACCTAAATATTTGTTTTTTTCTTTTTAGATAAACTGCTGCATGTTGCAGCCTGCCGCAACAGGCTCGACGACAGTTTCCGAGTGGTCGTGAGTAAACCGGCCTCGTAAAAAAAAGGAAGGCTTCACATGCAACAGTTTATCTTCTTCTAATGCCGATGACTACGTGAGGCAAGGGCCCACTCCCTGAGATAAACAGTCACATGCTCTACCGACTGAGTTAGCCGGGCTCTAACGCTTGTAAACATATAAACATAAACCTAAGCCTATAAAAAACAATATCACAGATAACTTATCACATCTCCCAAGTTGAGGGTGCTTTTTGTTTTGTCGAGTACACCTTTGGTTGGGCGCGAGCTGCTGTCCCCTTCCTCTCAACTTGGTACATACTTAACCTAATATGACAGATAATACTAAATAAATAAAATAAATATGTGTATATAAATAAATAAATAACGCTATTAATAAATAAATAAATATATAAATAACTATGTGTAAATAAAATAAAAAAACCTATATCTAACCTATATTGGGTGCGTCATTTCAGTCTTATTTTTTTCCTGGGCACGTTCGTTTTTGGTGGTCGTCTGTCCAACTCAGCGACTATGTTTGGAGCAATGTTGAACGCCCTCCAAAAGTCGAAACCAAGATATAAGTTTTGTTGGAGGCTTGGGACTATGAATATGTCAAGTTCCACGCTTTTGCTACCCCAAGAGACCGGTGTCCTAACTCGTCCTTCAATTTTCTTGTGGCTCCCGTCGGCTGTCCTGATTTCAAGATCCAGTTTCTTAAGCTGGATGTTGTTCCTCTCAACAAAGTCCTTAGCCCTTTGCCTAGGCAACTGACTGATGCTCCACTATCTAATAGGCCCAGCATCTCTTCACCTGCTATTTTCACTTTTGCATAGGGCCTATTATCGTCATTTATGCTTAATACAGATTCAGCAATTTTTCTTTTGCATCGTCTGTAGATTGCACACTTCTCCCTTAGCCTTTTAATCTTTTTGTAATTCCTGTGCTTGGTCAGCACAGTCGTCTTATCTACCCCTGAAATCTTGCGCCCATTTTCTTCTTACTGTTGCAGCCTCAGATGTAGACTCTTTTGTTCAACCAGTGGAGTCTCATCGTCGTCAAGTTTTGTCAGGGTTCTTATTTGTTCAGGAGGTGCTTCGTTTCCGGGACTCCCATCTTCGTTGACGGATTCGTCCCGCTCATTCCGCCAACCCTCCTGTTTCCCTGACAGGCTGCACAATTGAACGACAAGTTACCCTGACCGCATGAGAAGCAGGTCAGGGTATGAAAAGCGGACGGACATATATTTCGAGCGGTAGCTACACTTTCGCTCTGCGCGTTATCGTCGTGTCGCGTCCTTTCGTCATTGTATTGAGTCCTAGTCGACCTGTTCGTTTGTGTTCCGTTTGTCGGTCTGGTCGGTCGTCTAGGCCGAAGTGCAGCTACCTGGAACTCCTCGTCAACGTCTTCCCTCTCATCTTCGACACCTAACTCACTAATGCCTCGTCGAAACCTACTTTCCCTAATTGTCGAGTGTTTCTCTGCGCGCCTACATTCATCTCTTAGATTCCGGATGCTGTCGATCCTGCATCCGAAGATCAGCGTCGCTATCCTGTCCCTAAGATTTTGTCTTAGGATAGACACGAGTTCTTCCTCCCGGGGTCTGTTCCTCATTCGAAGTACCATACTTCTGATGTTCGCATAGAAATCGTCGAAGGTCTCTTGGGGTCGTTGTCTTCTCTCCATGATGTCCCGCAGTATCTCGTGGTCCTTCTTGTCATCCTTAAATTGCTTGATAAGCTAACTCTTGAGGTCGTGATTGTTTATAAATTCGTCGCCCTCGGACTCTTCCATGTACTGCCAGTACCATTGTTCCGCAGGGCCCGTCACTAAGTGGTGGAAATTGGTGAATAGCTGTTCGGTGGACAGCCCGTTCTTTTGTTGCAACATCTCTATTCTAAAGATGAAGCTGTCCACCGACATTGTCTTGTTAGTGCCGTCAAATTTGACTCCCCACTTGTGCACATCTACCTTCCCACAAATCTTGTGGGGAGTCAACTGCTGCTGCCAAGTGCCGCACTGTTCTTCGCGCCGCAATGTCGGTTCTGTCGGCGTCCTGTCCTCGTAGCGTCCACTTGGTCTTGAAGGTTCTCTACAGCGGTGGGTGGAGCTTTCCAGGTCCTGGATCTTGTCCTGCAGGATCTTCATGTTGTCCTGGAAAGTCTCCATCAACTGGGCCATACTTCCAGCGAAAGCCGACACCACTTCTTTCTGGCTTTTCTCCACCGCTGTAGCGACCATTTTTTTAATGGCCTCGTCGTCGTCTCTAATCTTATCGCTAAGATTAGCGATGTCGGTCCTCTTCACGTCTGCGTTCTGAAGACCACCTGTCTCGTCAACTCGCCTTATACCGTCCAGATTTTTCTTTGTCCACCATTTGTCAGTACGTGTTTGTCCTTCCGTCCTCTGGAGTTTTACATCCGGTTGAAGTCTTAGAAGGGCTGCTCGCTCCAGCTCCTCATCTTCTTCATCAGAGAAGATGGGCTGGATTACCTTTTTTCGTTGTCGTCGGCCCTGGTCGGTGGGAGAACAAAGGTCATCTCTCAGGTATGCGTCCGGTTTATAATCCACAGGTGGCTCCTCGAACAGGTCCGTCAGTTGGCACCGTCTGGCCTTAAACGTCTGTCGCGTGATTCGTCGCGTCGTTGTCGCCATCTCCGAGGTGCCTCGTGGAATAGCGCTCTTTGGGATTGCGCCAGTTTCTTCGTGCTTTGCGCCTTTTGGAATTGTGCCGTGTTCTTGTTTTGTGCCGTACTCTTCCTGATCCATCTTCAAATTACTTGTTGTTTTTGTTTTTGATTTTAATTGACGTCTGTTTATTTAAGTTTTCTGTGGCTATATTGTACTTTGTAATTATTACTAATAAATTATTACTAATAATATTCTTAAGTTTTTTGTGAAATGCGTTTTTATGTAAGTCCTACAAATGCTTATTATTTTAAATGTTTGTATTGTTGTGTAACTCTTATATTTAGTTATTGATACGATTTTTGTAAATTGTTAAACTGTATGTTGAATGTGTTTATGAATTAAATGTTTTATCTATGATTTTAATGTATATATGACTGCCTTTGTGTGTGTAGAGTAAGTGTCAGTTTTTCGGAAGCCATTCTTAAGGTAGGGATTAACCGACAGATATATGGAACGTCACGTTTGGCTGTGACTAATTCCTGGGATACTGGACGAGTGCCGGTGATCAACTTTTCTACCCCAACCACAACTTTCAACAGTCGAAACCGTTCGAAAGGGTGGCTAGGATATCAGATGATGATCTCCCAAACACGAGCTAAGCTTCCAGACTCAGTGTCCACACCTCACAAAGAATCGGGTTTTGAAACCCTGTATCCCGGGCAGCAGTCAACACTTAAGTCTTTCCACCCGCTCCGTTCTTTGTCTCTTCATGAGCCTCCGACTACCTCACGAGATCCTCTAGCCTAAGCCTGAGGATTGGACAGCCGTCTTCAGCTCATGACTAAACAAAGAAACTTTTACGACTTTGAACACATAGAGAAAAGATAGGAAAGTAAGATTACAGAGAGAAGGAAATAAACTACTTGAAGAGTTGTGAGGCTATCGAGAGTCCAAGGTGATGACCATCGGAAAGAGAAAGTGAAAATCATCACCTTGAAGTCACGATTATGCCTCTAGCCGGTGTGTCCCGGTAACTTAGTGTGGTTGCCATTACAGCAGCCACATTCGTTCCTGAGACGTTGGGCGCCATTTGTTACAAGCTAGGTTGGCTGGGTCACGGTGACGGTGAGTAGGACGGCGGCACGCTTGCGGTTGCACGGCTTAGCTCGTCGGACGGGCGGTTCTTGTCCTCCCACTCGTACACCACCAGTTGCAAACAAAAAATATCGTGCCTGTAGCTAGCTAAGAGAAGATAGAGAGAGGTGAAAAGATAGGAAGAGATGAAAGCCTAATACCCTAACAGACCACGGACGGACAACTAAAAGATAAGAAAGTGAAGAGAAAGAAGAGACAGGAAAGTGGAAAAGAAAGGTGTTCAAGGTCTATGCCTGTACCACCAAAAGAAACCGGAAGGGAGCTCGCGGAGCTAAACTAACTAACCTGAACTAATCCTAAACTTACCTACCTAACTTAAAAACTATACCCAAACTAAACCTAATCTACCTTAAAACTACCTAGCTTAGCCCTACACGAAACAACACCCTTCCAGTGTCGTTTGGCGATGCAGGTTCGTCAAGAGCCCGAGGGTGCCTGTTGGTATTGGCACAAGTCCGCCTGCCCACCCCATCATGTCAATGGACATGACCTTCGCTATCTCCCTTTTTTTTTTTTTTTTTGGTGCGAGAGGATGTGGAAACCTATCATAGGCACCAAAGGTCCGACGTCCTTTGGTAGTGCCGGATTCTTACCGGCTAAAACCTCCCCCAGTCAATCTTCCCGTTTATTTGCTCCCTCGCGGAACTACCGCTAGGTATTACTTCACGAGGGACGGGTTCGAGCTATTTGCTTCGTCACTAGGTGTTTAGCGAATTCGCGTTCCGATGTCGTTCTGCGTTCCTAAGATCGCACATTATTCGTTTACTGCATCGTTTACTGCAGCCCAATAATCTTCGCATTTTAACATATACTGAACTATGTTCTCTGGTGTCGGCTGTTCACCAAATTTTTCATGTAAAATATCTCTTTCGTTATCATAACGGGGGCATTCAAAGAAAACATGCTCCACATTTTCTTCCGCGTGTAGGCATCGAGGACAGAAAGGACTTGAATCACGGTTCCGCTTGAATAGGTATTCACGGAAGCCACCGTGACCAGTCAAAAACTGTGTAAGATAGTAATTAACCTCGCCGTGTTTTCGATTTACCCAATTTTCAATCCTTGGGATTAGTCGGTACGTCCATCTCCCTTTTTGGGACACGTTCCATCGTTGTTGCCACATTTCTATGCTGCGACTTCTTTCTATTTTCTTCGCGTGGTTCACAGTGGGCCCGATTTGCACGCGTTGGTCATAAAGTCTTCTAGCTTCTAGAGCTAGAATATCGATGGGTACCATGGAGGATAGTACCAATATCGCGTCGTGGGATACCGTCCGAAATGCACTGCAAACTCTCAGTGCACATAATCTGTAGACAGATTTGGCGTCTTTCATGTGCGACTTTTTATTCGCGACGTCAGACCATATTTGTGCCCCGTACAGCTGTATGGATGTTACAACTCTCGCCAGCATTAACCGTTTACTTTGCCTCGGTCCGCCGACATTTGACATGAGTCTCGAAAGAGCGCTTATCGCTTTCGACGATTTCTCACAAGCGTACGCGAGATGATGCTTATAATTAAGGCGAGCATCAATCATCACTCCCAGGTATTTAATAACGGGGCTGGAAATAATGTTGTGCTCTCCGACTTTTATCGTTATCGTCTCCCGTACCTTTCTACTAGTGATTAGCACGGATTCCGTTTTATGATCCGCAAGGTCTAAGCTCATGTGACAAAGCCAGTTCTTTATCAAAGCTATTGCTTCGTTGCAATATAACTCGATTTCTTCTAGTCGTTTTGCTATTACAACCACCGCAATATCGTCTGCGAAACCTATGATAGAGGCTTCTCTTGGAACCGGGAGTCGTAGAATGTCATCATACATCACATTCCACAGTAAAGGACCTAACACTGAACCCTGAGGCACGCCCCCTGTAATTTTATGCAACTTCGTTCCGTCGTCAGAATCATAGAGAAGCATCCTATCAGTAAAATAGCTCCTAATTAATCTTAATATGTACTTCGGTACATTTAATCGTTCGAGGCGTTGTAAAATACGTATCCAGTTCGCCGAATTAAACGCATTTTTCACGTCAAGTGTTACTACGGCGCAGTAATTTTTACTGCCTCCTCTCCATCGTCTACCTTCTATGGCTGTCCGGGCTTTGTCCGTTACAACTTTGATCGCGTCAGTTGTCGATCGGCCCTTTCTAAAGCCATACTGGTATTCCGCGAGTCCATCATTGGCTTCGATGATGGGCTGTAGTCTATTACAAATTATTCTCTCTAGTATTTTGCCCATAGTATCGAGCATACAAAGTGGTCGGTAAGATGAGGGCTCTTCCGGTGGTTTATTTCCTTTCGGTAATAATACCAACCGTTGGTATTTCCATTGCTGCGGAAAAATTCCCTCATTCAAGCATGCATTATACATGCTGACGAATATGTCTGGGCGGGCTTTTATAGCTAGTTTTAATGCCCGATTGGGTATACCGTCGGGACCGGGAGCTTTTCGATCTTTTATTCTATTAATTGCCGCTGAGAGCTCGTCGTTTGTTACCGCAGGAATAGATTCGCTTTGTTCACGGATTTCGTTTAGTGCGACCCCGTCATTTTGGAAAGGGAACAGAGTTTCAACGATTCTACGGAGCAATAATGGGCAGGTTGGCGATGACCTCTGAGGCGTCTTGAGTTTCGCGGTTATAATTTTGTACGCGTTACCCCATACATTCTCATTTAATTGGTCACAAAGATCCTTGAAACACTGTCTTTTGCTAGACTTAATGGCAGATTTAAGTAAAGCACGTGCCTCTTTGTACCCTGCTCGCAATAAGAGGTATCTTTCTGGGTCGCGTTGTCTAGATCTCTGATATTTTCTTCGCGCCTTGTGGCACGCCGATCGGAGTTCCTTGATCTCCTCGTTCCACCAATACGTTGGCCGGCGGCGATTCAGACTTCCTGTTCTAGCCATCGATGTATCGCAGGCAACGTGTACTTGTCGCGTTACTTGGCTAACAATCTCGTTTGCTGTTCTCCCTTCGACTATAGCTTCGGCGATTGCATACTCTAGGAGCTCCTCGTCTAATGTGTTCACGTTCCATTTCGTTTTGCTACGTTGACGCGGAATGTTTCTAAAATGTAGAGGACTATATACATCTACTAAAATCGCGTTATGATCACTGTGAGTGTAGTGGTTGCTGACTAGACGGGTCGTATGCCTAGATAAGCTACTACGAACGAAAGTGATATCTACTATCGAACCTGCACCCGCTCTACTAAACGTATTCGTATTTCCCACATTAGCTAAGACGACGTCCAAACTAGAAAAGGCTTCGAGTAGAATGGTTCCTCTTATATTTGTTAATACGCTTCCCCATTCTACTGCCCATGCGTTAAAGTCACCGGCTATAATTGTTGGGGTATGATCCTTAGCATCACAAACTATGCTTTCAATGACACGCTCGAACTGATCAATGGTAAGACTTGGAGGGATATAACAGCTGTATATGTACACGTCGTTTATCTTCGCCCGTACAAAGTAGTTTTCCGCGCCGAGAGGTGGTATCTGGAACTTTACATTTCCGCATACCCATATAGCGGCTTTATTCGTCGCATCCTGCACCCAGTTACCCGAGCTCAAATTACAGTACTGTTCGGACAGTATTGCAATGTCGACCTTCTGCTCGCGGACCGTTTGCTGCAATAGATCCTGAGCTACCTCGCAATGATTAAGATTTAGTTGCAAAATTTTCATGTTTTCGCGTGTAAGCTCTCTAGGGCTTTTTTATACTCTGGGCATCTAACACTACCGGTTATATGTCCAGAGTCTAATCCGTTTGCAGTGCAGTGCAAGCATTTTGGCTTCACCTTGCAGTCCTTCAACTTGTGTCCGTTTTCTCCGCATCCAAGGCATGCATTCGATCGGTCGGTAGGGCTTTTGCACGTTCTTGCCATATGGCCAAACCCGAGGCATCTAAAGCATTTCTTCGGCGAGATTTTTTCTGGAATCCTACAATAGACCCAGCCAATGCGTATTTTTCTGGCTGTTAACAGCTTATTAGCGATTTCCACGGGCAGACTTAAAGTAGCCGCCTGAGTCCCACCAAAGGTTTTTCGCATATTTTTTACAGCGGGTGTTTTTACTTCGAAGTCTTGCAGGTATTTGGTTATAGCGGCGCAGACTTCTTCCTTCGATGTAATTTCGTCTATGTCCAGTATTTCATCAGTTACTGAACGAACATTTGCACATTCGCCTAGCGACTTTCCTATTTTTTCTTCCAGGCTCGTGGTAGACATCTCAGGAGATTTTTTTAACGAGAGTAAAAGGTCTCCGCTTGCTGTTTTCCGGATTCGGCTTACGTTAGCTCCGACATTTTCTAATGTGGAATCTGCTTTCAGTTTTTGCAGCATATCAGCGTATGTAAGATCGCCTGTTCTTTTAATTATTATGGCATCGGAACGTTTCGACCTAGTTGTCTGGTTTTTTCTGGTGCCTTTGTTGATTTTTGTCCACTCATTCGTCTTTGGTTTGACTTTTTTGTTTTCGTTTGGAGCTGTTTTGCGAGGGGTTGCCTGCGTTTGGCTTTTGTCGCTTTTCTCGTTACCGTTTCTTGTGTGTGCAGCTTTCGGCGTGGTTATACGTTTCTTTTTGGGAGACGGGGTCTTATTCTGCTGTTCGGTAGCGTTGTTGACATTTTCTCCTTCCCTTGCTCTCTTCGCTGGCTGATCAAGACTGGCTTGTGAACTGAGCGTATGGTCCGCTTTATGCTTTTTGTTATTTCTCAGCACTTGTGACGTTGGCGGACAGTGTTCCTCAAAACGGAGGTTGAGAGCCTGTACTTGCTGCTCGAGCTGGGAAACTTTGGAACGTAGATCTGAAACTTCCGCCTCGGCTTCTCGAAAAACGGATTTAATCAAGCTACCCATTCTTTTAATTTCTCCGTGTACGTTGTGCTTGTCTTTATAAAAAACAATCAGCTCATCGATTTTTAAGCCCAACTGAAGCATCTTATTTCCCTTCAACTCATTGGTTTCAGTACTTGGGCTGACAACAGGGTCCTGGCGTACTGTGGCACTCTTTGGCGTATTCGGCCGCTGGTAGGGGATCACGTGTTCCTTCGAGGCAGTTCCTTTTGGTGGTGAACGTGTGATCCTTTTACTTTTCTTAAATGGATCCATCACACCATCTGTCTCGAGGGTGTTATTTCTTGTAGTATTACTACCTACGGGGGCCAAGTTAACCACCGCCGTAGGAGATATTGGAACATTGTTGATTTTATTGCAGTCATTGTATGTCGACGACTTTGGGCCTGCTTTCGCACTCTCCGCCGCCGGTACTGGGGATCCGACTCCCTGCACCGTAACTTTTAATATCCTCTTCTCACTATCCATGTTTTGAATTATTTAAAGAGTATTCCGCTCTTGCCAGTTTTTTTGGTCCGCGGGTGGTATTTGATTATTTCCACCAACCCTGTGTATGCATAGGTTTGTGACCTGTTCATACACAGGGACCCCCAATCCGCCACCTGGGGACGCGCCCGATGGGAGAAGTGGCAAAACTCCCTATCTCCCTAGGCGAAATATTGTGGGAGATAGTCCCTTAGCGGAGACGTTAGCCACAGCCTAACGTTCCACTTTGTCGACTACCCCGAAGAAGGACGGCCTTCCCCCACCCTACACACACATAATGGCAAAGAGGACTCTACTCTATTAAATAAAACATTATACATTCATTTTAAAGCAAAACAATTCATTTTATTACAAAAAAAAAATATGGAAAATAAAAGAAATTCAAAAAACTTAACCTATATTTAAAACAAAAAAGGAAAATTCAAAATAAAATCAAGAGTAAAAACAAAAGATAATACTAAAAGAAAAGGGTTCTAACCCTGGCTAAAGTCTAAGGACGTCACACAACAAACAGAGGTTTCCAATTGGCGAAACCTATAACTCACGGTTCTCTGCGATCCCCCGACGTCCTGCGCGCAGCACGGTGAAGGACCTAAGCTGTGAAATAAAAACGAAAATTGTGGGGAAAAATCCCTCTTTTCCGCGAACACTCACAATCACTAACACTAAAGCCAGAACTATCTATCAATGTTATTTGGAATGTAAAAAAAACTAGACCTAAACGTATGCTATGCAATTTAAAATTAGTCTTATTTAAGAAAATTAACAAAAACTTCACAAATTTTAGATTAAAGAAAATTAAAAAAAAAGGTATTAATTCCAGCACTGATTCTGGCTCCCTTTGGGCACTGCACACTCCTGGCACAATTTTTCCCACTTCGGCATAATATCTCTTCACTCCGGCTCCCTGGGACAGTTAGGCCACTTTTCGTTGGCCGGCACTGTGTTGTATAGATGTCAATATATGTATTGTTTGTGTTCTAATACCGGCATTTAGTAAAGCACTTTTTCTCCTCTTTCTCCTCCTTTGTTATTTGAATTTGTCACAGGCATATTTATGCATAATTTAGCTACAGTGTCATTATCCACTTGCTCAGTGTATATCTCCTTTTTTTTTTTGAGTGTTTTAAGTAGATTTTGAGTTTTATATATATATATATGTCTATATGCGCGTTTGTAAATATTTGTTGTAGCCTGATTTGGCTACTTTGTGATGTTTTCTTTCCTTCTTTTTGTTTGATAGAGGTCATACACGCACTTAATAATTAATATTTATCATTAATTAATTAACATTAAATTAATTAAAAATTCGCCGCTACAAAAACACTGCGGGATCGAATCACGTTTTAACCAAGAAACTTTATTTCTCGTCTTCTTTTGCAAAACTTCCAAAATTCAAAATTTGCATTTGTTCCAATGCACGTATCTGTCCATTTCCATGTTCACAACGTAAAGCTCATCGTGTGAACACCGCCTTGCACTTCCATTATGTTTCTTAAATGTATGTCTGGCCTTGTCAATATGAATTTTAATATATGTCCGTCCTTGTCAGTTTGATATTTCTCAACAAATGCAGATCAAAACAAACTTGTTTTGATCTGTTTCTTAAAATAAATAATATTAATTTAACCTGGCTTGGGGTAAGTATTAATTAAATTATGTAATTCATATATAAACTAAACATTCTTTTCAATTTGTACATTATAGGTTATTCAAGGACTGGACTGGAAGGAATCGCGGGATTGGAATTTGTTTGGTAAGTTATACATACATTAGGGCTAATAACCTAAATATTTGTTTTTTTCTTTTTAGATAAACTGCTGCATGTTGCAGCCTGCCGCAACAGGCTCGACGACAGTTTCCGAGTGGTCGTGAGTAAACCGGCCTCGTAAAAAAAAGGAAGGCTTCACATGCAACAGTTTATCTTCTTCTAATGCCGATGACTACGTGAGGCAAGGGCCCACTCCCTGAGATAAACAGTCACATGCTCTACCGACTGAGTTAGCCGGGCTCTAACGCTTGTAAACATATAAACATAAACCTAAGCCTATAAAAAACAATATCACAGATAACTTATCACATCTCCCAAGTTGAGGGTGCTTTTTGTTTTGTCGAGTACACCTTTGGTTGGGCGCGAGCTGCTGTCCCCTTCCTCTCAACTTGGTACATACTTAACCTAATATCACAGATAATACTGAATAAATAAAATAAATATGTGTATATAAATAAATAAATAACGCTATTAATAAATAAATAAATATATAAATAAATAAATAACTATGTGTAAATAAAAAAAAAAAATCTATATCTAACCTATCTTGGGTGCGTCATTTCAGTCTTATTTTTTTCCTGGGCACGTTCGTTTTTGGTGGTCGTCTGTCCAACTCAGCGACTATGTTTGGAGCTATATTGAACGCCCTCCAAAAGTCGAAACCAAAATATAAGTTTTGTTGGAGGCTTGGGACTATGAATATGTCAAGTTCCACGCTTTTGCTACCCCAAGAGACCGGTGTCCTAACTCGTCCTTCAATTTTCTTGTGGCTCCCGTCGGCTGTCTTGATTTCAAGATCCAGTTTCTTAAGCTGGATGTTGTTCCTCTCAACAAAGTCCTTAGCTCCTTTGCCTAGGCAACTGACTGATGCTCCACTATCTAATAGGCCCAGCATCTGTTCACCTGCTATTTTCACTTTTGCGTAGGACCTATTATCTTCATTTATGCTTAATACAGTTTCAGCAATTTTTCTTTTGCATCGTCTGTAGATTGCACATTTCTCCCTTAGCCTTTTAATCTTTTTGTAATTCCTGTGCTTGGTCAGCACAGTCGTCTTATCTACCCCCGAAATCTTGCGCCCATTTTCTTCTTACTGTTGCAGCCTCAGATGAAGACTCTTTTGTTCAACCAGCGGAGTCTCATCGTCGTCAAGTTTTGTCAGGGTTCTTATTTGTTCAGGAGGTGCTTCATTCCGCCAACCCTCCTGTTTTCCTGACAGGCTGCACAATTGAACGACAAGTTACCCTGACCGCATGAGAAGCAGGTCAGGGTATGAAAAGCGGACGGACATATATTTCGAGCGGTAGCTACACTTTCGCTCTGCGCGTTATCGTCGTGTCGCGTCCTTTCGTCATTGTATTGAGTCCTAGTCGACCTGTTCGTTTGTGTTCCGTTTGTCGGTCTGGTCGGTCGTCTAGGCCGAAGTGCAGCTACCTGGAACTCCTCGTCAACGTCTTCCCTCTCATCTTCGACACCTAACTCACTAATGCCTCGTCGAAACCTACTTTCCCTAATTGTCGAGTGTTTCTCTGCGCGCCTACATTCATCTCTTAGATTCCGGATGCTGTCGATCCTGCATCCGAAGATCAGCGTCGCTATCCTGTCCCTAAGATTTTGTCTTAGGATAGACACGAGTTCTTCCTCCCGGGGTCTGTTCCTCATTCGAAGTACCATACTTCTGATGTTCCCATAAAAATCGTCGAAGGTCTCTTGGGGTCGTTGTCTTCTCTCCATGATGTCCCGCAGTATCTCGTGGTCCTTCTTGTCATCCTTAAATTGCCAGATAAGCTAACTCTTGAGGTCGTGATTGTTTATAAATTCGTCGCCCTCGGACTCTTCCATGTACTGCCAGTACCATTGTTCCGCAGGGCCCGTCACTAAGTGGTGGAAATTGGTGAATACCTGTTCGGTGGACAGCCCGTTCTTTTGTTGCAACATCTCTATTCTAAAGATGAAGCTGTCCACCAATATTGTCTTGTTAGTGCCGTCAAATTTGACTCCCCACTTGTGCACATCTACCTTCCCACAAATCTTGTGGGGAGTCAATTGCTGCTGCCAAGTGCCGCACCGTTCTTCGCGCCGCAATGTCGGTTCTGTCGGCGTCCTGTCCTCGTAGCGTCCACTTGGTCTTGAAGGTTCTCTACGGCGGTGGGTGGAGCTTTCCAGGTCCTGGATCTTGTCCTGCAGGATCTTCATGTTGTCCTGGAAAGTCTCCATCAACTGGGCCATACTTCCAGCGAAAGCCGACACCACTTCTTTCTGGCTTTTCTCCACCGCTGTAGCGACCATTTTTTTAATGGCCTCGTCGTCGTCTCTAATCTTATCGCTAAGATTAGCGATGTCGGTCCTCTTCACGTCTGCGTTCTGAAGACCACCTGTCTCGTCAACTCGCCTTATACCGTCCAGATTTTTCTTTGTCCACCATTTGTCCGTACGTGTTTGTCCTTCCGTCCTCTGGAGTTTTACGTCCGGTTGAAGTCTTAGAAGGGCTGCTCGCTCCAGCTCCTCATCTTCTTCATCAGAGAAGATGGGCTGGATTACCTTTTTTCGTTGTCGTCGGCCCTGGTCGGTGGGAGAACAAAGGTCATCTCTCAGGTATGCGTCCGGTTTATAATCCACAGGTGGCTCCTCGAACAGGTCCGTCAGTTGGCACCGTCTGGCCTTAAACGTCTGTCGCGTGATTCGTCGCGTCGTTGTCGCCATCTCCGAGGTGCCTCGTGGAATAGCGCTCTTTGGGATTGCGCCAGTTTCTTCGTGCTTTGCGCCTTTTGGAATTGTGCCGTGTTCTTGTTTTGTGCCGTACTCTTCCTGATCCATCTTCAAATTACTTGTTGTTTTTGTTTTTGATTTTAATTAACGTCTGTTTATTTAAGTTTTCTGTGGCTATATTGTACTTTGTAATTATTACTAATAATATTCTTAAGTTTTTTGTGAAATGCGTTTTTATGTAAGTCCTACAAATGCTTATTATTTTAAATGTTTGTATTGTTGTGTAACTCTTATATTTAGTTATTGATACGATTTTTGTAAATTGTTAAACTGTATGTTGGATGTGTTTATGAATTAAATGTTTTATCTATGATTTTAATGTATATATGACTGCCTTTGTGTGTGTAGAGTAAGTGTCAGTTTTTCGGAAGCCATTCTTAAGGTAGGGATTAACCGACAGATATATGGAACGTCACGTTTGGCTGTGACTAATTCCTGGGATACTGGACGAGTGCCGGTGATCAACTTTTCTACCCCAACCACAACTTTCAACAGTCGAAACCGTTCGAAAGGGTGGCTAGGATATCAGATGATGATCTCCCAAACACGAGCTAAGCTTCCAGACTCAGTGTCCACACCTCACAAAGAATCGGGTTTTGAAACCCTGTATTCTCGGGCAGAAGTCAACACTTAAGTCTTTCCACCCGCTCCGTTCTTCGTCTCTTCATGAGCCTCCGACTACCTCACGAGATCCTCTAGCCTAAGCCTGAGGATTGGACAGCCGTCTTCAGCTCATGACTAAACAAAGAAACTTTTACGACTTTGAACACATAGAGAAAAGATAGGAAAGTAAGATTACAGAAAGAAGGAAATAAACTACTTGAAGAGTTGTGAGGCTATCGAAAGTCCAAGGTGATGACCATCGGAAAGAGAAAGTGAAAATCATCACCTTGAAGTCACGATTATGCCTCTAGCCGGTGTGTCCCGGTAACTTAGTGTGGTTGCCATTACAGCAGCCACATTCGTTCCTGAGACGTTGGGCGCCATTTGTTACAAGCTAGGTTGGCTGGGTCACGGTGACGGTGAGTAGGACGGCGGCACGCTTGCGGTTGCACGGCTTAGCTCGTCGGACGGGCGGTTCTTGTCCTCCCACTCGTACACCACCAGTTGCAAACAAAAAATATCGTGCCTGTAGCTAGCTAAGAGAAGATAGAGAGAGGTGAAAAGATAGGAAGAGATGAAAGCCTAATACCCTAACAGACCACGGACGGACAACTAAAAGATAAGAAAGTGAAGAGAAAGAAGAGAAAGGAAAGTGGAAAAGAAAGGTGTTCAAAAAGAGACCGGAAGGGAGCTCGCGGAGCTAAACTAACTAACCTGAACTAATCCTAAACTTACCTACCTAACTTAAAAACTATACCCAAACTAAACCTAATCTACCTTAAAACTACCTAGCTTAGCCCTACACCCTTCCAGTGTCGTTTGGCGATGCAGGTTCGTCAAGAACCTGAGGGTGCCTGTTGGTATTGGCACAAGTCCGCCTACCCACCCCATCATGTCAATGGACATGACCTTCGCTATCTCCCTAGGCGAAATATTGTGGGAGATAGCCCCTTAGCGGAGACGTTAGCCACAGCCTAGCGTTCCACTTTGTCGACTACCCCGAAGAAGGACAGTCTTCCCTCACCCTACACACACATAATGGCAAAGAGGACTCTACTCCATTAAATAAAACATTATACATTCATTTTAAAGCAAAACAATTCATTTTATTACAAAAAAAAAATATGGAAAATAAAAGAAATTCAAAAAACTTAACCTATATTTAAAACAAAAAAGGAAAATTCAAAATAAAATCAAGAGTAAAAACAAAAGATAATACTAAAAGAAAAGGGTTCTAACCCTGGCTAAAGTCTAAGGACGTCACACAACAAACAGAGGTTTCCAATTGGCGAAACCTATAACTCACGGTTCTCTGCGATCCCCCGACGTCCTGCGCGCAGCACGGTGATCCTTCACCTATACCTTCACCTTCACCTACGATACCGCGGTCACTCACAATCACTAACACTAAAGCCGGAACTATCTATCAATGTTATTTGGAATGTAAAAAAAACTAGACCTAAACGTATGCTATGCAATTTAAAATTAGTCTTATTTAAGAAAATTAACAAAAACTTCACAAATTTTAGATTAAAGAAAATTAAAAAAAAAGGTATTAATTCCAGCACTGATTCTGGCTCCCTTCGGGCACTGCACACTCCTGGCACAATTTTTCCCACTTCGGCATAATATCTCTTCACTCCGGCTCCCTGGGACAGTTAGGACACTTTTCGTTGGCCGGCACTGTGTTGTATAGATGTCAATATATGTATTGTTTGTGTTCTAATACCGACGGCGAAGATTTAATTTGTGCGGCATTTAGTAAAGCACTTTTTCTCCTCCTTTGTTATTTGAATTTGTCACAGGCATATTTATGCATAATTTAGCTACAGTGTCATTATCCACTTGCTCAGTGTATATCTCCTTTTTTTTTGAGTGTTTTAAGTAGATTTTGAGTTTTATATATATATATATGTCTATATGCGCGTTTGTAAATATTTGTTGTAGCCTGATTTGGCTACTTTGTGATGTTTTCTTTCCTTCTTTTTGTTTGATAGAGGTCATACACTCACTTAATAATTAATATTTATCATTAATTAATTAACATTAAATTAATTAAAAATTCGCCGCTACAAAAACACTGCGGGATCGAATCATGTTTTAACCAGGAAACTTTATTTCTAGTCTTCTTTTGCAAAACTTCCAAAATTCAAAATTTGCATTTGTTCCAATGCACGTATCTGTCCATTTCCATGTTCACAAAGTAAAGCTCATCGTGTGAACACCGCCTTGCACTTCCATTATGTTTCTTAAATGTATGTCTGGCCTTGTCAATATGAATGTTAATATATGTCCGTCCTTGTCAGTTTGACATTTCTCAACAAATGCAGATCAAAACAAACTTGTTTTGATCTGTTTCTTAAAATAAATAATATTAATTTAACCTGGTTGGGGTAAGTATTAATTAAATTATATAATTCATATATAAAATATACATTCTTTTCAATTTGTACATTATAGGTCATTCAAGGACTGGACTGGAAGGAATCGCGGGATTGGAATTTGTTTGGTAAGTTATACATACATTAGGGCTAATAACCTAAATATTTGTTTTTTTCTTTTTAGATAAACTGCTGCATGTTGCAGCCTGCCGCAACAGGCTCGACGACAGTTTCCGAGTGGTCGTGAGTAAACCGGCCTCGTAAAAAAAAGGAAGGCTTCACATGCAACAGTTTATCTTCTTCTAATGCCGATGACTACGTGAGGCAAGGGCCCACTCCCTGAGATAAACAGTCACATGCTCTACCGACTGAGTTAGCCGGGCTCTAACGCTTGTAAACATATAAACATAAACCTAAGCCTATAAAAAACAATATCACAGATAACTTATCACATCTCCCAAGTTGAGGGTGCTTTTTGTTTTGTCGAGTACACCTTTGGTTGGGCGCGAGCTGCTGTCCCCTTCCTCTCAACTTGGTACATACTTAACCTAATATCACAGATAATACTGAATAAATAAAATAAATATGTGTATATAAATAAATAAATAACGCTATTAATAAATAAATAAATATATAAATAAATAAATAACTATGTGTAAATAAAAAAAAAAAATCTATATCTAACCTATCTTGGGTGCGTCATTTCAGTCTTATTTTTTTCCTGGGCACGTTCGTTTTTGGTGGTCGTCTGTCCAACTCAGCGACTATGTTTGGAGCTATATTGAACGCCCTCCAAAAGTCGAAACCAAAATATAAGTTTTGTTGGAGGCTTGGGACTATGAATATGTCAAGTTCCACGCTTTTGCTACCCCAAGAGACCGGTGTCCTAACTCGTCCTTCAATTTTCTTGTGGCTCCCGTCGGCTGTCTTGATTTCAAGATCCAGTTTCTTAAGCTGGATGTTGTTCCTCTCAACAAAGTCCTTAGCTCCTTTGCCTAGGCAACTGACTGATGCTCCACTATCTAATACGCCCAGCATCTGTTCACCTGCTATTTTCACTTTTGCGTAGGACCTATTATCTTCATTTATGCTTAATACAGTTTCAGCAATTTTTCTTTTGCATCGTCTGTAGATTGCACATTTCTCCCTTAGCCTTTTAATCTTTTTGTAATTCCTGTGCTTGGTCAGCACAGTCGTCTTATCTACCCCCGAAATCTTGCGCCCATTTTCTTCTTACTGTTGCAGCCTCAGATGAAGACTCTTTTGTTCAACCAGCGGAGTCTCATCGTCGTCAAGTTTTGTCAGGGTTCTTATTTGTTCAGGAGGTGCTTCATTCCGCCAACCCTCCTGTTTTCCTGACAGGCTGCACAATTGAACGACAAGTTACCCTGACCGCATGAGAAGCAGGTCAGGGTATGAAAAGCGGACGGACATATATTTCGAGCGGTAGCTACACTTTCGCTCTGCGCGTTATCGTCGTGTCGCGTCCTTTCGTCATTGTATTGAGTCCTAGTCGACCTGTTCGTTTGTGTTCCGTTTGTCGGTCTGGTTGGTCGTCTAGGCCGAAGTGCAGCTACCTGGAACTCCTCGTCAACGTCTTCCCTCTCATCTTCGACACCCAACTCACTAATGCCTCGTCGAAACCCACTTTCCCTAATTGTCAAGTGTTTCTCTGCGCGCCTACATTCATCTCTTAGATTCCGGATGCTGTCGATCCTGCATCCGAAGATCAGCGTCGCTATCCTGTCCCTAAGATTTTGTCTTAGGATAGACACGAGTTCTTCCTCCCGGGGTCTGTTCCTCATTCGAAGTACCATACTTCTGATGTTCCCATAAAAATCGTCGAAGGTCTCTTGGGGTCGTTGTCTTCTCTCCATGATGTCCCGCAGTATCTCGTGGTCCTTCTTGTCATCCTTAAATTGCCAGATAAGCTAACTCTTGAGGTCGTGATGGTTTAAGAATTCGTCGCCCTCGGACTCTTCCATGTACTGCCAGTACCATTGTTCCGCAGGGCCCGTTACTAAGTGGTGGAAATTGGTGAATAGCTGTTCGGTGGACAGCCCGTTCTTTTGTTGCAACATCTCTATTCTAAAGATGAAGCTGTCCACCAATATTGTCTTGTTAGTGCCGTCAAATTTGACTCCCCACTTGTGCACATCTACCTTCCCACAAATCTTGTGGGGAGTCAACTGCTGCTGCCAAGTGCCGCACCGTTCTTCGCGCCGCAATGTCGGTTCTGTCGGCGTCCTGTCCTCGTAGCGTCCACTTGGTCTTGAAGGTTCTCTACGGCGGTGGGTGGAGCTTTCCAGGTCCTGGATCTTGTCCTGCAGGATCTTCATGTTGTCCTGGAAAGTCTCCATCAACTGGGTCATACTTCCAGCGAAAGCCGACACCACTTCTTTCTGGCTTTTCTCCACCGCTGTAGCGACCATTTTTTTTAAAGTGGCGGTTAATGGCCTCGTCGTCGTCTCTAATCTTATCGCTAAGATTAGCGATGTCGGTCCTCTTCACGTCTGCGTTCTGAAGACCACCTGTCTCGTCAACTCGCCTTATACCGTCCAGATTTTTCTTTGTCCACCATTTGTCCGTACGTGTTTGTCCTTCCGTCCTCTGGAGTTTTACGTCCGGTTGAAGTCTTAGAAGGGCTGCTCGCTCCAGCTCCTCATCTTCTTCATCAGAGAAGATGGGCTGGATTACCTTTTTTCGTTGTCGTCGGCCCTGGTCGGTGGGAGAACAAAGGTCATCTCTCAGGTATGCGTCCGGTTTATAATCCACAGGTGGCTCCTCGAACAGGTCCGTCAGTTGGCACCGTCTGGCCTTAAACGTCCGTCGCGTGATTCGTCGCGTCGTTGTCGCCATCTCCGAGGTGCCTCGTGGAATAGCGCTCTTTGGAATTGCGCCAGTTTCTTCGTGCTTTGCGCCTTTTGGAATTGTGCCGTGTTCTTGTTTTGTGCCGTACTCTTCCTGATCCATCTTTAAATTACTTGTTGTTTTTGTTTTTGATTTTAATTGACGTCTGTTTATTTAAGTTTTCTGTGGCTATATTGTACTTTGTAATTATTACTAATAAATAATTACTAATAATATTCTTAAGTTTTTTGTGAAATGCGTTTTTATGTATGTAAGTCCTACAAATGCTTATTATTTTAAATGTTTGTATTGTTGTGTAACTCTTATATTTAGTTATTGATACGATTTTTGTAAATTGTTAAACTGTATGTTGGATGTGTTTATGAATTAAATGTTTTATCTATGATTTTAATGTATATATGACTGCCTTTGTGTGTGTAGAGTAAGTGTCAGTTTTTCGGAAACCATTCTTAAGGTAGGGATTAACCGACAGATATATGGAACGTCACGTTTGGCTGTGACTAATTCCTGGGATACTGGACGAGTGCCGGTGATCAACTTTTCTACCCCAACCACAACTTTCAACAGTCGAAACCGTTCGAAAGGGTGGCTAGGATATCAGATGATGATCTCCCAAACACGAGCTAAGCTTCCAGACTCAGTGTCCACACCTCACAAAGAATCGGGTTTTGAAACCCTGTATTCTCGGGCAGAAGTCAACACTTAAGTCTTTCCACCCGCTCCGTTCTTCGTCTCTTCATGAGCCTCCGACTACCTCACGAGATCCTCTAGCCTAAGCCTGAGGATTGGACAGCCGTCTTCAGCTCATGACTAAACAAAGAAACTTTTACGACTTTGAACACATAGAGAAAAGATAGGAAAGTAAGATTACAGAAAGAAGGAAATAAACTACTTGAAGAGTTGTGAGGCTATCGAGAGTCCAAGGTGATGACCATCGGAAAGAGAAAGTGAAAATCATCACCTTGAAGTCACGATTATGCCTCTAGCCGGTGTGTCCCGGTAACTTAGTGTGGTTGCCATTACAGCAGCCACATTCGTTCCTGAGACGTTGGGCGCCATTTGTTACAAGCTAGGTTGGCTGGGTCACGGTGACGGTGAGTAGGACGGCGGCACGCTTGCGGTTGCACGGCTTAGCTCGTCGGACGGGCGGTTCTTGTCCTCCCACTCGTACACCACCAGTTGCAAACAAAAAATATCGTGCCTGTAGCTAGCTAAGAGAAGATAGAGAGAGGTGAAAAGATAGGAAGAGATGAAAGCCTAATACCTTAACAGACCACGGACGGACAACTAAAAGATAAGAAAGTGAAGAGAAAGAAGAGAAAGGAAAGTGGAAAAGAAAGGTGTTCAAAAAGAGACCGGAAGGGAGCTCGCGGAGCTAAACTAACTAACCTGAACTAATCCTAAACTTACCTACCTAACTTAAAAACTATACCCAAACTAAACCTAATCTACCTTAAAACTACCTAGCTTAGCCCTACACCCTTCCAGTGTCGTTTGGCGATGCAGGTTCGTCAAGAACCTGAGGGTGCCTGTTGGTATTGGCACAAGTCCGCCTACCCACCCCATCATGTCAATGGACATGACCTTCGCTATCTCCCTAGGCGAAATATTGTGGGAGATAGCCCCTTAGCGGAGACGTTAGCCACAGCCTAGCGTTCCACTTTGTCGACTACCCCGAAGAAGGACAGTCTTCCCTCACCCTACACACACATAATGGCAAAGAGGACTCTACTCCATTAAATAAAACATTATACATTCATTTTAAAGCAAAACAATTCATTTTATTACAAAAAAAAAATATGGAAAATAAAAGAAATTCAAAAAACTTAACCTATATTTAAAACAAAAAAGGAAAATTCAAAATAAAATCAAGAGTAAAAACAAAAGATAATACTAAAAGAAAAGGGTTCTAACCCTGGCTAAAGTCTAAGGACGTCACACAACAAACAGAGGTTTCCAATTGGCGAAACCTATAACTCACGGTTCTCTGCGATCCCCCGACGTCCTGCGCGCAGCACGGTGATCCTTCACCTATACCTTCACCTTCCCCTACGATACCTGTGAAATAAAAACGAAAATTGTGGGGAAAAATCCCTCTTTTCCGCGGACACTCACAATCACTAACACTAAAGCCAGAACTATCTATTAATGTTATTTGGAATGCAAAAAAAAACTAGACCTAAACGTATGCTATGCAATTTAAAATTAGTCTTATTTAAGAAAATTAACAAAAACTTCACAAATTTTAGATTAAAGAAAATTAAAAAAAAAGGTATTAATTCCAGCACTGATTCTGGCTCCCTTTGGGCACTGCACACTCCTGGCACAATTTTTCCCACTTCGGCATAATATCTCTTCACTCCGGCTCCCTGGGACAGTTAGGCCACTTTTCGTTGGCCGGCACTGTGTTGTATAGATGTCAATATATGTATTGTATGTGTTGTAATACCGACGGCGAAGATTTAATTTGTGCGGCATTTAGTAAAGCACTTTTTCTCCTCCTTTGTTATTTGAATTTGTCACAGGCATATTTATGCATAATTTAGGTACAGTGTCATTATCCACTTGCTCAGTGTATATCTCCTTTTTTTTTTTGAGTGTTTTAAGTAGATTTTGAGTTTTATATATATATATGTCTATATGCGCGTTTGTAAATATTTGTTGTAGCCTGATTTGGCTACTTTGTGATGTTTTCTTTCCTTCTTTTTGTTTGATAGAGGTCATACACGCACTTAATAATTAATATTTATCATTAATTAATTAACAAATTAATTAAAAATTCGCCGCTACAAAAACACTGCCGGATCGAATCACGTTTTAACCAAGAAACTTTATTTCTCGTCTTCTTTTGCAAAACTTCCAAAATTCAAAATTTGAATTTGTTCCAATGCACGTATCTGTCCATTTCCATGTTCACAACGTAAAGCTCATCGTGTGAACACCGCCTTGCACTTCCATTATGTTTCTAAAATGTATGTCTGGCCTTGTCAATATGAATGTTAATATATGTCCGTCCTTGTCAGTTTGACATTTCTCAACAAATGCAGATCAAAACAAACTTGTTTTGATCTGTTTCTTAAAATAAATAATATTAATTTAACCTGGCTTGGGGTAAGTATTAATTAAATTATATAATTCATATATAAAATAAACATTCTTTTCAATTTGTACATTATAGGTCATTCAAGGACTGGACTGGAAGGAATCGCGGGATTGGAATTTGTTTGGTAAGTTATACATACATTAGGGCTAATAACCTAAATATTTGTTTTTTTTCTTTTTAGATAAACTGCTGCATGTTGCAGCCTGCCGCAACAGGCTCGACGACAGTTTCCGAGTGGTCGTGAGTAAAACGGCCTCGTAAAAAAAAAGGAAGGCTTCACATGCAACAGTTTATCTTTTTCAAGTAAGCTTAGTGAGTGTTGGACGTGTCTTCTTAACCGCCTCTTGATTTAGTTTTCAGTTTGCATAGTTTAAAAGTGTAAATTTCCCCGAGATAGTAAAAAAACAATTCTAAGATCATGGATGTGTGCGGTCATTGCAGTGAGAATATCCCCGCCGAAGGTGACTTTGCTGTGTGTTCGTTCTGTAAGCAAAAGCTTCATTTCGTGTGCACCACGGTCACAAAGAAATCGTGGAGAACCATGGGCGCGAGAAGAGACGTGTGGAAGTGCCAATTATGCAGAAATAGTGGAGATATCCAAACTACGGCTGCAGTTAGCAACACGATGGTATCTGTCCCCTTACCCCAGCAGGGAAATCCATCAAAACGGATGAGTTAGTTCAGCAGCCCCGTCAACTCAGCTTACAACTCAAGTGAAAATAACTCTACTATTCTAGCTGAAATACGGCTACTAAGAGGGGAAATCAAGGAAATTACGGCAAGCTGTGATTTCCTTGCAGCTAAGTACGAGGAACTCAACACACACATGAAAAAAAATAACGACCTCATAGTGAACATAAACAAAGAGTTGAATGATCTCAGAGAGAACAATAAAAAGAAGGATGTAATAATAGAAAACATGCAATCACAGATAAACACTTTAGAACAACAAATAATTGAAAACAATGTTGATATAAAGAATATTCCCCCTTCCCCACAGGGAAACTTAATAGAAATCGTGAAGGGAATAGGGAAAACTATTAACTATGAGATTAAAGACACTGATATAACAGATATATATAGAACAAAAACCACAGAAATCCACAATAATTGCAACATTTGCATCCAGTATAACGAAACTGCAATTCGTCAAACAAACTCGCTCCACTCGCTCCATAAAACTAAACTCTGTAATGCAAAAAATCAACAGCAGCATAAATGGGAGCGCAGTTCTGACAGATGCTACGGTGTATGTCAACAATCAGCTGACCAGACACAACAAACATTTGATGTGGTTGGCAAAGGAGAAGGCGAAGGCAGAAAACTGGAGATTTGTGTGGGAGAGTGCTGGAAAAATATTGGCAAGACAAAATGAGAGTACGATGCCGATTGTCATAAGTTCCACTGAAGATGTGACTAAAATCACTCGCACACAATAAATATTGTTTGTAAACAAAAAGAAACACAAAAAATTAATGTCAAAATGGAGAACACAAATGGAAACAATGGTTTACATGTTGACTTGAATTGTAGGGTAACTAATAGTTTTAGCGACATCAACTTAAATGGGTTTAACAAAAATACATGTTGCTTCTTGAGCTTTAATATTAGATCTTTGCGTAAACATTGGAATGAGTTTTGTTTAAATATAAACTGCATAGTAAATGAATTAAAAATTATTGTATTGGTCGAAACTAATATAGAGGAAGATGAAAAAGGATTTTATAGTCTCGATGGCTTTCAAACTGAGTTTCTGAATAGAGATAAACGCAGAGGTGGAGGTATTTTAATGTTAATTCGAAATGACCTTGAATACATACGACTTACATCTGAAAGCGTTTCATACGAAAATATTCAAATTCGATTTGTGAAAAATAATAAATACAAATATGTAGTTGGAATATACAGACCACCAGGTCATAGTAAAAAAGTATTCATCAAGGAATTCGGAAACAATATTGAACAAATAGGAAAAAATCATGAGATTGTAGTCATGGGCGATGTGAATATTAATGTGAAAAATATGAATCTGTACGGTGTAAAAGAGTATTTAGAGATGCTAGCGTCACTGGGGTTAATGAATGTAATAACAGAATTTACCAGGGTAGATCCGAAGACGGGAACAAAATCGGCAATTGATCACATCCTAACCAATGTAACAGATCACCAAATCAACTCAACGGTAGTTGAAAGCTGTATCACAGATCATTACCCAACCATATATTTCACAAATTCGCAACAAACCGCTGTAAAGGAAAAGCAGATCAGCATGTCCTTCATATGTAATATGAAAGTGAATGAATTAATCGCGGAAACAGATTGGGAAGAAGTGATTAATGAAAACAATGCAATTTGTCTTTATCAGAAACTTATCGATAAAATGAAAAGCATATATGAAAAGTCGACATCTATAAGAAAGATACAAAATAAAAGGAAGCATAACCCATGGATGACACATGACTTAGTCACCAAATGTAAAAAAAGGGATGATCTGCACAAAAGATGGAAAAATAGCAGATTGTGCAGGACTTATGAGTTAGAATATAAGACTTTTCGCAACAAACTAAATAAGGAAATTACAATGCAAAAAGCTCTTTTTTATAAAACCAAGTTCAACCAGGTAAAATCAGATCCCCGAAAGACATGGAGCCTAATAAATGACATAATGGGAAAAAAAAAGCTAAGTGTTGATGAAACAATAATAAAAAATTTTAGTGGTCAAATGTGTCTGAAAAGTCTCGCTAGCGAATGTGCAAAAAACTTTAGTGAACAGATTGTAAACATCGTGCACCATTGTGACTCGATTACATCGTCTCTACTGAACAGAACATTAGACAGATCAATCTTTATTCAAGCAACAAATGTTTTTGAAATGTCAAAAATAATTGGTCTGCTTGGAGAAAATAAATCACCGGGCATTGATGGAATTCGAGCTGTGGAAATAAAAACACACGTGGAAATTTTCGCACCCATTTTATGCAAATTTGTTAATTTGAGTCTTACACAAGCAAGCATTCCTGAAATCTTAAAAACTGCGGTAGTCAGGCCAATATACAAAGGAGGTACAAAAAATCAACTCAAGAATTACAGGCCAATATCAATATTGCCAGTAATCGAAAAGTGCCTTGAAGAAGTAGTAGCAAGCAGATTGCAGAATTTTATTGATAAACATTCCATCATCCACGAAAGTCAGTACGGTTTCCAAAAAAAGAAAAGCACGGGTAAACTGTTAGGGGAGTTCGCTAACTATATCGATGAAAGCCTCAACAAAAGTTACCACGTTCTGGTCATATTTATGGACTTTAGTAAAGCTTTTGACACGCTTAATCATTCAAAGCTAATAGATGCCCTGGAACGTATTGGAATACGGGGAGTAATAGCTGATTGGCTAAAGGAATACCTGCACAACAGATATTATTGTGTCAAGATCAGTGAGACCTTTAGCCAAAAGGAACACTCACAATACGGAGTCCCACAAGGATCGAAACTGGGCCCACTCCTATTCATATTATACGCCAATGAGCTCCTTAGCATATTTAAACGAGCCAAACCTTTTGCTTATGCTGACGATACAGCGGTAGTGGTATGTCATAGATCCCTGCAGACGGCAACAACAATAATGCAGGAGGAGTTCGATGATGCAGTAAAATGGTGTCATGATAATGGTCTAGTGATTAACGCTTCCAAAACAAAAATGATGCACGTCAGAAACCCGCAATTCAAGGCCACCGAACAGCAAATATACTGTAGGAATGATACATGTCGTACCTCTACTAGCTGTCCTATAGATATAGTAGAAAGCTATAAGTATCTAGGAGTCACAATCGACAGTAACTTTTTATGGGATACTCATATCGATCAATTGCGATCGAGTCTTAAAAGAGCACTATACGCACTAACTCATCTGCAGTACCATGCACCAACATCAGTGCTAAGGAACGTGTACTTTGCGCTAGTGGAATCCAAATTGAGATATGGAATACTTGCCTGGGGTAATGCATCAGTCACACATATAAGAAAGCTACAAAAACTCCAAAATGCCGCACTGAAAAAAATTAACGTAATCTCTCATCGACATTTTGCTGAGCGAGAAAGGTTCAATGTCCTTCAAGTGGAAGACATTTTCAAAATGACGCTCATTTTAGAATACTACGACGATCCACGATTCACCATACCAATCAACCATGGGATAAATACAAGAAGACGTGTACAAGGTATGCTTCAAGAACCACGGTTTCACAACAATTATGGAAGAAGACAGTTTAAATGCAGTGTTCCTGAAGCTCTCAACACAATTCCGCAAGAACTTAGACGCATTAGAAATTTTAAAACTCGGAAAAAGTGCATAAAAAACTTTCTTTTAAATCAAAATTCCCGCAATTAAAACTTAAATCTAAAGACAAATATTAAAAAGTAAAATCTTAATAATAATTTAAATATGAATTTCAAGAAACTTTATACGGATAATACTTAAATTGTTTAATTTTCTCATAAACTTTTAAACTTTAATTGAATGTAATTAAACTAAGCTTACTTAATCTGAATTATTGATGTTAGAAGCACAACATTCTGCAGAAAAGCCACTAAGGCTTCGCGGAAACGTATAACCAATGTTGATTTTATATTGAAAATATTGAAATAAATAAATTGAATTGAATTGAATTCTAATGCCGATGACTACGTGAGGCAAGGGCCCACTCCCTGAGATAAACAGTCACATGCTCTACCGACTGAGTTAGCCGGGCTCTAACGCTTGTAAACATATAAACATAAACCTAAGCCTATAAAAAACAATATCACAGATAACTTATCACATCTCATAAGTTGAGGGTGCTTTTTGTTTTGTCGAGTACACCTTTGGTTGGGCGCGAGCTGCTGTCCCCTTCCTCTCAACTTGGTACATACTTAACCTAATATCACAGATAATACTGAATAAATAAAATAAATATGTGTATATAAATAAATAAATAACGCTATTAATAAATAAATAAATATATAAATAAATAAATAACTATGTGTAAATAAAAAAAAAAAATCTATATCTAACCTATCTTGGGTGCGTCATTTCAGTCTTATTTTTTTCCTGGGCACGTTCGTTTTTGGTGGTCGTCTGTCCAACTCAGCGACTATGTTTGGAGCTATATTGAACGCCCTCCAAAAGTCGAAACCAAAATATAAGTTTTGTTGGAGGCTTGGGACTATGAATATGTCAAGTTCCACGCTTTTGCTACCCCAAGAGACCGGTGTCCTAACTCGTCCTTCAATTTTCTTGTGGCTCCCGTCGGCTGTCTTGATTTCAAGATCCAGTTTCTTAAGCTGGATGTTGTTCCTCTCAACAAAGTCCTTAGCTCCTTTGCCTAGGCAACTGACTGATGCTCCACTATCTAATAGGCCCAGCATCTGTTCACCTGCTATTTTCACTTTTGCGTAGGACCTATTATCGTCATTTATGCTTAATACAGTTTCAGCAATTTTTCTTTTGCATCGTCTGTAGATTGCACATTTCTCCCTTAGCCTTTTAATCTTTTTGTAATTTCTGTGCTTGGTCAGCACAGTCGTCTTATCTACCCCCGAAATCTTGCGCCCATTTTCTTCTTACTGTTGCAGCCTCAGATGAAGACTCTTTTGTTCAACCAGCGGAGTCTCATCGTCGTCAAGTTTTGTCAGGGTTCTTATTTGTTCAGAAGGTGCTTCGTTTTTCGGGACTCCCATCTTCGTTGACGGATTCTTCCCGCTCATTCCGCCAACCCTCCTGTTTCCCTGACAGGCTGCACAATTGAACGACAAGTTACCCTGACCGCATGAGAAGCAGGTCAGGGTATGAAAAGCGGACGGATATATATTTCGCGGTAGCTACACTTTCGCTCTGCGCGTTATCGTCGTGTCGCGTCCTTTCGTCATTGTATTGAGTCCTAGTCGACCTGTTCGTTTGTGTTCCGTTTGTCGGTCTGGTCGGTCGTCTAGGCCGAAGTGCAGCTACCTGGAACTCCTCGTCAATGACTTCCCTCTCATCTTCGACACCTAACTCACTGCGCGCCTACATTCATCTCTTAGATTCCGGATGCTGTCGATCCTGCATTTTTTTTTTTGTATTCATTTTTGTTAGTATTTCATATAAACTTACGTGCTACACAAAAATGACTAAAACTAGCTTACCTAACTTTTTAGAACTATCTTACTGGCCCTCATCGGGCACTCTAAGTTAAACTTAATCTTTAACTATGTCTTTCGACTTATTGTAATTTTTTTTTAATTTTAAGAACAATTAAAACTAAGAAAAAGTTGTTTTTTTTTTTAAAACTTAGTGAAATAACGCTTTTTTGTTTTTCTTACATTCTAAATAAAACTTAAACCTGCCTTACAATAAAACTTAACCTAGCTAAACTAACTTATCATTAATTGGAATACATATATGTAGGATTTAATCCATATATATTTTACTATATGTGAACAATCTCCGCATATAAGCATTCCGGTTTTTTTTTTTTTCTTAACCTGCCTTATACTAAACTAAACTAGACACTTAAGAACTATGTAAGCCGGCCAAGGCAAGTAAAACATGTCAGCCGCTTTTAAATACCAGACCTACCCCGGATCGAAAGGGATCGACGAGGGAGCTCCCTCTTTTAACCACCAGAACTGCTGGTGTTGCTTGCTCACATCTTTAACATCTCGGCTGGATACCGATCTACTAAAGCGAAGAAGCTCCTCAGTGCTCTGTGCGACGTCTCGGCTGTAGTTGAGTCGCCCATCCACAGTTGTCCGAGCAATGTGGAAGATTAACGGAACTGCATCTTTATCCTGGATCAGACCTGCCTGGTCGAAATAAAGGAATGCTTCTGGGGGGACGAAGCCATTAAGGCGCACCCTCTCATGGTACCCATAATTGGGGTAGTAAGCCCCTGAAATCAGGTTATTAATCGAGATGATTGCTCTTGCAATGTGCCTACGAGTCATCTTGATTAAAAAGTTGTCTACTCTTATCAGGTTCGCTCTGTTGTATAGGATCTCATTAGAATATAATTTTTTGTACTGGGACTCTGGTGTTCTGTAAAGGTGAAGGCAAGCCCTAAGACAAGCCCTCTCAAACACCCGAATCTTTTCCATCAAGCTTGCTCCCACATTGAACCACACGGGACAGCCGTAAGCAAGCATCGGCCGAATAAGGGCCATGTAGCAGATTACCTTCACCCTCGCATCGAGTTGGCTGTTGCGAAACAGTCTCTTTGTAAGAGCGAAAGCCCCTCGAGCTCTGGCCAGAGCAGCATCTATATGTTTATTAAAATATAGATATTGATCTAGCCAAATCCCCAGGTATCTGACTACATTCTGATTCGCTAGTGGCTGCCCATGTTGCCCAACAACTGAGAACTTTCGCCAATACTGTTTGGTATCCGCCGAGGCTTTTCTCAACGGCGTTCTGAATAAGATGGTTTCAGACTTCTGAAGGTTGATAACCAACTTCCAGTCGTCGCAAAATCGCTGAATTTTCTCGTAGTCACTTTGCAAGAGTGTTACAATGATCTCGATTTTAGGAATTGATCTGTACGCAATCAGATCGTCGGCATACGCTATCGAGTGCTGAAGACATCCTATCAGATCAGCTGTGTAAATGTTGACGAGTATCGGCGAATTGACCGCACCCTGTTGCAGACCATTTTTAATGTCAAACGTTCCCTCAGAAACAACATCGCAATTTTTAACGATGAACCTTCTGTTGGATAACATATTAAGCAACGTGTACAATAATGTTTTGCTTATACCCAACTTGTTTAACTTATAGAAGAGCTCTTCCAACCATACGGTATCGAAGGCCTTTTCCAAGTCGATCAGTAGGGCACCCGTGCACTGTTTCTTGTTTTTATTCCATTGTATGTCCGACACCAGTTTCGACGCGGCATGTATTGTATCATGCCCCGCCTTGAAACCAAATTGGTTATCCGGAACTATATTATTATGCTCAACCCATTTGATCAAAGCTCTATTAATGACTTTTTCGAATACCTTGCTGATATTCGGAAGGAGACTTATCGACCGGAGATTTGCCGGATTGGATGCGTCCTTTCCCCTCTTGCGGATCGGTTGTACCACTGCTGTTTTCCAATGCTCTGGATAGTGCACATTATTCAGAGCATTGTTAAATAGTATGGTATAAATTTCCACCGCTACCGGTGGAAGATGCCTTAAAACAATGTTCGATATTCCATCGATTCCCACTGACTTCTTCTTTTTTAGTGTTTCGAAGATCGTTTGTAATTCTCTCTGCGGTACGAACGGGGGATGAGTCCCTTCATTGGCGATGGCATTAAGTGCCAAATTATCGTCATCGAACACGGTAAAGCCAGAGTTCTCTGATCGCCAGTGCTCGATTTCGTACCGAAGACGGTGGTATGATAGCCCGAATCTTATTTCCCCAGTGCAAATTGGCTGACCGCCTATAATTTGCTTTAATTAATATTTGGAGGTTCTTTATCAGCGACTTCAGTGTCCTTATCTCCGAGTTTTGTCTGTCCGCAAACTGTCTGTATAGGTTTTTAAGCCTAGTGAGCAGCCTGCTTTTTTGTGTGTGAAGTGCGTCTATTGTCGCGTTGCGATATATGTTCTCTGTATGTCGATGCCGGGGTATCGTTCTGTCCATAGTTCGTTTTATTGTCTCGTCCATTCCTTTAAGATACCAGTCAATCTCCTCGTTTGAAAGGTTCCTATTGGACGGTGGGTAGAGCGCGTTCGAGAAGAGTGCTCTTGTCAAGTCTCGAGAGAAACGAGTCCAACGAGTCCTACTGTAATTGTAGGAGTACGTTTGACTGAACTCTTGAAGTTCCGCAACTTCATTGGGAATCGTTATTTCGGCACGTAGTCCGCAATGGTTACCGTCGTGCATAAATGTGTGCAGGCAGTTTATTGTTTGTTGGTCCACGTCAGTCAGTTGTAACCGTTCGTCGAACAGCAGCAGATCTAGATAGGAGCCGCTTCTGGGAAACGACGGACTATCTGTAGCCTTTAGGTCGAGGCGAAACTCTATGGAGTTTTGAACCCACCAATTGAATAATGAGGTCCCTCTTTTATTAGGCGTATGATTTCCCCAATTTCTGTGTTTTGCGTTGAGATCTCCGGCCATGAGGTAATAATTCTCCTCCGACTCCAGCCTTAGGCATCGAAACAATGTCTCGAGCTCTGATAAAAATAATGCGGTTTGAGCGTGATCAGAGGCGTAGAGCGCGACAATGTACATATTTTTTCCACTACGGAGCCGGATGTACACAATGCACGCTTCTATTCCCTGGAATCTTCGCACTTCACCACTGTACACGGCTTTATATTTTAGTTTTTTATTAATGAAGATCGCAACACCTCCTCCTTGAGTAGAGTTGGGTCGGTCTCTTCTTTCTATATTATAGTTTGTGTGCCTTAATTTATATTTCTGAGTAAGCTTGGTTTCGCAAACCAGAAACACATCGGGCATTTGGTCATCGAGCAACTTATACAGCGATTCTCTTCGATCGATCCCAATCAATGAATTTACATTCATCCCTGAGATCCTCAAGGAGTTCCCAATAACGTTCGCGCCCATTACGATAAAAGTTGCGTTAGGCTCGGCAGAATCGTGTAGATGTAGTCAACACGTCCTGTCTGCTCCTGTAACTGTTTCTGCATCTGTCGATCCTGCATCCGAAGATCAGCGTCGCTATCCTGTCCCTAAGATTTTGTCTTAGGATAGACACGAGTTCTTCCTCCCGGGGTCTGTTCCTCATTCGAAGTACCATACTTCTGATGTTCCCATAAAAATCGTCGAAGGTCTCTTGGGGTCGTTGTCTTCTCTCCATGATGTCCCGCAGTATCTCGTGGTCCTTCTTGTCATCCTTAAATTGCCAGATAAGCTAACTCTTGAGGTCGTGATTGTTTATAAATTCGTCGCCCTCGGACTCTTCCATGTACTGCCAGTACCATTGTTCCGCAGGGCCCGTCACTAAGTGGTGGAAATTGGTGAATAGCTGTTCGGTGGACAGCCCGTTCTTTTGTTGCAACATCTCTATTCTAAAGATGAAGCTGTCCACCAATATTGTCTTGTTAGTGCCGTCAAATTTGACTCCCCACTTGTGCACATCTACCTTCCCACAAATCTTGTGGGGAGTCAACTGCTGCTGCCAAGTGCCGCACCGTTCTTCGCGCCGCAATGTCGGTTCTGTCGGCGTCCTGTCCTCGTAGCGTCCACTTGGTCTTGAAGGTTCTCTACAGCGGTGGGTGGAGCTTTCCAGGTCCTGGATCTTGTCCTGCAGGATCTTCATGTTGTCCTGGAAAGTCTCCATCAACTGGGCCATACTTCCAGCGAAAGCCGACACCACTTCTTTCTGGCTTTTCTCCACCGCTGTAGCGACCATTTTTTTAATGGCCTCGTCGTCGTCTCTAATCTTATCGCTAAGATTAGCGATGTCGGTCCTCTTCACGTCTGCGTTCTGAAGACCACCTGTCTCGTCAACTCGCCTTATACCGTCCAGATTTTTCTTTGTCCACCATTTGTCCGTACGTGTTTGTCCTTCCGTCCTCTGGAGTTTTACGTCCGGTTGAAGTCTTAGAAGGGCTGCTCGCTCCAGCTCCTCATCTTCTTCATCAGAGAAGATGGGCTGGATTACCTTTTTTCGTTGTCGTCGGCCCTGGTCGGTGGGAGAACAAAGGTCATCTCTCAGGTATGCGTCCGGTTTATAATCCACAGGTGGCTCCTCGAACAGGTCCGTCAGTTGGCACCGTCTGGCCTTAAACGTCTGTCGCGTGATTCGTCGCGTCGTTGTCGCCATCTCCGAGGTGCCTCGTGGAATAGCGCTCTTTGGGATTGCGCCAGTTTCTTCGTGCTTTGCGCCTTTTGGAATTGTGCCGTGTTCTTGTTTTGTGCCGTACTCTTCCTGATCCATCTTCAAATTACTTGTTGTTTTTGTTTTTGATTTTAATTAACGTCTGTTTATTTAAGTTTTCTGTGGCTATATTGTACTTTGTAATTATTACTAATAATATTCTTAAGTTTTTTGTGAAATGCGTTTTTATGTAAGTCCTACAAATGCTTATTATTTTAAATGTTTGTATTGTTGTGTAACTCTTATATTTAGTTATTGATACGATTTTTGTAAATTGTTAAACTGTATGTTGGATGTGTTTATGAATTAAATGTTTTATCTATGATTTTAATGTATATATGACTGCCTTTGTGTGTGTAGAGTAAGTGTCAGTTTTTCGGAAACCATTCTTAAGGTAGGGATTAACCGACAGATATATGGAACGTCACGTTTGGCTGTGACTAATTCCTCGGATACTGGACGAGTGCCGGTGATCAACTTTTCTACCCCAACCACAACTTTCAACAGTCGAAACCGTTCGAAAGGGTGGCTAGGATATCAGATGATGATCTCCCAAACACGAGCTAAGCTTCCAGACTCAGTGTCCACACCTCACAAAGAATCGGGTTTTGAAACCCTGTATTCTCGGGCAGAAGTCAACACTTAAGTCTTTCCACCCGCTCCGTTCTTCGTCTCTTCATGAGCCTCCGACTACCTCACGAGATCCTCTAGCCTAAGCCTGAGGATTGGACAGCCGTCTTCAGCTCATGACTAAACAAAGAAACTTTTACGACTTTGAACACATAGAGAAAAGATAGGAAAGTAAGATTACAGAAAGAAGGAAATAAACTACTTGAAGAGTTGTGAGGCTATCGAGAGTCCAAGGTGATGACCATCGGAAAGAGAAAGTGAAAATCATCACCTTGAAGTCACGATTATGCCTCTAGCCGGTGTGTCCCGGTAACTTAGTGTGGTTGCCATTACAGCAGCCACATTCGTTCCTGAGACGTTGGGCGCCATTTGTTACAAGCTAGGTTGGCTGGGTCACGGTGACGGTGAGTAGGACGGCGGCACGCTTGTGGTTGCACGGCTTAGCTCGTCGGACGGGCGGTTCTTGTCCTCCCACTCGTACACCACCAGTTGCAAACAAAAAATATCGTGCCTGTAGCTAGCTAAGAGAAGATAGAGAGAGGTGAAAAGATAGGAAGAGATGAAAGCCTAATACCCTAACAGACCACGGACGGACAACTAAAAGATAAGAAAGTGAAGAGAAAGAAGAGAAAGGAAAGTGGAAAAGAAAGGTGTTCAAAAAGAGACCGGAAGGGAGCTCGCGGAACTAAACTAACTAACCTGAACTAATCCTAAACTTACCTACCTAACTTAAAAACTATACCCAAACTAAACCTAATCTACCTTAAAACTACCTAGCTTAGCCCTACACCCTTCCAGTGTCGTTTGGCGATGCAGGTTCGTCAAGAACCTGAGGGTGCCTGTTGGTATTGGCACAAGTCCGCCTACCCACCCCATCATGTCAATGGACATGACCTTCGCTATCTCCCTAGGCGAAATATTGTGGGAGATAGCCCCTTAGCGGAGACGTTAGCCACAGCCTAGCGTTCCACTTTGTCGACTACCCCGAAGAAGGACAGTCTTCCCTCACCCTACACACACATAATGGCAAAGAGGACTCTACTCCATTAAATAAAACATTATACATTCATTTTAAAGCAAAACAATTCATTTTATTACAAAAAAAAAATATGGAAAATAAAAGAAATTCAAAAAACTTAACCTATATTTAAAACAAAAAAGGAAAATTCAAAATAAAATCAAGAGTAAAAACAAAAGATAATACTAAAAGAAAAGGGTTCTAACCCTGGCTAAAGTCTAAGGACGTCACACAACAAACAGAGGTTTCCAATTGGCGAAACCTATAACTCACGGTTCTCTGCGATCCCCCGACGTCCTGCGCGCAGCACGGTGAAGGACCTAAGCTGTGAAATAAAAACGAAAATTGTGGGGAAAAATCCCTCTTTTCCGCGAACACTCACAATCACTAACACTAAAGCCAGAACTATCTATCAATGTTATTTGGAATGTAAAAAAAACTAGACCTAAACGTATGCTATGCAATTTAAAATTAGTCTTATTTAAGAAAATTAACAAAAACTTCACAAATTTTAGATTAAAGAAAATTAAAAAAAAAGGTATTAATTCCAGCACTGATTCTGGCTCCCTTCGGGCACTGCACACTCCTGGCACAATTTTTCCCACTTCGGCACAATTTCTCTTCACTCCGGTTCCCTGGGACAGTTAGGCCACTTTTCGTTGGCCGGCACTGTGTTGTATAGATGTCAATATATGTATTGTATGTGTTCTAATACCGACGGCGAAGATTTAATTTGTGCGGCATTTAGTAAAGCACTTTTTCTCCTCTTTTGTTATTTGAATTTGTCACAGGCATATTTATGCATAATTTAGGTACAGTGTCATTATCCACTTGCGCAGTGTATATCTCCTTTTTTTTTTGAGTGTTTTAAGTAGATTTTGAGTTTTATATATTGTTGCGTATTTGCGGATTTTAAGGAGATCAACGATAGGATGGCGAATATAATAAACGATTTTAAGAAAAATGAAACACGTGCCTTAAGTTCAACAAAAAACTAGACTTTATTAGGTTAGGTTAGGTTGAAGTGGCTGACTGTAGAAAACAGTCACACTTAGGCCAAATTAGGCCCATTGTGATACCACGCGGATCTTGTGTTCCTTTATCCGAAAAACCATTTAGTGCTTTCAACGAAGCTCTTTAATTGATTGATGCCGACGTTGTGCAATTCGCTCAAGTCGTTAAAGAAGTAGGCTCCAAGATGTTTCATCCTGCGAGAGGAGAGAGCGCTACAAGTGCAGAGAAGATGCGTTATGCTTTCTTCTTCTTCTTCGTCTCTGCACCTTCTGCAGAAATCATTATGAGGGAGTCCATCCTTGAGGCGTGAGTGCCAATGGCACAGTGTCCTGTGATAACGCCAATGAGAATCCTTAGGGATGATCTGTTCATTCTGAGAAGATAGAGTGAACGTTTTAGATCAAGTTTAGGCCAGATTTGCTTTGTAATGAGGCACGTAGTGCCATCTGACCATCTTGAGTTGGTGTTTTTAATGGTATGATTCTTTAAAAGAAGTTTAGCTGTAGCGAATGGCATAGGCGGAAGATCCCCACTAGGGAGGTTTGTGGAGATCGTACCGCTCCTGGCGAGATAGTCAGCTTCACAATTCCCTGGAATGTCACTATGTCCCGGCACCCACATGAGGTGAATGTTAAAATGCTCAGCCATCTCGTTAAGAGATAGGCGGCAATTTAGGGAGGTCTTAGAGAGAAAAGTGACCGAGTTCAGGGATTTGATTGCTGCCTGGCTGTCTGAACAGATGGTGATGTCCTTCTTGGATATCACGTTGGTCTTGAGCCAAGACAGAGCTTCTTTTATTGCCATTGTCTCAGCCTGGAAAACGCTACAATATTCTGGAAGGTGGAGGGATATACTAAAATTGAGATCCTTGGAGTAGACACCTATTCCTACTCCCTCGTCCGTCTTGGATCCATCTGTGAAAATACGCAGAGGACCGTCCAGCGTCTGAGTATCAGACTTCCAGTCTGACCTGGAGGGTATGCTGGTAGAGAAGTTTTTCTCAAAGACAAGATGAGGCAGTATGAGGTCGGTGTCGTGCGGTAGAAACTCGAGGTTATCTAGAATGGTAGAATGACCCGTATGGTGGTTATTCCACAGGTGTAGTGTTCTGAGTCTTACTCTTTGAGTAACTCTCGAAAGCTAAGGACGTATTCTTTAGAAGTGTCTTCAAGTGCCAAAGTCAATATAAAGTGCCTTCCAGATTTTACTTTTTATTTTTGATATCAATTTCAAGCAGATTTTTTCGCAAATTAAACAAAAGGGTTTGTAAAATTTTATTTCTCAAGCTCTTAGTAATTTTTACATTCAAATATATATATATATAATTTACGTAAAAATATAAGAAAAAAAAAAAAAATGGTAAGGTGTGGAAACTGTGAGGAAGACATCCACAGTGAAAGCGAATGTGTCAGGTGCTCCGTTTGCACCAGAAAATTACACTTCGGCTGCACCACCATCACAGCCAGAACTTTCAGGGGGATGTCGACCGAACAGAAAAAATCCTGGAAGTGTCAATACTGCCGCTCTCGTCCCGCAACACCAAGTGACCAAGCCCGAAGAGAAGACACACGTCCTGATGCGAATGCGCCTACGGAGATCATCATCAGCGCAGATGTTTCAAAAGACATCAAAGAAACGCTAAAAGAATATGTGAGATCCGTAGACTTCTTGTCTAAGGGCTATGACGACGTGAAGGAGATAATACGAAAAAATAATGAACTCCTACACGCACTGACGGGACAGATCAACGAGCTAAAAACACAATGTGAACATAAAGACACGATCATCACAAACATGCAAAAACGAATGAATAAAATGGAACAAGAAATTATCAAGAACAACATAGAAATAACAAACGTTCCACATAGTAGAGATGAAAATCTATTGGACGTAGTGAAGGATATTGCTGAAGCGGTCGGTTCTGAAATAAAGGAAACTGATATTGAAAGCGTATATCGCACTAACACACGACAAACCTCAGAATCACCAAAATTAGTGATATCTTTTACAAACTCGATCTGTAAACAAAAGATCTTAAAAGCTGCCAAAACCCGAGGTCCGTTAAAAGCAAACAGTGTTGTAAAGAAACTGAATACAAATATCAGTGAAAGTAGAAAAACCGAACTATTGAACAGTAAGATCTACATAAACAGCCAACTAACGGCAGCAAATAAAAAACTTTTGTGGCAAGCAAAAACTAAAGCCAGAACTGCCGGTTGGAAGTTTGTGTGGATTCACGATTATAATATACTGGCACGTAAAAATGAGGGTGCAACAGTATTAAGAATCACTGAGGCTGAAGACATAAACAAAATTATATAAAAACCCCTTTAATTCACAAGTCAAACACAGTAAATAAACATCAAAACGTCAAAATGTTTGGCAACAACGAAAATGAGTGTGTTCTGATGTCAAGTGTGGATTATAGGGTGTATAACACGTTTACCGACATAAGTAATAGTGATATAAAAAAATTGGATTGTCTTTGTTTGTACATGAATATAAGATCTTTAAGACGGAACTGGGATAACTTTGTGTGTAGCATAAATAACATAATTAAATATATTAAAATTATTATATTAATAGAAACAAACATCTATGATGAAGAAAATTGTCTGTATCAATTAGATGACTTTAATGTAGAGTTTTTAAATAGGCCACATAGAAGTGGTGGTGGAATTGCTCTGTATGTTAGAAAAGAAGTTCGATATGAAAGAATCGTCCACAGAACAACAAATTATGAAAACATACAGATAGAAGCTAAAGTAGACAACAAAGAATATAGCCTTCTAGCGATTTATAAATCACCAAGTCTAAACGCATATGATTTTACAGAAGAACTAGAAAACCAAATAAATTCTGTAGGTAAAAATCGAAATGTATTAGTAATTGGTGACATGAACATAGATGTAAGCAACGATCAAAATATTTATGCTGCGAGATACATTGAAATGATAAGTGGAAAAGGCCTTCAAAATATTGTTCAATCAAATACCAGAGTGGACATAAACAGAGGTTCCAGTACAACAATCGATCATTGTTTGGTACGATGTGAGTTTAAAAGAATTTATGCAGCTACTGTAGAATCGAACATATCCGACCACTACGCACTGATATGTGGAATACCTAAAGATCTTAAACCACAGAGCAAAGCAACGACGAAAACAGTGTTAAGCGAAAACAAAGTACGTGAACAATTATCGAAAGTTAACTGGAACCTTCTGAATAATGAAAACAATGTTGAAGATTTCTATAATAAGTTTTCTGATATATTTAATGGTGTGTACGAAAAGTCCTATGTAAATACTAAAGTAAAAGAAAGAGAAAAGCCTAATCCATGGATAACAGCGGAAACTCTCGCTCTGTGCAAAGAAAGGGATAAGCTGTACAAAAAATGGAAAAACAACAGACAGTGCCAGAGTCATGAAAATCAGTATAAATATTTCCGAAACTATGTAAATAAGAGAATTAAAACTATAAAATCGGAATATTATAAACAAAAATTTGCAGAGTATAGAAAGGATGCAAAGAATACCTGGCGACTCATAAACAAATTACTAGGAAAAACCACCAATAACATAGACGAAATCATCAGTAGAAATTTTCCATTGGACTTAAATTCAACAGAAATAGCAAATAAGTTCGCGACACAATTTACGGATGAAATTAAATCAATAACTCACAAATGCAACATAAAAACATATAATGGCAGAGATAGAAGTGCAACTCAATCAATGTTCCTTGGACATGTCTCAGAAACCGAAATACGAAATATCCTAGCTAAAATGAACGTGAATAAATCTCCCGGCGTAGATAATATCAGGGCTAAAGACCTAAAACACAACTCGAGTGTCTTAGCACCCACAGTCACACAATTATAAATCTATAAATCACATGAATAAATCTTTGGAGGAAAGTCAATTTCCGAAGAAACTTAAAATTGCCATTGTAAGACCTATCTACAAGTCCGGGAAGAAAAACGATGTTTCGAATTATCGGCCTATCTCCATATTACCAGTGTTTGACAAAGTGTTAGAAGAAGTAATGGCAAGAAGACTACAAGACTATATTGGTAGATACAAAGTCATAAATAAAAACCAGTATGGTTTCCTGAGAAACCGAAATGTAAACCAGTTATTGAGAGAGTTTGCCAATAGCATCAACAGTAGTCTGAATAAGAACTTTCACTCGCTAGTGATCTTTATAGACTTCAAGAAAGCCTTTGACACACTTTGTCATACAAAAATTATTCAAATGCTGGAAAAGATAGGCATTCGTGGTCGAATACTAGACTGGTTTGCGAGCTATCTTCGGAATAGAGGTTTCATGGTAAAATTATCGTCCAGTTTTAGTGATCTGCAAAATGTTGAGTTTGGTGTACCTCAAGGATCAATCCTGGGGCCTCTTCTTTTCATAATTTATGTGAACGATATGCTATCTGTGTTGCAAAATAGCATCGGCTTCCAATATGCGGATGATACTGCCATAGTTGTGAGCAACAAAGATATTGACATTGCTACTCAGACAATGCAAACTGAGTTCAACAATATTGTACGATGGTGTCACGACAATGGCCTTATTATAAACTCGAAAAAAACCAAATTGATGCATATCCGACCTAACCACATAATAAGAACTCGAATAAAAATACAGTTCCATAATTTTGAGTGCCTGCACAAGTCTCATCAAATACCTGAGACAGATGACTGCGCAGAGTATATTGATACAGTGAGTGTGTATCGATATCTTGGCGTCGAAGTTGACTGCAACTTTAAGTGGGACTACCACATAAAATACGTAGGCAAGCGACTTCGGCAGTCGACATACGCTCTTTACCACCTGAGCAACTACGCGTCGTTCGAAGTACTGAAGCAAGTATACTACTCTTTGGTGGAGTCAGTACTTCAATATGGTATAACAGCGTGGGGTAATGCAGCGCATTACAGAATTATGGAACTTCAAAGGGCTCAAAACCGAATTTTTAAGATTCTCTTACGAGCTAAGTATGGTAGTCACTATGTAGAAAATTTGTATTGTCCTAGTGAAGATTTAAATTTACTAAACGTCCAAAAACTTTTTCTTTTTAATTTAATTAATGAAACCTACGACGATCAACAATTTAAACAACCTATTGATCACGGCGTCAACACAAGACAAAGGGCACATAGACTTCTGAAGATTCCGAGAATACACAACGCGTATGGAAGAAAGCAACTTTCCTTTGCGGTACCAATAATATACAACCAACTCCCACGCTCTTTATGGAGTATACGGCCGGTGCACAGAAGAAAAAAAGAACTCAAAAAATATTTACTTTTAAACAATATAAACTATTAAATGATACAATGTTTAATCTATGTTGAAAATGAGAATTACTCTGTATATATGTAAAATCTATGCAAATAACCTTCTGCAGAAAAGCCTCTAGGCTTCGCAGATTCTGTACTGTCTTTAATGTAATATGAGAATAATCGTTTAAAAATAATACTGTAAGGCCAACGGATGTCTCACATGGACTCTCCTCTACAGCTTCAAGGTATTAACCAGCATTGAAGAGATAACTCCATGGAGATGTTCGAAGGCATACATACTTAATATATTATATATTGTACCCTATTAATTATATTATATTGAGACAATAAAAACTCAAACTCAAACTCAAACTCAAACTAAATGTTTGTATTGTTGTGTAACTCTTATATTTAGTTATTGATACGATTTTTGTAAATTGTTAAACTGTATGTTGGATGTGTTTATGAATTAAATGTTTTATCTATGATTTTAATGTATATATGACTGCCTTTGTGTGTGTAGAGTAAGTGTCAGTTTTTCGGAAACCATTCTTAAGGTAGGGATTAACCGGCAGATATATGGAACGTCACGTTTGGCTGTGACTAATTCCTGGGATACTGGACGAGTGCCGGTGATCAACTTTTCTACCCCAACCACAACTTTCAACAGTCGAAACCGTTCGAAAGGGTGGCTAGGATATCAGATGATGATCTCCCAAACACGAGCTAAGCTTCCAGACTCAGTGTCCACACCTCACAAAGAATCGGGTTTTGAAACCCTGTATTCTCGGGCAGAAGTCAACACTTAAGTCTTTCCACCCGCTCCGTTCTTCGTCTCTTCATGAGCCTCCGACTACCTCACGAGATCCTCTAGCCTAAGCCTGAGGATTGGACAGCCGTCTTCAGCTCATGACTAAACAAAGAAACTTTTACGACTTTGAACACATAGAGAAAAGATAGGAAAGTAAGATTACAGAAAGAAGGAAATAAACTACTTGAAGAGTTGTGAGGCTGTCGAGAGTCCAAGGTGATGACCATCGGAAAGAGAAAGTGAAAATCATCACCTTGAAGTCACGATTATGCCTCTAGCCGGTGTGTCCCGGTAACTTAGTGTGGTTGCCATTACAGCAGCCACATTCGTTCCTGAGACGTTGGGCGCCATTTGTTACAAGCTAGGTTGGCTGGGTCACGGTGACGGTGAGTAGGACGGCGGCACGCTTGCGGTTGCACGGCTTAGCTCGTCGGACGGGCGGTTCTTGTCCTCCCACTCGTACACCACCAGTTGCAAACAAAAAATATCGTGCCTGTAGCTAGCTAAGAGAAGATAGAGAGAGGTGAAAAGATAGGAAGTGATGAAAGCCTAATACCCTAACAGACCACGGACGGACAACTAAAAGATAAGAAAGTGAAGAGAAAGAAGAGAAAGGAAAGTGGAAAAGAAAGGTGTTCAAAAAGAGACCGGAAGGGAGCTCGCGGAGCTAAACTAACTAACCTGAACTAATCCTAAACTTACCTACCTAACTTAAAAACTATACCCAAACTAAACCTAATCTACCTTAAAACTACCTAGCTTAGCCCTACACCCTTCCAGTGTCGTTTGGCGATGCAGGTTCGTCAAGAACCTGAGGGTGCCTGTTGGTATTGGCACAAGTCCGCCTACCCACCCCATCATGTCAATGGACATGACCTTCGCTATCTCCCTAGGCGAAATATTGTGGGAGATAGCCCCTTAGCGGAGACGTTAGCCACAGCCTAGCGTTCCACTTTGTCGACTACCCCGAAGAAGGACAGTCTTCCCTCACCCTACACACACATAATGGCAAAGAGGACTCTACTCCATTAAATAAAACATTATACATTCATTTTAAAGCAAAACAATTCATTTTATTACAAAAAAAAAATATGGAAAATAAAAGAAATTCAAAAAACTTAACCTATATTTAAAACAAAAAAGGAAAATTCAAAATAAAATCAAGAGTAAAAACAAAAGATAATACTAAAAGAAAAGGGTTCTAACCCTGGCTAAAGTCTAAGGACGTCACACAACAAACAGAGGTTTCCAATTGGCGAAACCTATAACTCACGGTTCTCTGCGATCCCCCGACGTCCTGCGCGCAGCACGGTGAAGGACCTAAGCTGTGAAATAAAAACGAAAATTGTGGGGAAAAATCCCTCTTTTCCGCGAACACTCACAATCACTAACACTAAAGCCAGAACTATCTATCAATGTTATTTGGAATGTAAAAAAAACTAGACCTAAACGTATGCTATGCAATTTAAAATTAGTCTTATTTAAGAAAATTAACAAAAACTTCACAAATTTTAGATTAAAGAAAATTAAAAAAAAAGGTATTAATTCCAGCACTGATTCTGGCTCCCTTCGGGCACTGCACACTCCTGGCACAATTTTTCCCACTTCGGCACAATTTCTCTTCACTCCGGCTCCCTGGGACAGTTAGGCCACTTTTCGTTGGCCGGCACTGTGTTGTATAGATGTCAATATATGTATTGTATGTGTTCTAATACCGACGGCGAAGATTTAATTTGTGCGGCATTTAGTAAAGCACTTTTTCTTCTCTTTTGTTATTTGAATTTGTCACAGGCATATTTATGCATAATTTAGGTACAGTGTCATTATCCACTTGCGCAGTGTATATCTCCTTTTTTTTTTGAGTGTTTTAAGTAGATTTTGAGTTTTATATATTGTTGCGTATTTGCGGATTTTAAGGAGATCAACGATAGGATGGCGAATATAATAAACGATTTTAAGAAAAATGAAACACGTGCCTTAAGTTCAACAAAAAACTAGACTTTATTAGGTTAGGTTAGGTTGAAGTGGCTGACTGTAGAAAACAGTCACACTTAGGCCAAATTAGGCCCATTGTGATACCACGCGGATCTTGTGTTCCTTTATCCGAAAAACCATTTAGTGCTTTCAACGAAGCTCTTTAATTGATTGATGCCGACGTTGTGCAATTCGCTCAAGTCGTTAAAGAAGTAGGCTCCAAGATGTTTCATCCTGCGAGAGGAGAGAGCGCTACAAGTGCAGAGAAGATGCGTTATGCTTTCTTCTTCTTCTTCGTCTCTGCACCTTCTGCAGAAATCATTATGAGGGAGTCCATCCTTGAGGCGTGAGTGCCAATGGCACAGTGTCCTGTGATAACGCCAATGAGAATCCTTAGGGATGATCTGTTCATTCTGAGAAGATAGAGTGAACGTTTTAGATCAAGTTTAGGCCAGATTTGCTTTGTAATGAGGCACGTAGTGCCATCTGACCATCTTGAGTTGGTGTTTTTAATGGTATGATTCTTTAAAAGAAGTTTAGCTGTAGCGAATGGCATAGGCGGAAGATCCCCACTAGGGAGGTTTGTGGAGATCGTACCGCTCCTGGCGAGATAGTCAGCTTCACAATTCCCTGGAATGTCACTATGTCCCGGCACCCACATGAGGTGAATGTTAAAATGCTCAGCCATCTCGTTAAGAGATAGGCGGCAATTTAGGGAGGTCTTAGAGAGAAAAGTGACCGAGTTCAGGGATTTGATTGCTGCCTGGCTGTCTGAACAGATGGTGATGTCCTTCTTGGATATCACGTTGGTCTTGAGCCAAGACAGAGCTTCTTTTATTGCCATTGTCTCAGCCTGGAAAACGCTACAATATTCTGGAAGGTGGAGGGATATACTAAAATTGAGATCCTTGGAGTAGACACCTATTCCTACTCCCTCGTCCGTCTTGGATCCATCTGTGAAAATACGCAGAGGACCGTCCAGCGTCTGAGTATCAGACTTCCAGTCTGACCTGGAGGGTATGCTGGTAGAGAAGTTTTTCTCAAAGACAAGATGAGGCAGTATGAGGTCGGTGTCGTGCGGTAGAAACTCGAGGTTATCTAGAATGGTGGAATGACCCGTATGGTGGTTATTCCACAGGTGTAGTGTTCTGAGTCTTACTCTTTGAGTAACTCTCGAAAGCTAAAGACGTATTCTTTAGAAGTGTCTTCAAGTGCCAAAGTCAATATAAAGTGCCTTCCAGATTTTACTTTTTATTTTTGATATCAATTTCAAGCAGATTTTTTCGCAAATTAAACAAAAGGGTTTGTAAAATTTTATTTCTCAAGCTCTTAGTAATTTTTACATTCAAATATATATATATATAATTTACGTAAAAATATAAGAAAAAAAAAAAAATGGTAAGGTGTGGAAACTGTGAGGAAGACATCCACAGTGAAAGCGAATGTGTCAGGTGCTCCGTTTGCACCAGAAAATTACACTTCGGCTGCACCACCATCACAGCCAGAACTTTCAGGGGGATGTCGACCGAACAGAAAAAATCCTGGAAGTGTCAATACTGCCGCTCTCGTCCCGCAACACCAAGTGACCAAGCCCGAAGAGAAGACACACGTCCTGATGCGAATGCGCCTACGGAGATCATCATCAGCGCAGATGTTTCAAAAGACATCAAAGAAACGCTAAAAGAATATGTGAGATCCGTAGACTTCTTGTCTAAGGGCTATGACGACGTGAAGGAGATAATACGAAAAAATAATGAACTCCTACACGCACTGACGGGACAGATCAACGAGCTAAAAACACAATGTGAACATAAAGACACGATCATCACAAACATGCAAAAACGAATGAATAAAATGGAACAAGAAATTATCAAGAACAACATAGAAATAACAAACGTTCCACATAGTAGAGATGAAAATCTATTGGACGTAGTGAAGGATATTGCTGAAGCGGTCGGTTCTGAAATAAAGGAAACTGATATTGAAAGCGTATATCGCACTAACACACGACAAACCTCAGAATCACCAAAATTAGTGATATCTTTTACAAACTCGATCTGTAAACAAAAGATCTTAAAAGCTGCCAAAACCCGAGGTCCGTTAAAAGCAAACAGTGTTGTAAAGAAACTGAATACAAATATCAGTGAAAGTAGAAAAACCGAACTATTGAACAGTAAGATCTACATAAACAGCCAACTAACGGCAGCAAATAAAAAACTTTTGTGGCAAGCAAAAACTAAAGCCAGAACTGCCGGTTGGAAGTTTGTGTGGATTCACGATTATAATATACTGGCACGTAAAAATGAGGGTGCAACAGTATTAAGAATCACTGAGGCTGAAGACATAAACAAAATTATATAAAAACCCCTTTAATTCACAAGTCAAACACGGTAAATAAACATCAAAACGTCAAAATGTTTGGCAACAACGAAAATGACAGCAACGAAAATGAGTGTGTTCTGATGTCAAGTGTGGATTATAGGGTGTATAACACGTTTACCGACATAAGTAATAGTGATATAAAAAAATTGGATTGTCTTTGTTTGTACATGAATATAAGATCTTTAAGACGGAACTGGGATAACTTTGTGTGTAGCATAAATAACATAATTAAATATATTAAAATTATTATATTAATAGAAACAAACATCTATGATGAAGAAAATTGTCTGTATCAATTAGATGACTTTAATGTAGAGTTTTTAAATAGGCCACATAGAAGTGGTGGTGGAATTGCTCTGTATGTTAGAAAAGAAGTTCGATATGAAAGAATCGTCCACAGAACAACAAATTATGAAAACATACAGATAGAAGCTAAAGTAGACAACAAAGAATATAGCCTTCTAGCGATTTATAAATCACCAAGTCTAAACGCATATGATTTTACAGAAGAACTAGAAAACCAAATAAATTCTGTAGGTAAAAATCGAAATGTATTAGTAATTGGTGACATGAACATAGATGTAAGCAACGATCAAAATATTTATGCTGCGAGATACATTGAAATGATAAGTGGAAAAGGCCTTCAAAATATTGTTCAATCAAATACCAGAGTGGACATAAACAGAGGTTCCAGTACAACAATCGATCATTGTTTGGTACGATGTGAGTTTAAAAGAATTTATGCAGCTACTGTAGAATTGAACATATCCGACCACTACGCACTGATATGTGGAATACCTAAAGATCTTAAACCACAGAGCAAAGCAACGACGAAAACAGTGTTAAGCGAAAACAAAGTACGTGAACAATTATCGAAAGTTAACTGGAACCTTCTGAATAATGAAAACAATGTTGAAGATTTCTATAATAAGTTTTCTGATATATTTAATGGTGTGTACGAAAAGTCCTATGTAAATACTAAAGTAAAAGAAAGAGAAAAGCCTAATCCATGGATAACAGCGGAAACTCTCGCTCTGTGCAAAGAAAGGGATAAGCTGTACAAAAAATGGAAAAACAACAGACAGTGCCAGAGTCATGAAAATCAGTATAAATATTTCCGAAACTATGTAAATAAGAGAATTAAAACTATAAAATCGGAATATTATAAACAAAAATTTGCAGAGTATAGAAAGGATGCAAAGAATACCTGGCGACTCATAAACAAATTACTAGGAAAAACCACCAATAACATAGACGAAATCATCAGTAGAAATTTTCCATTGGACTTAAATTCAACAGAAATAGCAAATAAGTTCGCGACACAATTTACGGATGAAATTAAATCAATAACTCACAAATGCAACATAAAAACATATAATGGCAGAGATAGAAGTGCAACTCAATCAATGTTCCTTGGACATGTCTCAGAAACCGAAATACGAAATATAATAGCTAAAATGAACGTGAATAAATCTCCCGGCGTAGATAATATCAGGGCTAAAGACCTAAAACACAACTCGAGTGTCTTAGCACCCACAGTCACACAATTATAAATCTATAAATCACATGAATAAATCTTTGGAGGAAAGTCAATTTCCGAAGAAACTTAAAATTGCCATTGTAAGACCTATCTACAAGTCCGGGAAGAAAAACGATGTTTCGAATTATCGGCCTATCTCCATATTACCAGTGTTTGACAAAGTGTTAGAAGAAGTAATGGCAAGAAGACTACAAGACTATATTGGTAGATACAAAGTCATAAATAAAAACCAGTATGGTTTCCTGAGAAACCGAAATGTAAACCAGTTATTGAGAGAGTTTGCCAATAGCATCAACAGTAGTCTGAATAAGAACTTTCACTCGCTAGTGATCTTTATAGACTTCAAGAAAGCCTTTGACACACTTTGTCATACAAAAATTATTCAAATGCTGGAAAAGATAGGCATTCGTGGTCGAATACTAGACTGGTTTGCGAGCTATCTTCGGAATAGAGGTTTCATGGTAAAATTATCGTCCAGTTTTAGTGATCTGCAAAATGTTGAGTTTGGTGTACCTCAAGGATCAATCCTGGGGCCTCTTCTTTTCATAATTTATGTGAACGATATGCTATCTGTGTTGCAAAATAGCATCGGCTTCCAATATGCGGATGATACTGCCATAGTTGTGAGCAACAAAGATATTGACATTGCTACTCAGACAATGCAAACTGAGTTCAACAATATTGTACGATGGTGTCACGACAATGGCCTTATTATAAACTCGAAAAAAACCAAATTGATGCATATCCGACCTAACCACATAATAAGAACTCGAATAAAAATACAGTTCCATAATTTTGAGTGCCTGCACAAGTCTCATCAAATACCTGAGACAGATGACTGCGCAGAGTATATTGATACAGTGAGTGTGTATCAATATCTTGGCGTCGAAGTTGACTGCAACTTTAAGTGGGACTACCACATAAAATACGTAGGCAAGCGACTTCGGCAGTCGACATACGCTCTTTACCACCTGAGCAACTACGCGTCGTTCGAAGTACTGAAGCAAGTATACTACTCTTTGGTGGAGTCAGTACTTCAATATGGTATAACAGCGTGGGGTAATGCAGCGCATTACAGAATTATGGAACTTCAAAGGGCTCAAAACCGAATTTTTAAGATTCTCTTACGAGCTAAGTATGGTAGTCACTATGTAGAAAATTTGTATTGTCCTAGTGAAGATTTAAATTTACTAAACGTCCAAAAACTTTTTCTTTTTAATTTAATTAATGAAACCTACGACGATCAACAATTTAAACAACCTATTGATCACGGCGTCAACACAAGACAAAGGGCACATAGACTTCTGAAGATTCCGAGAATACACAACGCGTATGGAAGAAAGCAACTTTCCTTTGCGGTACCAATAATATACAACCAACTCCCACGCTCTTTATGGAGTATACGGCCGGTGCACAGAAGAAAAAAAGAACTCAAAAAATATTTACTTTTAAACAATATAAACTATTAAATGATACAATGTTTAATCTATGTTGAAAATGAGAATTACTCTGTATATATGTAAAATCTATGCAAATAACCTTCTGCAGAAAAGCCTCTAGGCTTCGCAGATTCTGTACTGTCTTTAATGTAATATGAGAATAATCGTTTAAAAATAATACTGTAAGGCCAACGGATGTCTCACATGGACTCTCCTCTACAGCTTCAAGGTATTAACCAGCATTGAAGAGATAACTCCATGGAGATGTTCGAAGGCATACATACTTAATATATTATATATTGTACCCTATTAATTATATTATATTGAGACAATAAAAACTCAAACTCAAACTCAAACTCAAACTAAATGTTTGTATTGTTGTGTAACTCTTATATTTAGTTATTGATACGATTTTTGTAAATTGTTAAACTGTATGTTGGATGTGTTTATGAATTAAATGTTTTATCTATGATTTTAATGTATATATGACTGCCTTTGTGTGTGTAGAGTAAGTGTCAGTTTTTCGGAAACCATTCTTAAGGTAGGGATTAACCGACAGATATATGGAACGTCACGTTTGGCTGTGACTAATTCCTCGGATACTGGACGAGTGCCGGTGATCAACTTTTCTACCCCAACCACAACTTTCAACAGTCGAAACCGTTCGAAAGGGTGGCTAGGATATCAGATGATGATCTCCCAAACACGAGCTAAGCTTCCAGACTCAGTGTCCACACCTCACAAAGAATCGGGTTTTGAAACCCTGTATTCTCGGGCAGAAGTCAACACTTAAGTCTTTCCACCCGCTCCGTTCTTCGTCTCTTCATGAGCCTCCGACTACCTCACGAGATCCTCTAGCCTAAGCCTGAGGATTGGACAGCCGTCTTCAGCTCATGACTAAACAAAGAAACTTTTACGACTTTGAACACATAGAGAAAAGATAGGAAAGTAAGATTACAGAAAGAAGGAAATAAACTACTTGAAGAGTTGTGAGGCTATCGAGAGTCCAAGGTGATGACCATCGGAAAGAGAAAGTGAAAATCATCACCTTGAAGTCACGATTATGCCTCTAGCCGGTGTGTCCCGGTAACTTAGTGTGGTTGCCATTACAGCAGCCACATTCGTTCCTGAGACGTTGGGCGCCATTTGTTACAAGCTAGGTTGGCTGGGTCACGGTGACTGTGAGTAGGACGGCGGCACGCTTGCGGTTGCACGGCTTAGCTCGTCGGACGGGGCGGTTCTTGTCCTCCCACTCGTACACCACCAGTTGCAAACAAAAAATATCGTGCCTGTAGCTAGCTAAGAGAAGATAGAGAGAGGTGAAAAGATAGGAAGAGATGAAAGCCTAATACCCTAACAGACCACGGACGGACAACTAAAAGATAAGAAAGTGAAGAGAAAGAAGAGAAAGGAAAGTGGAAAAGAAAGGTGTTCAAAAAGAGACCGGAAGGGAGCTCGCGGAACTAAACTAACTAACCTGAACTAATCCTAAACTTACCTACCTAACTTAAAAACTATACCCAAACTAAACCTAATCTACCTTAAAACTACCTAGCTTAGCCCTACACGAAACAACACCCTTCCAGTGTCGTTTGGCGATGCAGGTTCGTCAAGAGCCCGAGGGTGCCTGTTGGTATTGGCACAAGTCCGCCTACCCACCCCATCATGTCAATGGACATGACCTTCGCTATCTCCCTAGGCGAAATATTGTGGGAGATAGCCCCTTAGCGGAGACGTTAGCCACAGCCTAGCGTTCCACTTTGTCGACTACCCCGAAGAAGGACAGTCTTCCCTCACCCTACACACACATAATGGCAAAGAGGACTCTACTCCATTAAATAAAACATTATACATTCATTTTAAAGCAAAACAATTCATTTTATTACAAAAAAAAAATATGGAAAATAAAAGAAATTCAAAAAACTTAACCTATATTTAAAACAAAAAAGGAAAATTCAAAATAAAATCAAGAGTAAAAACAAAAGATAATACTAAAAGAAAAGGGTTCTAACCCTGGCTAAAGTCTAAGGACGTCACACAACAAACAGAGGTTTCCAATTGGCGAAACCTATAACTCACGGTTCTCTGCGATCCCCCGACGTCCTGCGCGCAGCACGGTGAAGGACCTAAGCTGTGAAATAAAAACGAAAATTGTGGGGAAAAATCCCTCTTTTCCGCGAACACTCACAATCACTAACACTAAAGCCAGAACTATCTATCAATGTTATTTGGAATGTAAAAAAAACTAGACCTAAACGTATGCTATGCAATTTAAAATTAGTCTTATTTAAGAAAATTAACAAAAACTTCACAAATTTTAGATTAAAGAAAATTAAAAAAAAAGGTATTAATTCCAGCACTGATTCTGGCTCCCTTCGGGCACTGCACACTCCTGGCACAATTTTTCCCACTTCGGCACAATTTCTCTTCACTCCGGCTCCCTGGGACAGTTAGGCCACTTTTCGTTGGCCGGCACTGTGTTGTATAGATGTCAATATATGTATTGTATGTGTTCTAATACCGACGGCGAAGATTTAATTTGTGCGGCATTTAGTAAAGCACTTTTTCTCCTCTTTTGTTATTTGAATTTGTCACAGGCATATTTATGCATAATTTAGGTACAGTGTCATTATCCACTTGCGCAGTGTATATCTCCTTTTTTTTTTGAGTGTTTTAAGTAGATTTTGAGTTTTATATATTGTTGCGTATTTGCGGATTTTAAGGAGATCAACGATAGGATGGCGAATATAATAAACGATTTTAAGAAAAATGAAACACGTGCCTTAAGTTCAACAAAAAACTAAACTTTATTAGGTTAGGTTAGGTTGAAGTGGCTGACTGTATAAAACAGTCACACTTAGGCCAAATTAGGCCCATTGTGATACCACGCGGATCTTGTGTTCCTTTATCCGAAAAACCATTTAGTGCTTTCAACGAAGCTCTTTAATTGATTGATGCCGACGTTGTGCAATTCGCTCAAGTCGTTAAAGAAGTAGGCTCCAAGATGTTTCATCCTGCGAGAGGAGAGAGCGCTACAAGTGCAGAGAAGATGCGTTATGCTTTCTTCTTCTTCTTCGTCTCTGCACCTTCTGCAGAAATCATTATGAGGGAGTCCATCCTTGAGGCGTGAGTGCCAATGGCACAGTGTCCTGTGATAACGCCAATGAGAATCCTTAGGGATGATCTGTTCATTCTGAGAAGATAGAGTGAACGTTTTAGATCAAGTTTAGGCCAGATTTGCTTTGTAATGAGGCACGTAGTGCCATCTGACCATCTTGAGTTGGTGTTTTTAATGGTATGATTCTTTAAAAGAAGTTTAGCTGTAGCGAATGGCATAGGCGGAAGATCCCCACTAGGGAGGTTTGTGGAGATCGTACCGCTCCTGGCGAGATAGTCAGCTTCACAATTCCCTGGAATGTCACTATGTCCCGGCACCCACATGAGGTGAATGTTAAAATGCTCAGCCATCTCGTTAAGAGATAGGCGGCAATTTAGGGAGGTCTTAGAGAGAAAAGTGACCGAGTTCAGGGATTTGATTGCTGCCTGGCTGTCTGAACAGATGGTGATGTCCTTCTTGGATATCACGTTGGTCTTGAGCCAAGACAGAGCTTCTTTTATTGCCATTGTCTCAGCCTGGAAAACGCTACAATATTCTGGAAGGTGGAGGGATATACTAAAATTGAGATCCTTGGAGTAGACACCTATTCCTACTCCCTCGTCCGTCTTGGATCCATCTGTGAAAATACGCAGAGGACCGTCCAGCGTCTGAGTATCAGACTTCCAGTCTGACCTGGAGGGTATGCTGGTAGAGAAGTTTTTCTCAAAGACAAGATGAGGCAGTATGAGGTCGGTGTCGTGCGGTAGAAACTCGAGGTTATCTAGAATGGTGAAATGACCCGTATGGTGGTTATTCCACAGGTGTAGTGTTCTGAGTCTTACCGCTGTGCAGGCTGCTACTTGTCTGGCAAACAAGTCAAGTGGAGGGAGATACAGTAGAATATTTAATGCTTCGGATGGTGTCGTCCTTAGCACTCCACTGATGCATATACTTGCAGTTCTTTGCACGCGGTTAAGAAGGTTGCGGTTGACGGCTGTGCCAAGAGCTGTCCACCATACTGAGACTCCATAAAGTAGGATTGGTCTGACTACGGCTGTGTACAGCCAGTATGCTATTCTAGGCTGAAGGCCCCATTTACATTCGATTGCTTTTTTGCAGCAATAGAGCGCAGTGGTAGCTTTCTTGATACGCTCCATGATGTTGGACTTCCAGCTTAGTTTACGATCTATGATGAGACACAGGAATTTGGCCTTATCTGTGAGCGTGAGTTTTACGCCACACAATGAGGGAGGGTCAAAGGGGGGAATTTTATATTTCCTCGTGAAGAGTATTAGTTCCGTTTTTTGCGGATTAACTCCAAGACCGCATGCACTGGTCCATGAGGTTAGTCTATGGAAGGCATGCTGCATGATGTCCCTTAGTGTCGAGACAAATTTTCCGGAAACTGCAATAGCAACATCATCCGCATAGGCAATCACCCTGCATCCTACCTCCTCTAAGTTCAGTAGCAGTTCATTGACCACAACATTCCATAGAAGAGGAGAGAGTACACCACCTTGCGGGGTTCCTCTATTAACTGTTCTGCGGACATTGGATTCACCGAGTTTAGAGTTTATTACTCTGCTAACCAGTAGCTGGTGAATAAAAGCCACAAGGGACTTTTCAATACCGAGATTGTTAAGCGCTAAGGTAATTGCCTCGGGAGTGATGTTGTTAAAGGCTCCTTCAATGTCAAGGAAAGCTACCAGGGTAAATTCCTTGTATTTTAGTGATTTTTCAATCGTACCTATGAGGGTGTGTAGAGCTGTCTCCACTGACTTACCTTTATTGTACGCATGTTGAGCATGCGAGAGTCTGCCAGACGCAATACTGCTTCTGATGTGATTTTAGGAGAAAAGAAGAGAGGCTGATAGGTCTAAGGTCTTTAGGCTTGTTATGTGAGGATTTGCCGGCCTTGGGAATGAAGATTACTGTAACCTCCTTCCAAGACCTGGGGACATATCCTAAATCTAGACAAGCTTGGAAGATGCTTGTCAGCCAGGGGAGAATGAGATCTGCAACTGCTTGGAGCTCTGCAGGTATAATGCAATCAGGACCAGCTGATTTATATGGCTTAAAATTATTTAGTGCCCACTTGACAGATGCACTGTCTATTTTAAGAGGGCTACAAGAGGATCTGGTTGGTGTACTGCCAGGACAGATTGATCTAGCAGCTAGACTTCCCGGGAAGTGGGTGTCCACAAGAAGGTTTAGGGTGTCTAGACTGGAAGATGTCCATCCGATTTCCCAGCTTTCTCTGGGTGCTTTCGGGAGCGATGCTAATACTTTCCTTAGCCTTGAGGCTTCAGAAACTTCTTCAATTTTGCCGCAGAAGAGTCTCCAAGACACACGCTTGGCTCTTCTTAGTTCAATTTTGAAGGTGTTGAGAGAACTTTTGTAGGTTTCCCAATCAACAGCATCTCGGGTGCGTTTCGCTTTGTTAAAAGATCTCCTGCTTTCCTTGCGCAACCTGTCCAGTTCCCGATTCCACCATGGTGGTTTCGAATTGCCCTTAGGCTTGCTGATAGGGCAGGAAATAGACAGTGCGTGGTTAAGCATTTTTGTGAGCCTCTCCACAGAAGTGTCGAGGTCGGCAGGACAGTTGGGGATGGAGAAAGGTGTATCAGTTAAGATTGCCGATACAGTTTCTCTGTATTTATCCCAGTTGGTCTTTCGGTGATTTCTGAAAGATATTTGTGAACGAGGCGATCTTACTACATCGAAGGTGATATAGCGATGATCGGAGAAGGAGTGGTCACGAGAGACCTTCCAGTTTTTGATGCTGTCAGCAATAGAGTCAGAAGTCAGGGTGATGTCGAGCACCTCCTGTCTGTTTTTTGTAATAAAGTTGGGTTCGCAACCTGAGTTGCATACTATTAAATTGTTGTTCAGAATGTAGTCAAAGATGAACTCACCTCTATCGTTGATGTCCGTGCTCCCCCAGATTGTGTGATGCGCGTTTGCATCACATCCCAGAATGAGCGCGGTCTTGGCTCTCTCCGCATCAGCGATCGTCCTCTTGATTGTAGTAGAGGGGGGAGGTTCAACATGGTCATGTGCCATGTACGCCGATATTACCCAGACTTTTTCCGTGCCTAGTTCTAGGCAAACGGCGACTGAATCTCGATCGCTGTATGTTGAGAAACCCAGGAATGGCGAAATGAATATTCCACAAACATAAAGAAAAATTTATTTCTGAAGGAAGTACAATTAAATATTATCATCTCTATTCCATCTTATAAAATTATCTCACTCTTACCGCAGTTTGCTTCTGGTGGCTTTGGCTTCTCAACAAGGAATGACAAAGAATGACAAATGTTAAAGTTAAGTGAAAAGGGAGCGCAAAACTGGGTAAGAGTGAGAAGACATTATAAGATGGAATAGAGATGTCAACAACTACTAATTTATGCAGGATCGAGGCCACAGATGGCGTGGCTAAGTGGGCGCGTTCGGTGACACTGTAATTGGAGAGAAGAAAGGCATTTAGTGAGCTCTTCACAAGAATACAGGTTCTGGGCTTACCTCCATTTCTCATGAAGAAGAGAATGTAGTTAGGAGTCCTGAGTCCACACACTAGATCATTGACGACCCAAGGTTCTTGGACTAGGACAATATCTTCTTCGTAGGTGTTGAGACGGAGAAGTAGAGCGGCCGAAGCCGAAAAGGAATGGTGGAGATTAATTTGGACTATCCGAAGCAGCGCCATCGGGTAGTCCTCCTTCCACCAAGGTGGTGTTTAAGTCATCGCCAAGGTTGATCCCAAAAAGAGAGTCTTGGCTATTAGGCGGGGTACTCGTGAGTTCGAGATCAGAGAAGTTGATACAATCAACATCCTCATCTCGAGCCTCTGGATCTGGTGAGGGCTCTGGAGTGCCCTTTCTCTCCCCCTCATCCTCCATGGGAGCCGAAGAGGTTGACGGGATAGCTCCCGTTTTGGCGATGGAAGATGAGGTGGAGGGAGACGGCTCCACCGCGGCCGAGCATCCCCCCTCCTTCTCAATGACTGCGGCCGGTGTATTACCGGCAGGTTTAGCAGACGATGAGGTGGAGGGAGAGTGATCAACCATCGCAGAGTCCTCCCCATCCTTTTTATAAACCCTCAGAGTTACACTAGTGAAGCCATAATGAATGACTCCACTAGATTTCGTGAGGGGGGCGAGCGACTCCTTATTGATGACAATAGTAGCCGCTCGCGTGTCACCTTTGGGATCCTCCAGTTTCGCGATCTTCCAGTCGTGGTGGGAGCATCGGAGGGGATGAGCGGTAACCAGGCACGAGTCCTGGGCCTACTAGGGATATTATCCTTAGTCACGACATCAGCCGTGCCCCCTCCCATACTTCCCCCAATTTAAGGACGGCTGATCTGAAAAGATCAGCCGATCGTAGGTCCCCGAAGGACAACAACTTGATTCTACCTTGGTACCATCCAGCATCGAGCCCGACAGGTGCCAGGCCTCCGCTTTCCTGCACAAGGCTGAGGTAGAAGTTGTTCAAACCTCGTTCAATTTTCCTCCAATTGGAGGGCGAAATGCTGCCATCGACATCGCTTTTATCGATCACGGCGTAAGTGAGGTTGTCTTCAACTACCTCACTATACGGCCAATTGAGCCTATTGGCATTAGAAGATCCTCCGACAGTCTTTGACCTTTTGGGCTCGGAGGTTGAGGAGTCGGCCGATCTGGCACGCTTAGCTGTCGATGGCTCGGGGGCTTTCGCGCTATCGCTTTCAATACTTTTAGCTACCTTGGTTGCCCAAGCTAGCGAGCGTTTCTTTTGCTCAGAAAGCGACTCCGGAGGAACACCACTAAAGCGCTCCAAAATCCGGGCTGCAGTATTCCGCTCCCTGTGTTTCCTTGTAGAAAGGCCAATGACCTTTGAGGAGGCAGCGGTACTGCGGGCGTTGTTAGGATCCTAGATGGATCTAGAGGGCTCCACGCGGCTATTGGCGAGCCTAGCCGAAATTGGCTTGGTCGTCAGGACTTCAGGAGCTGAAGGGCCTTTAGAGGCGCTGGGAGTTGAAGTCCCAGCCGGTGAGTGAGCACCGGACTCATTTTTATTTTTTTTAATAATAAGGGGTTTTTTTTGAAGACATTTGTTCCCACGAGTGGTGGAGAAGGGAAGGTCCGGCTGCGCAGAGATCCGCAATACGCAGCTAAGGCTGATTGATCCGAAAGGTCGCCAGGTATTTCGGATACTCCGTTAGCGACTGGGCTTTAGTTTAGGGTGGGCCCCCAGCCAGGCTGATCCTCGGCACGAAACGGTTGACACCTTGATCCGGCCCACCGGAGAGGGAGAGAGAAAGGGAGGAAGGAAGGGAGAGGGAGGAATTGGGAATTGGGAGGAAGCCTTCGCACCGCGTCAAGGTGTACAACCACGCGAAGGAAGACTTTATTACTCGGCGGTCAAATCAGGAGTCTCCTGTCATAAGTGACAGATTTCCCGGTATGTGCAGCTTCTTCTGTCAAACTTCAGCCGGGAGCGTTCGTAAATGCGTTACACTCCCCCTTTCTTGAACTGGAACCTCTCCATTCGAAAGATTTTTCTCAGAAGGCCAGGAATTACAATTGATGCCTCGATAGCTTGCGACCCGATCGATGTGCACAACTTTAGCCCGTGAGCGCGGCGTCTTCTGGATCTTAATGGTGACATCATTTATTATTTCCATGACCCGGTATGGTCCATCCCAATCCGATTGAAGTTTAGGGCAGCCTCGAACTCTCCTCCGGGGGTTATGGAACCACACAAAGCTTCCAACCTGTAATTTAAGAGGGTTAGCCTTTAAATCATACCTGCCCTTCATTCTTTGGGCCGCGCTTCGTAGCTCTATTCTTGCACGGTCATGAATATCCCGCAGTTGGTCGCGAAGCTGCTGAGCAAATCCTCGATATGTCTTCGGATCCGGCTCTGGTGGTGTCTCGAAAAGTAAGTCCTGAGGGAGTCGCATATCACGCCCATACAACATTGCAAATGGTGTTTCTTTGGTTGACTCCTGAGTTGAAGAACGATAGGCCATTGCAAAAAGAGGATGAAGGTCATCCCAGTCATCCTGCTTATCGTCGACGAACTTTGCAAGATAGTGAAGAATCGTCCGATTCATTCTCTCCACAAGCCCGTCGGACTGAGGGTGAAGTGGTGTTGTTCGAGTCTTGCGTATACCCAATAGTTCCATCACGTTTTGAAAAACCTCCGACTCGAAGTTGCGCCCCTGATCCGAATGAAGTTCTGCTGGAATACCATAATGACAAAACACTTCATGAACTAAAGTCTTGGCCACGGAATCTGTTGTTTCATCAACCAGAGGAAACACTTCAAGCCATTTAGAAAAGTAGTCCATCATCACCAACACATATCTATTCCTTCGCTTGGTGGGGGGTAAAGGTCCTAGAATATCGATTGCAACACGCTTAAATGGTTCTCCACTTAAATAAATTTGCAGCTTCGCTTGCGTTCTTCTTTGCGGACCCCGCTTTGCCGCGCATGTATCACATGCAGCACAATAGAGTTCGACATCTTTCCTTGCTCCAACCCAATAGAACCGGAATCTCAGTTTTTCGAATGTCTTGGTAGCTCCGAAATATCCGCCAGATAAAGTGTCATGATACCACCTGATGAAGTCCTTAAACAGTAATCGGGGAACGATCGGAAGTAAAATTGCTGGCTGTTGTCGTTTAGTTGGTACCCACTTCTTTGACAAAATGCCGTCATGTAGCTTAAGACTGGCAAACTGCGCCCAGTAGACTTTGAGTGTATTACATTCACCCGAGATCTCATTCCATAGGGGGCGATTACCAGCCATCACCCAGTTAATTACCTGTGCCAAGATTGTGTCTATTTCTTGTGCCCGCTTAAGCTTTTCTAGATCGAAATCACAGTTTACCACTCGAATCGCGTGAACAGAAATGTTATCCACTGATATCAACCGTTTCTCCTTACCATCGCAATGATTGCAAAGTTCATCAGCGCAGGGTCGCCGTGAGAGCGCATTGGCGTTAAGGTGTTGTTTTCCCGCTCGGTGTTGTACTCGAAAAGAATATTGCTGGATGCGTTCCATCCACCGGGCGAGTTGACCCTCCAGGTTCTTAAATGACAATAACCAATTTAATGCCGAAAAAGTCTCGACCGTATAGGTAAACATGAAAGTGCTCTATGGCTTTTACCAATGCCAACAATTCTTTTCGAGTTGTGCAATAATTGCGTTCGGCCTTGTTTAAGGCCCGGCTGAAATAAGCGATAACTCTTTCTGCTTTCTTTCCCTCTGCTTGAAAATGACCCAGCACAGGGAAAGACTTTAAGGACTCTTTTAGCTTACTAAACGCGCTCGCACATTGGTCAGTCCACTTAAAGATCACGTTCTTCTCTGTAAGCTGATGAAGGGGCCGAGCAGTTGCAGCGAATCGTGGAACAAATTGGCGGTAATACGTGCAAAGTCCCACAAAGCTGCGCAGGTCCGCTAAATTCGTAGGAGTAGGCCAGCTACGAACCGTTTCAATTTTAATGGGGTCTGGAGAGATACCATTGCTGCTCAGTACATGCCCCAAAAACTTGACTTCTTTGGAACAGATTGCACTTAGATGTATTTAATTTTAGGCCGGAGTCTCTTAAACGACTGAAAACAGAACGCATATTAGTTAGCATTTCTTGAAACGTCTTACCATGAACGAGGATGTCATCCAGGTAAGGAAGGCAGACGTCTAATGGTAGTCCTCTTAGCACGTTCGACATCAGACGTTCAAAAGTGGCGGGAGCATTCGTCAAACCAAAGCTCATCACTCTAAACTGCCACAGGCCGTCTCTAGTTACGAATGCAGTTATATCTCGGTCCTCCGGATGCACTTCAACTTGCCAGTATACTGATTGACAATCCAGGGTGCTGTACCATACTGAACCCGCTACCGAATCCAAAGTGTCATCGATTCTGGGGAGGGGAAAGGAGTCTTTGATTGTAACCGCGTTCAAGTGGCGATAATCGACGCAAAATCTCGTTGACCTGTCTTTCTTTTTCACCATCACGATGGGTGATGCCCAAGGACTGGAACTAGCCTCTATGATACCTCGGCGCAGCATGTCATCTATTATTTTCCGAGACTCCTTCTGCTTAGCAATTGGAAGTCGGCGTGGGGGTTGTTTAATTGGCTTAGCGGAACCGACGTCGATTCGGTGCTGGACAATTTTTGTTCTGCCCAAGTCCTCTGGACCCATTGAGAAAATGTCCTTAAATTCGTACAAAAGTGATTTGACTGCTAGCTGTTGTGTAGGCTCGAGATGTTCTAGTGATCGCACCAAGAGTTCAAATAGGCTGTCTGGAAAAGGCGTATCGTTAAGCGAGACTAAATGAACGCAATCACCATCCTCAAAAAGCGCCACAGGGGTTTGGCTAGGTAAAGTCACAGAATGATCCGCTACGTTGGCAACTCGAACGAACACAATTCCATCATTGTTTTTATTTATAGATTTCCCAATTAAAAGTCCCTTTGGCAACCCATGCCCCATTGGGGAGACGACGCCTTCTGGGAGGTAATCGGAAGGAACACTTGTCGAAATCATTGCTTCCGTTCGCGGAGGGATTACACAGTCACTAATAACTTGCAAGCAGGCTACTCTCGGATGCCTTTCCGTCGGTGCTGCATAGGTAAGATCTATTGCATCATCATCAGTCTCACAAGTCAAAGCAATATGATGTCCGCCGATTACTATTTGATTAGAAGAAAAGTCCAACAAACCCTTCGTTTCTTGAAGAACATCAACACCTAGGATACCGTGGCAGCCAGCGGGAAGTGGAAAATCAACCACTAGCAATTTAACACGACGTTTAAACCGACCAAGTGTAATGTGTGTACGCCAAAAATGTAAACTTTTACATGAGCTACCGCATAAGGTTCGTAAGCTTACGTTCCCGGGTAGGAGACGGGTATTGTGAGGAATGACTGATCGACTCACCAAAGTCACAGAGGATCCCATGTCTACCAACATCCGACAAGAAACTTTGCCGACTACCATGAGGACAGTAAACCACTATGACGATTCTGCGAATAAATGTTGAAAATCTGGGGTCGAATAGATGGAATCAGCGATGACTCCCTGCCGCTGATTGCTGGTCGTTTCCCGACACGTCGGCTATTTCCTGGCGACGACTTCTTCTGGCGGGCTGCCTACGATTACCTCTGGGTGCCGGTAGGTGCTGATTGCTTACTTCAATGGACCTAGCCAGATAGATTGTCTGCGTTGCAAGCCGAGCAGATTCTACCGTGATGGCTCTCGACACCGCGTCAGCGAATGTTTTCGGATCGGTCAGCCTTACGTTTTTCTGCACACTGCGATCATAGATTCCATCGACAAATTGCATAATGGCAATTCGCTCTTGCGCACTTGAAGGGCAATCACTAAATACGACTCTGGTGAGTCGTTGAATGTCGCTAGCAAACGCACCAAGGTCTTCATTGAGCCGCTGCCGCCTGGAACGAAAAGTAGCATGAGAAACATGTTTTTCTTGACTCACAAACCGAAGTTGTAGGGCTGAAATCAGTTTTTCGTAATCGGTGCGGGCCGAAGCATCCAAATTCGCAAGCACCGCAACGCTTTCTCCTCGGAGAAGTGTTGCTAGGGTCCGAGCTTTTTGTAGGGACGTCCAGCCATTGACTTCAGCGATAATCTCAAATTGTAGTTGATAATCTCGCCAACGGGTTGTGCCGCTATCGAATGGTGGTGGAAAGAGATTGCAACTATTTGGAGATAAACTGCGATGACAATGTGGCTGACACTCTTCTGCTGGAGTCTCTTTAGGAATTTATGTGTGTTCTTTTGAAGTTAGATTTTCGGGGGTGGAGCATTCGAAGATCTTCTTAGCAAAAGTTGTTCCGGTCATTGTTCTTAGCTCTTCGGATTAGCGCTGCTGCTCTTGTGCTAGCTGCGTTATAGTAGTACTTTGCTGCTCGACATCAGCACTCAAGAGGTTAAGTTTCGCGAACAATTTTTCAAAATTTTCGTTTAATTGCTCCATATCGAGTTGAGCATCCCACTTCTGACACCAGTGTTGCGTATTTGCGGATTTTAAGGAGATCAACGATAGGATGGCGAATATAATAAACGATTTTAAGAAAAATGAAACACGTGCCTTAAGTTCAACAAAAAATTAGACTTTATTAGGTTAGGTTAGGTTGAAGTGGCTGACTGTAGAAAACAGTCACACTTAGGCCAAATTAGGCCCATTGTGATACCACGCGGATCTTGTGTTCCTTTATCCGAAAAACCATTTAGTGCTTTCAACGAAGCTCTTTAATTGATTGATGCTGACGTTGTGCAATTCGCTCAAGTCGTTAAAGAAGTAGGCTCCAAGATGTTTCATCCTGCGAGAGGAGAGAGCGCTACAAGTGCAGAGAAGATGCGTTATGCTTTCTTCTTCTTCTTCGTCTCTGCACCTTCTGCAGAAATCATTATGAGGGAGTCCATCCTTGAGGCGTGAGTGCCAATGGCACAGTGTCCTGTGATAACGCCAATGAGAATCCTTAGGGATGATCTGTTCATTCTGAGAAGATAGAGTGAACGTTTTAGATCAAGTTTAGGCCAGATTTGCTTTGTAATGAGGCACGTAGTGCCATCTGACCATCTTGAGTTGGTGTTTTTAATGGTATGATTCTTTAAAAGAAGTTTAGCTGTAGCGAATGGCATAGGCGGAAGATCCCCACTAGGGAGGTTTGTGGAGATCGTACCGCTCCTGGCGAGATAGTCATGCTCAGCCATCTCGTTAAGAGATAGGCGGCAATTTAGGGAGGTCTTAGAGAGAAAAGTGACCGAGTTCAGGGATTTGATTGCTGCCTGGCTGTCTGAACAGATGGTGATGTCCTTCTTGGATATCACGTTGGTCTTGAGCCAAGACAGAGCTTCTTTTATTGCCATTGTCTCAGCCTGGAAAACGCTACAATATTCTGGAAGGTGGAGGGATATACTAAAATTGAGATCCTTGGAGTAGACACCTATTCCTACTCCCTCGTCCGTCTTGGATCCATCTGTGAAAATACGCAGAGGACCGTCCAGCGTCTGAGTATCAGACTTCCAGTCTGACCTGGAGGGTATGCTGGTAGAGAAGTTTTTCTCAAAGACAAGATGAGGCAGTATGAGGTCGGTGTCGTGCGGTAGAAACTCGAGGTTATCTAGAATGGTGGAATGACCCGTATGGTGGTTATTCCACAGGTGTAGTGTTCTGAGTCTTACCGCTGTGCAGGCTGCTACTTGTCTGGCAAACAAGTCAAGTGGAGGGAGATACAGTAGAATATTTAATGCTTCGGATGGTGTCGTCCTTAGCACTCCACTGATGCATATACTTGCAGTTCTTTGCACGCGGTTAAGAAGGTTGCGGTTGGCGGCTGTGCCAAGAGCTGTCCACCATACTGAGACTCCATAAAGTAGGATTGGTCTGACTACGGCTGTGTACAGCCAGTATGCTATTCTAGGCTGAAGGCCCCATTTACATCCGATTGCTTTTTTGCAGCAATAGAGCGCAGTGGTAGCTTTCTTGATACGCTCCATGATGTTGGACTTCCAGCTTAGTTTACGATCTATGATGAGACACAGGAATTTGGCCTTATCTGTGAGCGTGAATTTTACACCACACAATGAGGGAGGGTCAAAGGGGGGAATTTTATATTTCCTCGTGAAGAGTATTAGTTCCGTTTTTTGCGGATTAACTCCAAGACCGCATGCACTGGTCCATGAGGTTAGTCTATGGAAGGCATGCTGCATGATGTCCCTTAGTGTCGAGACAAATTTTCCGGAAACTGCAATAGCAACATCATCCGCATAGGCAATCACCCTGCATCCTACCTCCTCTAAGTTCAGTAGCAGTTCATTGACCACAACATTCCATAGAAGAGGAGAGAGTACACCACCTTGCGGGGTTCCTCTATTAACTGTTCTGCGGACATTGGATTCACCGAGTTTAGAGTTTATTACTCTGCTAACCAGTAGCTGGTGAATAAAAGCCACAAGGGACTTTTCAATACCGAGATTGTTAAGCGCTAAGGTAATTGCCTCGGGAGTGATGTTGTTAAAGGCTCCTTCAATGTCAAGGAAAGCTACCAGGGTAAATTCCTTGTATTTTAGTGATTTTTCAATCGTACCTATGAGGGTGTGTAGAGCTGTCTCCACTGACTTACCTTTATTGTACGCATGTTGAGCATGCGAGAGTCTGCCAGACGCAATACTGCTTCTGATGTGGTTTTAGGAGAAAAGAAGAGAGGCTGATAGGTCTAAGGTCTTTAGGCTTGTTATGTGAGGATTTGCCGGCCTTGGGAATGAAGATTACTGTAACCTCCTTCCAAGACCTGGGGACATATCCTAAATCTAGACAAGCTTGGAAGATGCTTGTCAGCCAGGGGAGAATGAGATCTGCAACTGCTTGGAGCTCTGCAGGTATAATGCAATCAGGACCAGCTGATTTATATGGCTTAAAACTATTTAGTGCCCACTTGACAGATGCACTGTCTATTTTAAGAGGGCTACAAGAGGATCTGGTTGGTGTACTGCCAGGACAGATTGATCTAGCAGCTAGACTTCCCGGGAAGTGGGTGTCCACAAGAAGGTTTAGGGTGTCTAGACTGGAAGATGTCCATCCGATTTCCCAGCTTTCTCTGGGTGCTTTCGGGAGCGATGCTAATACTTTCCTCAGCCTGGAGGCTTCAGAAACTTCTTCAATTTTGCCGCAGAAGAGTCTCCAAGACACACGCTTGGCTCTTCTTAGTTCAATTTTGAAGGTGTTGAGAGAACTTTTGTATGTTTCCCAATCAACAGCATCTCGGGTGCGTTTCGCTTTGTTAAAAGATCTCCTGCTTTCCTTGCGCAACTTGTCCAGTTCCCGATTCCACCATGGTGGTTTCGAATTGCCCTTAGGCTTGCTGATAGGGCAGGAAATAGACAGTGCGTGGTTAAGCATTTTTGTGAGCCTCTCCACAGAAGTGTCGAGGTCGGCAGGACAGTTGGGGATGGAGAAAGGTGTATCAGTTAAGATTGCCGATACAGTTTCTCTGTATTTATCCCAGTTGGTCTTTCGGTGATTTCTGAAAGATATTTGTGAACGAGGCGATCTTACTACATCGAAGGTGATATAGCGATGATCGGAGAAGGAGTGGTCACGAGAGACCTTCCAGTTTTTGATGCTGTCAGCAATAGAGTCAGAAGTCAGGGTGATGTCGAGCACCTCCTGTCTGTTTTTTGTAATAAAGTTGGGTTCGCAACCTGAGTTGCATACTATTAAATTGTTGTTCAGAATGTAGTCAAAGATGAACTCACCTCTATCGTTGATGTCCGTGCTCCCCCAGATTGTGTGATGCGCGTTTGCATCACATCCCAGAATGAGCGCGGTCTTGGCTCTCTCCGCATCAGCGATCGTCCTCTTGATTGTAGTAGAGGGGGGAGGTTCAACATGGTCATGTGCCATGTACGCCGATATTACCCAGACTTTTTCCGTGCCTAGTTCTAGGCAAACGGCGACTGAATCTCGATCGCTGTATGTTGAGAAACCCAGGAATGGCGAAATGAATATTCCACAAACAAAAAGAATATCATCTCTATTCCATCTTATAAAATTATCTCACTCTTACCGCAGTTTGCTTCTGGTGGCTTTGGCTTCTCAACAAGGAATGACAAAGAATGACAAATGTTAAAGTTAAGTGAAAAGGGAGCGCAAAACTGGGTAAGAGTGAGAAGACATTATAAGATGGAATAGAGATGTCAACAACTACTAATTTATGCAGGATCGAGGCCACAGATGGCGTGGCTAAGTGGGCGCGTTCGGTGACACTGTAATTGGAGAGAAGAAAGGCATTTAGTGAGCTCTTCACAAGAATACAGGTTCTGGGCTTACCTCCATTTCTCATGAAGAAGAGAATGTAGTTAGGAGTCCTGAGTCCACACACTAGATCATTGACGACCCAAGGTTCTTGGACTAGGACAATATCTTCTTCGTAGGTGTTGAGACGGAGAAGTAGAGCGGCCGAAGCCGAAAAGGAATGGTGGAGATTAATTTGGACTATCCGAAGCAGCGCCATCGGGTAGTCCTCCTTCCACCAAGGTGGTGTTTAAGTCATCGCCAAGGTTGATCCCAAAAAGAGAGTCTTGGCTATTAGGCGGGGTACTCGTGAGTTCGAGATCAGAGAAGTTGATACAATCAACATCCTCATCTCGAGCCTCTGGATCTGGTGAGGGCTCTGGAGTGCCCTTTCTCTCCCCCTCATCCTCCATGGGAGCCGAAGAGGTTGACGGGATAGCTCCCGTTTTGGCGATGGAAGATGAGGTGGAGGGAGACGGCTCCACCGCGGCCGAGCATCCCCCCTCCTTCTCAATGACTGCGGCCGGTGTATTACCGGCAGGTTTAGCAGACGATGAGGTGGAGGGAGAGTGATCAACCATCGCAGAGTCCTCCCCATCCTTTTTATAAACCCTCAGAGTTACACTAGTGAAGCCATAATGAATGACTCCACTAGATTTCGTGAGGGGGGCGAGCGACTCCTTATTGATGACAATAGTAGCCGCTCGCGTGTCACCTTTGGGATCCTCCAGTTTCGCGATCTTCCAGTCGTGGTGGGAGCATCGGAGGGGATGAGCGGTAACCAGGCACGAGTCCTGGGCCTACTAGGGATATTATCCTTAGTCACGACATCAGCCGTGCCCCCTCCCATACTTCCCCCAATTTAAGGACGGCTGATCTGAAAAGATCAGCCGATCGTAGGTCCCCGAAGGACAACAACTTGATTCTACCTTGGTACCATCCAGCATCGAGCCCGACAGGTGCCAGGCCTCCGCTTTCCTGCACAAGGCTGAGGTAGAAGTTGTTCAAACCTCGTTCAATTTTCCTCCAATTGGAGGGCGAAATGCTGCCATCGACATCGCTTTTATCGATCACGGCGTAAGTGAGGTTGTCTTCAACTACCTCACTATACGGCCAATTGAGCCTATTGGCATTAGAAGATCCTCCGACAGTCTTTGACCTTTTGGGCTCGGAGGTTGAGGAGTCGGCCGATCTGGCACGCTTAGCTGTCGATGGCTCGGGGGCTTTCGCGCTATCGCTTTCAATACTTTTAGCTACCTTGGTTGCCCAAGCTAGCGAGCGTTTCTTTTGCTCAGAAAGCGACTCCGGAGGAACACCACTAAAGCGCTCCAAAATCCGGGCTGCAGTATTCCGCTCCCTGTGTTTCCTTGTAGAAAGGCCAATGACCTTTGAGGAGGCAGCGGTACTGCGGGCGTTGTTAGGATCCTAGATGGATCTAGAGGGCTCCACGCGGCTATTGGCGAGCCTAGCCGAAATTGGCTTGGTCGTCAGCACTTCAGGAGCTGAAGGGCCTTTAGAGGCGCTGGGAGTTGAAGTCCCAGCCGGTGAGTGAGCACCGGACTCATTTTTATTTTTTTTAATAATAAGGGGTTTTTTTTGAAGACATTTGTTCCCACGAATGGTGGAGAAGGGAAGGTCCGGCTGCGCAGAGATCCGCAATACGCAGCTAAGGCTGATTGATCCGAAAGGTCGCCAGGTATTTCGGATACTCCGTTAGCGACTGGGCTTTAGTTTAGGGTGGGCCCCCAGCCAGGCTGATCCTCGGCACGAAACGGTTGACACCTTGATCCGGCCCACCGGAGAGGGAGAGAGAAAGGGAGGAAGGAAGGGAGAGGGAGGAATTGGGACTGGTTGCATCTTAGCTTCGGGTCTCATCATAGAGAATAAATTCTCAAGAGTCTTTGACCTTTACTAAGCCTTCGCACCGCGTCAAGGTGTACAACCACGCGAAGGAAGACTTTATTACTCGGCGGTCAAATCAAGAGTCTCCTGTCATAAGTGACAGGTTTCCCGGTACGTGCAGCTTCTTCTGTCAAACTTCAGCCGGGAGCGTTCGTAAATGCGTTACAATATATATATATATATATGTGTATATGCGCGTTTGTCAATCTTTGTTGTAGCCTGATTTGGCTACTTTGTGATGTTTTCTTTCCTTCTTTTTGTTTGATAGAGGTCATACACGCACTTAATAATTAATATTTATCATTAATTAGTTAACAAATTAATTAAAAATTCGCCGCTACAAAAACACTGCCGGATCGAATCACGTTTTAACCAAGAAACTTTATTTCTCGTCTTCTTTTGCAAAACTTCCAAAATTCAAAATTTGCATTTGTTCCAATGCACGTATTTGTCCATTTCCATGTTCACAACGTAAACCTCATCGTGTGAACACCGCCTTGCACTTGAATTATGTTTCTTAAATGTATGTCTGGCCTTGTCAATATGAATTTTAATATATGTCCGTCCTTGTTTGACATTCTCAATAAATAATATTATTTTAACCTGGCTTGGGGTAAGTATTAATTAAATTATATAATTCATATATAAAATAAACATTCTTTTCAATTTGTACATTATAGGTCATTCAAGGACTGGACTGGAAGGAATCGCGGGATTGGAATTTGTTTGGTAAGTCATACATACATGAGGGCTAATAACCTAAATATTTGTTTTTTTTTTTCTTTTTAGATAAACTGATGCATGTTGCAGCCTGACGCAACACTAATCCGGTCCCTCCTTGCCCTGACGGGATATGTCCTGCCACAACATACTTTTGTTCCTGAGCCTGCGTATCGTCTGCCTGCAGTTTTTCAGTACACCACTGAAACACAAGCACAAGCAGCAGACGATAATAACAGTTTGGAAGAGCTAGCAACGGAGCAAGTATCGTCATTCGAGTTGGATGATGCGATATCTTTTGCCACCTTAGCCGCCTCAATTCTAAAACACGTGCACATACCGCTGTGGAGGATTAAAGAGCAGCCACAAACTACTGAGTCAGTGACTCAAAAGAGGTGGAGCCATTGAAAAATTTTAAGTGTTTTTTGTGATTCGAACCGAAGACCTCGAGTGCAGGAGTCGACGCACCTACCCACTACGCCTCGGCACCCACTATCGAATTACATTTATAAAATATAAATGATTATATAAATCAACTTTAGTTACAAAACCCGAGAACAGAGTTTCGAGGTAGCTGCCAGATTCATGAATTTGTAACCTTACCGTGGTAACAATATATAAATGTGCCGTAATTTCGTGGGGTAATGAGGAATCTAAATCAGTGTGAGTGAAAATGAGGAAAGATTTGTGCTTTCATCATTAACTGTCAAATTTATGGAACGATTCGTGATTTACAGTCAAGTTATTGGATTGACTAGTGGTTTTCCAGCTGGAAAGTTAGGCGTCTCTTTCGGTATCTTTATATGAATCATTTGGAGTTAAGACTCCTTTCTGGCGTAGTGTTTAGAGCCGTGCTTAACGAAATACTTTTGATAGTGTGTGTTTATGGTTTTAAAGTTATAAAAAATGAGTGACGATACATCAACAGAATTTGGATATAAAGAAGTGTTGAAAAGTGATGCGATTGATGTTAAATACGGTTTCAAAAGAATATCGGACAACATTCAACGCATAGGTTACTTGATCAACATGCGGTCGGTAAGATTACATTTGGCATATGTATGTAAGAATAATGGGTGCTTTCAAGAATTTAGTCGGCTGCACAGACTTTGGAGAAGTGCGATGGTAAAATATTCAGACTTGAAACCAATAGTGCGCAGACCACCTTTCAAATATTCACCCAGATGCGTAAGCAGTTGCTCATTAACCGCAAATTTGCTTTTTTTGTCTGCTGTGGCAATACAATGTAAAAATAAAAAGAAAAATTGTGTCTTATAAATAGCTGTCGGAAAAACGAGAATTGAAATATATATTATTTTCCGCGTATAATGTTATTATCTCAGTAATAAACAATTCTCGAGTTACTGGCAATGTAAAAAGTATAACTGTCTACAAAATGCATCTAAATCACGTATGAAACTGTAGGTTCCCTATAATTCGTGAGAGAGCAATAGCACTCACAACACGGGTGGTTGCCGAAAAGCTGGGCTGAGGACCTCTTCGGTATAATGTGCAAATCTCTTGATTTTTTGATTAATTTTCTCAATTTGGGAAACATTTCTCCAATTTCGCTCTCAGCGCACCCCCTCTGTGAAAAACATCCAACATGTTCGATAATGACGTGCGTTGGGATTACGTTTTACGATTTATTACGATACTCTCGTCTCTCATTTTTCACTTACGTATGTAGGTCCCCGCAATATTGTGTGCATGGTCATTGAATTGTGTGCGTTGAAAGACAACGCTGACGCACTATTGTGTTTCAGGCATAAAACCAACGGTTTTACAACAGCGGCTTATATACCTTTTTCATTTTATTAAAATGGAAAAATGAATTGTTGAATTGAATTGAGTTGTTTATAAACTTCTTTATTGTCTAATTGGTAATAATAATAATAATAAGTGGGCACCGTGGCCGTGTGGGTTCGTGCGTCGGCCCATGCGCATTAGACTTCTACAGTCCAGGTTCAAATCCAAGTTCAGACAAACAATTTAAAAAAAAAAAAAAGCTTCACGTATCCACCTCTTTCGAGTCACTGACAAAATGCTCAAACAGTTTAACTGTTGTGGCGACCTCGTACAACGACTCCTGACGTATGTACTGTGGCGTCCTCATGCAGCGACTTCGATCAACAGAAGTGAGGTTTCCTGTATGTGGAGTACAGATGATGCCACGGACAATCCAAGCCACCAACAGTCAAGATCGCTGCAAAATGCAACGCATTCGTTGGCAGTCGCGTTCCATATTTGTGTTTGGGCAGTTTGCTTAATTTCCATTGTGATATTTCCCTTTGTTTTCAATTCCATTTATACGACATACAAACAGTAGTTATTTTCCTGCTTTTCTAACAATAAATAAGTTGACATTTTAACCAGTACAACAACCAAGTGTTTTATTAATCTGACGTAGCTAAACTAGAAAAAGCTTCTGAATCTCGCCGTTCGGAGTCGGCATTAAACTGTAGGTCCCCTCCACTCGTGAGAGAACAATAGCACGCACAGCCAGTGCTGCCAGTATTTTTAAGCAAAATTTACCACACTGGAGAACAAAAATTACCACTTTCAAAAAATGTGAGCTATATTGTTGCTAGAGAAGTTGATGGACTGCATTTGTATTCTTTTAATTTTTGCTTCCCCTATCGTTCCTTATTATTTCTGCTTCTTAGCTCTGCTGCTCGTTTTTTTTTCTGACAGGTTTCAGCCATCCCTTGAATTTCAACCATTCATTTTTTAGAGAATACAAACAGCCGGGAGGATATTTGTTTCAGAAGAAATTTACGCTTTTTTGTATGAAAATAACTTTTTACCAAATGTGTGGAATAGGATTTGGAAAAGGTAAATTTACCACAAACTGGCAGCACTGCGCACAACACGAGTGGTTGGTGAGAAGCTAGGCCCAGGTCCGCCTCGGACTGCAGCGCCGCTATTATTATATAATATTATTATTGTCTAATTGGTGAATTGTTTTATTGCTAATATATCGTAAATTGCTCGGCACTGAAATTGAATTTTCTTAAAAAACTTCATAAGATTTTTTTTTTCATCGTTTCATGATGAAGTAGGAAAGGTGTGCGTAAATAAATATGCTCCCGTCAATATTGTATGTAGAATATGTGAGAAACAGAAATGTAACAAATTCTACCAAGAGCCTGTAATAAGTTTGCGCATTATATGAACTTACGTTTTAAAAAAAATCCTTTTATTTTTCTGATGCCACTTTATAATTAATACCACCGTACTTCAAATTCACCGCCAATCGTATTTTCGATTGGATTAAATAAAAATACGGATTTGCATATACTTCCATATACATACTTTAAATATGGACCTTCACCTACATACATATATATTTCCCTCCAAGCTCTTCTGAACAGCCTTCTCCAACAATTCTCTTAAGCAAAGCGTCTTTGAATAGTCAGTAAGGTTCTGTGCTGACTACTCGATGCATTTGTTGAAGCAATTTATTGCTTCCAAATGTTTAACCTTTGTACACTCAGGAAGGTTACTTTCGTCCTCGCTTCCACTAACGATGACATTATCTTCCTGACCACAATCTCCATCGAAGTCAACATTGTTCCATTCGACGAAAAAAGTCCAAATCCAACAAAAGTAAACTTGTGCTCGCATATATTTTTGTACTACATACATACATACACATCCTCACAAAATTATTCGTACAAACCCTTAACCGCTGAAAATTATAAAATAAAAAAGGTATCCGTTCGAATTTTTTTTTAAATTTTTATCTTTTTTCCAATTTATGCACACAAACTAATGCAAAAAACAAAAACTTATATAATTAATGACTTAGAAAAGAAAAAAGTTTTTAACGTCAATTCTACTAACACAAAATTATTCGTACAAAATGGAAAAAGAGGTAAAATATAGAAAAATTATATAATATTTTCTTAAACTAGTAACTAGTTACACCTCCTTTGGCTTTTATAACTGCTTGTAAGCGTCTTGGCATACTGTCAACCAGTCTTTTTGTAAATTCTGGGCTAATTAGGTCCCATTCCTGCTGAAGAGCTTCTTTTAACGTTTTTTTGCTAGTAATAGTTCTGGTTCTGATTTTGTTTTCCAGTTCTGCCCAAAGGTGTTCTATTGGGTTTATGTCAGGCGATTGCGGAGGTGTTTTTAATTGCTTCGGTACATTATAGAGCAACCACATCTTTACCATATGAGCAGTATGTTTGGGGTCATTATCTTGTTGAAAGACATACCCCTGGTTTTTTAATTTGTGATATTATATTTCATTGGCCTCAGAAAGTATTTGTTTTCGCCCTCTCCCGTCCTTATTTTCCACTCATATCTGTACTTATTTATAATGTCTCCGACGACCGTGTGCGATCTACCGACAATATCACAACCAACACAACAACCAACTTGTCTATACGTTTTGCCCTCACAAACAAGTTTTAAAGTAACCTTTCGTTATTTAATGATGTTTCACTTTTTTCCCACACATTTTCATAAATTCCGAAATAAAATTGTTATTATTTATACAATTCGACACACAAGACGCGACAAAATTAAATTTTTGCAAAATAACTGCACCTTATCCAATCCTCACGCTGCTAAAAACTTTGTACGAATAATTTTGTGTCTGCTCTATTCTGGGTAGTAGCACAAAACCATCAGTAACTTACCGTTATTTTTCATTACACAAGACGTAGGCAAACCAACTATTATTGTACAAACGGTACAGTTGTTCTGTGCAAAGAAACACGATTTCGAGAAAGAACATTCTTTTCAGCAAAAAGGATTTTGTCCGAATAATTTTGTGAGTATGTGTACATACATACATGTCGCAGAAGTTTGTTATACATATTTTGCAAGAATTTACAAGGCATTCGTTAAAGCGAGCGTAAAATGTTTGCATCATTCGTAATATAGAAAATCATTGGGAAAAAAATGCTCATTCTTTGTATTGCAAATTCGTTAAATCAAGTATTCGTTAAACTGGACGTCGATTGTACTTCATCAAGGGTTCTAAACAATTTGTTCCTGACGGTTCCAATGAAGACAAATGGCGACCTTTTTCTTCGAATTGGGATTCCGTTTCTATATTGCAGTTTTTCATTGAGGTTGTTAGCACGAGTAAGTCGGTCCTCCAGTGGTTTAACTACAGCGTCACAGAAGTTCTTTGGTTCATGTTTTAGATCCTAAAATTTAATCCAAATTGGAAATTGGTATTTTGTACCTCTATAGCAAATACACACAATCCGCGTTCGAAAATTAAAGTTATGCCAACTCGTTTACGGAAATTTGTTATTTTATATTCCGAAAGCGGATGTCAAAACCGTCCTCACCTATGGATTTTCATTCGAAAACTCTTTTGTTATCGGATTGTGTTGCACTAAAATTGTTTTGATTAGTTTATTTAATTTTTTTTCACGCAAAGAGAAGCAAATTGAGACATTAATAATAAATTTGAGCAGTTGGGCATTGGTGAAACATGTGAGTATATTTTCTTTGGGAAATACTTTTTGTTGTTCATTCAAATTTTCATTTCAAAGGCAATCAACAGATACAGGACATACCAAGCCTAAAAAATTTGAATTTGAATTTGAATTTGAATTTGTTTATGCCCAAACATGTAGGTCTTGCCTAAGGATTTCTTCTATCTGCAGATGCAAGGCAGAAATCTAATCAGCTGTGGACTAGGCTGGTAGATGAATTGAATTCAAAAAGTCCATCGATACGGAATATAAACGGCTGGAAAAAGATATGTTTGAAAATATTTACTGTGATTTAGTGAAAAAAGTATGTAATGTATTTCAAGGTATGGTCGGATTTTAAAAATCACTCTAAATCTAAGCTGCGAAAAAATAAAGTCAAGATGTAAGCGACAGGGGGATGACCAAGAAAATGCGTGCCGCTTATGCCACTGGAAGAAAATCTGATAGAGATATTAGATCTCACTTTTGCCATAAGTGGCACCCCAAATGCCCGATCGTTTGGAATATCACTCACCCAACCACACAAAAGCTTGGAAGATACTGGCGAAATCGAAGATTCCAGCATACCAGTGTCGCCAGTTATAGAGAATGAATCACCATCCTGCTTTGAACCATTTCTAAGAACCAGAAACAGTCAAACAACAACTAAAAGATGCCTTTTGGAAAAGCATGTGTATAACAAAATTCAATTTCAAGAGGAAGTCGTAGTTATCTTAAAAGATATGAGTAGATCCTGCAATGGTATATCTCGGTATGAAACAAAGAAACACGAGTTAAGCGTCCAAAAATGTGAGTTCAAATAAAGATGGAACAAGCAAAACAAGAAACAAAGAACTGGAAACTGTTGAACTTGAACTAGTTTCATACATCTATTTAGTGAATATGTTAAGTTTAGTATCACATTCATACAAAATTAATAAAAATAACCATTTAAATTATTGCTACCTTAAACTGACTTTAATTTAATTTCTTATCCTTATAGCAACAATTTGGCAATTCTATGGGAGGCAAATCCACTTTAAATTTCAAACATGTATTGTGAAGAGCGCAACATGCGTTTAGTATGCGTGCCGCTTTCTCCGGTGAATGAAAAAGTTATCTGGCGGCTAGCAAACATCTAAACCGTCCCTTCAACACACCGAAAGTTCAACTTGCTGCCGACAGTCGCTCGTTGAACTTGGCTTCAGATGAATTTTCAGCTGCCAGTCGGTAAGGCGTTAAAAGCCAAGGTTCAAGCGGATATTCAGAATCCCCTACAACAGAAATATTTATATGCTAAAGGCATCGCTCGAGACGCTTACCTAAAATCCAGGAAGATCTATCTCCGGTTGCAAAATTTCGTTCCAGGCAGTTTTTTTTTCAATGCTTATAAACCTTACATGTGAATCATAAAATGCACCTCAAAACCTTCCATTTACTGCCAATATTTTCGTATTATGATCTCCAATCTAAAAAAAAAAATCCTAGTTATTGTTTTAAATGTCCACAATACATTACGATCATGGCGTTTATGCTATGCTTCAGCTTTCGGTTGAAGTGCAAATGTTCCATTGCTCTTGGCATAATTGTTTGTATATGCGTTCCATCCGTGAATCCAATAATTCAAGGGATTTTATATTTATTGTAAAAACTAGATTTTGTATCCGGCTTTGCCCGGGTTTGTTTCTTAAACCGATACGTTGAATGTATTGAAAATATAGTTTTTCAAAATATACGGGAGAAAAGTGTTTAAAATAGTAAAACGCCAAGAAAATTAAACTTTCTAATATTTTTTTATTATAAAACTTGTTTGTAGACCACATTTTTTGTTTCTGAAACATCATCAGCGGCAATGTATAATTGCCCAGGATCCTTTGCCCTCGACATTGCAACTTACAATTGGCTGTGTCCATTGGGACCATTAGGGACTGTCCTTGCGACTTATTAATGCTTATGGCGAACGCCAAGCAAACAGGAAACTGTAAACGTTTAAAAGAAAACGGCACATCAGTTGGAATAAGAGGCATTTTTGGGATGAGCACTGTTTCTCCAGCCGAAGGTCCGAAAAGTATGGTTGCTTCTATGAGATGAGATTGTAGAAATTTAACAATTAGTCAAGATCCATGTAAAGTTTCGGTGGATCTAGGTTGCGCTGAAGCATGATTGGTTATCCGGAATTTCAATTCCAGTTTTTGGCATGGAATCCCGTTCGGATCAAAGCAGTTAAAAAACTCTACTGGGTAGTTTCGTCTATAGAGTAGTAAGTATTTCCATCCGCTCATTCACTTCCCTACTCATTATACAATTTGTGGACTGCGTGCATACATGTTGAAGTATAATTATCAATGTGTGCTGCAGCAAAACGGAAGGCAAATATGTTTTTTTCCGATTGACCTAGAGTGACAACAACAATTTACACACAACGTTATCCCTCGACGTTGGGGATTTCCAAGAACTTTTTTTTTATGAATCGCCTGACAACAATTTACACACAACGTTATCCCTCGACGTTGTTTTTATGAATCGCCTGACAACAATTTACACACAACGTTATCCCTCGACGTTGTGTGTAAATTGTTGTCAGGCGATTCATAAAAAAAAAGTTCTTGGAAATCCCAATTTCAGCAAAATTTTATGGTTTTGTTGAAAAATCCTCCCCGAAGCAGTAAAATATTGTGTCTACTTTTGGGTATACATATGGTGGGCACACGCACACAGCTATGTTTGTGTACACATGCATAGATGGTCAATGGATGGACATAAAAGGCTCGTACCGTTCGAACCGTATGTCGTACCGATTTCTAAATGGTCACATTCATCATCTAAATTCATGAACGATTTTTGTTGAAAATTTCAGAGTCCTGCTTGTTTCGGAGCCTTTGTCAGACACACAAACTTTCTGCTTTATACAATACATATAGATATTGTTTTGTCTGGTTTCTAGATTCCTTCGACAACATAAACTATATATGTCTAGGACAAAGTATGTCTTCTATTGGCTTGCATGTCTCCGTTATGCACACAGACAATTTGGACTGGCTGAGACAAGCCAACCTATTTTGGTCGATTTGGTACTGATAGCCTCCCTGAGCTAAAAACTTCAAAATTGGCTGTACAGACGTTCGCCTTTCAACACTCGGTAAATTGGTTTTTGTTGCCTCCAGCCGAAAGTTTTGCACAAAGCTACAAGTATGTTTCAAATATATACATCACATATATGTTCATTTAAAGAATAGCTTACCTGCTTTCACTTAATTCCATAATTTTAGAACTATCTCTAAGTCTCCTTCGTTGGATGTATGGGGGGGGGGGGGGGTGTACCCCGTGAGACCTAGACTTTTACTGCTAATTAGAACCACCCAGATTGTTGTACATATCTCAGGAGGTGCTTCAGCTCTATTTTATTAAGGATCCTCCAGCTCGTCAAAAAAGTTACTGCCTAGTGTTAGCAGTCTCGTTCCCCGTAGGGCTGGACAATCGCATGGCTGGTGGCGGACGGACTCTATTTCCTCCTCGTCTTTCTAACTTCTACAATAGTCGCTATGGGGGATACCTAAACTTCTGGCATGAGAACTGCCACCTCCATCCGTATATCATTGCGACTTATGCTAAACATTGATAATGATTTCTACCTTTTCAACACCGGCCATAGGTCTCTCGTCGTTGACCCAATGTTCAGATTCAGCCATCGCTCATTTGCTTCTTCTAAGGCCTCTATTTCCTCTATTTCTTTCCTTAGAAAACTTAACGGCTGCTGCCATAAGTGTTTATTTGCGAGTGTCCTCCTGGAATGTAAGAACACTTTACACTCCGGGGTCCGCTAACCTAATGCTCAGATACTTAGCCGTCCTTGAGAGTTTGAGTTCCACCCCGTTAATACGCGGGCTTGTTACCGCTTACCGTTGATAGAAACTTCACAGATATCGGGATAGCTACATCGTCTGCATATGCAGTGACAGTAAGTCCATTCCTCTCCAACGTCTTGATGATCTCATCGACTAATAGGACCCAAAGATGAGGTGAGAGGACCTCACCTTGCTTCGTTCCCCTATCCACTTTCATCTTATATCACGTGTTACCTAGAGAAGAATTGATCTGACGTGTCCGCAGCATAAGTCCGATCCATTCGCAGAGACCTTCATCGATTCTTATTATTTACTGAAGGCTTGCTTGAATTGCATCGTTAGTAACATTGTTAATCGCTCCCTCTATGTCGAGGGACGCGCCTAGTGTATACTCTTTTTGATGAGGGGATCTTTCTACTGTGGAAACCATGCTATGTAGAGCAGTATCCACTGACCTGTTCTTTATATATGCGTGTTGTGATTTTGAAAGATAGTTTCCGCCCATCACATCCCTTGCATGACTCTAGGTCTTGAGGATTGTTCGATATAGGTGTAGTTGCTCGTGAATTTAATATTGCCTCTATTTGAGCCAATGCTGTGGTCAGTTTCTCTTGCGTAAGTGATTTTCTACTGATGAGTCCCTTCAGGTGGTATTTTGCAGATTTCACTGCGGCCTCCGAAAAGCGTGGATTGAGGAGGAATAGGCATCCATGGAATACCTTTTTCAGAACACTGGGACACTGACATATCCCTCTGTTTGTCGTTTTTCTTGGGTTTGGTAATGAGAAAAAATCAACCCCAGCGGCCCCCTAAACGGCCTGTCTGGTTGTATAATACCTCTCTCGTCAATAAACGGAGACAATGACTTAGGCGACTGTTCTCAGCTAAAAGACAGTTTTTCTTAATCGCCTTGATGTCCTCTGCGAATTCTAGATCTTGAATGTATTACCTATGATTAACTCAGCTGCCTTCAATTCCTGTACTGTAAAAGAGAGTCAGGGACCAAACATAAAACTCATCTAAATAATTTGCAAAAAAAAATCATGGTAAAAATAAAGTCCTAGACGTATTTTAAGTAAAACAAACTATTTGCGACATCTGTACTTATCCAAAATAGCCAAGAAAAAAATGGTTGCAATTTTTTTTATTAAATTAAAAAACTGTTGAGATTTAATAACACCATCCTATGCAAGTGCAACCGCTTTATAACAACCCGGTTTTAAGCAACCGCCTCTAATTATCAAATAAAAATCTGAACAAAAATTGTGTTTTACCTGGTATTTTGCTCTTTTATAAGCACATTGAATTTTGTGTGTATCCAGTAGCAACTACACTTGAGTGTGTCGTCGGAGCGCCGCCAACAGTGTATTGTGTACGATTAAGTCTATGAAAAATGTCCATGACCACATTTGCAAAATGATACAACAACGCATTCGTATCTCCTGCGACGATCGAATAGTTTGTGTTTTTCTTTCTGTGCTTGCCTCAAAAAAAGATTAAATATTTTGTTTTATTTTTCCGCTGAAAGGAATGAAAGGATTTCGTATCTGAAAAAGGGTAAAATTACATCTCGGTGTGGAATTATTACTCTTCCTAGACATGTCACTCAGAAAAGGAACAGAACTTTCAATTCTCGGGAAAATCAATATCTTGGATTCACTTAAATTCTAGAAAAGATATTATCGAAAATTACATATGAAATACTTCAACTATTACACGTATCTTACAAAAAGAAAGCAAAAAAAAAAATTGAGAAAATACACTCCTAAAAACACATTTATGTGCTATTACAAAGGTCCTCGTTTAGTAGGAATTTGTGTCTAGTAAATGATTCTCAACTTTGGCGTTCGGAGTCGGCATTAAACTAAATCTTTTCTTTGCTGAAATCTGGCGGCTTCGAATTAAGGAAATTTTATATTAATAATCCAGTGATTTTGAAGAACATTCCTGAGGAGCACAGAGAGAAGCTTGTGACCTTTCGTCAATCAGAGATCATAAGAACATTAGGAATGATTTCGGATCCCTCATCAGACGGATTCAGATTCAGCACCGATTCGAAGAAATTCAACATCGCAGCCTCAAGAATATGTAAGCGGACTGTTCTTGCTGATCTTGCCAGACTATTTGACCCTCTGGAACTGCTTGGACCCCTTATATTGATCGGCAAATTATTTCTGCAAGAGCTCTGGAAGTCTAGCCTATCTTGGGATGAACAGATCTCTAACGACCTAGCGCACAAATGGACAAATTATTTGGAGCAGTTTGAATCTTTAAGCGAGCTTAGCATCCCACGCAATGTATTAATTCCATCGGCGAAGGTAATTGAGATACATGCATTTTCAGTTAGTAGCGTAAGTGCATTTGGCTCGTGTGTACACTTAGGATCAATAGACGAGGACGGCAATATCTACGCTCAATTGTTGTGTTCGAAATCCAGAGTTGGACCCTTAAAAGCACAAGCATTGCTCGATTGGAACTTCAGGGTGCAGTTCTCATGGTGGAACTAGTTGAAAGAATCATGCAACTATTTCCAAAAAAGATTAATAAAGTTTGTTACTGTACACACTCAACAACAGTGTTAGCTTGGATAAGAGCCCCTTCCTATACATGGGAAACCTACGTCGCGAACAGGGTAGAAAACATTCAGTCTGTGACGATAGCTCGTCAATGGAATTATATAAAGGGAGCTATTAATCCAGCTGATCTCGTATCCAGGGGCTCAAGCCTTGCAGCACTTCGCAGATCTACGATTTGGTTTACCGGGCCTGAATTTCTCTCGCTACTTAAGGAGTCATGGGTAAACCTAAAGTGTAACATACCTGAGAATGTTCCAGAACGACGCAAGGTAAAATCTGTGCTAACAGTTTCTCAGTCTTACGATAAGTGCCTCATAAATGTTGTCAACCATAAAAATTCATTTTTTACACTGCAAAAAATCTTCGGAATCATTGAGGAGCACATGAAAATTGACAGTAGAAGAATTGCAGGGCCGTCGCTTGATTTTCTTGTTTACTCAAAGAACGGCATTTCCAGAAGACTGTCATGAATTACAAAGAAGCGGGGATGTGAATAAGAACTCGAAGCTCGCGAACCTTGTCCCATTCCTTGACGACGAAACCGGGTTAATCCGAGGCGGAGGACGATTAAAGAATGCATCCATTCTACCAGATGCTAAGCATCAGGTTTTGATGCCGAAGAACAACATCGTGACGACTCTGCTACTTGATAATCTACATCGAACACATATGCATGTATTGGATTCTGAGCGTAGGCAGAATGGCTCGTCAAATAATTGGTAGGTGCATATTTTGCTTCCGATCGAAACCAACTATCATAGAACAATTAATGGGAAGTCTACCAAAGGAAGGTTGAATCCAGCCCGTCCTTTTTGGAGTAGACTTCTGTGGACCAGTAAAAACACTCCCACTAAATCCTATTTAGCAGTACTTGTGTGTTTTTCCACTAAAGCGAAGTGGTAGTAGATTTGTCATCGGAAGCATTTATCAATGCGTTGAAACGTTTTATAGGGAGAAGAGGCGTATGTAATACCATCTTCTGCAATAACGCAACCAACTTTGTCGGTGCAAAATCTGCGCTTGCAGAGCTGAAAAGGGCATTTCACTCTGAAAAAATACGATCTGCAGTTGAATCGATGTGTCTTCAAGATGGAATAAACTGGAAATATATACCACCCAGATCTCCACACTTTGGAGGCCTGTGGGAAGCGGCAGTGAAATCTGCAAAGGGAATATTAATTCGCCATCTGCGTGAAGACTCGTTAACCTATGAGCAACTGCTTACAGTGGTCATCCAAGTCACCTTAAACTCATGCCCTTTGCCTCCAATATCAGCGGATACCAATGACCTTGAAGCCTTAACTCCTGGTCACTTAACTGGTTCTCCTTTAACAGCTTTACCGGAGCCAGACGTTACAGATAACAAATTAAGTTGTCTCAACAAATTTCGTCAAATGCAGCACATTCAGCAACACTTTTGGAAACGATGGTCCTTAGAATATTTGCATCTCTTGCAACAGAAGATGAAATGGAAGACCGAATCAAACAACTTGAGTCCTTCGACGCTTGTTGTCATAAAGGAAGATAATATCCCACCTATGAGATGTAAACTGGGACGCGTTGTAGAAGTGTTTGAGGGAAGCGATTCGTTAGTACGAGTGGCAAAGGTTAGAACGCAAACTAGAATATATCAATGAGCTGTACATAAATTGTGTCCTTTGCCATTGGAAAAAACGTTGGATGATTCTGAGTTTAGTGAAGAAAAGCGTTCTAACAATATCCAAGGTGAACATACACGGTCAAGGAGTACCCGAAATAGAAACTTTACCAAAGCTTCTCTAATAACTGCGGTACTGTTAGCATTCCTCATCATATCCACATCAACGGCAGAGATAAATGAAGACGTTGTGGTAAACAAACTAAACGACGTAGGAATGTATTTCGAGGATATTGGAAGAATTTACACAATCAATAGCTTCTGGAAGATAAATATCTACTACACGCCTATTGGCGTGAGTTAGAAGAAATAAAGTCATATCTCAAGCTATTTGATACAATATGCACAAAGGATATAACGCAACACGCAAACTGCAGCCCGATGATCGAAGCAATCAGTCACAGGATTCTAGTCATTGAACACAACAACAAGCTCTTACATAACTCCCACTCATCGAAACACGATAGAACCAGGATGGTAAGATCTCCGTTCGACTTCATTGATACAGTGGCTCACAGTTTATTTGAGATTTTAGACCAAGATGATGCAAGGCACATAGAAAATGAAATTGTATTTGCCAAGAAAAACGAACAACACCTGGCGGAGATGATACAAAAGCAAAGTTATATTGCGGATTCCACCACAAATATTCTGAAACGAAATACAATGGAAATAAATCAACAATTTCAGGTTCTCAGAGAACATCTCTCTCAAACAGTAAACGTCATTCGTAAGACCCAAGAGATAAAGGAGGTAATTTTAAACTTGTCCTCACTAACGTCTTTGACTTTACTGATTACAAATTTCGAACGCGTTCAAGATGGCTTGTTGGATATTGTGCTAGATCTAAACCATGCCAAAATAAATCCGCGATTAATAACGCCGGATCAGCTTGCCCTACAGATGCAATTGATACGGAAAAACCTGCCACCAACATTGAGCCAACCCAACGGATCCGTTACCGACATCTACAAAATAGCGACAGTCAAGGGCCGTAGTCTGAATGAATCAATTGTATTTGAGATGCAGTTGCCGCTCATCAATACGCAAGAATTTAAAGTTTTTAATTTAACAAAAATTCCCATACGCTACCAAAATTCGAGTTACATGGTCGACAGCAATTCTTCCTATCTTGCAGACCTTTTCATTAACAGAGATGGAATTAGCGTCGTGCACATCTCCTGAGATTGGGAACTATTTCTGTGCTCAAATGCATTCAAAATCCATACATCGCGATAGAGGTAATTCACATATTTGTGAAATGGCTTTATTGAACAACGACCGAAACTCACTGTCAGAATGCATCCTGAAGCCAGTGCCAGCTCAAGATCAGTGGAGAAATCTCAAGGCATCCAATGTCTGGCTATTTTCAATAGTATCGAGCATAACTGTTCACCTCATTTGTGAAGGTAATTCCCGTCCAATACATCTGATTGGGAATGTCTTAGTCGAGTTCAAAATGGCATGTGTATTAAAACTGCCCGCCGTCAACATTCACGGGCGGATTGAATACAGCAGTCGTATAAAAGGCTCCTTTATACCAACTATAAACATCTCCAACTGGATAATGCATCAAAATTTGACTAAAGACATTGCGGAGCCACCCGAGATAATTGACATTGACATTTCAGATTTTAAGAAACTTCTGTTGGTTGGCATGATTGGGATGATCGTTGCGTATCGATACCACCACAGTAGACCAAAGCCGATGGCTAGACGCAATTTTGAAGTTAATGCTCAAGATTTAGGTTTAGATGCTTAGGAACCCTCAAGAGGGGGAATTATGTTAAGTTTATCGTATAAAAGTCATGTAATAATATCACTCTGTCCACCATCGCCAGTCATATTTCTCAAGGTGAATTTTCCGATAAGCGTCTGTTCGTTCTCACACTCGTGGAGGAAAAAAGTTTTGTAAAAAATTTTAGTTTGATGTAATCCGTCGTCACTGCACGACCTAATAAGGTTTAGCTTGCATATTGTATTTTATTAACTAGAACAATAGCACGCACAAAACGAGAAGCTGCTGTAGAAGCTAGGCCCGGGACTACCTCGGATTGTTTCACCTCCATTATCCTTTATCCACCATACCGACAAATGCTATCGACTTTCAAGGTTTAACGATTTTTTTTGATTCGAGAAAATAAAAACGGTTGACTGATTTTTATTGTATGAAGCAAAAAATAAAAATCAGTATAATTTTTGTTAGAGATAACTATTGTTCAAAAAATGTTGAATAGAAATCAAAAAATAACTCATTTCTGAGCAATACAATAGAAATTGAAAATAATTCTTAAAAGTGGACTTTTAAAGTAAACCTTATAACTGTTACGGTCCCTGGTAAGAATTCTGATGGTTTATGTCTTCAATAAAATGGGTTTGTTTTACATATTCATAATAGTTGGTTGTAACGGCCATTCGGATTGGGTTTGATGCAGAAATTTGGGACAAAGGTCCCAGGTCCAGGACGTTTTTATCAGTTTATTCGGAAATACTCCCGAGACAAGAGATCACTTGGACTTAATTCTGAATGGATGCACTTCTTCTTCGATGTTTCTTCTAGTATGGCAGAAAATCGATTGTCTTTAAGCGTTTGTAGTGGAGCTTGAACGTTGATCCAAGCTAATAAAAATTGCGAATCTGTCCATTACGTTATTTTATGAATATCCATAGCTAGGTTAGTTTTCACAGTCTTTACCAGTTGAACCATAAGTTTGACGACATAAGTATTAACGACATAAGTCTAACACAATTTGTTTTCAGATCTTATTTGCCATAATTTCTTTTTTTCGAACACATTTAATCCCGACTTGCAAATAAATAATCTATTTTCAATTTGGTTTTACGAAAAACTGCAGTTTCTGAATTAAGACCTTTTTGCCTAACGTCAAAGAAATGTCAACAGAATGTGGTAGGAGCATATGCTGGGGAATTCGTAAGTTGTTTCGTAAGGACACGGATATCGAGAGAACAACGGAGTCGAGGAAGCCAACCACGGTTTGACGTCGAAAAGCTACAATCGCAACAGACTGCCAGGAACTTTGCCGATCGAGTCTCCCTGAAACTCTCCGAAAGTTCGACGTCGCCTGCACTAGCAATAGACGAAGTATGGAAACGTTGTCAAAAAGCCATCAGAGAAGCCGCTATTGATGTGCTGGGTTTTAAAACGCCAACAAGAAAAAACCCCTGGTTTGACAAGGAGTGCAGGCAGGCACATGCAGCTCTACGAACAGAGAAGAAGGGAAGAGAACCGGCTTCTCAGGAAGAAAAAGAAAGAGCACGAGAAGCGCGTGATCGAGGAGATGGAGAGGTGTTATGGCAGGAATGATGTCCGAAAGTTTTACCAAAGGGTAAAACTCTTATCGAATGGACATAAAGTTCGGACAGAAGCTTGCCGGGACGAAAATGGACAACTAATAGTAGATTCGCAGTCGATACTGAGAATTTGGAAAAACCATTTCTGCAGACTGTTGAACGGCGATGAGGACACAAATACCGCTGTCAGGCAGAATGTTCCACTCAACACAACGGATGATTATAGAAGAGAATACAGTCCCCCCGACCTAGACGAAGTCAAGATAGCGATATCGAGACTGAAGTCTAATAAAGCTGCTGGTGCAGATAGTCTGCCCGCTGAAATGTTTAAAGCAGCTGGAGATGATCTGGTAGGGCGCATGCACCAGCTCATCTGTAAGATATGGTCGGAGGAAAGCATGCCCGATGAGTGGAATCTCAGTATCGTTTGCCCGATCCACAAGAAAGAAGACCCCTTTGACTGCGTCAACTATCGAGGGATAAGTCTCCTTAACATCGCCTATAAGGTCTTCTCTGCCGTTTTGTGTGAACGCCTGAAACCATTTGTGAACAAACTGATAGGTCCCTATCAGTGTGGTTTCAGGCCCGGGAAGTCCACCATAGATCAAATCTTCTTCTTGAGAAGATCGTACAAAACTCACTGCAAAACACAAGAGGCACGATCTTCCAAAAGTCCATTCAACTGCTAGCTTACGCGGATGACATTGACGTGATTGGGCGAACACAGCGAGCCGTCAATGATGCATTTGCTGGCATTGAAACAGAAGCGGCTAAAATGGGTCTGGCGGTAAACGAGGGCAAAACAAAGTATATGCTGTCATCAAGAAAGGACGCACAACATCGACGACTTGGCCAGAACGTCATCATAGGCAGCTATAACTTTGAGGTAGTAAAGGACTTCGTCTACCTTGGCTCCGCGGTAAACAGTACAAACAACATCAGTACCGAGATCAAACGCAGAATAACTCTTGCCAACCGCTGTTTTTATGGGCTGAAAAGGCAATTGAGTAGTAGAGCCCTCTCTCGGAAGACCAAGCTGACTTTATACAAGACCTTGATCATCCCAGTCCTGCTGTACGGCGCAGAGGCATGGATAATATCTCAGGCGGATGAACAGTCTCTTGGTCTTTTCTAGCCAGGCGTCTACGGATCCAACGCCTAAGATGGCTAGGCCATGTAGAGCGTATGGACAACTTAGCAACTTAGTTACTCTAGAAATGAATGGTTGGACGCTGGTATCCAAGTGAGTCCAAGAGTCTTAATCACCGCTTCATTTTATTCTGGAAGTATCTATAACTTCAGTTTCACAGTGTTCCTTTGAAATACATTGGAGAATTCGAGCACTATTTTCGTAGTTCAATTTGCCCGCTTTTCCGCAGGTCTATTAACAGGGTCTGCACCTGCTGTGCCATTTGTAGATTATTGCTACCTGTGAGAATATCATCCATGTTTGTATCTTGTTCAATAATCGTAGCTCCCATTTGGTGTAGATACTCAATATCTGTCGTAAATACGTACGTGTGGGCTCTAAAACTGGATTCCCCGAGACATGTTAGATTATTTGGGAAAGGTAGCCTCCAACGCCGTCATTGGCCTCAGTTCTTGCGTGTTTGAAGAGTTAGCTTTCTTCAGTGTCCAAAATAGAAAAATAGAAAGTCCTAGGTTTCTGATCCCGAGAGGGCACTCAAAAGCATGCAGCCTTCCCTTATGAAAGATAGTATATCTTTTGTAGTGGAGTTTTTTAATTCCACTGAAGTGAGTACTTTCTTAAGGAAAATACGTTTCCTTAACCCGTGTAGTGCCGGACATTCATATAAAATGTGTTCAGATTTTTCGTCCTCTTCGAGGCCTACATGCCTTGTTCTGGCACAGACTCATTTTGTTAAGGTGGTAATTCTTTCTTATCTAAGCTAAGGATATCCTTGTAGAAATAGGGTCTAATTAATCGTTTGGATTGTCTAAGAACCGACCCATTGGTTCAATGGTCTGGGCTAAGTTTTTTTCTCAGTCGTTAATCAGCGTTGTAGCTGTTGTCCAATTGACACTACAGTACGGTTCAGGACCTATGAATGCAGTTGCCGAACCTGCCCTAGCGAGTTCATCTGCAGATTCGTTTTCTGCAATCAGACTCAACCAAGTTTCACTTTGTTATGTTTGGCGATGGATTGCAGTGCATCGTGAATAACAACAATTCGGAAATGCTAAAATGAGCAGAAAAGCTTAGTTTTCCGTAAGGTGTAAGTGTGTACGAAATATTCATAATTTCTGTTTTGAGTTTTCGTTTTGAAAAGCCTACTTGCTTTTTTCGCTGTGTGTACACATTACACAACGCACTGCCTACTGCAGAAAAATAGCTTAACATTTCATCAAATTTAGCAAATGATTTTCATACTGCTAATGCGAAAAAATTTTTTCATCGTGAGTTAATTTTGCTAATGCTAATCATCCCATCACTGCTCGAATCCCGCTTCACCTCCAATTACAGAATCCATTTTCTATCAGTCTGTGTACCACACTAGATTTCTGGGATCTATTGTTGGAACACCATTGGACCAGTTTTCACGATTCAATAATTCAACATAAAATAACCTGCCGAAACAATGCTGCCTGACTATAATGTCCGGCATTGTACAAAACCTGTTTATTAGGGATTGAGTTGAGTAACCTAAAGTGACCCACTAGGTTGAACTTACATTCTAGCTGTGGTTTAATGGCATAATTTCCAGCTACAGTCTCCATCCTCTCAGTAAAATTTCCCTCTAAATGGATTTTTTCTTCATATTTATTTTGGTACTGACCTCAATTTTCCATACAAAAAGATCGTCCTTTTAAGTGTCCTTTCTTGGATATTGAAGGAGCATTTGACAACACATCTCACGATGCAATTGTTCGAGCTCTGGACAAAAAGGAAGTAAACCACACAGTATCCAAATGGATGTATGAACTCCTGAGCACTAGATCAGCGGCGACTCACACACCGGGAGGCATAATAAAAGTCGACACAACAAGAGGAGCCCACAAGGAGGAGTTCTATCTTCTCTCATGTGGAGCCTTGTTGTAGACGAGCTTCTAGAGATACTGACAAACCATGGTCAGGCATATGCCGATGACACTCGTAGTAATCATAGCCAGAGGAAAAATGGAGGAGGCCCTATGCGATATTATCAAATGGGGGCTAACTTTAACTAAAGAATGGTGCCTGTCGGCTGGGCTAAGCCTAAATCCGGCAAAAACCACCATAGTACCATTCACAAGAAAACGAAAACTGGAACGACTAAAACCAATAAGTCTGTCGGGTACAACACTGACTCCGGTAAAAGAAGTTATATATCTGGGAGTAATCTTGGACAGCAAGCTCATCTGGAAAAAACATACAGAAGAGATAAGAGGCGAGATAGCGACGCGTGCTCTGATGATTTGTCAAAGCTTGGCGGGCAAATCCTGCGGATGCAGTCCAAGTATTCTAAGATGGATGTACATCTCTATTGTTCGACTTACAATAATCTATATTGCAATAGCATGGACCAAGAGAACCAATCTGATCAGCGCGAGGGAGACATTCAGCAAAGTTCAAAGGTTGGCATGCCTCTGTATTACAGGAGCCATGAGAACTTGCCCAACTGCGGCCATGGAGGTGCTACTGGAGCTGACTCCTTTGTATCTAGTGGTAGCAGAGTGTGCGAACAAAACAATCATGAGAATGGCAAAAGAAGGGATAGGTAAAGACAGGTGCATTACATGAGGCAATTCGACGCACTAGTCAAAAAGCTACCACTCCTGGCCATTCCAAAGATGACGTGATTAGGAAATTCAATTTCCGATAGAAATTTACCAGCAAGCTCAGCACCAAAAGGGACTGGAGCAATGAATCCATGGTCCACAGACTGAGCAGCAACACGGTGAAATGGTATACAGACGGATCAAGAACTGATGAAGGAACTGGAGCAGGAGTTTTTGGACCCAGGACAAAATACTTCGAATCCATGGGCAAATATACCAGCATCTTTCAAGCGGAAATTTATGCCATAGACAGATGCGTTCAGATCAATCTTGAAGGGAATTATACCAACTGCGCCATAGCAATAATGTCGGACAGTCGAGCCGCTATTATCAGCATCAGAACCCTTCATTGATCCTGAGCCATTCTGCGCTGTAGGAGACCATCTCCTCAGAGAAGAATTCAGAGAACTAGAAAGAAGGAACCGGATAGCAACCTGGGATAACGCTCGTGGAATGAAGCAGGCCAAGAAACTCCTAGGGCTATATAACCGGAAGAGATTCGAGGCATGCATCAAAATGAACAAAAATAACCTCCGTATCCTAACAGGCTTCCTAACGGGGCACTGTAGACTCAGGGGGCATCTAAAGCAACTAGGGGTATCAGAAGAAGGTCTCTGCAGATTTTGTGGAGATTTTAATGAAATTCCAGAACATATGAGAAAGTACCTAATATCAGAAGAAGAAATCCAATCATTAGAACCATTTCTCATTCTTAGAGAGAATACTCTAGAGCAGATTTCTTCATCTATGCGCAATAGGAGTCCCAATTACCCTCAATACAACTCTGAAAAGAACTTTATTGGAGGGAAACTCGTAATTGTGCTAAGGTATTGAAAGGGGGCACAATAGATCTTAAAGGTTGCTGTGCAATATACCCTCAACCATTATAATAATAATCCTTTAAGTCTAAATCCCTCTAACTCGAACTAATTTTGATATCCCGTGAAAATTCGACTTAGAGGGAGGCCATTGTATCTTCCTCATGAAAATGGGGCAAGTGCGCATGGTGTGAATTCCAGTTAAGTCGTCTGTCCGGGATTAGGTTAGGTGAGATGTGGCTTTTCTGTGTGTGCACCTAGACCAGAGTTGATCCATTGTGCTGCCACATGGTTTGATCGGGATCAAACCAATAAGTTGTCCGAGGGAAACCATTTGGAGCCTATAATAAAGCGTAGTAGATTGTTAATGGGAACCGTACTAAGTTCGCATGGGTCATCGAAAAAGTAGGCCCCTAGATATTGGCGACGAATAGACGCCAGGGCTGGACAGGAGCAGAGAAGGTGTGAGACGCTTTCCACTTCCTCCTCGTCTAGGCAGCTTCTACAGAAATCATTAGCCGAGACACCTAGTCTGTTGGCATGGTTTCCTATGAGGCAGTGTCCTGTGATGACACCGACGATTGTGCTTATATACGATCTGTGAAGAGATATTAAATCCTTAGATCTTTTGGAATATAGCCTAGGCCAGATGATCCTGGAGGTGTGACACGTGGTGCCACTCGCCCATCTATTTCACGAGTTGCCTCTAATGAGAGCAACAATTTACAAGTTGTGAGGGGCATACCCAAGTTACTGTGTTTAGGAAGTAATGGCTGTGAAGTTGCGAACTTGGTAAGTTCATCTGCTTTGCAGTTGCCTGGAATGTCTCTATGTCCTGGCACCCAGCACAGGCAAATATTGAACTGGTCGGCCATCTTGTCTAAAGATGAGCGGCAGTTTATTACAGTCTTGGAGTTCGTAGAGACCAATTCCAGGGCTCTGATGGCTGCCTGTCTGTCAGTGAAAATGCAAATATCACGAGCGGATATTACATTCCATTTGAGCCAAGACAGCGCTTCACTAATCGCCATAATCTCCGCCTGAAACACACTACAGTAGTCAGGTAAGCGAAGGGAGAGACGTATATTTAGTTCATCAGAGAAAACACCACTACCCACCCCCTCCTGGGTTTTAGACCCATCCGTGAAAAAGTGCAGCCTGCAAAAGGTTTGGGATTATCATTCCAGAAGTCTCTATCAGAAATGAGGGTTTCAAAAAGTCTATCAGGGAAGTAAATGGGTGTGGTATGGTCCAGAATTCTCGTGGGGAAGTTAGAAGAACTTAGTATAGTGGAGTGGCCAAATGGATTGTTGGTCCACTGGGAAGAGGCTGTAAGACGGATAGCAGTATTCTTTGCTATTAGTCTGCCAAAAATGTCTATTGGGGATAGGTTAATTATCACGTCCAGTGCATCTGAGGGTGTGGTTCTCAGAGCACCTCCTATGCAGATGCAAGCTTGACGTTGAACTTTCCTATTGGGATTGTAGTGTATGGCATTGTCTAGTATTGGCCACCAGACATGCACTCCATACAACAGAATGGGTCTAACGACGGTTGTGTAGATCCAGTGGATCATGTGAGGTTGGAGACCCCATTTCTTTCCTAATGCTCTTTTACAAATGTAGAGAGCCAGCGTCGCCTTGCGGGTCCTCTCCATTACGTTCGGCTTCCAGTTTAGTCTCTTATCTAGGATGAGCCCCAGATATTTAGCAGACTCTGAGAGTTACAACTGGTGTCATCAATGATAGGGGGGTCGAACGAGGGGATACTATATTTACGTGTGAAGAGGACAATTTCCGTTTTTGAAGTATTAATGCCCAATCCGTTGACTTTGGTCCACGCCGAAAGTTTCGAGATAGTTACAGCAATATCATCCGCATAGGCTATCACCTTGTACCCTGCCTTATCTAGCAACAAAAGTAGTTCATTGACTACGATGTTCCATAGCAGAGGAGATAGAACTCCACCTTGTGGTGTTCCTCTGCTGGCAAGTCTGGTGGCTGTGGTAGAACCCAGCTTCGATATGATAACTCTACTGACAAGCAGTTGGTAAATCAATCTACAGAGTCCCTTGTCCACGCCAAGATTTACCAGTGCATTGATGATAGAGGATGGGCAGACATTGTTGAAAGCTCCCTCGATATCCAGGAAGGCTACCATAGTGAATTCCTTATGGTGAAGGGATTTTTCGATGGAACATACAAGCGAGTGCAGGGCAGTATCTACTGATTTGCCTTTAGTGTATGCATGTTGTGAGGCTGACAATCTAGATGGGTCTATATTGCAGCAAAGATGGATATCTATGAGTCTTTCCAACGCTTTAAGTAGGAAAGAAGATAAACTGATAGGTCTGAAGTCTTTGGGGTTAACATGAGAACTACGACCTGCTTTAGGTAGGAAGACAACCTTCACTTGCCTCCATCTTGTGGGGATGTGAGACAGGCTCAGGCATCCTTTAAGGATAATTTCCAACAATGGAAGAATTAGGTCTAAGTTCAGTTGGAGTTCCGCTGGTATAATACCATCCGGACCAGGGGATTTATACGGTTTGAAGCTGCGAATAGCCCACGCTATTCTACGCTTAGTGGTGAGCTTCACGAGGCTACTAATTGGATAACCAGAGACTATGGAGGAAATGGATTGGTCATCAGAGCAGCTGGGGAAGTGGGTATCAAGTAGAATCTCAAGTGATTCTTTACTGGACGTAGTCCATGTGCCATCTTGCTTCATGTAGTAGCTTGGTATGGCAGAACACGTGGAGAGGATTTTTCTGAGTCTCGAAGTCTCCGAAATATCCTCTATTCTTCCGCAGAACAGCTTCCAGGATTTCCTTTTTGCCGTTTTCATTTTGGATTTGAATAATTTGAGGGATTCTTTATAGGATTCCCAGTGGAGCTCATCCTTGGAGGATTTAGCTTTGTTGAACTTCCTCCAGCTGGCTTTGCGAAGATGTTCAAGTTCACTATTCCACCAGTGTGGCTTGGAGTTGAACTTCCGTGTTTTGAGAGGGCAGGAAGTGTCCATTGCTTCATTAAGGGCAATGGTGAACGAGTTAACTAGCCATTCCAGCTCATTGACATCTGTAGGAGAGGGAGATACTCCCGAAAGGGACTTATCTAAGATACCTTTATAGAGAGACCAGTTAGTTTTCCTATAATTCTTGACTGGGGGTTGCTCGGGGGGATGACCGCTAAGGTCAAATTGGAGATATCTATGGTTACTTATGTAGTTGGAGAAGTTATTTGAGACAAGGGTAATATCAAGTACCTCCTGTCTGTTCTTGGTAACGAAGGTGGTTACATTTCCTGTATTACATACAACTAAATTCTTACTAAGAATAAAGTCTAACAGAGACTCACCTCTTTCGTTGTCATTGGAGCTACCCCATAATTGATGGTGTGCATTGGCATCAAAACCAATTATGAGGAAAGCGTTGCTGGAATCCGCCATAGCGACTATCCTTGTGAGTGTTGTGGATGGGATGGGTCTATCGTAGGCGAGGTATGCTGAAGTCATCCAACACGTAAGCTGACTCAGCTCCAGGCTTACCACCGTGGTATCAGGGTCGCTAAGGTTAGAAATGAGGAATGTGTTAATGGAGCTTTTAAACATAATGCAAGATCTAGGTTTACCTGCATTTTTGGTGTAGAGCAGCTTGTAGCCCGCCGTCCTGAGTCCCAGCACCAGACCTTTCGCGGTCCAGGGCTCCTGGATCAGGACAATGTCCTCCCCATGTCTGGCTAGTTGGATGAGGAGGTTGGCGGAGGCCGCCTTGTAGTGGTGAAGGTTAATCTGTATCACTCGCAGCATTGCGACTGATGACAGATGCCTCCACCACAGTATCATTGGCCTCGTCCGAGTCGGAAGACATAAAGTCTGGTGGACGATACAAGTTGGCGATGAAGAACCGCTCAAACTCCGAGTCTGACGATAGTGAATCATCGTCAATACCCAGGGTATTGAGCGTTGTCGTGAGGACTTCCGCTGATACGTCCGATGGTCCGATGTCAGTAGGGGTAGCACTTGTTTCAGTGGGACAAGTGTCTACCGGTAAGGGGGAGATCTCCGTAATGGGGGCAGATGACTTGCCAGGTACAACTATATCGATAGGGGAGATATCGGCCTTAGGGGCAGATACCCTCTCCGAGTCCTTGTATATTTTGATGGGAACCCTGCTGAAACTATTGTAGATCTTGTACTCGTCTACAGCAAGTTGAACCAAGGAGTCCTCGTTGATGACGATGACCACCGAACGAGTATCCCCCTTGGGCTCCTCCAGCCTGCCGACTTTCCAGTCTCCAGTGTTTAGTTTGGGATTGCCCATCTTGATTAGATCCAAGATGGACGCAGAGTCCGAAGGCTCAGCCGGAAGGCGGATGGGTGCCCTGGGCCTGCTTGGTATCTTGTCTATCGACAAGACCTCCAGGCGAGCCCCTGGCCACACCTCACCCACCATCCCTATAGCCTCGATTAGGAGGTCAATCGACCTTCGGTCCGCACAGGCAAGCAGTTTGACGTGCCCCTGGAACCATCCCCCGTCTTCATAGGTTGGAGCAGGTCCTGGTCGCTCCCTTAAGATAGAGAGAAGGGCAGGGGCCAACTTGACCTCAACCTTCCTCCACTTATCCGCCGAGATGCTCCCGTCTGGATCTGCCGTGTCTACCACGCCAACGAGGGTATGGCTGCTTAGGACATCGCTATACTGCTTGTCTTGTCTGGCAGTACCGGTGTTACTTTTGGTTCTTTTGGGGGCCGGGGCCTGCACCGTTTGCTCCTCCATAGACCTGTCGCGTTTGACCGCGTAAGGTTCAGAGGTTCCCTTGGCGCATGAGAGTCTATTGATGGCCCACTCATAAGACTCTTTTTGTTTATCGTTCCAGCTGTCTTTAAGGAAGGGCGCCAGCTTGTCTAGGATACGAGTGGCTGCGCGCCACTCGCATCCCTAAAGTTGCTGGTACTTGCATCCGTTGAGGACAGATGGTGTTTCCTCGCCTGCTTTGTTGGAGCCGTACCAGAACCTGTCTTAGTGGACAGGTTGCTGGCTTTGGAACCTTTAGCAGGCGCGGTCTTCCGACTGCGGTCCGATAAGGTCCTTGTTGGCCTAGCAGCAGCACGCGCTTGTTTACTCGTGCAGGGTCATTAGGAGCTAATGACGAGCCGTCTGGCAGTGGTTTTAAGGAGTCCGTGTTGGACGAGTGGGGGGAAGTTAACCTCACCGATCCAGATGAAGGGCTGGGATTCGGGAGGGGCGGGGTAGGTTTGCTAGCCTGTTCCCTCACCGGTTCACGAATTGAACCTTCTTCCTCTCTTGGTTTATTATTGTTTTGTGTGTTTTTTGAATTTTTATTATTTGTAGACATTTAAATTTGATTCCCACGAATATCGGAGAAAGGGTGGTCAGCCTACGCAGGGCTCCGTATACGTAGGTAAGGCTAGCTAATCCAGAGGTCGACAGGTATCTGGATGCTCCGTACGCGACTGAGCTATTTGTCTGGGCCCTCAGCCTGGTTGATCATCAGCACGGGTCGCATGACACTTTGATCCAGCCCAGGGGAGTGGGGTAGAAAGGAAAGAAAAGAGGAAAGGAGGGGGTGGGATAGAGCTTGATTACTGAAGGATATGCTTTGCCGCATGTCCGCCGCCATAGCTCACTGGTATCATTAATCCTACTTAAGCCCCAGAACTGCTGCAAGGTGTGTAATCACTCTAGGGCGTGTTGTGCTTACCCCTGATAACAATCGCAAGGTTATCAGCATAACGTATGGTAATGTTGCCAGATCTTTAAAAATCTACTAACAGTTTGTCGACAACTAGTGACCATAGCAAAGGGGACGTCCGAATTTTATAGAGTCCATGCGAGATGTGTTAAAAAAGGCGAGCCTGGGAAGTGCACCTGAACCCACCTCTTCGTTTTCTTTGCAGAATTAAAAAGTTTTCTGACTCTACACCAAAGTTTTGTCAGATGATCATTCCATCAAGGCACTTTACGATTTTTTGCAGTGGTCTGTGGGACACAACTGTCATGATAATCTTTACATTGTTTAATTGGAAGGCTGCTTCATCTCATGGACTCAATAGACGTAAGAACCATCCCTGTTTGTGAGACAACTACGAGTAGTTCCCGATAGCGACCCCATAAAGTGCGTTTGTGATCGTATCTACTAGAAACATTAGTTACAAAATTAAAAGACTTTGTTTTTCTTTTACTTTATTCTTTTTCGAGTGGGCGCCGTGGAGTAGTGGGTAGGTGCGTCGACTCCTACGCTCGAGGTCGTCGGTTCGAATCTCGAAAAAAACATCAAACATTTTTTCACGGCTCCACCTCTTTCGAGTCACTGACAATGCTCAAAGAGTATAACTGTCTAGAAAAAAGCTTCTCAATCTCGCCGTTCGGAGTCGGCATTAAACTGTAGGTCCCCTCCGCTCGTGAGAGAACAATAGCACGCACAACACGAGTGGTTGCTGAGAAGCTAGGCCCAGGTCCACCTCGGACTGTAGCGCCGCCATTATTATTATTATTATTATTATTATTATTATTATTATTATGTACATGAACATGAGTCAGTGCTGGTGCTAGCAATGGACTGTTGCTGAGGCAGTTTTGTCCCCTTTTGGGGGAAAACGAAACGGCATATTAAATTGCTGTTGCACTGGCAGATGAAGGGTCATCTGCGTTGACCTTCTTGTGGGAGACGATCAACTTAACCTGACGAAATCTTTAGCATACCTTGTTGTTGAGTTTGCTCAGGGTCTTCATGAACGCATCGTCGATAGCAAAGGCAAGATGAGGAAGCGAACCTTCTTTCATCCTGTGCATAATCTTCCATGAAGATTCTATCTATCTATCTATCTATTCGTTGCTTTGTGGAAAGAATCCACGAACTATATGTGACTTAGGAAATTATCCCTCTTCCACAAATACAACAACAAATACTTTTGGCCTTAATAGCCTCGAAATTGCCTTTCATCCACTCAGCAGTAGCACTTTTAGAGCAGATGAAAATTAGCCATCTAGAATTGTGTTGAGAACCTGAGAAATGTGGCCACACGCCCCTGTTTCTGAGTTCAATCGATACGTCGCACAGTAGAGCAAAACGGCCTCAAAACTGGAAACAATTCAAAAAATGAAATGAGAAAGATGAAGAAATGATCACTCACTTTAGTCATTTGCCTGCTCTCCCACTCTTTGGTAAGCAATTGAAGTCACAGTTTTATTACCATTGCGAAAGTGATGTGCAAAAGTGAAAAAAAATGTTGGTTTCAAAATATTGTAGTTTTGTTAAAAATTAAGATATAACATTGCCAAGACATGGAATCGAAAGCTTCAGGTGTATAGTTTAATATTCTAATCAGCCGTAAACCATGTATGTGCCTGTTTTTAGTTGTTTTAATTTAAAATGGGAAAGTGTTCTAGAAACTAAAATTTTGTATGTCTTTTCTAAAACCTTAAGCTTAAAGTAGGTTTCCATATCGTTCCACATCGAGATATTTGCATTTCTATATAGTTGAACTTGTTGGCTAGTAGCTTCAAAAGACAGCTGCGCATACTTGCGTCTTTTTTTTAAAAATGTTGATCGACCAAAACCAGGGTTTGCAACACAAATAATGGCAACAATTTTAGTGGCAGTTTCAAGCGGATATGAAATAAACATTGATAAATTCAAAAAATTCGCAATTAATAACGCCAAACACTTTGTAAGCATCTATCCGTGGTTTTTTCTGCCTCCGACTGTGCACAAACTCTTAATCCATGGATCAGATGTAATATCCACTGCTCTTCTTCTTATCAGACAGTTATCTGAAGAAGCTCAGGAGGGGAGAGTAAAGATTTTAAAAAATATCGCGAAAGCTACTCTAGAAAATGTTTCCGGGAGAGGACTAATCAAGATGTTTTTAATTTGATGTTGATTACATCTGATCCACTAATTAAAAGTCTGAGAAAACTAAACAAAAAAAATAAATCATTTCCCAATGATATTTTTAATTTGATTATTTTGTGCAGGTGAAGGTGACGCATCTGCTGGCAAATTTGGGAGCGACGATGATTCCTCATTAGATGAATCAATCTTTTAAATTCGCTGTAAAAACATTGAAACCAATTGAAAAACAACAATTTACACTATATATATTCTTTATTACGTCTTTATATATGTAAATAAGTTAAAAAAAAGTAAAACAATTGTAAATAAAATTGTTCGATTTATGTGTTCTTAAATAAATACTTTAATTCTTAATTAAAACGTAAAAAATAAAAAAAAGTGAAAATGAGTTTATTTACCACTAATAGTTGATATCTAACGATTTCAAAAAGTTTAACTTGTCTAAATCCAGCACAGGAATTGTTTTCAGAGGCCAGTTTGCACAGTGGGGCAAACTGTGCGTCGATGACCGCATCCTGGATGAGAGCTATTTGCTCTATTGTAAGAGTTTTTCAAAGTCAGCTGGGATGATTCCCAGTTTGACAACATTGGCTACCTGACTGGAGGTAGGCGCGTAAAGTGCATGTTTGGCTTTAGCTTTTTTTGTTGCCGGTTTTGATCTCACCTTTTTAAACTGATTTCCAGGCGGAGATTTCGCATATACTAGGGCATTTTCCCCAGTTTCGCCTTTGCGAATAGCGTACACTTTTACTGCTGATTAGAACCACCCAGATTGTTTTATATATCTCAGGAGGTGCTTCAGCTCTCTCGCATAGTAGGTGGCGGACGGACTCTATTTCCTCCTCGTCCCTGCAACTTCTACAGTAGTCTCTATGGGGGATACCTTACCTTCTGGAATGGGTGCCTATCGGACAATGCTCGGTGAGAACTCCCACCACTGTCCGTATATCCTTGCGACTTATGCTGACCATTGATAATGATTTCTTCCTGTTCAACACCGGCCATAGGGCTCTCGTCGTTGACCCAATATCCAGATTCAGCCATCGCTCATTTGCTCTTTCTACGGCTTCGTCCTCTATTTCCTTCCTTAGGAAACTTAACGGCATGTTGACATAAGGTAGTGCTAGTGACTTAAGTGGCGAGAAAAACCGGTCAAATAAATAAAAAAAATTCAGAAAATCTTTCATAAAATATTTATTTATATGTAGTTCTACTAGGATTTCTATTGGCTTATTTTAATTGTTGATATTACAGCATAGTAATAAAAACAAAAAATATTTCATTCGAATAACAAAGGATGAAGATAACTTTTACCTCTCGCCACCTAGCCTAAGGTGCCCCTTGTATATGTTGTTTAGCCAAGGAACAATAGTGTCCTCTGACTTCTGTAGCATAATTGGGCGTATGTTATCTACACCTGGTGCATTGTTTTCTATTGGCACTTCCACACATCCCGGGAATTGGGTACTGAGGAGGCTGTCCAACGTCTCTTTGAATGATTCCGTCCAGCTGCCATCGACCCTTCTCATTGAAGATATTTGCGCCGGTGTAGTAGTTAGAATCCTCCTCTGCCGTGATGTTTACGTTGCTGATTTAATGGATTCGCAGAAACCATTCCAGGAGTTCTTCTTTGCGAATCGTATTTCTTTTTTCAGGAGTTTGACGCTCTCTTTGTAGTTCGTCCATTCAATGACTCCTTCCTTCGCGAGGTTCCATTTTGACCTAGAGCTGCGCCTAAGTTCCGCAATTTTGGCGTTCCACAATGGTGAGCGTTTTTTCGTGCTCGTACTTCATGATGGGCATGGTTCTCCCAAAGACCGGTTTAGCAAGTTGGTGAGGACTTCCACCGCTTTATCGATATCTGACGAAGATGATATGTCTCTGTTAGGCCTTATGCTATACGATCTGTTAACCGTTTTACAGAAGGCCTCCCAATTTGCCTACCGCGTGTTTCTGAATTTACAGCTTTTTTGGCACATGACTATCAACGTCGAAGAGTATCCAGCAGTGATCGGAAACTTTCTTTCCGCTTGCCGTAACAAACATGGGTTCATTACCCCTATTGCAGATGAGCAGATCGGAGCAGACATAAAATCAAAGACAGCCTCCCCATCATTTCTTACCCAGAGTTCTTGGATTAGGGCCAGGTCTAGCTGCTCCTCTTCGAGCAGCAGTCTCAGGTTTTCGGAGGCGACTTTACTTTACTTATCCTTGCATTGGGATCGAGGGGTTTTATGTTTGGAGGAAATTAAGGTCTTCCTGCTTGTCCAAACCCACGTCTGGGACACAGAGTCTTGCCTTCAGCGCCCTGGGGACTTCCTCTAGGAGAAATGCTTGCAGCGCAACTACCCCCAAATATGTAGCCCCCTGTAAGCCGATTTTGCGAACTCATTAGACCACTGGTTTTTGGAGTCCAGTATCAGCACTCCTTTGTGCTACCAGACCTTTCCGTATCATGGAGCGCTCTGGCCGGCAGTCCTGCGAATATAGTCGAAGGTCGCTTTGGCAAGCGCTGCCTCGACTTTCTTACCACATTCGACGGAATACTGACCATTAGGTTTACTGAAATCCTAATCAGCAAACTGCAGCGGATTTCGAGACATCCCGCTATAAGTTACCTTCCGGTCTCTTCCCAGGATTGCCTTCGCTGACCCCGACCTTTCGAATTTTCCTATTGGGTCCTGTTTCGGTTTTTCGCCGTTTGGGGATGTTTGAGGCGTCCTCAGCGGACCTATTTCTCTTACCAGCTAAGGCTTTCCTGTCACTTTTTCTCTCGTTGGGGCGCTTTACTACCCTATTGACCGGCCTGTTGGTAGCTTCACTCCTAGCGGAAGTTTTGCACTTAGAATCCGACCGAAGGCCAGTTTTTCGGCCGAAGCCGAATGTGTATTAAAAAAACTCTGGAATCTACAAAATTATTTTGTTTTTTTTTAGTAGTGAACTATCAAGTGACAACAATTTGGAAAATATTTTGCAAGTTTCTTTCGCATCATTTTTACTGAATTAGCCCCAAATTGAATTTTTAGCTGTTTTTTTATGTTCTTTCTACCTGAAACCAGTACAAATAAATTGTATGCTTTTATACAGAACACTTAATAGTTTATCAACTTGCTAAAGCAAAATCTGTTGATTTTAAGGCTGCAAACAGTAGGACTTTTAAAATACAAAATATCCGACAGTAAAAAAACAAAAAACATACCATTCCTTGCAAGTTTACTTTTACTACTATTGACACACTAGCAAGTTTTGCAAAACCAAACAAACACGACACGACTTTTTCATATATCCTGCAAAGAGAAGTAGGGAAAATATCGTAATTCTATTTTTACAGAAAACTGAAAATTCAACATTCGCCTTCGGCAAAATCTTCGGTCTCATTTGGCCGAAGCCGAATGTTTTGCCGAAGGTGATATTTTTAGCTGAAAGTGGACGAAGCCAAATGTTCGGTCGGACTCTAGTTGCACCCTGTGGATCTTCCGGATGTGGGGTTCACCTTCTTCCCTTGCTTGCATGCCGTCTTCGGTAGCACCTTCCTTGCAGTCGGCGTCCTTGCTAGACCCTTTTAAACAAGCAGGTCTGGGTCTGGTGAGTTCATCCCTGGCGAATGCCTCGTTTGCCCAAGCTAAGGAATTGCTCTACTTCTCGGTGAGGGACGAGGGCTCCTTTGCCTCTAGGATGAGTTTTATGTGCCGCGCTCTGAGGTATTCTCTTTTGCGATGTAGGCCCGCAGAGATCCTTTTTCTGCACGGTGGTCCTTCCGAGGTACTCTCTTTAGGTAAATTGGGTAGTTACTCCTCCAATTTTATAGAAATCTCCTCCATAGCGTTAGCCGTTGAGGCTTCATGCACTAGAGGCGCATCGAGATTGCCAGCGAATAGTGCTTCCGTCTCGAGTGCGCTCTGTGAGGATGTTGACTCCAGCCCTACTCCGTTATAATTATAAGGATACGACTGGACATATTCCTCCAGTTCCTCCAGCTGGTTCGGGACTTGAATAACCACAGCGAGTCTACAGTGATCACTGTCGTACTCGGCCGTCGTTAAGCAGTCCCCTGTGCATCTTTCGCTGTTAAGTATCGTAAGCCTAGCCAGTAAGATAGTATAAGAAACCATTTATTGTATATCTATTTAAAGTATTTTTTCTAGAACACACGATTTTTTAAAGATAAAAATAAAAAAATATCTTGTAAGCCGTCTGTCAAATAGTTAGATAGATTAAAATAGATGCGGCCCGCTTCTGGGATACGATGGCATATCGGTTGCCAGGAAACTTAGCCTGAACTCAATGCTGTTCAGTTCCATTCATTCTCGTTCTCGTATTTTTTTCCGAGCTTATTTTATTTTTATTATATTAATAATTTTCCGAGCTCAAACGAAGGCTATTGAAAAGAGCCTCGAGATTCGAAATTAAATTTATTTCACCTTGGAGAGGGACGCGCGAGTTACATGTAATTGAATGCCTGTACCGGAAAACCGACGGTCATCAAAAATATTTTGTACAGACCAAAATGTCATGACCGAACATCCGTTCACAACGTCAGCGATAATAGTAATTTTGCGTTCCCACTGCAACTTCAGCATTTCAAATGACAGCTAGTGTCAGAATTTGTTATTGATTTCCTGATTGGAAATCAGAAGTGGTTGAACCATTTAGCCTGTTATATTAATTTATAATGAATTTAAGTGCTAATTTGGGCATATTAAATATATTGCTGACTCAATATAGAGGTATGGAGTTCGTGTTGAAACTCAAAGCTCTCAACTAATGCGAAAACAGCTGTTTTTTGTTTATGTCAGCGGGACAAGAACAGAAGCAGGAAAATTATGACTGCGGTGATTTTGCACAAGTGTGCATGTTTGACTGCATATGACTTCTCTCAGTCTTAGAAGTGCGTTCACAGACTTTCAGAGCGAAGGTACGTGATTCGGCTTAGTGCGTGGTGAAGGACAAGTAAAGTAATAATTATAATATTAAAAATCAATTGAGTGCAGTAGCCCAGTGCAATTAGTGTAAGACTCAGGAGTGAGTGGACACGAGTTCAAGCTCCGGTGGGGGACAAGTAAAAATTAGTACGCTTTTTTTTCTAATAATAACATTGAAATAAATAAAAAATATAAAAATAATAAAAACTGTGTCGTCACATCACGTGATGAGTGGGACCGAACGGCCGGAGTTCCCGGTTTCACCCGCGAAAAAAGTGACGGATGACGTTGCGGCAAAGTCACGCCACACGGAATCGCCAGCGGGGACCTCTGTTAGTGGAAAGAGGAGGAGGAGGCTGAAGTCGACTCCTAATGTAGTGAAGCGTCCTTCCCTAGCAGCCACCGCAGGGAAGTTGCCAAAGGTGGTGAGAGGGGAGACGCCGTCAGCCGATACCAGCCCAGCGGCTGATAATGAAATAGAGTACCCATACGTCTCCGACGGTGGGGAAGGGATGTACACGGGGGCGAGTAATAGCTTCGCTTCCCTCGATTCTTCCGAATCGGAAGATGAAGATGAAGATGATGAGATGGAGTGCCTTAACGAAAATATAAGGCGACTCCAACAACAAGTACTGGCAATCAAGGCTAAACAAGAGGCGAGGAGGGAAAGGGAAAAGCAAGTCATACTCCCGTCCTCCCAGCAGCAACCAGCACTACAGCAGCCGCATCAGAAAACACAACAGAAACAGCCGCGTCAACAAACGCAGCAACAAAAAAAGACGCAACCGCAACAACAACAGAAGCCGCAACAGCAATACCAACAGCAGAAGCCGAAAGAGGAGCAACAACAGCAGCAACAACAACAAGAAAAATCAACGAAGCAACAAAGACAACCGGGTAAAGTGAAGAAAGAACGCGTGCCCCCAATAAACACGCATAAGGTAGAGCTGGAGGACACAATTGAACTCTGTAAGTCGGCCATTGGTGATAATTTTATTATTAAGAGGTTTAACGACACTAGACACTCCATCCAGTGTAACACGCTGGAACAATTTAAAAAAATTAAAAACTTATTAAGGGCCTCGACGACGGAGTTCTACTCTTTCACCCCCAAAGGGGAGAGGTTGCAAACAATGCTCCTGAAAGGGTTGAACCCGTCAGCTGATCCAGAGAAGCTCCTTAAGACGCTCCAAGCGAAGAAGTGTGACGGTCTCACTTTCGTAGGGGTCAAGCCGTTCACCACAGTAAAGGCCAAAAGGGAGAATCGGAAACTGCCGTTCTTCTTGGTTCAGCTGTCTCCCGAGAGCAAACTGGAGAATCTAAGGTGTATTAGAGACCTAGATTACCAGGCTGTCACATGGGAGAAATTAAGACGCAGCGAAGGCATTATTCAATACACTGAAGTCGTTGATTAAAACCTCCAAATACTAATTAAAGCAGATTATAGGCTATCGGCCAATTTGCATTGGGGCAACAAGATTCGTGCTATCAAGTCTGATAACCCGAGTATGTTTCCCCAGATTAATAAAATATTTCGGAGGAACGATACCAACGAACTTCCTTGTCTGAAAATCCGTCGGACAACGAACAACGAACGATTACTTACTTCGCCAGGAATTGATCCAATAGCAGCTGCCGATGATAGCGACGCCCGAATCACGACCTCGAGAATAGTGTCCTAAATAACGTTCTAAATAACGCACATTGTCCAGAGCATTGGGAAACAGCCATTGTGCAACTGATTCCCAAAAGGGGAAAAGACACCTCCAACCGGCAAATCTCCGGTCAATAAGTCTCCTTCCGAATATCAGCAAGGTATTCGAAAAAGTGATCAATAGAGCCTTGCTCAAATTAGTTGAGGACAATAGTATAGTTCCGGATAATCAGTTCGGTTTCAAGGTGGGGCATGATATACAATGGAACAAAAGCAAAAAACAGTGCACAGGTGCTCTGCTGGTTGACTTGGAAAAGGCTTTCGATACCGTTTGGCTAGAAGGACTCTTACAAGTCAAACAGTCGGGGCATTAATAAATCACTCCTGTATATATTGCTCAATATGCTAATCGGAAGAAAGTTCGTTGTGAAAAATGGCAATGTAACTTCGGCTGGTACTTTTAAAATAAAAAATGGTCTACAACAAGGTGCGGTTAATTCGCCGGAAATTGAACAATAACTTAGAAAAATCGGAAACCATTCTTTTCAGAATATCGTTGAGTAGGGCCTCAGCAGATACTAAAAAGAATTGGCGAAAGTTCTCAGTTGGACAACACGGACAGCCACTGGTGCGACTTAACTACGACCGAGACGTCACACAGAGCACTGAGGGGCTACTCAGGTTCAGTAGGGCGGTATCCAACCGTGATATAAAAGACGCAGTCAGGCAGCGCACAAAATTTTGGTGGTTAATAGAACCAGCTCCTTCGTCGATCCCTTACAACTCGGGATAGATAAAATGTTGGTCCAAAAGTCAGCCCATTTCCTATCGCCATGGCCGGCGTACACTGTTCAATCTGTGTCCTAGGATTAGATTAGGTTTGTAAGTTAGTATGTACATGTTCTGCGGTAGAATAGAGGATATCTCTGAGACTTCGAGACTCAGGAAAATCCTCTCCACTTGTTCTGCCATACCAAGCTACTATATGAAGATGGCACATGGACTACGTCTAGTAAAGAATCACTTGAGATTCTGCTTGCTACCCACTTCCCCAGCTGCTCTGATGACCAACCCATCTCGCCATGGTTTCTGGTTATCCAATTAGTAGCCTCGTGAAGTTCACCACTAAGCGCAGAATAGCATGGGCTATTCGCAGCTTCAAACCGTATAAATCCCCTGGTCCGGATGGTATTATACCAGCGGAACTCCAACTGAACTTGAACCAAATTCTTCCATTGTTGGAAATTATCCTTAAAGGATGCCTGAGCCTGTCCCACATCCCTATAAGATGGTGGCAAGTGAAGGTTGTCTTCCCACCTAAAGCAGGTCGTAGTTCTCGTGTAAACCCCAAAGACTTAAGACATATTAGCTTATCTTCTTTCCTACTAAAAACTTTGGAAGACTCATAGATATCCATCTTCGCTGCAATATAGACCCATCTAGATTGTCAGCCTTCCAACACGCATACATTAAAGGCAAATCTGTAGATACTGTCCCGCACACGCTTGTATGTTCCATCGAAAAATCCCTTCACCATAAGGAATTCACTATGGTAGCCTTCCTGGACATCGAGGGAGCTTTCAACAATGTATACCCATCCTCTATCATCAATGCACTGGTAAATCTTGGCGTGGACAAGGGACTCTGTAGATTGATTTACCAACTGCTTGTCAGTAGAGTTATCATATCGAAGCTGGGTTCTACCACAGCCACCAGACTTGCCAGCAGAGGAACACCACAAGGTGGAGTTCTATCTCCCCTGCTATGGAACATCGTAGTCAATGAACTACTTTTGTTGCTAGATAAGGCAGGGTACAAGGTTATCACCGCCTATGCGGATGATATTGCTGTAACTATCTCGGGAAAATATCCATCAGTGCTAAGGGACCTCATGCAGCATGCTCTCTCAAAACTTTCGGCGTGGACCAAAGTCAACGGATTGGGCATTAATACTTCAAAAACGGAAATTGTCCTCTTCACACGAAAATATAGTATCCCCTCGTTCGACCCCCCTATCATTGATGGCACCAGTTGTAACTTCTCAGAGTCTGCTAAATATTTGGGGCTCATCCTAGATAAGAGACTAAACTGGAAGCCGAACGTAATGGAGCGGACCCGCAAGGCGACGCTGGGTCTCTACATTTGTAAGAGAGCATTAGGAAAGAAATGGGGTCTCCAACCTCACATGATCCACTGGATCTACACAACCGTCGTTAGACCCATTCTGTTGTATGGAGTGCATGTGTGGTGGCCAATACTAGACAAAGCCATACAGTACAATCTCATTAGGAAAGTTCAACGTCAAGCTTGCACCTGCATAGGAGGTGCTCTGAGAACCACACCCTCAGATGCACTGGACGTGATAATTAACCTATCCCCAATAGACATTTTTGGCAGACTACTAGCAAAGAATACTGCTATCCGTCTTATAGCCTCTTCCCATACTAAGTTCTTTAAACTTCCGCACGAGAATACTGGATGGGTCTAAAACCCGACTACTGTAGTGTGTTTCAGGCGGAGATAATGGCGATAAGTGAAGCGCTGTCTTGGCTCAAATGGAATGTAATATCCGCTCGTGATATTTGCATTTTCACGGACAGCCAGGCAGCCATCAGAGCCCTGGAATTGGTCTCTACGAACTCGAAGACTGTAATAGACTGCCGCTCATCTTTAGACAAGATGGCCGACCAGTTCAATATTTGCCTGTGCTGGGTGCCAGGACATAGAGACATTCCAGGCAACTGCAAAGCAGATGAACTTGCCAAGTTCGATTGACCTCAGTCAAACCATGTGTATGCATACAGTATTAGGCATAGGGTAGGATTAAGATAGTACGTAAGAAGAAAAATAGTTTTAGTTTAGTAGATAATGTAGATTTAAGACAAAAAAAAATTATTAGGCTGACTAAGTTTTTCTAAAATTGTTCTTAGTCTTAAGTATCTTTATTTAATTTCAATTCGAAATGTCAATATTAATACGTCGAAAGAAGAATTTTAAGGAAAAATATATGTAATTTAGAGCGCCCGTATAGAGCCAGTAAGTTAGGATAAGATAATTAGATTAGTTAAGCTAGTTTTAAGCGTTTTTGTCTAGTAAGTAAGACTAATGGGAAAAAAAATAAAAATAAAATGCGTGTGAGTCGAAAAAGAATAAAGTAAAAGAAAAACAAAAGGTCTTTTTAATTATGTGGTAGTTTTTGTACCTGAGTTAGCTTAGGTTCGCTAGACATCAGCACATCAGAATTGTGGGTGTGCAACAAGTTAGAAAGCGTTATTTTTCCTTCGATTCTAATCAGCGAATTTACATTCATTGCTAAAATCTTAAAGGTTCTTGCCGCGCGTGAGTCCATTATATCTGCGTCGTGTTTGTCTCGACAAACAGCTCCGGTTAGATGAGGTATACTCGAGCCGTCTGCTATAATTCGACCATCTGTTTTTGCAAAGCAATCATCTGCGCTTGCATCGACTGGATGGAGGACATTACATCCATCATTGTGGGTACTACCTCAGGTTGCCTGGCTACTGGGACCGGGCAACCTTCGGTGCTGTCTGTTGTGCGGGGTTTCTGTCTGACCCCATTTGGGCGTAGGAGATAGCCGGCGTAACAGTGTTGGCCTGGCTTCTACCCTTTTTTCGTTCCTAATGGCCTTAACACTCTGTCGGAGTTCTTTGATACGCAGACATCCCCGATAGGTAGTTCTCTCTGCAGAGTACGCATTTGAGGAGCGCCTCCGTGCCTCTTGCACTTCGCACATTGAATTACGTGGTCAAATTTGTTTATTCTCTCCAATTTTACAGTATGACCGGCCTACGAAACGAATTTTCTTTAGTCTGTCGATTTTACTGCCGTGGGATACCTGAACAAGGAAGAAAGGTAGTTGCTGCTTCTTCCTCCTCGCTGCCGCAGTGATGAACGGCTTGACTCCTACGAAGCAGGCCTCGTCGCTCTCGACTTGTCGCAGTCCTTGGGTCTGTAAAGGGATTCCTGCCTTGTCCGTGGGTTTTCTCCGTTGGGGGTATACGTATAGAAGTCAATGTTCGACTCCGCTAACATAAAATTTAAAGTCTTCCATTGAAGAACAATAGACAGAATTATTCTAATGCAGAAATCACTCCTTAGAGCCAACTTACATAAGGTGGTGAACTCCTTCGCCTTCAGTCCAAAGACGTTGATATGTGGGCATCGTTAACTTGCCTTAGTTTGTTGTTACTGCTGCTGCTGCGTCTGCTGTTGCTTTTGATGTTGCTGCTGCTGCTGCTGCTGCTGTGGCTTTTGTTGCTTCGGCTGCTGTTGCTTCTGATAATGCTGTTGTTGTTGTTTCTGCTTCTGCTGTAGTTGCTGCAGCCTTTGCGCTTCCTTGAAGGTGGATGACAGCAGCTGTTGCTTATGCTGTTGTTGCTGTTCCGACTACAGCTTTTATTGTTGCGTCGAGCTGGGCTTTTTCTCGTCGAGTTTCTCCAGCTTCTTTTCCTTTATTTCTTCCGCCTCTTCGTTGGAGTCAGAGGTGGCAAGCACTTGGAAGGAGTTCTCGCTCCCCTTGCAGGAGTAGCGGCATTCATTGCCCTCCGATTCGCATTAGAGGCGTTCGAAATCCTTGACGGCTGTTGTTGCTTTTTTTGCCGATTTGCCTTTGTTTGGTGCAGTCGCTTCCTCGTCTGACGTCACTATTGTCGTCCGACCCTTAGTCAAATTCGTTTGCGGCTGCGTCCTCCTTTTCCTCTTCTTTACATCGGTTAGCTGGCGGCTTGTTAGGCTAGCTGCCCGTTCGCTGCCGTCACTGGTTTGATGGTCTGACATCTCAGCCACCGGTGTTTTAAAGTCACCCGTTTTGCTGCTGAGCTCGGGCCGCTCGTCATTATTTATAGTTTTTTTTTTTATTGTTTCTTATACTCAGTGTCTTTGAAATTTATTTTTTAAAAATAAAAAACCTCCCCTCACTGTTGGGAATCGAACCCAGGATCCCACGAGACACTTGCGCAAATAATTGACAGAAATAATTGCCGCCACAAGTGAAAACACAAATAAATAAAAAAAATTGTTTTTTTTTCTGTCAAAAAGCCCGAGTGAGTAGAGAGTAGCTCTACTCCAAACTTTCTGCTCGAACTGACGATATTACGGTCTGTGAAATGTCAACGCCCGACCGCGCTATTCCGACTTGACTAATGATTTACGTGTAATCGCTGTTGCGATTTGGGTATAAGTCTAACATGGACCGATCGGTCGATTGTTTATGATAAGGTTTATGACAATAATTGTAGATTCTTACATATAGTCATTTATCTAGCATGTGATTTTTAATGTTAATATTATCATATTCTAACGTACCTATTCACTTTTGCAGTATTAATCTTTCTTTTTCTATCATATTCCTCATTATTGGACATGAAAAATATTTATATTCTATCTGTTTTTCTGTTTTGCAGACGGAAATTTTAAATGACGATCGTCGCATTACCTCCGCCTTAGACTTATTTTTTATTCAAATGAACGGAGCGAGATTCAAGTACACTGTTACACACTTTCCCTACTTTTTACTTGGTGTTGAAGAAGGTACAGCCATGGAGATCGAGCAGTTTTTAAAAACAAAATTTGGGGGAGATATTGCAAAAATTGAAAAAGTAACTAAAGAAAACCTGGATTTACCTAATCATCTTGCAGGCATTAAACAATTATATCTGAAAGTAATATTTTTTAACCAAAATTCTTTGGCAAAAATACGAAAACAAATACTTATAGTAATTAAGAATAATACAGATCGTATAAGAAAGAATGATAAAATGAACCAATTGTTAACTTGTAATTATTCATCTTTAGAACACGTAACGCTTCATGAAACCGAACCATTGGACAAAATAACGGATATTCGTGAATATGATGTTCCTTATCATGTGCGCGTATCAATAGATTTGAAAATATTTTGTGGTATGTGGTATAGTATTGAAATAAATGGCAATAACAAGTCTTCTCCTGATATTAAACTACTTCCCGAAGTTTTAGAGCGACCTGAACCAGTTGTTTTAGCCTTCGACATTGAAACCACTAAGCTGCCATTAAAATTTCCTGACTCAAGTACAGATCAAATTATGATGATTTCTTATATTATTGATGGACAAGGTTACTTAATAACAAACCGCGAAATAATTTCTGTAGATGTTGAAAACTTTGAATACACACCAAAACCGGAGTTTGAAGGAAATTTTACAGTTTTTAACGAAAAAAATGAAATGAACACTATTCAAAGATTCTTCAATCACATAATGCAGATAAGACCTAATATATTTGTTACTTATAACGGTGATTTCTTTGATTGGCCATTCATTGAAACGAGAGCTCACATACATGGCATAAACATGTCCGATGAAATTGGTGTTTCAAAATCAAAAGATAGTGTATATTTTTGCAGACCAGCAGTTCATATGGATTGTCTTTGTTGGGTGAAAAGAGATTCATATCTACCAGTGGGATCGCAAGGATTAAAGGCAGTGGCGAAGGCAAAGTTGCGATATGATCCAATAGAATTAGATCCAGAAGAAATGTGCAGAATGGCAAAGGAGCAACCCCAAACACTTTCCAATTATTCAGTTTCTGATGCCATTGCTACTTTTTATCTATATACGAAATATGTTCAACCTTTTATATTTGCGTTAAGCACTATTATTCCTATGCAACCAGATGAGATATTACGAAAAGGTTCTGGTACACTTTGTGAAACACTATTGATGGTTGAAGCATACAAAGCAAATATAGTATACCCAAACAAACAGCAAAACGAAACATTAAAACTTACTAATGATGGTCATTTCATAGACACAGAAACATATGTGGGTGGACATGTAGAGGCACTGGAGTGTGGTGTTTATAGGGCAGATATTCCCTGTCGGTTTCGATTAGATCGAAATACTCTAACCAAGTTAGTGGAAGATGTAGATAAAGTCTTAGAACATGCCATAGTAGTTGAAGAAGGAGTTCCAATAGAAAAAGTAAATAATTTTTCACAGATATCCTATGAAATTAAGCTGGCACTTCAAGGATTATATGATATTCCTAATCGAGTAGAACAACCCGTTATTTACCATCTTGATGTGGGTGCAATGTACCCCAACATTATCCTCACAAACCGCTTACAACCATCAGCTGTTGTCTATGATGCCGACTGTGCGGTATGTGATTTCAACTCTGCCAATGCAAAATGTAAACGAGTCATGAAATGGCAATGGAGGGGTGAGACGTTACCAGCAACAAAAAATGAACTTCAGAGAATTAGACAGCAATTGGAAATGGAAAAATTCCCACCATTACAAGTAGGTGGCAGTCAACGGGCGTTTCATGAACTTTCGCAGGAAGATCAAGCTGAATATGAAAAAAAACGTCTTTTGGACTATTGCCGTAAAGTCTACAAGAAGTCAAAGGTAGTAAAATTGGAAGAACGTATTTCCACAATATGTCAAAAAGAGAATAGCTTTTACGTAGATACCGTAAGAGCCTTTCGAGATCGCCGATACGATTATAAAGTCCTAACGAAATTGTCTAAGAAATCTGTATTGGAAGCAATAAAAAAAGGAGATGCAGTTGAAATAAAAGCTGCTAAAAATAAAGAAATTTTATATGATTCATTGCAATTAGCGCACAAATGTATTCTTAATTCATTTTATGGTTATGTAATGCGAAAAGGTGCCCGTTGGCATTCAATGCCTATGGCAGGAATAGTCTGCTTAACGGGTTCGAATATCATAACAAAAGCACGATATATTATTGAACGTATCGGTCGCCCACTTGAATTAGACACGGATGGTATATGGTGTATTTTGCCAGCCTCTTTTCCTCAAGTTTTTACAATCAAATCATCTTACCAAAAAAAGAGTGCATTTAATATATCCTATCCGAATGCTGTCTTAAATGCTATGGTAAAAGACACATTCACTAATAATCAATACCACGAACTTGTAAAAGAGGACGGCAATAATGGGAAACCCGTTTATCAATTACGTTCGGAAAATTCAATATTTTTCGAAGTCGACGGTCCATATTTAGCTATGGTACTTCCTGCTGCCAAAGAAGAGGGGAAGAAACTGAAAAAACGCTATGCTGTTTTTAATTTTGATGGTTCTATGGCTGAACTGAAAGGATTTGAGGTCAAGCGTCGTGGAGAACTTCAACTAATCAAAAATTTTCAAAGTTCCGTATTTGAATCGTTTCTGTCTGGTAGTACTCTTGAAGAATGCTATGCAAATGTAGCAAAGATTGCGAATTATTGGCTAGATGTTTTATACAGTCATGGTCATAATCTCCCTGATAGTGAACTATTTGAACTTATTTCAGAGAATAGATCTATGTCAAGAAAACTTGAAGACTATGGAGCTCAGAAAAGTACATCTATATCAACAGCTAAAAGATTGGCTGAATTTTTAGGAGATCAAATGGTAAAGGATGCTGGCTTAGCTTGCAAATTTGTTATATCAAAAAAACCAGAAGGTTGCCCAGTAACTGAAAGAGCTATTCCGCTAGCTATTTTCCAATGCGAACCCGCTATTAGAAGATGTTACTTAAGTCGTTGGTTGCGAGATACGACAATGGGCGATGCTGATATCAGAGATGTGATTGATTGGAATTATTATATTGAACGCTTAAGTGGAGCAATACAAAAAATTATTACAATTCCGGCTGCTATACAAGGTCTAAATAATCCTGTTCCGAGAGTCTTGCATCCGGATTGGCTACTCAAACGAATACTAACGACGAACGATAAACTGAAACAAAGGCAAATTACCGACATGTTTACAGTTTCAAAGCGATGCGATAGTCTCGATAGCAGAGAAGTTTCAATAAAACAGTTTGGTAGTGATTATGTATGCAAACAAATGAAAACGGGCTGTGGGATGAAACGAAAACAAGACAAATTACAATATAACTGGACAGAATATATAGGATCACCCCCAAAAATTGGAAATAGCAAAGCAGAAATTATAAATTGGATATTATATCAGAAAAAAAAGTGGATTTTTCAATTAGATCAAAAGCGGGAAATTAAAGGAAATATCAAAAGGAAGTGCTATCGCAATTCGATACAACAGAAATCGTCTACTGTCAGCGAATTCTTATATAGATCAAAGTGTTCACTTCTTTCGTATGTTTGGCAGGTGATTCAATTAACTCAATTAGATAATTTTGGACATTTCGTTGTGTGGGCAATCATAGAAAATGAATTACATAAGATAAAATTGAAAATACCTAGAATTTTTTACATAAATCAAAGATCACAAAGTGCTTTGGAAGACCGTTTACACGGCCGGAGAGTATGGTGTTATTTACCACGTGGTACTCATCCTTATAATATTTATCAGTACAAGTTAGATGAGCAAAGCTTCAAATGTAATGGAATAAGCTTAGTCAGCGGAATAACAATGACTGATATTGAAGGAATGTACGAAACAAAAATTTCCCTGGAGTCAAGGTTTTTAATAGAAATGGGTTGCTTATGTAAGATTAAGGAGAACGAAGCGAGCGTTTTATCTAAAACAGAAGAAGCGGTTTCATTTACTTTTTGCCTGGAGCAACTTAAAAGATGCAACGATACAAATAGTTATTTAAATGGTTCGTGGGAAAAACTAAAGAAAATATTCTTATATCAACAACATTCTCTGGGCAAAAGGCAAATATGGGGATTTTTTCTCCCTGCTAGCCAACATGCGACTATTGTAATTTTAGATACGATACGAACAAATCAAATACAGAACATGAATACACTTTACGCTTCTGAGCGAACTGCCTATTTAAAAAAAGTTGGTGCAGAAAATTGTTTGCAACCAGAATACATTTCTTTCGAAATTTTTATGGAAATTGATATTCAACAAGTCTATCGGCATATACAAAGGTGTTTGTCAATTTATAATGATAATAAAAGAGGACCAACAGTGTTATGTACTCAAACATCCATAGATTTCAGCAAATTAAAATCAGCTATGCCGCTAATAATTGAATTTCCTAGCATAAAAATACATATTTCCGACGATGTCTGTACTATGCAGAGTCTCAGCTGGCAACACCAAACTAGCCGTTCGATGATTAGACATTTCCTTAACTTCAATAATGTTATTAATTTAATGTTAAAACAAAGCCAGTATTTAAATATTCCCATTGGTAATTTGCCATCTGATCCTGTACTCACAGGAACAGACATATTTTATGCCCGTTTGCTTCAAAAGAATAACTATATTCTGTGGTGGTCACCAACCAACCGTCCGGATATGGGTGGAAAAGAAGCCGAAGACTACAAGCTTTTGACGGAAGTTAATACGAATGTTCGTGTTACTTACAATAAACCACGCTTTTATTCTGGTATTTGTATTGCATTGACAATACAGAATCTAGCCATAAGTGCTTTATTGCATTCGGATAAAATCTATGACGTAATGAACGGTTGTACTTCGACTATATTCGGCAGCAACGTTCAAACTACTTTGGAGGATTTACTTGTTGCCGGTGGCAGCATGGAAAGTAATAGCAATGAAATTGGGTCAAATAACGCAGACTTTCGTATTCTACGTAGTATGGTTAATGGATGGCTGCGGGAAGTGTCTCTTAATGAAAATGTATTTTCGGACTATCATATTGCCCATTTTTATAGGTGGATACGATCCAGTAAAGCATTGATGTATGACCCAGCTATTTGTAAAGCGCTTACCAGTTTGATGGAAAAAATATTAGTTGGGATTTTAATAGAATTAAAAAGGCTGGGTGTAGTCATCATTTTCGCCGATGTCAATCATATAGTTATAAACACAAAAAAAAAAGTCATTATTGAAGCAATCAATTATGTGGAATTCATAGTCCAGAGCATTCGAAAAAAAGAAATGTATCACAGCGTACAATTATCATTTAAAGAAGGTTGGGATAATTTACTGTGGCTTGATCCTACGAATTATGGTGGTATAAGAGTGACTCTACCATCTTCAGGAAACGTTATTGTTGATTCAGATCGGATGTTTTTGAATAGTACAGAAAATATTCTTGACATACATTTTTCAATAGGATCGCAGATATCAAAGAATAACGAATTTAAGGTTCGGTTTCAAGAATTTGCAGAGATGTTCATACAGTCATTGTTAGGAGGAAAACTCAATGAAATCATTCGCCCCATATCCCAAAAGATATTAGGATTAACTCTTGGGTTGCATAGAAAATATGGTGTGAATGATTCTGCTTCAGTATTGCGATACATCCACGCAACTATGAAAATACTAAATATTAACAATGATAATGAAGAGGATATTATTGTTTTGAGAAGAAATTTACTAAAAATTGTCGGCGTTAATGAATATTGTGAAGATGACACTTTTCTAACAGTGAAAGACTTCATGCTTATCTCTGCGACTTGCAAAGCCTGTAACGAATTCAGAGACATAAATCTATTTTTTGATGAATATCAAAATGTTCGGCTTGGAAAGTAAGTTTTATTGTTCTGTTAAGAGCTTTAGAAATAATCTCTTTTCGGTTTTTTTTTTTACAGGAAAGTCTGGATATGTCACCGGTGTTATGTGGCATATGACAACACAGATATTGAATCTTCCGCCATTGTTGATTTAAATAATAAACTATCGTCTTATATTTTACAAGATATGAAATGTTTTCGCTGCCATGGACTTAAATCGGACAATTACTCCAAGGTTTGCTGCTGCGGTGGGAAATATGCAGCGCTTTTAAAAAAAGATGATCTAAAAAAACAGTTAAGAAAACTGCTACATGTCGCCCAAATTCACCAAATGGATATGTTAAATCATACTTTGCTAGGAATGCTAGATTAAAAATCATAATACTGTCAAAAATTACATTTTAGTGTTGTTTTCATTTTTTTTTAAATACAGTAACATACTGTGATGGACAAAAGTATTCACACAGTGCCACTTTCGAAGTATACGCAGCGCTTAAGCAAAACAAAAATATGCTTTTCCACAGAAGTTTCTACTTCCATTAGGATAATGATCATAAAAATAAGGCGCACAATATACGAATGTGGATCACATACAACATGCACGCTCCCAACTACTACGCTCCAAATACTTCAACTCGAATGGCAAAATATTACGGTTGACTATACAAAACATGACAGGGTGTCATGCGACCCGTGCCCACTGGATGGTTCGCAACCAGGGGGTAATACCGGCTGTGTTCTAACGGAGCCTCTCTGATACCGGGCCACCTTGGAGAGTAACTCTGGCCTTACCGCATTATTGCGAGGCTCTGATGCGACTGACCACATTTTCCTCTGCCACTCATGGGATCAAAATAGATTCGAAACAAAAAAAAAGTATAAAAGGCGTGCTGAATAGGCTGCGGGGGGTTACCGTAGCTGATGCAGTAGGCCGGGTTGAGCATGGGCTCAAAGTTGAACAAAGTGCGAAGCTTGTCGCAAGCTGCGGGGTTAGCGGAAGATCGGTCCAACCCAGCACTAGCCAGAAAGCGAAAACCCCAAGGCAACCGATAGGCGTGAGCATAAAGCGTAAGCGGGAGCCAAGCTCTAGCTTCCCGACCTCCAACTGAGGTGGTGGGGGGAAAAGGGAAAGTGGAGGCTCAAGACTGCGATCCCCAACCAAGGCGACGAGGAATAGGCGCAGGTGTCCACAGATCCCCCCCCCCGGGACAAGCCGGTGGAGTGGATGATCCACTCCGAAATGGGCTCAGTGGTGCTGGAAGTAGGTGGTATCCTCGCTACATCGAAAAGGGTTTCTCACCTAAGGAAGTGAGAAAAAGGCAGAAGAGCACAGGGCTAAGCCAAGCTCGGAACCTACCACCTCAAGTAAAAGGAGCAGTAGCTCCATTTCACCTCCTGTGCCTAATGCACACAAAAGGCAAACGGTAACGTCGAAGCTGGACATGTCGGAGGCGGGATCCTGAAGGCAAGTTGCTGTTTCAAAGAGCTATGCAACTGTTGGAAAAGCAGCGGGAGCTGGCACAAAGCTCACAGGGGCAGCGATAGCCGAGAGGGTAGCAGTTCTCTCTTGCAATTATCCAAGGGAGATGCTGTGTGCTGAAGACCGGAAAGGCCTAGAAGATGCCCTTGTATCTGAAATGGCCCTGGGATGGGAGCACAAGCTCAAATTTCAGGGCATTCATTTCAGGCATGGGATGCTACTAGTCGACTGCGAAACTCCACAGACGGCGGTATGGCTAAAACTGGTAGCACGCAAACTTGGTAATTGAAAGGGAGTGGGCCTGACCACAAAAAGTGGGAAGGAGATACCACGTATCCATTAATGGAATGGATACGTTGATACGTACCATTTATTTCCCCAAAAGCGCTGGACAGGAGCACAAACCAACACTAGCTCTCCTCGAAGCGCAAGACGAGGGAATAAATGTAAGACAGTGGAAGGTTGCGTATGGTCGAAACGAGGGAACCGGGCAGGTACTGGGCCTCGGAGTAGACGAACAGTCCTTTGACGTTATAAGACGTCAGAACAATTCCCTGAGTTACAGGTTCGGCAGAGTTGCAGTGTATGGACTCAAAAGGTCGGAGGAGGAGATGAGTCAGTTGACCACTCCAAACCCAACTTCGGAGAGGACAGAACCTGCAGAGGAGAAATCAGATGTCCCTGTCGGAAGACTCGTTCTCTGATAGGGAATACGCTACAAGAGACCTTGTGCCCATTAGGGTAACCCCCAATAGGGGGGGGGGGAGGCGAACCTTCGTCCTGGCATCGGGGTACTGTGCTGGGGATGGGCCGGCAGTACCAGCAGCAGTACAAAAATTGGTCGAATACTGCAACAGGCAGCAAATGCCGCTTCTGATTGGGTGTGATGCCAATGCCCACAATGCCATCTGGGGGAGCACCAACACAAATGACAGAGGTAAGTGCTTATTACAATTTATCTTAAGTTCTTCACTCTCCATCTTTAATGTTGGGAATGTTCCCAAGTTTGTCACGAGAGCCAGAAAGAAGGTATTAGATATTACCATAGGTAGCCATAGTCTTATCGGACTTGTTAGGGACTGGAAAGTGTCTAGCGAACCATCTATGTCGGACCATAGAATTATACGGTTCGATCTGGACGATACGGGCATAGCAAGTAAGACTGTAAGAAATCCGAGGAAAACTGACTGGGATCTCTTTGAATCGTTGCTAGGATCTAATCTGGAGCACCTTGACATCAGAAGAGCTCCATCTTACTTTCTAGAGCTAGAACATCTTGTAGAGAGCACAACAAAAGCTATCACAACAACATTCGAAGCAAGCTGCCCAATAAGCGGGGATTTCAAGGGAAAGGGAGTGCCATGGTGGAGCAATAAGCTATCCAGCCTCCGGTCCAAAGTACACAAGCTGTGCAACGCAGCCAAGCGTACAGGAGACTGGCAAAGCTACAAACAGGCACTCACCACCTACAACTCAAAAGAAAAGCTTTAGGTAATTCTGCGAGACAATCACTCGTACCCCTGCTGCGGCCAGGCCCCACAAAGCGCTACCAAAAACGGGGGAGATACAGATATCTCTTAGAAAACCTGACGGCAGATACACCGAAAGTGAAGAACAGAGGGCAAGACTTCTATTGGAAACCCACTTTCCGGGCAGTCGTCAACACACAGAAGGGTTTGAAAACAATCTGCCAATACCAAGGGATGAAGACTGGAGAGTCGCAAGAGAGATCTTCTCCAAAGGGCGACTGGAATGGGCAATTAACTCGTTTCAGCCCTTCAAATCCCCAGGTGTGGATGGAATCACGCCAGTCCTACTTCAAAAAGGGCAAGGCAAACTAATACCATTTCTATTAAAGATATTAAGAAGTAGTCTAGCACTGGGATACATACTAAACCAGTGGAGACGGGCAAAGGTCTCCTCCACAAGGAGGTGTTCTATCTCCTCATGTGGAGCCTAGTTGTAGACGAGCTTCTAGAGAGACTAACTAACCATGGCATCAGATGTCAGGCATATGCCGATGACATAGTAATCATAGCCAAAGGAAAAATGGAGGAGACCCTATGCAATATTATCAAATGGGGGCTAACTTTAACTAAAGAATGGTGCCTGTCGGCTGGGCTAAGCCTAAATCCGGCAAAAACCACCATAGTACCTTTCACAAGAAAACGAAAACTGGAACGACTAAAACCAATAAGTCTGTCGGGTACAACACTGACTCCGGTAAAAGAAGTTAAATATCTGGGAGTAATCTTGGACAGCAAGCTCATCTGGAAAAAACATACAGAAGAGATAAGAGGCGAGATAGCGACGCGTGCTCTGATGATTTGTCAAAGCTTGGCGGGCAAATCCTGCGGATGCAGTCCAAGTATTCTAAGATGGATGTACATCTCTATTGTTCGACTTACAATAATCTATATTGCAATAGCATGGACCAAGAGAACCAATCTGATCAGCGCGAGGGAGACATTCAGCAAAGTTCAAAGGTTGACATGCCTCTGTATTACAGGAGCCATGAGAACTTGCCCAACTGCGGCCATGGAGGTGCTACTGGAGCTGACTCCTTTGTATCTAGTGGTAGCAGAGTGTGCGAACAAAACAATCATGAGAATGGCAAAAGAAGGGATAGGTAAAGACAGGTGCATTACATGAGGCAATTCGACGCACTAGTCAAAAAGCTACCACTCCTGGCCATTCCAAAGATGACGTGATTAGGAAATTCAATTTCCGATAGAAATTTACCAGCAAGCTCAGCACCAAAAGGGACTGGAGCAATGAATCCATGGTCCACAGACTGAGCAGCAACACGGTGAAATGGTATACAGACGGATCAAGAACTGATGAAGGAACTGGAGCAGGAGTTTTTGGACCCAGGACAAAATACTTCGAATCCATGGGCAAATATACCAGCATCTTTCAAGCGGAAATTTATGCCATAGACAGATGCGTTCAGATCAATCTTGAAGGGAATTATACCAACTGCGCCATAGCAATAATGTCGGACAGTCGAGCCGCTATTATGGCACTGGACTCCTACACCATCAAATCCAAACTTGTATGGGAATGCTTGCAAAAGCTCAAAGAATTGAGTAGGAGAAACCGAGTAAAACTCTGCTGGATAGCTGACCATACGGGGATAGAAGGCAACGAAATGGCCGACTCCCTGGCAAGAAAAGGAGCATCAGAACCCTTCATAGGCCCTGAACCATTCTGCGCTGTAGGAGACCGTCTCCTCAGAGAAGAATTCAGGGAACAAGAAAGAAGGAATCGGAAAGAAACCTGGAATAACGCTCGTGGAATGAAGCAGGCCAAGAAACTCCTAGGGCTATATAACCGGAAGAGATTCGAGGCATGCATCAAAGTGAGCAAGAATAACCTCCGCATCCTAACAGGCTTCCTAACGGGGCACTGTAGACTCAGGGCGTATCTAAGGAAACTAGGGGTATCAGAAGACGGTCTCTGCAGATTTTGTGGAGAATTTAATTAAATCCCAGAACATATACATTTGAGGCACTAGCCCACAAAAGAAAAAGAAGTCTGGGCAAGTACCTACTATCAGAAGAAGAAATGCAATCACTAGAACCATCTCTCATTCTCAGATTCATGAAGGAAACTGGAGCTGGAAACTGGAGTACTCTAGAGCAGATTTCTTCACCTATGCGCAATAGGAGTCCCAATTACCCTCAATACAACTCTGAAAAGAACTTTATTTGAGGGGAACTCGTAATTGTGCTAAGGTATTGAAAGGGGGCACAATAAATCTTAAAGGTCGCAGTGAAATATACCCTCAACCATAATAATACAAAGATATTCAATGCCGAATAGGTAAAAAGCTGTTATAAAGCAAAAATAGCACATAGAAAATAAAAAACCTGCACTGATATTAATAATTTATTAATAGTGGACTGTATAGTTGCACGAACTGCTCTGTATGATGCTCTGACCAGAAGTGAAGTGATGTCTGCCCGCCGTCATCGTGTCAGCTCTCAATATTGCCCATCGAGACGACTTCTCGGTCGCAACCACCGCTATCCAGCGTACTATAGAATTGGGTGTGGTTTACGCTAACGAACATGCCCCTATTTCCCGGTCACAATCACCGCTATTCAACGCACTATCAAATGGGGTGTGGTTTGCGAACGTGTGCCCTGACTAGTGATGGGCAACTTTTTTCTTATCCACCCGGTGGGTATTTATGAGAGGGTAAATACCGGGTAAATCATATTTACCCATCCAGATCAGGGTAGCATTTATTTATTTTTGTCTATTGACGACCTGAAGTACTTCTGGCGGAATTGTTTGTCCCTACCGAGGTCTAAAGAATTCTGACAGTTCAGCGGCGGGAACAAATTTATTTTGAAACTTGAAATCCGGTGGAGAAATAAATTTTTAAAAGCTAACATAAAATTGTTAGTTTCAAATACAATTTATTATGGAATGTCGAGTAAAAATATATTGCTTTTGGTATTGTTGGTTGTGAAGTGTTTAGAAGTGATAAGTTATACACAATTGTGCCTTGAAAAATGCAAGATAAACACGTGTGTTCGACGAAATTTTATATGTTTTTCATGTTCAATTGAATTTTAAGTGACTAGTACATAATGCAAACTGTGTTTGTTGATCAATTAAATAAACAAATGCTGTATTAAAGAAAAAAAACAACAATTTCTTCTTGCCACAAGTGCAATTTTCACATTTTCCAAAGCACTATTATACTTGAACTGTCTCTTAACAACCACTTCAATCCAGACTTAGGTATATGCTTTCGACATTAAAACATTTACTGTAGTTACTCGTAAAAGCATTCATTTTCTAATAGATAATATCGCTTTAAATCACGACCGAATTGAAAGATTCTATGGAAATTTGTTCCTACTTACGATCTGTCAGAATTCTATAGACTTTGGCAGGGACAAAAAATGCCGCTACGTGGTGCTGTGCCTCAATGACTTCTCGTCAATTACGGTCGATGTCTTAGTAGTTAAAGTCTTGCTGACTTGATATTTGAAAGCCAAACACACGACAGTTACATTTTAAGATGTTTTATCAATCCATTTATTTATATTTTCATACCTGAGCGATGTTGTAATGACAAGCTCAGATAATGCAGTGATTTGAGTCTTATTATTAAGACGTCGGTTTACTTCGATTCTAGGGAGATCGTAGTTGATCAAATGTGCATAGTGTCACATGTAGAATGAGTATTCATTGCAAAAAGATATGATTATGTGGGTGGTTGGATCGCTGACATCCGTGATTACTACTTATCTTGTGCGTAGCATGAATTTGTCCAGAGATGAAATAATGTATTGTTGAGGTGCAAATGCATTGCATATTGGATATTGGATTAAATTGTATGAACGTACAGTATTTCAAAGAAATTAAGTACAACTCGATGGTGGTGTTTGCAGCTGTAGCCGCCTAGGAAGTTGCGTCGTTATAAGTATAAGTATAAGATGATAGGAACTTTTTTTTTATTTACTTTTTTATTACATCCGACATGTCATAAATGAGTGGAAATGAGTTATAAACTTCCGTACTAATTACAATTGCAATTGATCTTATCTTGGTTTTATGGTGGTGTTATAAAATGATATCCAGTCTACTTTTCGAAATGTATAAAAAAATCAGAAATCTGTAGTTACCCAGCTATTATTATAAAAGGCGAAGTGTTTAAACTTCAGTTGTTTTTTAGCGTCAGCATATTTAAGTATATTGAAGCTTTTGGTGCAGTGTTCTTTTTAGTAAATTAATTTTATTCTTTATACAAAATGGGAAGAAATAAGAGTGCTGTGTGGAAATATTTTGATAGAGTGGATAACATGACTAGATGCAAATTTTGCGCCAAGGCGTACTATCCTAATGTAAATTAAACAACAAAGCATTTGATAAATTGTTTTAAGTGCCCGGCTGACATTAAAGCAGATTTAAATAGTGAACATTGTGGACACTGTCTCGCGAAATGTGTTCAAAAAGATCCAACATTTTCTGTGATACACCTCAAACACTAGATAATGATCAATCAAACCTGAAATCTGGAGATCCATCTAAGGCATTATCAACTGCGGAAAACGTAAACATTTTTTACTAAAAGTAATTATGGAAATAAAAATGTAAGTAAAGTTGCAGCACGCATTTTATCAGCAACAGGACGTTCTCTTAGGACTTTCATTTGGATTCATAACAAGAAAAGACATCGCCTTACAACTACTTATCCCATAATTGGAATATTGAGTTGCACACACAAATGAAACAGAGAAATACATCTGAGAAAGGAGAACACGAATTGGGTTCTAGTATTAGTATATCTGGGACAATGGAAACAACAAATGAACCAAGTTGTAGTTATAATGAATACCTAGCACATAGAAATCCATTGAATCAGTAGAATTCATATCTTCAGATAAGAATTTTCTAATACCGTCTGATTCCAGCGCCTCAGATTATAGTGCAGATGCGTTCAGATCAATCTTGAAGGGAATTATACCAACTGCGCCATAGCAATAATGTCGGACAGTCGAGCCGCTATTATGGCACTGGACTCCTACACCATCAAATCCAAACTTGTATGGGAATGCTTGCAAAAGCTCAAAGAATTGAGTAGGAGAAACCGAGTAAAACTCTGCTGGATAGCTGACCATACGGGGATAGAAGGCAACGAAATGGCCGACTCCCTGGCAAGAAAAGGAGCATCAGAACCCTTCATAGGCCCTGAACCATTCTGCGCTGTAGGAGACCGTCTCCTCAGAGAAGAATTCAGGGAACAAGAAAGAAGGAATCGGAAAGAAACCTGGAATAACGCTCGTGGAATGAAGCAGGCCAAGAAACTCCTAGGGCTATATAACCGGAAGAGATTCGAGGCATGCATCAAAGTGAGCAAGAATAACCTCCGCATCCTAACAGGCTTCCTAACGGGGCACTGTAGACTCAGGGCGTATCTAAGGAAACTAGGGGTATCAGAAGACGGTCTCTGCAGATTTTGTGGAGAATTTAATTAAATCCCAGAACATATACATTTGAGGCACTAGCCCACAAAAGAAAAAGAAGTCTGGGCAAGTACCTACTATCAGAAGAAGAAATGCAATCACTAGAACCATCTCTCATTCTCAGATTCATGAAGGAAACTGGAGCTGGAAACTGGAGTACTCTAGAGCAGATTTCTTCACCTATGCGCAATAGGAGTCCCAATTACCCTCAATACAACTCTGAAAAGAACTTTATTTGAGGGGAACTCGTAATTGTGCTAAGGTATTGAAAGGGGGCACAATAAATCTTAAAGGTCGCAGTGAAATATACCCTCAACCATAATAATACAAAGATATTCAATGCCGAATAGGTAAAAAGCTGTTATAAAGCAAAAATAGCACATAGAAAATAAAAAACCTGCACTGATATTAATAATTTATTAATAGTGGACTGTATAGTTGCACGAACTGCTCTGTATGATGCTCTGACCAGAAGTGAAGTGATGTCTGCCCGCCGTCATCGTGTCAGCTCTCAATATTGCCCATCGAGACGACTTCTCGGTCGCAACCACCGCTATCCAGCGTACTATAGAATTGGGTGTGGTTTACGCTAACGAACATGCCCCTATTTCCCGGTCACAATCACCGCTATTCAACGCACTATCAAATGGGGTGTGGTTTGCGAACGTGTGCCCTGACTAGTGATGGGCAACTTTTTTCTTATCCACCCGGTGGGTATTTATGAGAGGGTAAATACCGGGTAAATCATATTTACCCATCCAGATCAGGGTAGCATTTATTTATTTTTGTCTATTGACGACCTGAAGTACTTCTGGCGGAATTGTTTGTCCCTACCGAGGTCTAAAGAATTCTGACAGTTCAGCGGCGGGAACAAATTTATTTTGAAACTTGAAATCCGGTGGAGAAATAAATTTTTAAAAGCTAACATAAAATTGTTAGTTTCAAATACAATTTATTATGGAATGTCGAGTAAAAATATATTGCTTTTGGTATTGTTGGTTGTGAAGTGTTTAGAAGTGATAAGTTATACACAATTGTGCCTTGAAAAATGCAAGATAAACACGTGTGTTCGACGAAATTTTATATGTTTTTCATGTTCAATTGAATTTTAAGTGACTAGTACATAATGCAAACTGTGTTTGTTGATCAATTAAATAAACAAATGCTGTATTAAAGAAAAAAACAACAATTTCTTCTTGCCACAAGTGCAATTTTCACATTTTCCAAAGCACTATTATACTTGAACTGTCTCTTAACAACCACTTCAATCCAGACTTAGGTATATGCTTTCGACATTAAAACATTTACTGTAGTTACTCGTAAAAGCATTCATTTTCTAATAGATAATATCGCTTTAAATCACGACCGAATTGAAAGATTCTATGGAAATTTGTTCCTACTTACAATCTGTCAGAATTCTATAGACTTTGGCAGGGACAAAAAATGCCGCTACGTGGTGCTGTGCCTCAATGACTTCTCGTCAATTACGGTCGATGTCTTAGTAGTTAAAGTCTTGCTGACTTGATATTTGAAAGCCAAACACACGACAGTTACATTTTAAGATGTTTTATCAATCCATTTATTTATATTTTCATACCTGAGCGATGTTGTAATGACAAGCTCAGATAATGCAGTGATTTGAGTCTTATTATTAAGACGTCGGTTTACTTCGATTCTAGGGAGATCGTAGTTGATCAAATGTGCATAGTGTCACATGTAGAATGAGTATTCATTGCAAAAAGATATGATTATGTGGGTGGTTGGATCGCTGACATCCGTGATTACTACTTATCTTGTGCGTAGCATGAATTTGTCCAGAGATGAAATAATGTATTGTTGAGGTGCAAATGCATTGCATATTGGATATTGGATTAAATTGTATGAACGTACAGTATTTCAAAGAAATTAAGTACAACTCGATGGTGGTGTTTGCAGCTGTAGCCGCCTAGGAAGTTGCGTCGTTATAAGTATAAGTATAAGATGATAGGAACTTTTTTTTTATTTACTTTTTTATTACATCCGACATGTCATAAATGAGTGGAAATGAGTTATAAACTTCCGTACTAATTACAATTGCAATTGATCTTATCTTGGTTTTATGGTGGTGTTATAAAATGATATCCAGTCTACTTTTCGAAATGTATAAAAAAATCAGAAATCTGTAGTTACCCAGCTATTATTATAAAAGGCGAAGTGTTTAAACTTCAGTTGTTTTTTAGCGTCAGCATATTTAAGTATATTGAAGCTTTTGGTGCAGTGTTCTTTTTAGTAAATTAATTTTATTCTTTATACAAAATGGGAAGAAATAAGAGTGCTGTGTGGAAATATTTTGATAGAGTGGATAACATGACTAGATGCAAATTTTGCGCCAAGGCGTACTATCCTAATGTAAATTAAACAACAAAGCATTTGATAAATTGTTTTAAGTGCCCGGCTGACATTAAAGCAGATTTAAATAGTGAACATTGTGGACACTGTCTCGCGAAATGTGTTCAAAAAGATCCAACATTTTCTGTGATACACCTCAAACACTAGATAATGATCAATCAAACCTGAAATCTGGAGATCCATCTAAGGCATTATCAACTGCGGAAAACGTAAACATTTTTTACTAAAAGTAATTATGGAAATAAAAATGTAAGTAAAGTTGCAGCACGCATTTTATCAGCAACAGGACGTTCTCTTAGGACTTTCATTTGGATTCATAACAAGAAAAGACATCGCCTTACAACTACTTATCCCATAATTGGAATATTGAGTTGCACACACAAATGAAACAGAGAAATACATCTGAGAAAGGAGAACACGAATTGGGTTCTAGTATTAGTATATCTGGGACAATGGAAACAACAAATGAACCAAGTTGTAGTTATAATGAATACCTAGCACATAGAAATCCATTGAATCAGTAGAATTCATATCTTCAGATAAGAATTTTCTAATACCGTCTGATTCCAGCGCCTCAGATTATAGTGCAGATGCGTTCAGATCAATCTTGAAGGGAATTATACCAACTGCGCCATAGCAATAATGTCGGACAGTCGAGCCGCTATTATGGCACTGGACTCCTACACCATCAAATCCAAACTTGTATGGGAATGCTTGCAAAAGCTCAAAGAATTGAGTAGGAGAAACCGAGTAAAACTCTGCTGGATAGCTGACCATACGGGGATAGAAGGCAACGAAATGGCCGACTCCCTGGCAAGAAAAGGAGCATCAGAACCCTTCATAGGCCCTGAACCATTCTGCGCTGTAGGAGACCGTCTCCTCAGAGAAGAATTCAGGGAACAAGAAAGAAGGAATCGGAAAGAAACCTGGAATAACGCTCGTGGAATGAAGCAGGCCAAGAAACTCCTAGGGCTATATAACCGGAAGAGATTCGAGGCATGCATCAAAGTGAGCAAGAATAACCTCCGCATCCTAACAGGCTTCCTAACGGGGCACTGTAGACTCAGGGCGTATCTAAGGAAACTAGGGGTATCAGAAGACGGTCTCTGCAGATTTTGTGGAGAATTTAATTAAATCCCAGAACATATACATTTGAGGCACTAGCCCACAAAAGAAAAAGAAGTCTGGGCAAGTACCTACTATCAGAAGAAGAAATGCAATCACTAGAACCATCTCTCATTCTCAGATTCATGAAGGAAACTGGAGCTGGAAACTGGAGTACTCTAGAGCAGATTTCTTCACCTATGCGCAATAGGAGTCCCAATTACCCTCAATACAACTCTGAAAAGAACTTTATTTGAGGGGAACTCGTAATTGTGCTAAGGTATTGAAAGGGGGCACAATAAATCTTAAAGGTCGCAGTGAAATATACCCTCAACCATAATAATACAAAGATATTCAATGCCGAATAGGTAAAAAGCTGTTATAAAGCAAAAATAGCACATAGAAAATAAAAAACCTGCACTGATATTAATAATTTATTAATAGTGGACTGTATAGTTGCACGAACTGCTCTGTATGATGCTCTGACCAGAAGTGAAGTGATGTCTGCCCGCCGTCATCGTGTCAGCTCTCAATATTGCCCATCGAGACGACTTCTCGGTCGCAACCACCGCTATCCAGCGTACTATAGAATTGGGTGTGGTTTACGCTAACGAACATGCCCCTATTTCCCGGTCACAATCACCGCTATTCAACGCACTATCAAATGGGGTGTGGTTTGCGAACGTGTGCCCTGACTAGTGATGGGCAACTTTTTTCTTATCCACCCGGTGGGTATTTATGAGAGGGTAAATACCGGGTAAATCATATTTACCCATCCAGATCAGGGTAGCATTTATTTATTTTTGTCTATTGACGACCTGAAGTACTTCTGGCGGAATTGTTTGTCCCTACCGAGGTCTAAAGAATTCTGACAGTTCAGCGGCGGGAACAAATTTATTTTGAAACTTGAAATCCGGTGGAGAAATAAATTTTTAAAAGCTAACATAAAATTGTTAGTTTCAAATACAATTTATTATGGAATGTCGAGTAAAAATATATTGCTTTTGGTATTGTTGGTTGTGAAGTGTTTAGAAGTGATAAGTTATACACAATTGTGCCTTGAAAAATGCAAGATAAACACGTGTGTTCGACGAAATTTTATATGTTTTTCATGTTCAATTGAATTTTAAGTGACTAGTACATAATGCAAACTGTGTTTGTTGATCAATTAAATAAACAAATGCTGTATTAAAGAAAAAAACAACAATTTCTTCTTGCCACAAGTGCAATTTTCACATTTTCCAAAGCACTATTATACTTGAACTGTCTCTTAACAACCACTTCAATCCAGACTTAGGTATATGCTTTCGACATTAAAACATTTACTGTAGTTACTCGTAAAAGCATTCATTTTCTAATAGATAATATCGCTTTAAATCACGACCGAATTGAAAGATTCTATGGAAATTTGTTCCTACTTACGATCTGTCAGAATTCTATAGACTTTGGCAGGGACAAAAAATGCCGCTACGTGGTGCTGTGCCTCAATGACTTCTCGTCAATTACGGTCGATGTCTTAGTAGTTAAAGTCTTGCTGACTTGATATTTGAAAGCCAAACACACGACAGTTACATTTTAAGATGTTTTATCAATCCATTTATTTATATTTTCATACCTGAGCGATGTTGTAATGACAAGCTCAGATAATGCAGTGATTTGAGTCTTATTATTAAGACGTCGGTTTACTTCGATTCTAGGGAGATCGTAGTTGATCAAATGTGCATAGTGTCACATGTAGAATGAGTATTCATTGCAAAAAGATATGATTATGTGGGTGGTTGGATCGCTGACATCCGTGATTACTACTTATCTTGTGCGTAGCATGAATTTGTCCAGAGATGAAATAATGTATTGTTGAGGTGCAAATGCATTGCATATTGGATATTGGATTAAATTGTATGAACGTACAGTATTTCAAAGAAATTAAGTACAACTCGATGGTGGTGTTTGCAGCTGTAGCCGCCTAGGAAGTTGCGTCGTTATAAGTATAAGTATAAGATGATAGGAACTTTTTTTTTATTTACTTTTTTATTACATCCGACATGTCATAAATGAGTGGAAATGAGTTATAAACTTCCGTACTAATTACAATTGCAATTGATCTTATCTTGGTTTTATGGTGGTGTTATAAAATGATATCCAGTCTACTTTTCGAAATGTATAAAAAAATCAGAAATCTGTAGTTACCCAGCTATTATTATAAAAGGCGAAGTGTTTAAACTTCAGTTGTTTTTTAGCGTCAGCATATTTAAGTATATTGAAGCTTTTGGTGCAGTGTTCTTTTTAGTAAATTAATTTTATTCTTTATACAAAATGGGAAGAAATAAGAGTGCTGTGTGGAAATATTTTGATAGAGTGGATAACATGACTAGATGCAAATTTTGCGCCAAGGCGTACTATCCTAATGTAAATTAAACAACAAAGCATTTGATAAATTGTTTTAAGTGCCCGGCTGACATTAAAGCAGATTTAAATAGTGAACATTGTGGACACTGTCTCGCGAAATGTGTTCAAAAAGATCCAACATTTTCTGTGATACACCTCAAACACTAGATAATGATCAATCAAACCTGAAATCTGGAGATCCATCTAAGGCATTATCAACTGCGGAAAACGTAAACATTTTTTACTAAAAGTAATTATGGAAATAAAAATGTAAGTAAAGTTGCAGCACGCATTTTATCAGCAACAGGACGTTCTCTTAGGACTTTCATTTGGATTCATAACAAGAAAAGACATCGCCTTACAACTACTTATCCCATAATTGGAATATTGAGTTGCACACACAAATGAAACAGAGAAATACATCTGAGAAAGGAGAACACGAATTGGGTTCTAGTATTAGTATATCTGGGACAATGGAAACAACAAATGAACCAAGTTGTAGTTATAATGAATACCTAGTACATAGAAATCCATTGAATCAGTAGAATTCATATCTTCAGATAAGAATTTTCTAATACCGTCTGATTCCAGCGCCTCAGATTATAGTGCAGTGTAAACGTACTATTAGCTTATGTTCAAAAAACATCTTGTTAAAATTATGTAATTTGTAATAAAGTAAAAAAACATATACCCCATGAACACATGTCTGCAACAACTTCCCAATCAAAATAAATACCCACATACCCATTTGGGTAAATACCCTTGGTACCCTCAAATGGTAAATACCGGGTATTTTCCCATCACTAGCCCTGACGATGATGATCCTATTTCTCGGTCACAACCACCGCTATCCTTTCAGAATGTTTTCGCAGTTGTGGTTGTTGTGCATATCGATCTGGCTGGTGACGATTCAGTTCTGATAGTCTGGCTCCCCATTGTACCGTGGTGATGCTGATGATAGCTCGCTCTTATGCTCATGCATTGCTGCACTGCATTGGATTCACTTAGACCCATAGGATCCATTGTATTACCACATCCGGCTTCCTGCCGCTCATTTCTGGAACCAGTTCGATTTTTGGACGAATATCCATAATTTATTGTGGGCGCCGTGGCCGTGTGGGTTCGTGCGTCGACCCATGCTCATTAGACTTGCATAGTTTAGGTTCGAATCCAAGTTCAGACAAACAATTTTTCAAAAAAAATTGTTCGCGGCTCCATCTCTTTCGAGTCACTGACAATGCTCAAAGAGTTATACTCTTGTAATATAACAATAATATATATTGTCTGTCTTGTTCGATGCTAAAACATTTTGCACAAAACAAACGGGTGGAATCGGCTAATGCGATAGTTGATTGTCGCACTTTTGACAATCAAATGTGACTATCAAATACATTCACGTCTGAGTAATGCGATCGCAAAAAATATATGACAGCTTGGCATCACTTCCTTTTTTTGAATGTCATGGCATGCTTAATCGTTGTTATTTGTATTTTAAATAGTTTATAAATTTGTTTATTGTCTAATTGGTGAATTGTTTTATTGCTAATATATCGTAAATAAGTTATGGTTCGGCACTAAAATTGAATTTTCTTTAAAAAAAACTTCAGAAGATTTTTTCTTCATCGTTCCATGATGAAGTAGGAAGTAGTGTGTGCGTGAATAAGTACGCTCCCATCAATATTGTGTGTAGAATATGTAAGGAACAGAAATGTATATATATTTTGCCAAGAACCTGTAATGAGTTAGCGGCTTATATAAAGTTGTTTTAAAAAAAATCCTCTTATTTTTCTGATGCCACTCTATAATTAATACCACCGAACTTCAAATTCACCGCCATTCGTAATTTCGTCCATATGTAACTCAAATTGAGTAGTAGTTGTATACATATATACATGAATGGACATACATATCATTGCATTTATGCTGTGTAATATTTCTTTCAAAGATTAAATGAAAAGGACTTGCATATACTTCCATATACTTTACATATGCATATTTCACCTACATACATACATATATTTCATTTTTAATTGTATCATTTAATGAAAACAACAGCAGTAAGATCATATGAAGATTTTCCATAAATAATTCATTTTTAATATCAACTCAACAAAAATATATGAAAACGACACCATTTTAGCTGTCACATAAAAACGATCGCAAATTTGCGATTCTTAAATTGACAATCGCATTACGCAGAGCATGAAACTCGAATGTGACTATCAACAATCAACTATCGCATTAGCCGATTCCACCCCAGTGCTAAAACAACACAACAACGCCCCACAAATGTCACAATTTATTTAAACTTAACTACATAAAAGGCAAAACATAAAATCAAGGATTATTATAATTTTTGAGTTGTAACACAAAACAAGTGGTTTTATTTCTACAGTTCGCATATTGCAGTAATTAAAATATACATACAATTTTCGCTACACAGTTGCATAAAGTTTATAAAAACAGTTTTTTTATTCTCCTTTGTTCAATTAACGAGCAGTCTAGAAAAACCTTCTCAAAATCGCCGTTCGGAGTCGGCATTAAATTGTAGGTCCCTTCCACTCGTGAGAGAACAATAGCACGCACAACATGAGTGGTTGCTGAGAAGCTAGGCCCAGATCCACCTCGGAATGTAACACTGTTCAATAAATTAAACACGTCCGATCGACAACGCGACTTTTCATGACTCCACTCAAAAGTAGTTCGAAAATGTGGTTCAGGTATCGCATGTACGATGAACCAGACACTCGTCGTGGGAACACCGAAAATATTTTCATCACACGCTCTGTGTGACGTGCAAAGTTCTCACGACGAGCAAATGCAAGCGATGCATTTGTCTGCGCATCGAAATGTGTTGACACCTTACACCACATTATCCTCCTCCTTTTAAGAAACGAGCCATTTTTTTAATTCAATCTAACAGTATTTAGATAAAAAGTAATTACACGTTCTTTTTTAAGTCTTTCTTAAATTCTAATTTATCATATATTACATTTTGTTATTAAAAGTATTGACACAATTGATATATTTATTTTCAAAGTAACTTAAATGTAACATGTGTTTTACAAACTAGGTCTAAAATTATTACAAAAGTCATGAAGTGAATATTGTTGGTAGTAATAATAAAAAAAATATATATATTTATACAATAAACACAAAGAAATTAAATGACAGTGAATTACATAGGAATGATTCTGATATACAAAATATACTATTGCTATAATGTGTAGTTAGGACTGAGAAAGGAAAACTAAAAAGGAAAAAAGTTAAATGAATCAATCATCAAACAGAAATGGCGATTACTGAGAATCCGTCTAACAAGTATCAGAAGCAAACACCGCATGTAAATCGGCTAACTTAGCTCTTCGAACTACTTTACGTCTAGGTCTGGGTATTGGATTCATTTTCTGATGCTTTAGATGACACAGATATACGATCACAAGGGCTATAATGCTGGCTAGTAATAAGTAGTTCAATATCTGGTGATGGTAGTCGTGATTGTTGGCAGAATCCGCAAAATTGTTCGTTTCTTCGCGGACCTTTTGAATATCTGTTTTTAATTTTACGAATTCTGTTTGATTTATGTCAAAAACATGGTGCGGTTCTTGTAATTTAGGTAGTGTGCGATCCAAATCCCATGCAGTTATGTTAATGTTAGGAACGAATGAATTTCTAATTGTGTTATTGAACTCGAGATGACCTTTTATTATCATTGTTGGTAGCTTAAATATACACGGTGACTTGAATGTCAAGATACCACACCCTGATATAGACATACTTGTGCTCGTTTGACTACAAATAAGATGCCCTGTTGTGTTCTTTGTCACAGAAAAAATCCAGGTATTGGGGTTCTGGAGTCTTTTCCAAAAATTGCGTGCTGGTATACTCTTCAGTTGACACTCGTGTAGCATGCTTGTCTTATGATTGAGCAAAGAGTCTTCGCAGTTGTTATCACTTGAGTGCTGTCTTAGAGTAGGATACTGACTCATGCAAACATATTGGCCAGGCGAAAGTTTCTGACATTGGTTGATTTCAGATTCTGTTAATGGAAAGTATTTATCGCGCATCAGTGATATAGCTAAGTACGACGGGGTGGTTTCGAATAAATAATTTGTATTGTTGTGTGGAAAAGGGAACACATTAAGAGAAAACAGCTGATAGTTCTCTAGTTCAATCAACGGCAGGCGCATTTCAAAAACAACGCTCTTTTTCATTACCCGGCATTTTACAGTGGCCATCCTGTAATAGTCCATTATAGAACCAGCAGGCAACCGTAATAACCCGGGAAGGTGGCTCTTTATAAATAACAGATATTCTGCAAGTTGTTTCGGAGTTATAATTTGCAGGTTTATCTTTGCGTGCTTAATATCGAGAAGAGCATCTAACAGTGTTCCTTGCGCGGTTTCAAAATATTTGTTACAATGTATATTAAATAGGAAGTTAAGGCGACTAAATCTTGCTTTTGGTCGTTTTCTTTAAAATAATCCTTGATTGATTTTTTCGTTATTTTCAAATATTGATTTAAAATCTGGAACTGATTGTTAATTTGCAACGTTGTGCGCTTAAGGATGTTAGCTGTGGAGTCGGCTATGAAACTTTGCTTTTTAATCAGCTCGGACAGATGCTTCTGATTATTTTTGACTTTAGCTATCTGTTCTTCGATATGTTCGGCATACTTGTTGTCAAGAAAGCCGAATAGACCGTGTGCTAAATTACCTACAATGTCTAATGAGATTGCCTAACTCTGGGACAACCGAGCGTTTCCGAATTTAAATTATACAAGAGACTATTCTTATCTTCAATTACATCAAATTGGTTCTTAATTGCTTCAACCGTCGGCATACAGTATCGCTGGTGGAAAACTTCGTTTAAGCAGAAATCTTCCAGTCGCTTAACATATGTTTCTATTCCACTTAGCTCATGCCAATAACTTGTTAAATTTATGTAAATAAAAATGCTCCAATGGCTGTTGACAATTTGTACTTTCCCGATATCATCAAAGTAAACGCCTACTGCACATTCTAGATGATTAATTGAAACTTGCTCCGATTCTTGGGCCCCAGTAATTGGAAGTATCATTGACGCCAATACAAGTATTAGCACGCTGTACATATTGTGATGCTTTATCATTTTCTGATTATGGTCTACAACTGAAAGAAATAAGACAAAAAGGAGTTATCTAAAATTTTGAAGGAAAATATATTTTAGTTAAGTTCATTCGAAGTATGGTTTTTTATGAACCTTTTCTAGCTTTAACCTCGTAAGATCGTGGTGTTAACATCATTATTGATTTGCTTTACTTCAAAAGGTCCAGAATACAAAGAATATAATTTATTCTTTCTGGCCATATCTTGAAGTATGTAACGCTTTATCTCCTACTTTAAAAGTATATGGATGTATGCGTTTATCATAATATTCCTTCGAAATCTTCTTGTTTTGATCTAAATTTGTCCTAGCAATATGATATACATTTTGCAATTTATTTCTTAATTCAAAGAAGTAATTGTCGACATCGTATACAGGAGTAGGTGGTTTCTTTACGCTATTCGGAATCTCTGAGGTAAAACCAAACAACACGTCCATTGTTGTTTGTTTTGTACTAGCATGAGGAGTGTTGTTATGGACAAACATTGCTGGACGAAGCCAATCATCCCAATCTGCTGGATTTGTATTAGAAAATGATCGCAGATACTCAATTAAAGGTCCATGATTCCTTTCTAATGCTCCATTAGTTTGGGGATGAAGAGATCGCTACAAAAATTTGCTCCTCGATCCGTCAATAATTGTCTAGGAACTCTGTATCAACATATAATTTCATCGAAGAAAACTCTTGCAACTGTTTCGGCTTCTCCGTTCGGAATTGGGTAACAGTCCGTAAACCTAGTAAGATCATCTTCAAATGTCAATATGAATTTGTTTCCGCGGGATGTTATTGGGAGTGGACCGACAATGTCCATAAACACTTTTTCAAACGGTATTTTGGAGGTGGCTGAAATCATCATAGGCATAATAGTATGTTTAGATTTTTTGTTAATTTGGCATTTTCGACATTCTTTTACATATTTTTTGATGATTCCGAACATATTTTTCCATTTAAAATAGGGACGAATGCGAAGATAAGTTTTGAGTACTCCCTGATGACCGCCTAGTGGCGAATCATGATATTTCTTAAGAACGTTGTCCATTTCTTTCATATCTGTCAAGAAAACCGATTTTCTCCGTACTTTTTCATCTACTGTTACATCCTTGTCACTATTTGCGTCACTCTTTTTTACATTTTTGTTCGAACTATGATTTTTGTTGTTTGTTAATACACCCTGGGTAGCTTTTTCCTTATCAATTTCCTCTTTCACCGTAGAATTTTTGTCAGATTTATAGTTATGGGCCTGAGCGTTATTTTTCTGGGCTCTTGTTGAAACGCTAATATTAGGGCTACTTGTATTTTGTGAGCCGAGACGACTTAAGGCATCAGCTACGACATTTTGTTTACCTGGTTTGTATTTGATATCAAAGTCGTATTCCGCTAACTTAAACTTAAAATTGGATATTCGGGTTGAATCATTAGTAATTTTGAAAAAAATTTATCAAGGGCTTATGATCTGTGAAAAGGGTAAATTTACGCCCTAATAGATAGCATCTGAAATTTCTCACTGCCCAAACCATAGCGAATGCTTCTCTTTCAATCGTAGGGTATCGGCTTTCTGTTAGACTTAAAATTCTGCTTGCGAAAGCAATAGGTAAATCTAATCCGTCTTTTTTCTGAGACAAAACGGCCCCTATACTTGTTCCGCTAGCATCAGTAGAAAGATCAAAAGGCTTAGTGAAATAAATTAGAATTGGAGGGTTGATTATTGCATTTTTTAAAATTCGTAAAAGCGTTTTTACATTCTGAGTTCCAGGCAAACTTTTTATTCTCAAATTTTGAAAAGTTAGGAATACTTTTTCTATAGGAATTAATCATGCCCAGGAATGATTGCACTTCTTTAGTATTGGTTGAAGTCGGTATTTGAATAATGCTTTTCGTTTTTTGATCATCAGGTAATACACCCATTGGTGTTATTTTATGACCGAGGTAAGCTACTTCTCTCTGGAGAAATTTGCATATTTTTGGTTGCAGACGTAGATTGAATTGCTCCAATCGTTCTAAAATTAATATCAACTTTTTATTATGATCATTTAAGTTTTTTTCCGTAGATCACGATATCATCCAAATAGACAACATTTAATGCCCTGTAAGCCACTTAAGATGTAGTTCATAAAGCGTTGAAAAGTAGTAGGAACCCCTTTCAAACCAAATGGCATACAGAGAAATTCGTAATGCTCACTATCTGTACTGAAGGCTGTTTTCGGTCTATCGGCATTATTTATAGGCACTTGGTGATATCCACTTGCAAGATCTAGTGTGGAAAAGTATCTACTGTTGCCTAACTGATCCAAAATGTCTTCAATTCTAGGCAATGGAAATGCATCGCCCAATTTGTAAAATCAACAACTACTCTATATTTCCGATCACCATTGTTGTCAGCTTTTTTTGGTACCAGCAGAATTGGACTTCGACTGTGAGAAATAATTTTTTCCCTAAACATCTGCTAAATTTGCTCATTTATAATTTTTTTATGAGCTTCTGATAGTCGGTATTTATAGGGCATTTGTAATTTTCAGTCGGAATTTTGTGGTATATTGCTGTGGTATGTGGTAGTGGTTCTCCTTCGATATGAAAAATACCCGAAAATCGTTCACAAATGGCCTCTATTGAGGATCTTTCTTCATGATTAAGATCCTCTCGAAATTTAAGTTCTTCAAATAATTTGTTTGTACGCATTTTATCTGTTTCAGCATTTGAAATTTGGGTGATTGGGTATGATGAATTTTGAGGCAATTCATCCCCTTTCAGATGTGTATAGATATTAAATGGAAAATAATCGATCGCACTAGCACTTAAATTGATTTCAGCTGTATTTGTATTCGCTATGCTAACTATTATTGACCCGTTGTTAATATTACCAACGGATGATGCTAGGTAGATTTTTCGGCATATTTCCTTGCAGTGACATACAAGTTCAGTTCCTTCTGGAAGGTTAAGCGCACATTTAAAAAATACTTCACGAGGGGGAATTGTCAACGATATTTTGCTAGTGTAAACCTTATTCTCCATTGCTATTGCGTTATTAGAGTCATCACCATGTGAGGTTGATTTCGAAACATCTTTTCACTGAATCTGCAACTCTAATAACCGCTCTATCACCATGCGAGGGTGATTTTTCTGTGGAATTTACAATAGGCAATGCATTTTCTGGAGAAATTTAAGCGGTCTGTTCGGTCCCTCAATATTTGTATATTTGAATAATATATCTTGACCTAAGATACAATCGCAATTTAAGGTGGGAATTTTTGCTTCAATAGACCCCAGTGTAGTGCCTTTAGAGAAAATACCATTTATGTCGACGATGTCACTTTTATTTAAAATTGCATCCGTTCCTAGCACTTCCTCATTAATAAGTGTAAGTTTCTCTTATTATTTAAATCAATTGGAATCGCAACTATACCGTTCTTTACATATTCATTACACTTATTTGTTATTTAGTCGCATGGTTGCACGTTTTCCTTCTTCACCATACGACAACTTTTCATCCCAACGTTTTTTTTATAAAACAGTTTGAAATGTCATACCCAAAACGTAAACAAAAATCACACTTTTCATTGTTTCTCTCTCTTCGAGAGTTGTTAGAACTCGTTGCCATGATAGATGCGCGTATGGGAGGATTATTGAATCGTTGGCCCTGATTGTTGTTTTTTCTCTTACAATTTGAGCTATAATGTTCATCCGTATGTCAATGCGAACAGAAAGGTATATTCAACCGTTTCCCACGCTCCTGATAGGTGTGATTAGGCTTATTGCAGAAATTACACCTAACTTGAACATAATCAGTGAACAATTTATGTGAATTTCTTTTCGCTCTATGTTCCATCAATGGGGATTGTGATACCTGTGAAGGTACCCCTGCAGCATTATGCATAAACGGAGCATTCGCACTTTGTGACCCGAGAAGTAAACAGGTACTGCTTTAATAGCGGATTAATTATGCCAAATTTAATGGCATAAATAGCAGCTAGTTCAGAATCTGTGCCTAGTGCTTTAGCATCCACCGGAAATTGTTCACGAGCGGAACTCTTACACTCAGCCACCAGATTCCTTACTCTCAATAGAAACGAGTTCAAAGTTTCTGTTGGAAACTGTCTACATTGTTGTAGTTCGTTGGATACTTGGATATAGGTTTCCTGGGAAGAAAATATTCCCGAAGTAATTTTTCGAACTCTGTCAGCGTCGTGAAGGTACAATTTTGCATAGCATTGAAATTTTGTTAGCACCAGTTGGCAGAACATTTTCTCTTGCTCTGGAAAAATACATGCTTTCACTTGCCTACAACAATTGAGAAAAGCGTGTAGTTCTGCAGGTAGGCGTTCGTTTTGTTAGCCATAAAAAATCGGTATTAAATTTTAAATTAATTGAATGATGTTTGCTTGTTGATTAGATGAGAGGAAAGACTCCTCAGGAATCAGAGATGCATTGTTGGTATTCATTTTGTCTGGAGTTGATGTTGTTTGCTCAACAGACATTTCTTTTTCTTGCAATAGGGAATGAAATAAGGTTTGGTTCTTAAAGTTTCCTAATTCAGTCCTAAATAAATCTGATTTCTGCTTAAAAGTAGTTCCAATAGACTGTCTATCAAATCTTTCTACTAAGTCTAAAAGAGTGCTATCTAAACGCTTACTTTCTAATATTATATCGCTTAACTTACTACTTTTCTTAACTGTTAGGCCGGATCTCAGGCGTCGGATGTTTATCGAATCGCCTTCTTCGGATTCAGCTGTCTCTTGTTCATCCTGGAAATCGTGATGCACTTCAGCTTGATGTAATACTGTTTGTTTTTTGCTGGTCCCGCCGCTTACTTCTGTAGATCACTTTTATTCATTTGTTCTTGAGAGTGGATTTTTAGGATTTTTCTGTTTTCTTTTTTTTTTCTTTCGAATCACTTGTCTTCACTTGTGCCACTTTTTTTTTATTCTATTTATAAATGTGATAAAAGATAGGAGTTTTCAATTTTCGGGTTTGGTGTAAATCTTTGTTGAACGCACTTTTCACGGTTTATTTTGTATGGATGTCGAGGCTTATGATTTTCCAAGTAAGTTTGTTCACACTTATTATTTACCTACTCACATTAAATTACTACTGTGGGGACAAGATTCGCAAACAGGCTGCGCCAAATTTTATGTTAAATAAATTAAATCAATCGACTTAAGCGACCTTTCACAGCTCCACTCAAAAGTAGTTCGAAAATGTGGTTTAGGTGTCGCATGTACGATGGACCAGACACTCGTCGTGGGAACACCGAAAATATTTTCATCACACGCTCTGTGTGACTTGCAAAGTTCTCACGACGAGCAAATGAAAGCGATGCATTTGTCTGCGCATCGAAATGCGTTGACACCTTACACCACAGCGCCGCCATTATTATTATTATCCATAATTTGTTGACGTCCTTTTCGGATATATCAGCTTATATTATATTCTCCCAAGGTTTTGTTCCTTATGGGCAGGCTGGACAATTGCATAGTAGGTGTGAGGGGGATTCCTCTTCCTCTTCATCCATGTATCTACTACAGGCAGCAGTGCAAGGGATGCACGTAGATCATTAGTAGAACTAATATCATTTAGTGTATGTTTCATTCCATGTATTAATATGGTTTTTCTTTACATGAAACGTAAATGAGTCCAAGGCAACAGGGTGAGGTCGATAAGGAAGTTTACCGATAACGTTTACACCGCACCCAAATTCAACATTTCTGGAACAAAAATTTCGATATGCAATTTTGCGTTCCCACTGCAACTTCAGCATTTCAAATGACAGCTAGTGTTAGAATTGATTATTGATATTTTTTCCTGAATGGAAATCAGAAGTAGTTGAACCATTTAGCTTGTTATATTAATTTAGAATTTAAATGCTAATTCAGATGTATATATTCCATTTGTATTGCAATGATCACTTGAAGTGATTTATTGTCTTGTTGACAGCTGTTTTTTTGTTTATGTGAGCGGGCTGAAATGTCATTGTATGACGTGCTGAATGACACTGAATTTTTAAGGAGGATTGTTCGATTTGACGAACTTACGAATGCAGCGACGAAATTCTGCATTTCGCTGAAATGCAACATTCCAGAATGCAGGAAATGTATGGCGAAATGCAATGCATTTGGGCTGAAATGCAGAAACTAGCCGAAATGCTGAATTTGGGTGCGGTGTAATCATACTATAAGGCAATTATGGAAGTTCAATATGCAACGAAGAAGCAGTTGAGAATATCTTTCACCGAGGAGGGAGAATGTTCGATGCTAAAACATTTAGCACAAAACAAACAGTGCTAAAACAACACAACAACGCCCCACAAATGTCATAATTTGTTTAAACTTAACTACATAAAAGGCAAAACATAAAATTAAGGATTATTATAATTTTTGAGTTGTAACACAAAACAAGTGGTTTTATTTCTACAGTTCGCATGTTGCAGTAATTAAAATTTACAGACAATTTTCGCTACACAGTTGCATAAAGTTTATAAAAACATTTTGGTCACTTCGTACCGGATTAATAAAAAAGAATCCCACCCTAAATAAGTCAACAAAAGTGAAATTGACGTATGTACTTAAATTGAATTATTAACAATTTAAAATATCAACAAATTGAACACTCAATTTAATAACAAAGTGAGGTTACTGTGCAAACGACAATAACCAATTCAAAAACAAAGGATCTACTGGATATACAATCCCTATCAATTGGAGGCGTGCTTGCTGTGGACCTGCATCGATTCAACAGAACAGGAATAGCTGAAGAGTTACGTGCTGTGTGCTGGCTTCTGCATTTTATCACCAACCCCCAGGAACTGCAACCCGGAGCGTCAGAAACCTGCGTGTGTGTGCCCACATTCTGAAGAGTTTGCGTGAGTAGATTTGTGTCCAGTAGCTAGAAGAAGTAGAAAGTTATTATGGCGTCAATTAAGTTGATCAGAGTGCTTACCCAGCTCGAAAAAGATGCTGCAAATTTCGGTAAACAAGGAAGTTCCTCACGAACAGTAAATTATATGTCCGGACTAAAGCTGGAAAAAACGATAGAGTCAGCGGGAAGTGTATTTGAAGTATGTATGAATGAGGTTGCAGATGAAGCGAAGTGTTCTCAAGTGGAAGATGTTTTCGAGAAAATCCGAGAGTTATATTTCGAGCATCGGGCAGATCTACTCGATGCAATGGATAAAGCGAAAGCATCGATCACGAGAGAAGACGTTGAAAAAGACACTAAGTCAGTAAACGCAACCCAAAGTGTAAAAATACGCTTGCACCGCATACCGGTTCCTGTTTTCTCGGGAACGTATGAGTCTTGGCGTTCTTTTCGCGATTTGTTTGTGTCATTGGTACAGCACAATCCAGCCTTATCTGAAATCCAAAAGCTTAAAAACGAGTGTAACAGGTGAAGCCGAAAGAATATTAGCACACTTACGTAAACGGTAACTATGCTAAGGGGTGGGCAATTTTAGAAGATCGGTATGTCCATAAACGGTTTCTTGTAAATACCCAACTGAAGTGTTTATTCAATCGACCAGTAATTACTCAAGAACGTTCAGAAGCCATCAAGGAATTAATGGATACATCCAGTGAAATTGTCCACAGCCTAGACAGTTTAAAGGTTCCGGTGCAACATTGGCATGCGGTGTTAGTGTACATCCTGTTGCAAAAGTTGCCAACGAAAACGCAACAACTTTGGGAGGAGAAGCTGGGCTCCAAAGCAGATACCAAGGATCTACCAACGTTCAAGGAATTTATTCAATCCCTGGAAACGCGATTTCGTACCCTGGAGGCAGTGAGTCATCAGCAGAGCAAACCAGCCGTATACCATCCCAAGAACTCAAAAAGTCGTTCATCATTCTTTGCACAGTCTAGCAATTCCAAATTTATATGTAAAGTATGTAATAAAGGTCAGCATGCCATAAGGAAATGTAACAAATTTCTAAAAATTGGCATTCCTGACAAATACGAATGTATTAATAAATTTGGTATATGTAGTAACTGTCTGGCATATAGCCATACAGCGCAAAATTGTCCTAGTACTAGCAGGTGCTATTATTGTCAGCAACCTCACCACTCATTGTTACGCAATAGCTTACATAATAATAACAAATAAATAACACTTCACAAAACAATAGACTATTTTTTAATGACACACGTCCCATTACACACACCAATACTAAACAATTCCACTCAAGCAAAACACATATTCAACGAACTCATTAACCACAAACATACACTTCTTCAAATGTCAACACCGAGGGTCCAGCTTTCCAGCCGCCCGGGGATACATCAACCAACTCTGGTGTAAAGAGTCATCATTCAACGCACAACGTCTACACCCAAGTTTTGCTAGCCACAGCTGTAGTCGTCATCCGGATATACTATTCCACTGCGCGCCTTACTAAATTCCGGTTCTGAGGCATCGTTCATCACCGAGTCTGCAGCTCAGCTCTTGGGTCTGAGAGCCAAATCCGCAAACGTTGAGGTGTTCGGGTTAGGCTTGGTCAACAGTGGCACTTGCAAAAGGGTTGTACAAGTCAATTTCGGCTCCTACAACACAGCCTTCGAAGCCACCACCCAGGCTTTAATATATATGTTGCTGTCTGGCCATCTCCCGGCTCGAATCCTCTTCACCTCTCCGCTCTACAGCTGGCAGATCCGGAGTTTTACAAGCCAGCCAAAATAGACTTACTGTTAGGCAGCGACGTGCTAGCAGAAATAATATTGCCAGAGTTGGTGCGACACGAAAACAAGAGCATCCCCATCGCGCAGAACACCAAGTTGGGATGGATTTTGTTTGGGAGGTCAGCGGTTGAACCACGGAAGGTCAGAACATTTTTTCAACACTCTGACATCGACACACTGCTGAGAAAGTTTTGGGAAGTTGAAGAAACTCCTTTTCAACACGGTAGACACGGAAGATGCAGCCTACGAAGAACATTTCGCCAAAACCGTGAAGCGGCTAGCCGATGGAAGATACCAAGTATCACTTCCATTTAAGGAGGATACTCACCCTGTACTTGGTAAGTCATGTGAAGGAGCTCTTCTTCGGATCAAGGCCTTGGAAAGAAGACTGGCAACAGATCCCCAACTACACAACCAATACGCTTCCTGCATGGAAGAATACATTCAACTTGGTCACATGCGCGAAGTGGATGAAGAAGTCGTTTCCAGCAGATGTCACTACTACCTTCCACATCATGCGGTAGTGAAGGAAAGCAGCTCAACAACCAAACTAAGGGTAGTTTTCGATGCGTCTTACAAGACATCAGACGGATCGTCGTTAAATGACCATCTTAGGACGGACCCTTCGTTACAACACAACATCATGGACATCATATTGCGATGGAGATTACACCAGTTCGCGTTTTCAGCTGATGTCGAAAAAATGTACCGACAAATCTGGGTATCAGAGTTGTACTCCAATTACCAGCTCATTTATTGGAGAAACAATCAATCCGACAAATTAAAGGTATTTCAGCTGAAAACGGTGACTTTTGGAACTGCATCAGCACCTTACCTGGCCATCCGTACGTTGATGGTAGTAGCGAAGGCCCAAGCAGCTGCACATCCAAAGGCAACAAAGATGATCTGGTCAGAGATGTATGTATGAAGATGATCTATTGTCGGGCGCAGACACTGTCGCTGAAGCTAAAGACAAAGCAAAGGAGGTTAGAACAGTTTTAGAAGGAACGGGGTTCTACTTACGGAAATGGACAGCTAATGCAGAAGAGGTTCTGGAAGAAATACCAGTTAAGGATCGGGAATTAACTCTAGTCATCCCATCTAAAGCTACAAGCCATGTAAAGACGCTAGGCATCCACTGGATTCCCAACGAAGATTTCCTCTGTTTTCGTTTCACTCCACCAGATTTTCTGAAGCCGACAAACCGTTTCGTTCTTTCAACGACTGCTCGACTGTTTGACCCAATGGGTTAGATATCCCCTTGTATCCTCAAGGCGAAGATCATCATGAAGTCTCTTTGGAAAAGCAAGCTGGCCTGGGATGACACCTTAAAAGGAGAGTTATTAGAAGAGTGGAACAGCTTGTTTAACAACTTACCTGCCATCAGCAGCATACGCATTCCGAGACGGGTAAACACTTTTGGCCGAAACAATCGCAAGGAGCTGCATAGGTTTAGCGACGCATCGGAGAAGGCATATGGAGCTGCGGTGTATATTCGAACAGAAGACAGCGATGGTGAAGTACGTATGCACCTGTTAATATCAAAGTCCAAGGTCGCACCAGTACAGGCAGTCAGTCTACCACGTCTGGAAGTCTGTGGTGCAGTGATGCTAGCTAAAGTGATACATCATGTGGCACATACCCTCGAATTAAAAGGCACCCCGATGTATGCATGGACAGATTCCACGATAACACTGGCATGGATCCTTGTACCAACTATTCGATGGGAGACATTCATCAGAAACCGAGTTGGGGAAATTCAAAGATTAACAGAGGTCCAAATATGGAAACATATCTCCACAAAGCAAAACCCCGCCGATCTCGCATCAAGAGGTATGCAGTCAACTGCGATAATCACCGAAACCTTGTGGTGGAACGGACCAGAATTTCTGCGATCAACATGGGACTTCGAAATGCCTTCACAACCCACGAATCTCAACACGAAAGAAGGACGAATAACAGTGAAGGTAAACCACATCAGTTTGTCAGACGTAAACTTAATGGCAACAATCGAGCGTTTTTCGGATCTAAACCGTCTTGTACGTACCATAGGCTACTGCAAGAGGTTTATCCATAACGCTCGGAGGCCCCATGGTTCAAGGATTTTTGGCCCCTTATGTCCGGAGGAAACCAACAAAGCGCACAACACGCTTGTACTATGCGTACAACACCATATGTTTCCCGAGGGCATCTGCAGGGCCAGAGGCATGGGAGCTCTCAACCCATTGATTGACAATGATAGATTCTTAAAAGTCGGCGGAAGGCTCAAACATGCACAGCTTCCGTACGACCAAACACACCCTATAATTTTAACACCAGGACATCAATTCACACAAATGGTCTTAAAAACAGCTCACGAAAAGACACTACATGGTGGAACACAATTGATGATATGCTGGCTTAGGACAAAATACTGGATACTGCAGGTGAAACGCGCGGCCAAAAAGTATTTGCATAACTGTACAATTTGTCACCGCTTTCGCAGGAAGACAGTCCAGCAGCTGATGGGAGAACTTCCAACCCCAAGAGTCAAAGCTTTCAGACCCTTTAATCATGTGGGAGTCGATTTCGCTGAACCAATCACCATCAAGACATGGAAAGGTCGAGGGGCCAAGTGTCTTAAGGGGTACATATGTGTCTTCATCTGTCTCGCAACAAAGGCCATACATTTAGAGGCGGTGAGTGATCTAACGACACAAGCGGTCGTAGCTGCATTTCGACGCTTCACAGCTAGAAGAGGAGTCTGCAGCCAGGTTTACAGCGACTGTGGGACGAATTTCGTCGGTGCAGAGGCGGAACTGGGTAGTCTCCTAAAGGTCAGCACAAATGATTGGAGCAAAGTAACTGAAGAGTCATCTGCACAAGGGATAAGGTGGAATTTCATTCCCCCCGCTTCTCTTCACTTCGGGGGACTATGGGAAGCGGGAGTTATGAGTGTCAAACACCACCTCAGAAGAATCGTCAGGAATGGGACACTCACGTTTGAAGAACTCGCCACGCTTCTGTCACAGATAGAAGCATGTTTGAACTCAAGACCTCTGTGTCCACTTTCGAACGACCCAGGTGATTTTCAGTCTCTAACGCCAGCGCACTTCCTCATAGGAGAAACGATGCTCACCGTCCCAGAACCAGACAGGGCCTTAGGTAAACAAACTCTCCAAGACCGATGGAAAATGTTGCAAGCTCACCTACAGACCTTTTGGAAACAATGGCAAGCCGAATACTTAGCACGACTTCAACAACGCCCAAAATGGTTGAAGCAGTGTCCGCAGCCAAAGACAGGTGATCTTGACCTGATAAAGGATGAAAGACTTCCGCCAACACGATGGAGCCTCGGACGAATCACAAAAACACACACCGGGTCAGATCAACTAACCCGTGTAGTCACCGTCAAGACACAACATGGAGAATATCAAAGACCGATAACAAAATTATATCCACTGCCGCGCAACGAACCACAAAGCCCAGAAAACATCCAACAGTAAAAAATAAAACGCAAAACTCGAAACATCTAACACTCCACTTTGAACAACACAGGATGACAATATCGCGCACCACTGTCGTCATTCCAAGCACTGAATGGAGACATATCACTGCATACCAAATGCAAACGTTACTTCACGCACTTTTCACAAACATATCACACATACAGTCCACTTATTTACTCATAGCATCAAATCACACAATCTATCATTGCACTCTCGAAGAAAAACCCATTTCTTGGAGGCAATTTACACTTTATGCACACGCAATATCTCATTCACAAAAATTACTCTACGCGGAAATACACACACACACAAAATTTGAATTTGAATAAATAAACCTAATAAACCATTTAGAAATAATTAAAAAGCAAATAATTAATAAATAAAAAATAAATAAAACCAATGAAATTAATAAATTACTTACCACATTAATCCACATGAATTTAAACAAATAAACACACGATTAAACCACGCGAACACGACACTGCGAATCATTAAAACAAAAAATTGAACCGAACCCCCCTTTCACTTGGAGTTCCAGTCCACAAGCTTCAGATGTCCCTTGCACGCTGCCCCGCATTCCAGTCTATGATCGGGTTGTAAACAATCCAAGCACACGATCCAGGCAGCAAGGGAGATGCACGTAGATCATTAGTAGAACTAATATCGTCTCGTCCTTGTCTATTTAGTGTATGTTTCATTCCATGTATTAATATGGTTTTTCTTTACATGAAACGTAAATGAGTCCAAGGTAACAGGGTCGTCGTGTATGCAAGTTCAAGATGCAACGAAGAAGCAGTTGAGAACATCGTTCACCGAGGGGGAGAATGTTCGATGCTAAAACATTTAGCACAAAACAAACAGTGCTGAAACAACACAACAACGTCCCACAAATGTCATAATTTGTTTAAATAAAGGGTTATTATAATTTTTGAGTTGTAACACAAAACAAGTGGTTTATTTCTACAGTTCGCATATTGCAGTCTAGAAAAAGCTTCTCAAAATCGCCGTTCGGAGTCGGCATTAAACTGTAGGTCCCTTCTACTCGTGAGAGAACAATAGCACGCACAACATGAGTGGTTGCTGAGAAGCTAGGCCGAGATCCACCTCGAAATGTAGCGCCGCCATTATCATTATTATCCATAATTTGTTGACGTCCTTTTCGGATATATCAGGAAATGAGCTTATATTCTCCCGGGGTTTTCTTCCTTATGGAGGCTAAGGCTGGACAATTGCATAGTAGGTGTGAGGGGGATTTCTCTTTCTCTTCATCCATGCATCTACTACAGTAGTCGTTAAATGTTAACCCTAGTCTTGCAGCGTGCCTTCCCATAGAGCAGTGTCCTGTGAGGACATTTACTAGGTCACCCAGATTGTGGTTTTTCGGAGATCCATTTTTGGCCATGTTTTCCTTGCATGTTGACAGGTACATATGTGGGTTTCTCCATCTCTCTGTAGCACTACTGGTTGCTAGTTCAGAGATTTTGATTTTGAATGTACCTATTGGCACATAGATGTTGATAATGCTTGGGTCACTGATTACAGTACCCCTTTTGGCTAGCTCGTCTGCTTCGCAATTACCTGTTATATCTCTATGACCAGGAACTCAGCACACCATGAGGATGCATTGCTTAGATATCCCATTTAGAGATATACGGCAGATTTTTACCAATTTTGATCTTAATATTGGTGATTCGAGTGCTTTTATACCTGCTTGACTGTCGGTGTATATTACGATATCCTCTCTCGATAGCCATTCAGCGGCTTCACGAATAGCCATAATTTCCGCTTGGAAGACACTACAGTGGTTCGGTAGTCGAAAGGACTGGCTGATTTGGAGTTGTTCCGAGAAAATTCCAGCACCTACTCAACTACCAGTCTTAGACCCGTCTGTGTAGATCTCCTTTGCGTTATTACTACTTACCACCGAGTTTGTTTCCCATTCTTGTCTATTCCGAATTTTGGTGCCGTATTCAATATTGAAGTCCACGACTGGGGCTAGATAGTTCGTAGGTTCCTCAAGAAAGTTATACAAGATAACTATGTGTGCAAGGCCTACGTTTTGGTTTCTCCACTGTGAGATTTCTTTGAGCCGTAGCGCCGATTTTGTTGTAAATTCCTTGCCACAGATGTCTGTTGGGGTGAGGTGTAATATCGTTTCAAGCGCTGCGGTTGGAGTAGTACGCAATGTGTCTGTAATTGATATAAACGCCATCCTCTGGACGCTGCTGATCATTTTTGCATAAGTTGACTTGTCCAACACCGTCCACCATACTAGTACACCACATAGAAGTATGGGTCTTATGATGGCGGCCAAGTCTGTTCGTTCAACGGAAAAAATTGAAGTAAAAATGTCAAAATTGAAAATGTCAAATAGAAAAAGGATTCAGAAGGACGCGGACGAAAAGAACTGCTTGGACTTGGAGTGGAGGACCCACAAAAGTGTAAGTTGGTTAAAATAAAATTAATTGTACTAAATTATTTTTTCATCTAAAGGAAATAAAACTCCTTACATTATCGAAAGATAACCAAGGTGTTTTTATTTGGAAACTCCTGCAAGCAACAATGTTTATTTCACTTTTTCGCATTGCAACGTGGCCGAAGGGTTAACTGTGTTGGCGCATAACTGTTCCTGAAGCAAGATAACTGCGCGCGGTGAGCGAGTTGCGGAACGCAAGATAACTGCGCGTGGTGAGCAAGTTGTGGAGCGCAACACAGGACTGCGCGTGGCGAACTGGTTGCGGACCGCAACGAACTGTTCCTGGCGAGCTGGTTGCGGAGCGCAACAAATCTTTTCCTGGCGAGCTGGTTGCGGAGCGAGTTATGTACACTTTCATACCGAAGTGTACATCCCAAGACAACAACCATCAGCATCAGAGCCACAACCCAATACATCGGCAACGATCGACGGTCTTGAAAATTAAAAGAAGCTAAGCTTGGGAAGAGGACTCGCGCCAAAAGAAGAGCTTGGGATGATTTTGTTTTTCAAGATACTTGCGTAAACAATATCATGTTATTTTAAAATAAAAACGAGCTTGGTAAACTATTGTGTATGCAGCTTAAAAGAAATATCTTTTGCCTGTCATTTCCGCCATTTTGTATGGAACTTTTCTATTATTCCTCGTGTGTCCACTTCTTGAAATTGTAACCTATTAATGTGCTTTACTCATCAATAAAGATTCGATTTAGTAAGTGCGCTTACTTGAATAAATACACAACAGTGGTGTCAGAAGTGGGATTCACGCGAAAGGAAAATGTCCCTCACACCTGAATTAATGGAATCCTTCTCAGGGATTTTTGCAGACGTGATAAAAAAAAAAGTATTGCGGAGGCAACGCAGGCAGCCCTAAGAACACCATCGCCATCAGCCTCGCAGTCCAAGGCCAAGCACCAAAGCCCCCAACATTCACAATAGGAGAGAGAGTACAGATCCTCAGACCAAACCTCTGTTGAGGATTATTTCAAACGCTTTGAGTGGGCACTTCAATTGAGTAAAATCGACACTACAGAATTTGGCCACTATGCTCGTGTGCAAATGGGAACAGAGCTGGACAACACAATCAAAACACTAGTGAGTCCAAAAACACCAGGTGAATTGTCATACGACGAAGTCAAAGGCACACTCATTCAACATTTTGATGTAGTGAAAAATGAGTATGCTGAGAGTATTAAGTTTAGGCAGATTGTGCAGCATGATGAGGAGTCAATCGCGAGTTTTTTTTTCGACTATCGCCAACCGCCAGAATATTTTTGATAGAGATGGATCATGTAGAATGACGACATCATTAGGTTGGAATCCAGAAGATGTGCCTATCTTTGAGTGGTGAAGTGTTCGGAGCTGTTGCAAATATTCAAGCTTTCAACGTTTCCAAAGGCACCTCAAGGTTTTCAATCCCGAATTCCATCTTAATCGAAGTTCGCTGCTTGTTTGTTGATTTTCGAGTTGATATACATCACAAGGCCCAGATGAACCTATTAAAAAATGAGATGGAGTGAGAATATTTAAATCTCTAGGGTCTTCTGAAATATATGTCAATGGCCGGGAATTGACAACACTCTCAGCTTTTGCCAATAACGTTCGTAGTTGCTCGAAATTAAGTATACTTCGTCCTATTGTTAACTTGAGTACTACCTTTACACTCCTGACGAGCCGCTCCCAAAAAGCGCCCCACCAAGCCGCCCTCTCAACGATAAATTTACACCGAATACCCTTCTTGCTCACAAAATCGTGCACTGTCGCACCACTGAGTGCATCATTCAAAATCTTCGGTTCCTTAGATGCACTTTTAAATGTTTTTGCGTTATCGGAATAAATTAGGCTCGGAGTTCCTCTCCTTCTTAACGCCAGCAAACAGCATTCAGCAGTGAGATCTGTCACCAGTTCCAAGTGTATGGCTCTTATAGAACCCTAAGTTAACAACATTATATACACCTTCTTTGTTGATCCTTCATCAGCTGATTCGCGAACATACAGAGGTCCCGCATAATTCACTCCTGTCATTTCGAAAGGTCGCGAGATCATCATCCTTTCTCGAGGAAGAGGAGCGAACGGTTACGTTCCAGGAAGAATTACCAAATTCACCAGCTGTCTCCCTTTTAAAATCCAAAACTTATTCCTTAACTCCGACAATGTTGTATTCGTTCCACCATGTAACATACTTTGGTGAACATGCAGTACAATGAGTTTGCTTAGGGCAGATCGATATGGCAATATAATTGGGAACGCGTTAATATCTGGCAACTCAGCATCTCTAAGACGACTATTTACTCGCAGTATGCCGTTATCATCGAGCAGAGGTTTAATGTAAGTAGAACACAAGACTTACCGATAGCTTCTCCACGCTGAATTGTATGAATTTCATCGCAAAATTCATGTTCTTGAATATATTCAATCCAGTATTGCTCGGCTAACTGAAGTTCCTGTGCAGTTAGAAATTCATCCTTCTGACCAATATGCCATTTACGCAGACTGTGAGTAAAACGCAGCACAAACGCAGTTACTCGCAGCATTTTTGTTCAACTACTAAAGCGTTCTATTGGGAAAAGAGGCTCTCTCGAACAGGTTTTATTTTTATCTGTATTAGTTATTTGCATTGAGATGTACGGTTGTGAAAGATCTACCTGAATGTCATTATTTGGCCAATTTTCGGGATCCAGTCGTAACCAGGCAGGGCCATGTATCCAATGGTTTGAAGTTTCCAAAAATGTTGATGCTACACCTCTGGTTAAATAATCAGCGGGATTATCTTTCCCAGGGCAATTCAAAATCTGTGGTCAACTGTCTAATTTCTAAAACTCTATTTTCTACATATGGCTTCCATCCTTTCCCTGAATCATTTCTAATCCAACATAGAGCAATTTTCGAGTCTGTCCAGAGACAAACGCGCTCAAATGAAACCTTTGAATTCTGGACCAAATATGAACATAGCCTTGAAGCAATTAAAACCGCAGTTAATTCTAACCTAGGCAGCGTTAGTTCATTCTGAGTGTCTGCCTGCCTTAAGGGTGCGACTCTATTTTTTGCGCATAAAAACCGCACGATCGTTTGTATAGTATTTGTAGACCTTACGTAGGCAACAGTGCCATATGCCCTTTGGCCAGCATCAGCAAAAATATGGAGTTCCTTTCTGCTGGTATCTTTTCCATCGAAAATACAACGTGGAATTAAAGCATCCTTTAAGGTAACAACACTGTCATAATATAGACTCCAAATTCTCAGTAAGTCGACTGGCAGATCTTGATCCCATTCCAACTTTCGTTTCCAAATCACTTGGAAAAGTATTTTAAAATTTATCAAAAATGGCCCGAGAAATCCCAGAGGATCGAAAAAAGATGATATGATACGTAAGAGGTATCGTTTGGTTGCGTTCGTTTTGATAAAAACGTTTGGTTTCAGCACGGGGCTTAAATAGACGGCTAACTCTGGTTAGAACGAAAATAATTAGCACGGGGCTCACTTGATAAACGTCGCAATAATTTTGATTTTAGCATGATAGAGTAGTTACTGGACGGAATTCCCAACGCAGTGAGAGATCGAATAGAATATGTGGTAGTATTGTATATTTTGCGTAGACCACGTAGATCTCCTCTTGTCGTTATAGATGGAATGGACATCATTTCATTAATGTTTTTATCTATCAACTTGTCAACATTACCAAACTCTTCCTGTAACAAGGCTATAGCTCCATCGTAGCAGCTTCCACTCGGCATTAACCCTGCAATGGCTTCGGCTGCAGTGCCTTTCAAGGGTGCTTGCAGGTAGTTGTTATCCGCTCCGGACAAAAAATTATTGTTGTGGACGGCGGTCCTGAACTGCTCCCAGAAGGGAAGCCACTCACGAAATTCACCCGAAAGTGTTTTGAGGGAAAGCTTTGGCAGTTTAACACCGTTTGTATTATCACGCGAGGAAAATGCTGTAGTGGCTCGAACTAACGGAGAGTTGACGTTCCGCAAACGGTACAATCGTTCGAGGCGCTGCGTTAAACGCGCGATAACGGAATTTGCTTTATCTTCGTACTCAATAGCAATTTCGCAATCCTTAATTTGTTCATCTAATTCCGCACTACCTACAAAAGCACTATTCTACCTACTACCTACAAAAGCACTATAGTAAGACCTTCAAGGGATATTTTTAAACGATGAAGGAGAACGTTAAGTTCTTCCTCGATATTGTCCCAATTTTCTTCGTTCGCGGTAGTAGGTATTGATTCCGGCGAATTCAAATAATCGTTTGCACTTTTCACAAACGTTCGGTAAATTTATTGCCAGTTCTCGGGCTTCGGCACCATGAAGAATTTCGATAATAAATTTAAATAAAAATCGCGAGTCAAACAACAAAACTTTATTCCAAGCGTACTTCAAAATGGTTAAAACAGGAATGATCGATTTTAATATGTTTCTGTCAAAGAAAATATGACAATTTGCAAAATATGAAAGTTCGTGAAATATTACAGTTTATAGTATGATAATACAAATATGGCAATTAAGGATTACAGGATGTACAATTTTCCTTCCGGCCTTCAAATCAATCATTTTATCAAAAAAGAGAAACACCTTTGAAATACCAACAACATTCGCCCATCTACCAGAACTCAAATAGAAACTTTAATCCTCTTCCATATCACTACAATAATCAACCATCCACTTCTGCAAGGGCGAATCAAACAACTTTTCCACCAGCAGGTATCCAAAGCACTTCTTCCGCTTTTAATAGAAATAAAACCAACACTTCAATTTCACACGCAAATCAAATACCTGAGCCCAGGGCCGGCCCTACCATATGTGCAGGATGTGCAAATGCACAGGGCGCCAAGCGCTTGGGGGCGCATTGTGAGCCTAAACAAACAATATGCAATTTATCGATATACTGACTTTCATAAAATTTTAGTTCGTCCAAGCTACCTTTGCCTTTCTAAACGCTTTCTGAACGCAGTTATTTTCAAATAATACAAACTACATAATTTCACCTGTTCATACAATATACCATTCACACGCAAGACTGTGCAAGATAATTTCTTGCACAAGCACTCAAATATATCCTTAGGAAAAATTCTCAAAATAATAAACTCAATCCTCAGTTCCTATGGAATCATTTGTGTGACAACGTGCAGGTTTTATTTCTGCACGTATGGCGCCTTACTCAATACAATTTACATAATTTCTCGTCTCTCTCTCTTCTCTTCATTCTTCACACAAAAGGCCAATCGCGCACAGGACTGTGCAAGATAATTTCTTGCACAAGCACTCAAATATATCCTTAGGAAAAATTCTCAAAATAATAAACTCAATCCTCAGTTCCTATGGAATCATTTGTGTGACAACGTGCAGGTTTTATTTCTGCACGTATGGCGCCTTACTCAATACAATTTACATAATTTCTCGTCTCTCTCTCTTCTCTTCATTCTTCACACAAAAGGCCAATCGCGCACAGGACTGTGCAAGAAAATTTCTTGCACAAGCACTCAAATATTTCCTTAGGAAAAATTCTCAAAATAATAAACTCAATCCTCAGTTCCTATGGAATCATTTGAGTGACAACGTGCAGGTTTTATTTCTGCACGTATGGCGCCTTACTCAATACAATTTACATAATTTCTCGTCTCTCTCTCTTCTCTTCATTCTTCACACAAAAGGCCAATCGCGCACAGGACTGTGCAAGAAAATTTCTTGCACAAGCACTCAAATATTTCCTTAGGAAAATTTCTCAAAATAATAAACTCAATCCTCAGTTCCTATGGAATCATTTGAGCGATTACGTGCAAGTTTTATTTCTGCACGTATGGCGCCTTACTGAATACAATTTACATAATTTCTCGTCTCTCTCTCTTCTCTTCATTCTTCACACAAAAGGCCAATCGCGCACAGGACTGTGCAAGAAAATTTCTTGCACAAGCACTCAAAAAACTCAAAATAATAAACTCAGTTCCTATGGAGGAGAGAAAATGTGCAGATTTTATTTCTGCACGTAAGAAAGAGATTTACTCATCATACATATTTGTTTGAAAGGAGAATGAGTACAGTAGGTATATATACACTACCCCAAAAAATTGAGCATACACCCAAAACAAAAAAACATTTTTTGGTTTTTTCTTCTTAAAAAATGTAATGTAATATATTAGAAAATTCAATTACACATATTTCATTTCTGGGGGACTTATGTACATATTGCCTAGCAAACTCTATTCTCTATAATTTTGTTTGTATTTTATGCAATGAACAAAAATTCCCAAGCCTTGTCAAGCACAGATACAGGATGTTTTTCGAAAAAGTTTTGAGAACGGAAACAACAATAGACTCACCTCGATCTAAACTGAAATAAAATATTAGATAGAGCTAAGCTGTTTTGCAAACACTAATTAGTTTAGATAAATTTCATGGTTCTCAAGCATTAGCTTCTCGAGGAACTTCTGAAGTGTTGTTTGGGCTTAATAATGGTAACTTTTTACAGGTTGTTGAGGAAGTAGCCTTATTTGATTTGGTGTTAGGAGAGCGCTTGAGGAGAACGAATCAAGAAACCCAAAATAAATATTTCAACAAAAATATACAAAATTAGATAACACGTATCTTTTCTACAACTGTTACTAATCAAATTGTGTCCATGCTAAAAGAGGCCAAATTCTACGCTTATTGTTGACTATTGTTGTTTTGGGTTTTTAAAAGGAGAAGACAAGACCGGAGAGGAACTTACAAAGTTAATTTTAGACAAACTTGAATTTTAAGGAATTTCAATAAGCAACTGTCGAAGTCAAAGTTACGATAATGGTTCAAATATGAAGGGAAAAGATGCTGGTCTTCAAAACAGAATTCGACCAAGAACATTTTCGTCACATGCAGCTCGTATTGATTCAATTTAGTAGTCAATAATTCAGCTCGGTGCCTAATGAGCACCTGTTATGTTTTTTGAAACAATTCGATGCTTATTTGAAACATCATTTAAATTCCCAGAAACATCTTCTTTACGATGGTGATGAATGTTACGAAAATAGTTTAGAACCGAAAGAAAGTTTTAAGGTAGAATTTTATTTCAAAACACTACATCAAAAGAAAGTTTTGAGTAGCTTGAAGCATAAAAACGAATTTTGAGTTTTCAAATAACATTAAAATATTTTTTTGATTATTAGTTTTCAACAAGCTAATGCTTGAAAAATACGTTCCTCATTCCTTAATTTACAAAACTGTATTAGTCCCCCTTGTAAAACCAGAAAGCTCATGTTTAGAAGTATTAAATTTTAGGGTCAAACCGAGATTATCTTGCTCCCAATCTAGTTTTTGCTCTCCAAATTTAAACTTAAGACAACCATGTTTCAAAAAAAATAGGGGGGGGGGGTGTGGGCGCTAAATGCAGGTCTTGCACAGGGCGCTCATTTAGCTGGGACCGGGCCTGCCTGAGCCCATGGATGTTGCCAGTGGCAATACTGAAAGGTTTTCTACATCTTCAAACCAAAAACGAAACTTTAAACCAACGTATCTAAACAACATTGAATCCTATCCACACACTAATAATTATATGGTTCACGCAAATTATTCTGAACACAATCGCAATTCCGCGCTACAAGATGACGAACTGCATAATCAAAATCCCGATGTGCACTTTTCATCCAATCAGATTTTTGAAAGTGAAATTGATGATTCAAATTTGTTTGTACAAGCCTCAGACCACCAATCGTATATTTAGATATAAATAACTGTAATTTAAACCTCTTACCTTACATTGCAATAGAAAATATCGGTCCAATCCAACTAAAGTTTTTAATAGATACTGGTAGCAACAAGTCTTTTGTTTCTCCACAATATTGCCAAATATTTTTCAGTTAAAACTATAGATCCCGTAGAGATAAAGACACTTTTCAATAGGCAATTTATTACTCAAGAGATAGTTGTTGATGGACTATCAGAATTCAAAAATAAGCAGCCATTAAGCTTCCTTGTTTTCAAATTCAATGATTATTTTGATGGTCTCATTGGAATGGACATAATGAAAAACTTAGAAATGATAGCAGATCTCAAAAATTCATGCAAAAAAAATCGAAATTTCAATATCCCGCCAGGCTTTAAACCTAATCCAATATCTAGGTCGCATTACGTCCATGGACGTTGTAAGGTTATTTGTCACCTTCCAGTAGATGCTGAAGCAGGTAATATTTATATACAACCTATAAAATTACAAAAGGGGCTGACTATATCTGAAGGCGTTTATCAAGCAAAGAATTGGTATTCTTTTGTAGAAGTGGTCAATTCTTCTAATACACCAATCACTTTCATTTTGGAGCAACCTTTAAAAACGCAATTGCTTGATCCACCGAAAATAGTTGAAGTCCATAACTTATGCATTGCTAACCCTGGGTCACTAAATAATTGTAGAATTTCTGATTTGCTTCGCATTAAACACCTCAATGTAGAAGAGCAAAAAATTATTAGAAACGTCTGTGAAAAATATAAGCACATTTTTTTCATAGATGGTGACAAATTATCTTTTTCAAACGAAATTAAGCACTACATAAAGACAAAGGATGATATTCCAATTTATACGAAATCATATCATTATCCACACGTCCATAAGGAAGAGATACAACGACAAATTTCAAAAATGCTTAATGAAGGTATCATACGTCCTAGTTCCCAATCTGGATTGTTCCGAAAAAAACAGATGTAAATGGGAAACAAAAATGGCGGCTAGTCATAGACTAGCGCAAACTAAATGAGAAAACTATCAACGACAAATATCCGATACCGAACATATCAGATATACTGGATAAATTAGGAAGAGCTATGTATTTCAGGATTTCGAAGCGTTAATACGCGAACCATGCAGACACAAGCGTCTGCACCTAGCCTCTATTAACGAACTCCTACTCTCACCTCCCCGTGGTGAAATCCGGGAGCCGAGTACCCTCGACAGAAGATGGGGTAACTAACCCTCGTGGGACGTCTGGGCGGCTGAAAACGAGAGAGGGGGGAGTGTGAGTTTACCAGGGCTCATCACTCTTTTTAGGATGGCGGCGGAGGAGCTTGTCAGTTGATTGGCCAACGGCGGCATCCACAACTCCAGTCAGCAGGAGCTACCTGTTTTTCATGGTAAGGTCGGGACCCTAGAATAGAGATGGCGGCGGATGAGCCCTTCTTTTAGAGCCAACGGCGCACGAGAAGCGCGCGATCGAGGAGATGGAGAGGTGTTATGGCAGGAATGATGTCCGAAAGTTTTACCAAAGGGTAAAACTCTTATCGAATGGACATAAAGTTCGGACAGAAACTTGCCTGGACGAAAATGGACAACTAATAGTAGATTCGCAGTCGATACTGAGAATTTGGAAAAATCATTTCTGCAGACTGTTGAACGGCGATGAGGACACAAATACCGCTGTCAGATAGAAGAGAATACCTAGACGAAGTCAAGATAGCGATATCGAGACTGAAGTCTAATAAAGCTGCTGGTGCAGATAGTCTGCTCGCTGAAATGTTTAAAGTAGCTGGAGGTGATCTAGTAGGGCGCATGCACCAGCTTATCTGTAAGATATGGTCGGAGGAAAGCATGCCCGATGAGTGGAATCTCAGTATCGTTTGCCCGATCCAAAAGAAAGGAGACCCCTTTGACTGCGCCAACTATCGGGGGATAAGCCTCCTTAACATTGCGTATAAAATCTTCTCTGCCGTTTTGTGTGAACGCCTGAAACCATTTGTGAACAAACTGATAGGTCTTTATCAGTGCGGTTTCAGGCCCGGGAAGTCCACCATCTATCAAATTTTCACACTGCGGCAGATCCTGGAGAAGACCCAAGAAATTCAGATCGACACACAAAATCTATTTGTCGATTTCAAGGCCGCATATAACAGCGTGTATAGAGACGTGTTATACAGCGCCATGTCTAGTTTTGACATTCCTGCCGTTCCATTCCGTCAGACTGAGCAGGATGACGATGGAGAACTCTCGCTGCTCCATCAAGGTCGGTAACGAATTCACCGAGACATTCAATGTCAAAAAAGGTTTTAGACAAGGCGACGATCTGTCATGTGATTTCTTTAACATCATTCTTGAGAAGTTCGTGCAAAACTCACTGGCCAACACAAAAGGCACGATCTTCCAAAAGTCCGTTCAACTGCTAGTTTACGCGGATGACATTGACGTGATTGGGCGAACACAGCGAGCCGTCAATGATGCGTTTGCTGGCATTGAAACGGAAGCGGCTAAAATGGGTCTAGCGGTAAACGAGGGCAAAACAAAGTATATGCTGTCATCGAGAAAGGACGCACAACATCGACGACTTGGCCAGAACGTCACCATAGGCAGCTATAACTTTGAGGTAGTAAAGGACTTCGTCTACCTTGGCTCCGCGGTAAACAGTGCAAACAACATCAGTACCGAGATCAAACGCAGAATAACTCTTGCCAACCGCTGTTTTTATGGGCTCAAAAGGCAATTGAGTAGTAGAGCCCTCTCCCGGAAGACAAAGTTGACTTTGTATAAGACCTTGATCGTCCCAGTCCTGCTTTACGGCGCAGAGGCATGGACAATATCCCAAGCGGATGAACAGTCTCTTGGTCTTTTCGAGAGAAAAGTTCTGCGCGCGATCTTTGGTCCTGTTTGCGTTGATGGCATTTGGAGGAGAAGATTCAACCACGAACTGTATGGGCTGTACAGCGACATGAGTCTAGCGAGGCATCTACGGATCCAACGCCTAAGATGGCTAGGCCATGTAGAGCGTATGGACAACTTAGCTCCGGCCCGAAGAGTCTTCGACTCTGAGCCTGTGGGACAACGCAACAGAGGACGTCCACGAACAAGGTGGCGCACACAAGTCAAGGGGGACCTCGGCCGGCTTGGTGTGCGAAACTGGAGACAGCTGGCGAAAGATCGTGCTGGCTGGAGAGGCATGTTGAGTGAGGCCCAGCTCCACCTCGGACTGTAGCGCCCTAAGAAGAAGAAAAAGATGTATTTCAGTACACTGGATCTTGCATCAGGGTTCCATCAGATTCAAGTAAATAAAGACGATATTCCGAAAACAGCTTTTTCAGTCAATAATGGACACTTTGAATTCGCACGAATGCCTTTAAGAGGACTTAAGAACGCTCCATCCACCTTCCAGCGAGTAATAGATAATGTCCTTCATGATCTGCAAGGGAAAATCTGTCTTGTATACATGGACGATATTATTGTCTACTCTAAGTCACTACAAGAGCATATAGAAAACCTGAAGCAGGTCTTCATTAAACTCGCGAATGCAAATTTTAAAATACAACTCGAAAAGTGTGAGTTCTTGCGCAAAGAAGTATCCTTTTTAGGCCATTTGGTTACGACTGATGGTGTTGGACCTAATCCAGATAAAATTCATGCAATCAAAGAATTTTCAATCCCGAGAACACCAAAACAAATCAAGTCCTTCCTAGGATTACTTGGTTATTACAGGAAATTTATTAAGGATTTTGCTGCATTAACCAAGCCAATGACTCACTGCTTACGAAAAGGAAACAGAATTGTACTTGATTCAAAATATATCGATTGTTTCGAAACATGCAAAGCCATTTTATGCAACGATCCACTTTTAAAATATCCCAATTTTTCCAGACCATCCAATGTTACCACTGATGCAAGTAATGTTGCAATTGGCGCTGTATTATCACAAAGCCCAATCGGATCCGATAAACCGATTTGTTATGCAAGTCGGACATTATCGCAATCCGAACAGAATTACATTACAGTCGAAAAGGAACTGCTGGCAATTGTATGAGCAGTCAAATATTTTCGCCCCTACCTTTATGGTAGAAAATTTCAAATAATTACAGATCACATGGCTTTTCTCGCATAATGAACCAAACTCAAAATGAATGCGTTGTCGTTTAAGCTTAGAAGAGTTCGATTACTCTACTATATATAAAAAAAATGAATTCTCGAACCAATTAATCTTAACCGAAAATCCTAACCATACTAACCTTCACTCAACATTACTTATTATTTTTAAACGAAAGAAACGCTATAAATTAGAATGTAAGAATATATCAAATGAAGAGACAATTATTCGTATTTTTAAAGACTTTATAAATACAAAAAGACATACTGCCATTCTAACAGATGACGTAACATTTAGGGTTATACAATCAGTGTACTCAAGGTTCTTTAATACATCCGACGTCAAATTAGTAAGATGCAATGTTCTTTTAAAATACGTCATTGAAAGGGACGAACAGGAATGTATTATTAGAAAATACCATGAGACATCGAATCATAGAGGTACAGCCGAAACCACTGCACACATTAAAAGGCAATTCTATTTTCCAAATATACAAAATTTAGTAACTCGCGTTATAAATAGTTGTGAAACATGTAAGAGACTAAAATACGACCGAAATGTTAAACCTTTGAAATTTGAAATAACTGAAACTGCTACATATCCTTTACCAATATTACATATAGATATACTTCATATGCAGAAATAATATTTTCTTATAATTTTAGACAAATTTAGCAGATTTGCGAGTGCTTACCACTTAAGAGCTAGAAATAGTATTGCACTAATAAAAGCTCTTAAACACTTTTTCTCACATCATGGTGTACCTAACAAAATTGTTAGTGATAATGGTACTGAATTTCTTTCTACCTTATTCAAAGATTTTTTTAATACGTACGAAATTCAACATCACACAAAATGTGTAAAAAATTGTGCAGGAAACGCACCAGTAGAAAGGTTACACTCTACGTTAATAGAATTGGTACGAATAATAAAATCAAAGTCGCATGAAATATCGATAGAAGAAACTATGAACGAAGCCATTTTAACGTATAATAATTCCATTCATTCAGTAACTAAATTAAAACCTTTTGAATTGCTAACAGGTCATATCGATAATACTAGACACATTTTAAACTGCAAAGAGACAAATTCGGAACAAGAATATTTCAAAAAAATATAATTTTTTAAATAATATCGCCATTAAGAGAAGTTCTAACTATAAAGAAAAAACAATAAATAGCCGAAATAAAAAACGTATTGAACCCCCTGAGTATAAAGAAAATGAAATTACTAAAAAAAACGACCAGAGAGATAAACTTCAACCCCGATTTTTAAAACAAATTGTAAATCATGATAATAAGATAACTATTGATTCAAAAGCCCATAGAATACATAAGCAAAATATTAAATCAAAACCAAAACTTGTTTGATTACCTTTAATTGAAAGATATTATAGTTTAGTTTTTAACACAATCATATCTATGTATATTCAACCATTCACTCATGTTTCCATAATCCCTTTCCCTATCCTCCAACCGATTTCATATGTGCTATACAAGGCAGGAAAGAAACATCGAATTTTCATATCCATGAACATTTCTTTTGGCGGGAGGAGTTATGTACACTTTCATACCGAAGTGTACATCCCAAGACAACAACCATCAGCATCAGAGCCACGACCCAATACATCGGCAACGATCGACGATCTTGAAAATTAAAAGAAGCTAAGCTTGGGAAGAGGACTCGCATATGTGCATATCTGAAATTTTCGAGGCAAATTATACATATATATAAAAAAAAACTAGAAACAAGTTGTAAGACTAATTATAAAAAAAAGCAATGCCGCCAAAACAAAAGGGTAGGACCACCACGCGAAGCGAAGATTCGATCAACGTAAGACAGGAGGGTGACCTTCTTAGGGCGACAATACGCAGTACAGATGCTGATCCCTTGCAAAGTACCGCAAGCTCCTCGATTGAGGTTAGGCTGAATGAAATGATGGATCAAATAAAAAGCCGACACAAGAAGCACGATCTTCCAAAAGTCCGTTCAACTGCTAGCTTACGCGGATGACATTGACGTGATTGGGCGAACACAGCGAGCCGTCAATGATGCGTTTGCTGGCATTGAAACGGAAGCGGCTAAAATGGGTCTGGCGGTAAACGAGGGCAAAACAAAGTATATGCTGTCATCGAGAAAGGACGCACAACATCGACGACTTGGCCAGAACGTCACCATAGGCAGCTATAACTTTGAGGTAGTAAAGGACTTCGTCTACCTTGGCTCCGCGGTAAACAGTGCAAACAACATCAGTACCGAGATCAAACGCAGAATAACTCTTGCCAACCGCTGTTTTTATGGGCTCAAAAGGCAATTGAGTAGTAGAGCCCTCTCCCGGAAGACAAAGTTGACTTTGTATAAGACCTTGATCGTCCCAGTCCTGCTTTACGGCGCAGAGGCATGGACAATATCCCAAGCGGATGAACAGTCTCTTGGTCTTTTCGAGAGAAAAGTTCTGCGCGCGATCTTTGGTCCTGTTTGCGTTGATGGCATTTGGAGGAGAAGATTCAACCACGAACTGTATGGGCTGTACAGCGACATGAGTCTAGCGAGGCATCTACGGATCCAACGCCTAAGATGGCTAGGCCATGTAGAGCGTATGGACAACTTAGCTCCGGCCCGAAGAGTCTTCGACTCTGAGCCTGTGGGACAACGCAACAGAGGACGTCCACGAACAAGGTGGCGCACACAAGTCAAGGGGGACCTCGGCCGGCTTGGTGTGCGAAACTGGAGACAGCTGGCGAAAGATCGTGCTGGCTGGAGAGGCATGTTGAGTGAGGCCCAGCTCCACCTCGGACTGTAGCGCCCTAAGAAGAAGAAAAAGATGTATTTCAGTACACTGGATCTTGCATCAGGGTTCCATCAGATTCAAGTAAATAAAGACGATATTCCGAAAACAGCTTTTTCAGTCAATAATGGACACTTTGAATTCGCACGAATGCCTTTAAGAGGACTTAAGAACGCTCCATCCACCTTCCAGCGAGTAATAGATAATGTCCTTCATGATCTGCAAGGGAAAATCTGTCTTGTATACATGGACGATATTATTGTCTACTCTAAGTCACTACAAGAGCATATAGAAAACCTGAAGCAGGTCTTCATTAAACTCGCGAATGCAAATTTTAAAATACAACTCGAAAAGTGTGAGTTCTTGCGCAAAGAAGTATCCTTTTTAGGCCATTTGGTTACGACTGATGGTGTTGGACCTAATCCAGATAAAATTCATGCAATCAAAGAATTTTCAATCCCGAGAACACCAAAACAAATCAAGTCCTTCCTAGGATTACTTGGTTATTACAGGAAATTTATTAAGGATTTTGCTGCATTAACCAAGCCAATGACTCACTGCTTACGAAAAGGAAACAGAATTGTACTTGATTCAAAATATATCGATTGTTTCGAAACATGCAAAGCCATTTTATGCAACGATCCACTTTTAAAATATCCCAATTTTTCCAGACCATCCAATGTTACCACTGATGCAAGTAATGTTGCAATTGGCGCTGTATTATCACAAAGCCCAATCGGATCCGATAAACCGATTTGTTATGCAAGTCGGACATTATCGCAATCCGAACAGAATTACATTACAGTCGAAAAGGAACTGCTGGCAATTGTATGAGCAGTCAAATATTTTCGCCCCTACCTTTATGGTAGAAAATTTCAAATAATTACAGATCACATGGCTTTTCTCGCATAATGAACCAAACTCAAAATGAATGCGTTGTCGTTTAAGCTTAGAAGAGTTCGATTACTCTACTATATATAAAAAAAATGAATTCTCGAACCAATTAATCTTAACCGAAAATCCTAACCATACTAACCTTCACTCAACATTACTTATTATTTTTAAACGAAAGAAACGCTATAAATTAGAATGTAAGAATATATCAAATGAAGAGACAATTATTCGTATTTTTAAAGACTTTATAAATACAAAAAGACATACTGCCATTCTAACAGATGACGTAACATTTAGGGTTATACAATCAGTGTACTCAAGGTTCTTTAATACATCCGACGTCAAATTAGTAAGATGCAATGTTCTTTTAAAATACGTCATTGAAAGGGACGAACAGGAATGTATTATTAGAAAATACCATGAGACATCGAATCATAGAGGTACAGCCGAAACCACTGCACACATTAAAAGGCAATTCTATTTTCCAAATATACAAAATTTAGTAACTCGCGTTATAAATAGTTGTGAAACATGTAAGAGACTAAAATACGACCGAAATGTTAAACCTTTGAAATTTGAAATAACTGAAACTGCTAGATATCCTTTACCAATATTACATATAGATATACTTCATATGCAGAAATAATATTTTCTTATAATTTTAGACAAATTTAGCAGATTTGCGAGTGCTTACCACTTAAGAGCTAGAAATAGTATTGCACTAATAAAAGCTCTTAAACACTTTTTCTCACATCATGGTGTACCTAACAAAATTGTTAGTGATAATGGTACTGAATTTCTTTCTACCTTATTCAAAGATTTTTTTAATACGTACGAAATTCAACATCACACAAAATGTGTAAAAAATTGTGCAGGAAACGCACCAGTAGAAAGGTTACACTCTACGTTAATAGAATTGGTACGAATAATAAAATCAAAGTCGCATGAAATATCGATAGAAGAAACTATGAACGAAACATTTTAACGTATAATAATTCCATTCATTCAGTAACTAAATTAAAACCTTTTGAATTGCTAACAGGTCATATCGATAATACTAGACACATTTTAAACTGCAAAGAGACAAATTCGGAACAAGAATATTTCAAAAAAATATAATTTTTTAAATAATATCGCCATTAAGAGAAGTTCTAACTATAAAGAAAAAACAATAAATAGCCGAAATAAAAAACGTATTGAACCCCCTGAGTATAAAGAAAATGAAATTACTAAAAAAAACGACCAGAGAGATAAACTTCAACCCCGATTTTTAAAACAAATTGTAAATCATGATAATAAGATAACTATTGATTCAAAAGCCCATAGAATACATAAGCAAAATATTAAATCAAAACCAAAACTTGTTTGATTACCTTTAATTGAAAGATATTATAGTTTAGTTTTTAACACAATCATATCTATGTATATTCAACCATTCACTCATGTTTCCATAATCCCTTTCCCTATCCTCCAACCGATTTCATTTGTGCTATACAAGGTAGGAAAGAAACATCGAATTTTCATATCCATGAACATTTCTTTTGGCGGGAGGAGTTATGTACACTTTCATACCGAAGTGTACATCCCAAGACAACAACCATCAGCATCAGAGCCACGACCCAATACATCGGCAACGATCGACGATCTTGAAAATTAAAAGAAGCTAAGCTTGGGAAGAGGACTCGCGCCAAAAGAAGAGCTTGGGATGATTTTGTTTTTCACGATACTTGCGTAAACAATATCATGTTATTTTAAAATAAAAACGAGCTTGGTAAACAAGTCCAGGTCAGTTTTCATTCAAAATTGTACAAGTGAACAAATAAAGAAAAAATTAATTGGAAAAACTGTATGTTAATTTTCAAAAGGTAATAACTAGCGCAACGAATAACTTTTCCTGGCGAGCTGGTTGCGGAGCGCAACGAATCTTTTCCTGGTGAGCTGGTTGCGGAGCGCAACGAATAACTGTTCTTGGCAAGCTGGTTGCGGACCGACCGCAACGTACAACGGTTCCTGGCAAGCTGACTGCGGAGCACCAATGCGTAAATTGTTCGGCAAGCTGGTAGCAAGAAAGAGGCAGGTGAGTACCTTGAATTTGATTGGGATTTTTGGGTTTTCCTGAGAACTGTTCTGTGAACTATTGCGAGTGTGCATATCTGAAATTTTCGAGGCAAATTATACATATATATAAAAAAAAACTAGAAACAAGTTGTAAGACTAATTATAAAAAAAAGCAATGCCGCCAAAACAAAAGGGTAGGACCACCACGCGAAGCGAAGATTCGATCAACGTAAGACAGGAGGGTGACCTTCTTAGGGCGACAATACGCAGTACAGATGCTGATCCCTTGCAAAGTACCGCAAGCTCCTCGATTGAGGTTAGGCTGAATGAAATGATGGATCAAATAAAAAGCCGACACAAGAAGCACGATCTTCCAAAAGTCCGTTCAACTGCTAGCTTACGCGGATGACATTGACGTGATTGGGCGAACACAGCGAGCCGTCAATGATGCGTTTGCTGGCATTGAAACGGAAGCGGCTAAAATGGGTCTGGCGGTAAACGAGGGCAAAACAAAGTATATGCTGTCATCGAGAAAGGACGCACAACATCGACGACTTGGCCAGAACGTCACCATAGGCAGCTATAACTTTGAGGTAGTAAAGGACTTCGTCTACCTTGGCTCCGCGGTAAACAGTGCAAACAACATCAGTACCGAGATCAAACGCAGAATAACTCTTGCCAACCGCTGTTTTTATGGGCTCAAAAGGCAATTGAGTAGTAGAGCCCTCTCCCGGAAGACAAAGTTGACTTTGTATAAGACCTTGATCGTCCCAGTCCTGCTTTACGGCGCAGAGGCATGGACAATATCCCAAGCGGATGAACAGTCTCTTGGTCTTTTCGAGAGAAAAGTTCTGCGCGCGATCTTTGGTCCTGTTTGCGTTGATGGCATTTGGAGGAGAAGATTCAACCACGAACTGTATGGGCTGTACAGCGACATGAGTCTAGCGAGGCATCTACGGATCCAACGCCTAAGATGGCTAGGCCATGTAGAGCGTATGGACAACTTAGCTCCGGCCCGAAGAGTCTTCGACTCTGAGCCTGTGGGACAACGCAACAGAGGACGTCCACGAACAAGGTGGCGCACACAAGTCAAGGGGGACCTCGGCCGGCTTGGTGTGCGAAACTGGAGACAGCTGGCGAAAGATCGTGCTGGCTGGAGAGGCATGTTGAGTGAGGCCCAGCTCCACCTCGGACTGTAGCGCCCTAAGAAGAAGAAAAAGATGTATTTCAGTACACTGGATCTTGCATCAGGGTTCCATCAGATTCAAGTAAATAAAGACGATATTCCGAAAACAGCTTTTTCAGTCAATAATGGACACTTTGAATTCGCACGAATGCCTTTAAGAGGACTTAAGAACGCTCCATCCACCTTCCAGCGAGTAATAGATAATGTCCTTCATGATCTGCAAGGGAAAATCTGTCTTGTATACATGGACGATATTATTGTCTACTCTAAGTCACTACAAGAGCATATAGAAAACCTGAAGCAGGTCTTCATTAAACTCGCGAATGCAAATTTTAAAATACAACTCGAAAAGTGTGAGTTCTTGCGCAAAGAAGTATCCTTTTTAGGCCATTTGGTTACGACTGATGGTGTTGGACCTAATCCAGATAAAATTCATGCAATCAAAGAATTTTCAATCCCGAGACCTGGTGGTCAGGTGCAAACTCTTAGGGTAAAGTCTATGGACGATCCTTACTGAGAAACCGTTTCAAGAAGACATACTGCCTCCACGGAGCGGCCACCGGCCAACGAATGCTGCAGTGAGATTATAGGTCTGGTATCTCAGGCTCGCACAATGAACAAATGGTTCGTGGCGCCAACCTGCGATGCATGACCTTAATTTCTCAACTGTATACATCCGGCCAAAGTATGCGACGGGAGGAGTAAACCTCCTAAAATAATCTCTAATCCAATGGTGGAACAGCATACGCCGAGGGATGCGTGGCTAAGAGAGTGCTTAGTCTCTAGTATGCGAACTCCGAATACCTGGCGACCTTCGGTTTTAATCTAGCCTTCCCTAGGCATATCGGGCGCTACCTCGGGTGACGTATATTTCCCGAATACTCGTGGGATCATTATTTCCAAAATTAATTTAAAAAAAGATGAGTATGGTGAAGCTCCAAATTCACCAGCGTCTGTTCATACTGTGGAGCATACAGACGGCAATATTCGGGACGCTATAGAGCCTCCGACGGCCACTTCACCTTCGGCCAATGTCAACCAGCTCGAAAGCGAGCCAGCTACAGTCTCAGCTGACAAGGGGATCGGAGCCAAATGGGCACAATCCTTGACAGCTACCAGCGCTAGTGTCAGTTCAGTGGATTCTGACACATCCACGGTCATAGACACTTGCAGTGTAGTCACGGAGAAATCCGGATGTTCTTCCATTGGGAAGAAACTTGACAAGCTGCGTCTAGGACCAGGTGGATTCGTCAAGCTAAACTCAGCTGAAAAGAGGAGATACAACCAAGCTATTCGCAACGGCGAAACTAGGAAAAATGCCCTAGTATATGCGAAATCTCCTCTTGGAAATGAGTCTAAAAGGGTGAGATCAAAGGATCGCACCCTCTCTGAACCGGCAGCCAAAAAGGCAAAAGCCAGACATGCACCTGACGCGCCCACCTTCAGTCAGGTAGCTAGTACTGTCAGACTGGGAATCGTCCCAGCTGACATTGAAAAACAGCCTCTGTCAACAGAGCAAATGGCTCTAATCCGGGAGGCAGTCATCGAGGTGTCGATTGAACTGAGAAACAGGGGCGTGTGACCACATTTCTCAGGCTCTCAACACAAGTCGGGATGGCTAATTTTCATCTGATCCGACAGTGCTACTGCTGAGTGGAAGAAACGCAATTTCGATGCTATTAAGGCCAAAAGTGGTCTTGATATTGTACTTGTGGAAGAGGGATCTTTTCCCAAATCTCACATACTCGTAGTCCGTGGTTTCTTTCCACAAAGCATCGAATTGCCATCGACCAAAATCTTAGCGACGCTTGAAGCGCAAAATGAGGGCCTTCAAGCTTCTTCATGGAAGGCAATGCAAAGGATGAAAGAAGGTTCGCTCCTTCATCTCGTCTTTGCCATTGACGATGCGTCCATGAAGACCCTGAGCAAACTAAACAACAAGGTTTGCTATAGATTTGATCAGGTCAAGTTGATCGTTTCCCACAAGAAGGTCAAGGCAGATGATTCTTCATCTGCTGCTGCAACAACAACCTCATCTGAAGTTCCCACTTGCAGCGCTGCCGGGCATGTAAGTGAGGACAGTACTGCCTCAGCAACTAGCACCGCTGACAGCGAGCCCATTGCTAGCACCAGCGGCCTTAGTGCAGCAGGAAAGACGGTGACCCGTGTTGTTGCACAAAACAAACAAAAAACCGGTTCAACAACAACATCATCTGCAGTCCCCTCTTGCAGAGCTGTCGGGCATGCAAGAGAGGTCAGTACTGCCTCAGCAACTAAGACCGTTGACAGCGAGCCCATTGCTAGCACCAGCGGCCTTAGTGCAGCAGGAAAGACGGTGATCCGTGTTGTTGAACCGGAAAACCGGAATACCGGCAAAAAGCCCGGAGTTCCGAGAAAAACCACCGGCGCCGCAGGGCACTTTACTCGGAAGGAAGAGTCATTGGGGAATTTCAAGAAAGGTCATCCCTCAACGGCTGCTTGTCGCAAGAAGAAAGGCCCTAAAAAGGCCCAACTGATGCGGCAGGCCAGATCCTCGATGGAGGATCGATGAGCTCCATCAAGGCGCTACAGGCGAACCTGCATCACGAGAAGGGCGCGTCCGCTACCCAAGCGGTTCGCCGAAGAAAATATAACCCTTGGACTTATCCAGGAACCTTGGGTTAGAAGCGGACAAGTAAAATGTCTCCGGAATGGCAATAGTAAGTTAATCTCAATGTGTGGAGATCCTGCGCCAAGAGCGGCCTGTCTCTTCAGCAATGATATTAACTTTCTTCCCATTCCAAATTTCATTAACAGAAACCTGGTGGCCCTACTACTGGAAGTTCCGACGGAGAGGGGAACACATAACATCGTGAGCGCCTCGGCGTATTTCCCGGATGACAACAGCGTCATACCACCTAAGGACGTCCAGGACCTCATCAGTTACTGCAAATCAGGCAACCTGCACTACATTACCGGTTGCGATGCTAACGCGCATCATGAGGTCTGGGGTAGTAGTGACACCAACAGAAGAGGTGAGTGTCTTTTAGAATATCTTATTAGTAGTGAAATAGATATACTAAATAGAGGCTCAAAGCCTACCTTCATAAATGCGATTCGCGAAGAGGTACTTGATCTCACACTTGCTAGTCCATTTATTTCGAATTTTATTGAAAATTGGCATGTATCAGATGAACCATCTTTGTCAGACCACCAACATATCAGGTTTGACATCCCTGGTCAACTCTCACATGTCTTTAACAGATACGATCCCAAACGCACCGACTGGGGTCGCTATCGAGAACTAGTTCTCTCACAAAAAGGGATGCTTCTTACGTCTATTGAGTCCATAGGGGACCTGGATGAAGCAGCCTTCCAATTAAACAATGTAATGATCAATTCCTATCACGACAGTTGTGTCCCCAAGACCACTTCAAATAATCGTAAAGTGCCTTGGTGGAATGATCATCTGACAAAACTTAGGAGTAGAGTCAGAAAACTCTTCAATTCTGCCAAGAAAACGAAGAGGTGGAACGAATATAGGTCCGTTCTCACAGAATACAATTCTGAACTTAGACGATCCAAGCGGGCCACTTGGAGGAAATGCTGTGAAAACATTGCGAACATGCCAAATCGCTCGCAAACGATCAGGCAAACTGTGTAGGGTTTTTAAAGAAAAGCGACGGTACCTACACGACGGGCAGAGAAGAAACACTTAAAACGTTACTTCAGGTTCACTTCCCAGGCTCGTCTTATAGCACCTCTCACGTGCACTCTAACACAACAGACCATAGGGTCTTTGTTAATAGAAGAGTTAAAAGTTTATCTGGAAACATTTTCAGTACAGATAAGGTTGAATGGGCTGTTGGCACTTTCGATCCTTTCAAAGCTCCCGGTGGTGACGGTATATTCCCTGCACTATTGCAAAGATCAATAGACCTCATCCTACCGGAACTGACAGCTTTATTTAGAGCCAGCTACAACTGGGGTTACCAATCTCCTGGATAAAGGTCAACGTAATATTCATTCCCAAACCGGGTAATAGACCTAGTGAGCTGCCTAAATCATATAGACCTATAAGTCTGACATCATTTGTACTCAAAACGATGGAGAGACTAATTGATGTTTACATTAGAGAACGATTAGAGTTGTCTAACCCTCTAAACTCGAACCAGTATGCATATAGGAAAGGTAAATCCACCATAGGTGCCCTTCATTATCTCGTCAAAAAGATAGAAGGCGCACTTGCTTCCAAAGAAATAGCCCTATGTGTATTCCTCGACATAGAGGGCGCTTTCGATAACACTGGCTACGACTCGATCGCAAGAGCGATCAGTAGCAGAGGTATCGAAGAATCGACTAACAAATGGATCAGAGCCATGTTGGAAAGTCGTTCGATTACTTCTTCTTCCGGTTTCTGTAACCGCGGCAAAGGGTTGCCTACAAGGGGGGGTTCTTTCCCCCTTATTATGGTCACTAGTTGTCGACAAACTGTTAGTAGATCTCCAAGGATCAGGCTACACCACAATTGGTTATGCTGATGACCTGGCGATTGTTATAAAGGGTAAGCACGACACGACTATTTGCAATATGATGCAAAGTGCGCTACTGCAAGTCGTTGAATGGTGCAACGCAGAGGGTTTATCGATCAATCCCTGCAAGACCGTTCTAGTGCCCTTCTCAAGGAGGACTCGTGTCAACCTTGAACCCATAATAATCGGCAACACCACACTAGTTTATTCCAGCGAGGTAAAATATCTTGGAGTAATCCTGGACAGACGACTTAACTGGAATTCACATATTAAGTCCGCCATAGAGCGAGCTACCAGAGCACTGTGGGCCAGTAGACGTCTTTACGGTAGGACTTGGGGTCTGTCTCCCAAAATTATACATTGGTTGTACACAATGATGGCGAGACCCATTATCACATATGCGGCCATCGTATGATGGCCAAAAACCCTTCAACAGTCATCGGCAAACAAACTGCAAAAACTGCAAAGGGTTGCCTGTCTTGGCATAACAGGTGCCATGCGCACCTGCCCCACAACAGCTCTCGAAGCTATTATCGGGCTGACACCTTTACCCATCTTCGTTAGGAAGATAGCTGCCACTTATGCCATTAAACTGCAGCTAGAATATCAATTCAAACCAGGTGACCTAGTGGGTCACCTTAGGATACTCAACTCAATCCCTAATAGAGACATGTTTTGTACAATGCCGGACACTATGGTCAGGCAGAACTGTTTCGGCAGGTTATTTGAAGTTGAAATATTGGACCGGGTAGACTGGTCCAATGGTGTTCCAACACTAGACCCCAGAAGTCTAGTTTGGTACACAGATGGATCGAAAATGGATTCTGGAGTCGGAGCTGGTGTCTGTGGACCCAAAACTGGGATCTCTGTACCGATGGGGTCTAGTCCCACTGTGTTTCAAGCCGAAATCCATGCCATTGAGATCTGCGCGAGACATAATCTTGGTAAAAGTATCAAGGGCGCAATTATACAAATCTTTTCAGATAGCCAGGCAGCACTTAAGGCCTTATCGTCCAGAAAGCTAACGGGCTTTCTTACTGACCACTGCGGCTTGTATTACCACCTTAACAAAATGAACTTGTGTCAAAACACGGAATGTAGGTTCTGTCTTGAAGAAGACGAAACATCCCAGCACATTTTATGTGAATGTCCGGCACTACATTGGTTAAGGAAACGTATTCTCCACAGGGAAATACTGACTTCAGTGGAATTGAAAAACTCCACTACAAAAGATATACTATCTTTTATAAGGAAAGTGGTAAATCTTTTGGATTAACTCCAACCCGTCGATACAATAGATCTTTTTAGGTCGCAGTGTCCCGAGAACACCAAAACAAATCAAGTCCTTCCTAGGATTACTTGGTTATTACAGGAAATTTATTAAGGATTTTGCTGCATTAACCAAGCCAATGACTCACTGCTTATGAAAAGGAAACAGAATTGTACTTGACTCAAAATATATCGATTGTTTCGAAACATGCAAAGCCATTTTATGCAACGATCCACTTTTAAAATATCCCAATCCAATGTTACCACTGATGCAAGTAATGTTGTAATTGGCGCTGTATTATCACAAGGCCCAATCGGATCCGATAAACCGATTTGTTATGCAAGTCGGACATTATCGCAATCCGAACAGAATTACATTACAGTCGAAAAGGAACTGCTGGCCATTGTATGGGCAGTCAAATATTCTCTCCCTTACCTTTATGGTAGAAAATTTCAAATAATTACAGATCACATGGCTTTTCTCGCATAATGAACCAAACTCAAAATGAATGCGTTGTCGTTTAAGCTTAGAAGAGTTCGATTACTCTATTATATATAAAAAGGGAAAGTCAAATCCGAATGCTTATGCTTTATCCCGTGTTCAGGTAAAAACTAACGAAAGCAGTCAGAACCAAACAGAAAATTCAGATGGAGTTTCTATCGAAAACAATGTTGATGAGGCTGATTGTGCTGATACTATTCATTCAGCTCAAGAGATTTTGTGTGATGGTATCCCTATTTCTGAGAGGTCACTAAATGAATTCTCGAGCCAATTAATCTTAACCGAAAATCCTAACCATACTAACCTTCACTCAACATTACTTATTATTTTTAAACGAAAGAAACGCTATAAATTAGAATGTAAGAATATATCAAATGAAGAGACAATTATTCGTATTTTTAAAGACTTTATAAATACAAAAAGACATACTGCCATTCTAACAGATGACGTAACATTTAGGGTTATACAATCAGTGTACTCAAGGTTCTTTAATACATCCGACGTCAAATTAGTAAGATGCAATGTTCTTTTAAAATACGTCATTGAAAGGGACGAACAGGAATGTATTATTAGAAAATACCATGAGACATCGAATCATAGAGGTACAGCCGAAACCACTGCACACATTAAAAGGCAATTCTATTTTCCAAATATACAAAATTTAGTAACTCGCGTTATAAATAGTTGTGAAACATGTAAGAGACTAAAATACGACCGAAATGTTAAACCTTTGAAATTTGAAATAACTGAAACTGCTACATATCCTTTACCAATATTACATATAGATATACTTCATATGCAGAAATAATATTTTCTTATAATTTTAGACAAATTTAGCAGATTTGCGAGAGCTTACCACTTAAGAGCTAGAAATAGTATTGCACTAATAAAAGCTCTTAAACACTTTTTCTCACATCATGGTGTACCTAACAAAATTGTTAGTGATAATGGTACTGAATTTCTTTCTACCTTATTCAAAGATTTTTTTAATACGTACGAAATTCAACATCACACAAAATGTGTAAAAAATTGTGCAGGAAACGCACCAGTAGAAAGGTTACACTCTACGTTAATAGAATTGGTACGAATAATAAAATCAAAGTCGCATGAAATATCGATAGAAGAAACTATGAACGAAGCCATTTTAACGTATAATAATTCCTTTCATTCAGTAACTAAATTAAAACCTTTTGAATTGCTAACAGGTCATATCGATAATACTAGACACATTTTAAACTGCAAAGAGACAAATTCGGAACAAGAATATTTCAAAAAAATATAATTTTTTAAATAATATCGCCATTAAGAGAAGTTCTAACTATAAAGAAAAAACAATAAATAGCCGAAATAAAAAACGTATTGAAGTATAAAGAAAATGAAATTACTAAAAAAAACGACCAGAGAGATAAACTTCAACCCCGATTTTTAAAACAAATTGTAAATCATGATAATAAGATAACTATTGATTCAAAAGCCTATAGAATACATAAGCAAAATATTAAATCAAAACCAAAACTTGTTTGATTACCTTTAATTGAAAGATATTATAGTTTAGTTTTTAACACAATCATATCTATGTATATTCAACCATTCACTCATGTTTCCATAATCCCTTTCCCTATCCTCCAACCGATTTCATATGTGCTATACAAGGTAGGAAAGAAACATCGAATTTTCATATCCATGAACATTTCTTTTGGCGGGAGGAGTTATGTACACTTTCATACCGAAGTGTACATCCCAAGACAACAACCATCAGCATCAGAGCCACGACCCAATACATCGGCAACGATCGACGATCTTGAAAATTAAAAGAAGCTAAGCTTGGGAAGAGGACTCGCGCCAAAAGAAGAGCTTGGGATGATTTTGTTTTTCACGATACTTGCGTAAACAATATCATGACACCAACAGAAGAGGTGAGTGTCTTTTAGAATATCTTATTAGTAGTGAAATAGATATACTAAATAGAGGCTCAAAGCCTACCTTCATAAATGCGATTCGCGAAGAGGTACTTGATCTCACACTTGCTAGTCCATTTATTTCGAATTTTATTGAAAATTGGCATGTATCAGATGAACCATCTTTGTCAGACCACCAACATATCAGGTTTGACATCCCTGGTCAACTCTCACATGTCTTTAACAGATACGATCCCAAACGCACCGACTGGGGTCGCTATCGAGAACTAGTTCTCTCACAAAAAGGGATGCTTCTTACGTCTATTGAGTCCATAGGGGACCTGGATGAAGCAGCCTTCCAATTAAACAATGTAATGATCAATTCCTATCACGACAGTTGTGTCCCCAAGACCACTTCAAATAATCGTTAAGTGCCTTGGTGGAATGATCATCTGACAAAACTTAGGAGTAGAGTCAGAAAACTCTTCAATTCTGCCAAGAAAACGAAGAGGTGGAACGAATATAGGTCCGTTCTCACAGAATACAATTCTGAACTTAGACGATCCAAGCGGGCCACTTGGAGGAAATGCTGTGAAAACATTGCGAACATGCCAAATCGCTCGCAAACGATCAGGCAAACTGTGTAGGGTTTTTAAAGAAAAGCGACGGTACCTACACGACGGGCAGAGAAGAAACACTTAAAACGTTACTTCAGGTTCACTTCCCAGGCTCGTCTTATAGCACCTCTCACGTGCACTCTAACACAACAGACCATAGGGTCTTTGTTAATAGAAGAGTTAAAAGTTTATCTGGAAACATTTTCAGTACAGATAAGGTTGAATGGGCTGTTGGCACTTTCGATCCTTTCAAAGCTCCCGGTGGTGACGGTATATTCCCTGCACTATTGCAAAGATCAATAGACCTCATCCTACCGGAACTGACAGCTTTATTTAGAGCCAGCTACAACTGGGGTTACCAATCTCCTGGATAAAGGTCAACGTAATATTCATTCCCAAACCGGGTAATAGACCTAGTGAGCTGCCTAAATCATATAGACCTATAAGTCTGACATCATTTGTACTCAAAACGATGGAGAGACTAATTGATGTTTACATTAGAGAACGATTAGAGTTGTCTAACCCTCTAAACTCGAACCAGTATGCATATAGGAAAGGTAAATCCACCATAGGTGCCCTTCATTATCTCGTCAAAAAGATAGAAGGCGCACTTGCTTCCAAAGAAATAGCCCTATGTGTATTCCTCGACATAGAGGGCGCTTTCGATAACACTGGCTACGACTCGATCGCAAGAGCGATCAGTAGCAGAGGTATCGAAGAATCGACTAACAAATGGATCAGAGCCATGTTGGAAAGTCGTTCGATTACTTCTTCTTCCGGTTTCTGTAACCGCGGCAAAGGGTTGCCTACAAGGGGGGGTTCTTTCCCCCTTATTATGGTCACTAGTTGTCGACAAACTGTTAGTAGATCTCCAAGGATCAGGCTACACCACAATTGGTTATGCTGATGACCTGGCGATTGTTATAAAGGGTAAGCACGACACGACTATTTGCAATATGATGCAAAGTGCGCTACTGCAAGTCGTTGAATGGTGCAACGCAGAGGGTTTATCGATCAATCCCTGCAAGACCGTTCTAGTGCCCTTCTCAAGGAGGACTCGTGTCAACCTTGAACCCATAATAATCGGCAACACCACACTAGTTTATTCCAGCGAGGTAAAATATCTTGGAGTAATCCTGGACAGACGACTTAACTGGAATTCACATATTAAGTCCGCCATAGAGCGAGCTACCAGAGCACTGTGGGCCAGTAGACGTCTTTACGGTAGGACTTGGGGTCTGTCTCCCAAAATTATACATTGGTTGTACACAATGATGGCGAGACCCATTATCACATATGCGGCCATCGTATGATGGCCAAAAACCCTTCAACAGTCATCGGCAAACAAACTGCAAAAACTGCAAAGGGTTGCCTGTCTTGGCATAACAGGTGCCATGCGCACCTGCCCCACAACAGCTCTCGAAGCTATTATCGGGCTGACACCTTTACCCATCTTCGTTAGGAAGATAGCTGCCACTTATGCCATTAAACTGCAGCTAGAATATCAATTCAAACCAGGTGACCTAGTGGGTCACCTTAGGATACTCAACTCAATCCCTAATAGAGACATGTTTTGTACAATGCCGGACACTATGGTCAGGCAGAACTGTTTCGGCAGGTTATTTGAAGTTGAAATATTGGACCGGGTAGACTGGTCCAATGGTGTTCCAACACTAGACCCCAGAAGTCTAGTTTGGTACACAGATGGATCGAAAATGGATTCTGGAGTCGGAGCTGGTGTCTGTGGACCCAAAACTGGGATCTCTGTACCGATGGGGTCTAGTCCCACTGTGTTTCAAGCCGAAATCCATGCCATTGAGATCTGCGCGAGACATAATCTTGGTAAAAGTATCAAGGGCGCAATTATACAAATCTTTTCAGATAGCCAGGCAGCACTTAAGGCCTTATCGTCCAGAAAGCTAACGGGCTTTCTTACTGACCACTGCGGCTTGTATTACCACCTTAACAAAATGAACTTGTGTCAAAACACGGAATGTAGGTTCTGTCTTGAAGAAGACGAAACATCCCAGCACATTTTATGTGAATGTCCGGCACTACATTGGTTAAGGAAACGTATTCTCCACAGGGAAATACTGACTTCAGTGGAATTGAAAAACTCCACTACAAAAGATATACTATCTTTTATAAGGAAAGTGGTAAATCTTTTGGATTAACTCCAACCCGTCGATACAATAGATCTTTTTAGGTCGCAGTGTCCCGAGAACACCAAAACAAATCAAGTCCTTCCTAGGATTACTTGGTTATTACAGGAAATTTATTAAGGATTTTGCTGCATTAACCAAGCCAATGACTCACTGCTTTTGAAAAGGAAACAGAATTGTACTTGACTCAAAATATATCGATTGTTTCGAAACATGCAAAGCCATTTTATGCAACGATCCACTTTTAAAATATCCCAATCCAATGTTACCACTGATGCAAGTAATGTTGTAATTGGCGCTGTATTATCACAAGGCCCAATCGGATCCGATAAACCGATTTGTTATGCAAGTCGGACATTATCGCAATCCGAACAGAATTACATTACAGTCGAAAAGGAACTGCTGGCCATTGTATGGGCAGTCAAATATTCTCTCCCTTACCTTTATGGTAGAAAATTTCAAATAATTACAGATCACATGGCTTTTCTCGCATAATGAACCAAACTCAAAATGAATGCGTTGTCGTTTAAGCTTAGAAGAGTTCGATTACTCTATTATATATAAAAAGGGAAAGTCAAATCCGAATGCTTATGCTTTATCCCGTGTTCAGGTAAAAACTAACGAAAGCAGTCAGAACCAAACAGAAAATTCAGATGGAGTTTCTATCGAAAACAATGTTGATGAGGCTGATTGTGCTGATACTATTCATTCAGCTCAAGAGATTTTGTGTGATGGTATCCCTATTTCTGAGAGGTCACTAAATGAATTCTCGAGCCAATTAATCTTAACCGAAAATCCTAACCATACTAACCTTCACTCAACATTACTTATTATTTTTAAACGAAAGAAACGCTATAAATTAGAATGTAAGAATATATCAAATGAAGAGACAATTATTCGTATTTTTAAAGACTTTATAAATACAAAAAGACATACTGCCATTCTAACAGATGACGTAACATTTAGGGTTATACAATCAGTGTACTCAAGGTTCTTTAATACATCCGACGTCAAATTAGTAAGATGCAATGTTCTTTTAAAATACGTCATTGAAAGGGACGAACAGGAATGTATTATTAGAAAATACCATGAGACATCGAATCATAGAGGTACAGCCGAAACCACTGCACACATTAAAAGGCAATTCTATTTTCCAAATATACAAAATTTAGTAACTCGCGTTATAAATAGTTGTGAAACATGTAAGAGACTAAAATACGACCGAAATGTTAAACCTTTGAAATTTGAAATAACTGAAACTGCTACATATCCTTTACCAATATTACATATAGATATACTTCATATGCAGAAATAATATTTTCTTATAATTTTAGACAAATTTAGCAGATTTGCGAGTGCTTACCACTTAAGAGCTAGAAATAGTATTGCACTAATAAAAGCTCTTAAACACTTTTTCTCACATCATGGTGTACCTAACAAAATTGTTAGTGATAATGGTACTGAATTTCTTTCTACCTTATTCAAAGATTTTTTTAATACGTACGAAATTCAACATCACACAAAATGTGTAAAAAATTGTGCAGGAAACGCACCAGTAGAAAGGTTACACTCTACGTTAATAGAATTGGTACGAATAATAAAATCAAAGTCGCATGAAATATCGATAGAAGAAACTATGAACGAAGCCATTTTAACGTATAATAATTCCATTCATTCAGTAACTAAATTAAAACCTTTTGAATTGCTAACAGGTCATATCGATAATACTAGACACATTTTAAACTGCAAAGAGACAAATTCGGAACAAGAATATTTCAAAAAAATATAATTTTTTAAATAATATCGCCATTAAGAGAAGTTCTAACTATAAAGAAAAAACAATAAATAGCCGAAATAAAAAACGTATTGAAGTATAAAGAAAATGAAATTACTAAAAAAAACGACCAGAGAGATAAACTTCAACCCCGATTTTTAAAACAAATTGTAAATCATGATAATAAGATAACTATTGATTCAAAAGCCCATAGAATACATAAGCAAAATATTAAATCAAAACCAAAACTTGTTTGATTACCTTTAATTGAAAGATATTATAGTTTAGTTTTTAACACAATCATATCTATGTATATTCAACCATTCACTCATGTTTCCATAATCCCTTTCCCTATCCTCCAACCGATTTCATATGTGCTATACAAGGTAGGAAAGAAACATCGAATTTTCATATCCATGAACATTTCTTTTGGCGGGAGGAGTTATGTACACTTTCATACCGAAGTGTACATCCCAAGACAACAACCATCAGCATCAGAGCCACGACCCAATACATCGGCAACGATCGACGATCTTGAAAATTAAAAGAAGCTAAGCTTGGGAAGAGGACTCGCGCCAAAAGAAGAGCTTGGGATGATTTTGTTTTTCACGATACTTGCGTAAACAATATCATGTTATTTTAAAATAAAAACGAGCTTGGTAAACAAGTCCAGGTCAGTTTTCATTCAAAATTGTACAAGTGAACAAATAAAGAAAAAATTAATTGGAAAAACTGTATGTTAATTTTCAAAAGGTAATAACTAGCGCAACGAATAACTTTTCCTGGCGAGCTGGTTGCGGAGCGCAACGAATCTTTTCCTGGTGAGCTGGTTGCGGAGCGCAACGAATAACTGTTCTTGGCAAGCTGGTTGCGGACCGACCGCAACGTACAACGGTTCCTGGCAAGCTGACTGCGGAGCACCAATGCGTAAATTGTTCGGCAAGCTGGTAGCAAGAAAGAGGCAGGTGAGTACCTTGAATTTGATTGGGATTTTTGGGTTTTCCTGAGAACTGTTCTGTGAACTATTGCGAGTGTGCATATCTGAAATTTTCGAGGCAAATTATACATATATATGAAAAAAAACTAGAAACAAGTTGTAAGACTAATTATAAAAAAAAGCAATGCCGCCAAAACAAAAGGGTAGGACCACCACGCGAAGCGAAGATTCGATCAACGTAAGACAGGAGGGTGACCTTCTTAGGGCGACAATACGCAGTACAGATGCTGATCCCTTGCAAAGTACCGCAAGCTCCTCGATTGAGGTTAGGCTGAATGAAATGATGGATCAAATAAAAAGCCGACACAAGAAGCACGATCTTCCAAAAGTCCGTTCAACTGCTAGCTTACGCGGATGACATTGACGTGATTGGGCGAACACAGCGAGCCGTCAATGATGCGTTTGCTGGCATTGAAACGGAAGCGGCTAAAATGGGTCTGGCGGTAAACGAGGGCAAAACAAAGTATATGCTGTCATCGAGAAAGGACGCACAACATCGACGACTTGGCCAGAACGTCACCATAGGCAGCTATAACTTTGAGGTAGTAAAGGACTTCGTCTACCTTGGCTCCGCGGTAAACAGTGCAAACAACATCAGTACCGAGATCAAACGCAGAATAACTCTTGCCAACCGCTGTTTTTATGGGCTCAAAAGGCAATTGAGTAGTAGAGCCCTCTCCCGGAAGACAAAGTTGACTTTGTATAAGACCTTGATCGTCCCAGTCCTGCTTTACGGCGCAGAGGCATGGACAATATCCCAAGCGGATGAACAGTCTCTTGGTCTTTTCGAGAGAAAAGTTCTGCGCGCGATCTTTGGTCCTGTTTGCGTTGATGGCATTTGGAGGAGAAGATTCAACCACGAACTGTATGGGCTGTACAGCGACATGAGTCTAGCGAGGCATCTACGGATCCAACGCCTAAGATGGCTAGGCCATGTAGAGCGTATGGACAACTTAGCTCCGGCCCGAAGAGTCTTCGACTCTGAGCCTGTGGGACAACGCAACAGAGGACGTCCACGAACAAGGTGGCGCACACAAGTCAAGGGGGACCTCGGCCGGCTTGGTGTGCGAAACTGGAGACAGCTGGCGAAAGATCGTGCTGGCTGGAGAGGCATGTTGAGTGAGGCCCAGCTCCACCTCGGACTGTAGCGCCCTAAGAAGAAGAAAAAGATGTATTTCAGTACACTGGATCTTGCATCAGGGTTCCATCAGATTCAAGTAAATAAAGACGATATTCCGAAAACAGCTTTTTCAGTCAATAATGGACACTTTGAATTCGCACGAATGCCTTTAAGAGGACTTAAGAACGCTCCATCCACCTTCCAGCGAGTAATAGATAATGTCCTTCATGATCTGCAAGGGAAAATCTGTCTTGTATACATGGACGATATTATTGTCTACTCTAAGTCACTACAAGAGCATATAGAAAACCTGAAGCAGGTCTTCATTAAACTCGCGAATGCAAATTTTAAAATACAACTCGAAAAGTGTGAGTTCTTGCGCAAAGAAGTATCCTTTTTAGGCCATTTGGTTACGACTGATGGTGTTGGACCTAATCCAGATAAAATTCATGCAATCAAAGAATTTTCAATCCCGAGACCTGGTGGTCAGGTGCAAACTCTTAGGGTAAAGTCTATGGACGATCCTTACTGAGAAACCGTTTCAAGAAGACATACTGCCTCCACGGAGCGGCCACCGGCCAACGAATGCTGCAGTGAGATTATAGGTCTGGTATCTCAGGCTCGCACAATGAACAAATGGTTCGTGGCGCCAACCTGCGATGCATGACCTTAATTTCTCAACTGTATACATCCGGCCAAAGTATGCGACGGGAGGAGTAAACCTCCTAAAATAATCTCTAATCCAATGGTGGAACAGCATACGCCGAGGGATGCGTGGCTAAGAGAGTGCTTAGTCTCTAGTATGCGAACTCCGAATACCTGGCGACCTTCGGTTTTAATCTAGCCTTCCCTAGGCATATCGGGCGCTACCTCGGGTGACGTATATTTCCCGAATACTCGTGGGATCATTATTTCCAAAATTAATTTAAAAAAAGATGAGTATGGTGAAGCTCCAAATTCACCAGCGTCTGTTCATGCTGTGGAGCATACAGACGGCAATATTCGGGACGCTATAGAGCCTCCGACGGCCACTTCACCTTCGGCCAATGTCAACCAGCTCGAAAGCGAGCCAGCTACAGTCTCAGCTGACAAGGGGATCGGAGCCAAATGGGCACAATCCTTGACAGCTACCAGCGCTAGTGTCAGTTCAGTGGATTCTGACACATCCACGGTCATAGACACTTGCAGTGTAGTCACGGAGAAATCCGGATGTTCTTCCATTGGGAAGAAACTTGACAAGCTGCGTCTAGGACCAGGTGGATTCGTCAAGCTAAACTCAGCTGAAAAGAGGAGATACAACCAAGCTATTCGCAACGGCGAAACTAGGAAAAATGCCCTAGTATATGCGAAATCTCCTCTTGGAAATGAGTCTAAAAGGGTGAGATCAAAGGATCGCACCCTCTCTGAACCGGCAGCCAAAAAGGCAAAAGCCAGACATGCACCTGACGCGCCCACCTTCAGTCAGGTAGCTAGTACTGTCAGACTGGGAATCGTCCCAGCTGACATTGAAAAACAGCCTCTGTCAACAGAGCAAATGGCTCTAATCCGGGAGGCAGTCATCGAGGTGTCGATTGAACTGAGAAACAGGGGCGTGTGACCACATTTCTCAGGCTCTCAACACAAGTCGGGATGGCTAATTTTCATCTGATCCGACAGTGCTACTGCTGAGTGGAAGAAACGCAATTTCGATGCTATTAAGGCCAAAAGTGGTCTTGATATTGTACTTGTGGAAGAGGGATCTTTTCCCAAATCTCACATACTCGTAGTCCGTGGTTTCTTTCCACAAAGCATCGAATTGCCATCGACCAAAATCTTAGCGACGCTTGAAGCGCAAAATGAGGGCCTTCAAGCTTCTTCATGGAAGGTAATGCAAAGGATGAAAGAAGGTTCGCTCCTTCATCTCGTCTTTGCCATTGACGATGCGTCCATGAAGACCCTGAGCAAACTAAACAACAAGGTTTGCTATAGATTTGATCAGGTCAAGTTGATCGTTTCCCACAAGAAGGTCAAGGCAGATGATTCTTCATCTGCTGCTGCAACAACAACCTCATCTGAAGTTCCCACTTGCAGCGCTGCCGGGCATGTAAGTGAGGACAGTACTGCCTCAGCAACTAGCACCGCTGACAGCGAGCCCATTGCTAGCACCAGCGGCCTTAGTGCAGCAGGAAAGACGGTGACCCGTGTTGTTGCACAAAACAAACAAAAAACCGGTTCAACAACAACATCATCTGCAGTCCCCTCTTGCAGAGCTGTCGGGCATGCAAGAGAGGTCAGTACTGCCTCAGCAACTAAGACCGTTGACAGCGAGCCCATTGCTAGCACCAGCGGCCTTAGTGCAGCAGGAAAGACGGTGATCCGTGTTGTTGAACCGGAAAACCGGAATACCGGCAAAAAGCCCGGAGTTCCGAGAAAAACCACCGGCGCCGCAGGGCACTTTACTCGGAAGGAAGAGTCATTGGGGAATTTCAAGAAAGGTCATCCCTCAACGGCTGCTTGTCGCAAGAAGAAAGGCCCTAAAAAGGCCCAACTGATGCGGCAGGCCAGATCCTCGATGGAGGATCGATGAGCTCCATCAAGGCGCTACAGGCGAACCTGCATCACGAGAAGGGCGCGTCCGCTACCCAAGCGGTTCGCCGAAGAAAATATAACCCTTGGACTTATCCAGGAACCTTGGGTTAGAAGCGGACAAGTAAAATGTCTCCGGAATGGCAATAGTAAGTTAATCTCAATGTGTGGAGATCCTGCGCCAAGAGCGGCCTGTCTCTTCAGCAATGATATTAACTTTCTTCCCATTCCAAATTTCATTAACAGAAACCTGGTGGCCCTACTACTGGAAGTTCCGACGGAGAGGGGAACACATAACATCGTGTGCGCCTCGGCGTATTTCCCGGATGACAACAGCGTCATACCACCTAAGGACGTCCAGGACCTCATCAGTTACTGCAAATCAGGCAACCTGCACTACATTACCGGTTGCGATGCTAACGCGCATCATGAGGTCTGGGGTAGTAGTGACACCAACAGAAGAGGTGAGTGTCTTTTAGAATATCTTATTAGTAGTGAAATAGATATACTAAATAGAGGCTCAAAGCCTACCTTCATAAATGCGATTCGCGAAGAGGTACTTGATCTCACACTTGCTAGTCCATTTATTTCGAATTTTATTGAAAATTGGCATGTATCAGATGAACCATCTTTGTCAGACCACCAACATATCAGGTTTGACATCCCTGGTCAACTCTCACATGTCTTTAACAGATACGATCCCAAACGCACCGACTGGGGTCGCTATCGAGAACTAGTTCTCTCACAAAAAGGGATGCTTCTTACGTCTATTGAGTCCATAGGGGACCTGGATGAAGCAGCCTTCCAATTAAACAATGTAATGATCAATTCCTATCACGACAGTTGTGTCCCCAAGACCACTTCAAATAATCGTAAAGTGCCTTGGTGGAATGATCATCTGACAAAACTTAGGAGTAGAGTCAGAAAACTCTTCAATTCTGCCAAGAAAACGAAGAGGTGGAACGAATATAGGTCCGTTCTCACAGAATACAATTCTGAACTTAGACGATCCAAGCGGGCCACTTGGAGGAAATGCTGTGAAAACATTGCGAACATGCCAAATCGCTCGCAAACGATCAGGCAAACTGTGTAGGGTTTTTAAAGAAAAGCGACGGTACCTACACGACGGGCAGAGAAGAAACACTTAAAACGTTACTTCAGGTTCACTTCCCAGGCTCGTCTTATAGCACCTCTCACGTGCACTCTAACACAACAGACCATAGGGTCTTTGTTAATAGAAGAGTTAAAAGTTTATCTGGAAACATTTTCAGTACAGATAAGGTTGAATGGGCTGTTGGCACTTTCGATCCTTTCAAAGCTCCCGGTGGTGACGGTATATTCCCTGCACTATTGCAAAGATCAATAGACCTCATCCTACCGGAACTGACAGCTTTATTTAGAGCCAGCTACAACTGGGGTTACCAATCTCCTGGATAAAGGTCAACGTAATATTCATTCCCAAACCGGGTAATAGACCTAGTGAGCTGCCTAAATCATATAGACCTATAAGTCTGACATCATTTGTACTCAAAACGATGGAGAGACTAATTGATGTTTACATTAGAGAACGATTAGAGTTGTCTAACCCTCTAAACTCGAACCAGTATGCATATAGGAAAGGTAAATCCACCATAGGTGCCCTTCATTATCTCGTCAAAAAGATAGAAGGCGCACTTGCTTCCAAAGAAATAGCCCTATGTGTATTCCTCGACATAGAGGGCGCTTTCGATAACACTGGCTACGACTCGATCGCAAGAGCGATCAGTAGCAGAGGTATCGAAGAATCGACTAACAAATGGATCAGAGCCATGTTGGAAAGTCGTTCGATTACTTCTTCTTCCGGTTTCTGTAACCGCGGCAAAGGGTTGCCTACAAGGGGGGGTTCTTTCCCCCTTATTATGGTCACTAGTTGTCGACAAACTGTTAGTAGATCTCCAAGGATCAGGCTACACCACAATTGGTTATGCTGATGACCTGGCGATTGTTATAAAGGGTAAGCACGACACGACTATTTGCAATATGATGCAAAGTGCGCTACTGCAAGTCGTTGAATGGTGCAACGCAGAGGGTTTATCGATCAATCCCTGCAAGACCGTTCTAGTGCCCTTCTCAAGGAGGACTCGTGTCAACCTTGAACCCATAATAATCGGCAACACCACACTAGTTTATTCCAGCGAGGTAAAATATCTTGGAGTAATCCTGGACAGACGACTTAACTGGAATTCACATATTAAGTCCGCCATAGAGCGAGCTACCAGAGCACTGTGGGCCAGTAGACGTCTTTACGGTAGGACTTGGGGTCTGTCTCCCAAAATTATACATTGGTTGTACACAATGATGGCGAGACCCATTATCACATATGCGGCCATCGTATGATGGCCAAAAACCCTTCAACAGTCATCGGCAAACAAACTGCAAAAACTGCAAAGGGTTGCCTGTCTTGGCATAACAGGTGCCATGCGCACCTGCCCCACAACAGCTCTCGAAGCTATTATCGGGCTGACACCTTTACACATCTTCGTTAGGAAGATAGCTGCCACTTATGCCATTAAACTGCAGCTAGAATATCAATTCAAACCAGGTGACCTAGTGGGTCACCTTAGGATACTCAACTCAATCCCTAATAGAGACATGTTTTGTACAATGCCGGACACTATGGTCAGGCAGAACTGTTTCGGCAGGTTATTTGAAGTTGAAATATTGGACCGGGTAGACTGGTCCAATGGTGTTCCAACACTAGACCCCAGAAGTCTAGTTTGGTACACAGATGGATCGAAAATGGATTCTGGAGTCGGAGCTGGTGTCTGTGGACCCAACACTGGGATCTCTGTACCGATGGGGTCTAGTCCCACTGTGTTTCAAGCCGAAATCCATGCCATTGAGATCTGCGCGAGACATAATCTTGGTAAAAGTATCAAGGGCGCAATTATACAAATCTTTTCAGATAGCCAGGCAGCACTTAAGGCCTTATCGTCCAGAAAGCTAACGGGCTTTCTTACTGACCACTGCGGCTTGTATTACCACCTTAACAAAATGAACTTGTGTCAAAACACGGAATGTAGGTTCTGTCTTGAAGAAGACGAAACATCCCAGCACATTTTATGTGAATGTCCGGCACTACATTGGTTAAGGAAACGTATTCTCCACAGGGAAATACTGACTTCAGTGGAATTGAAAAACTCCACTACAAAAGATATACTATCTTTTATAAGGAAAGTGGTAAATCTTTTGGATTAACTCCAACCCGTCGATACAATAGATCTTTTTAGATCGCAGTGTCCCGAGAACACCAAAACAAATCAAGTCCTTCCTAGGATTACTTGGTTATTACAGGAAATTTATTAAGGATTTTGCTGCATTAACCAAGCCAATGACTCACTGCTTATGAAAAGGAAACAGAATTGTACTTGACTCAAAATATATCGATTGTTTCGAAACATGCAAAGCCATTTTATGCAACGATCCACTTTTAAAATATCCCAATCCAATGTTACCACTGATGCAAGTAATGTTGTAATTGGCGCTGTATTATCACAAGGCCCAATCGGATCCGATAAACCGATTTGTTATGCAAGTCGGACATTATCGCAATCCGAACAGAATTACATTACAGTCGAAAAGGAACTGCTGGCCATTGTATGGGCAGTCAAATATTCTCTCCCTTACCTTTATATATAGAAAATTTCAAATAATTACAGATCACATGGCTTTTCTCGCATAATGAACCAAACTCAAAATGAATGTGTTGTCGTTTAAGCTTAGAAGAGTTCGATTACTCTATTATATATAAAAAGGGAAAGTCAAATCCGAATGCTTATGCTTTATCCCGTGTTCAGGTAAAAACTAACGAAAGCAGTCAGAACCAAACAGAAAATTCAGATGGAGTTTCTATCGAAAACAATGTTGATGAGGCTGATTGTGCTGATACTATTCATTCAGCTCAAGAGATTTTGTGTGATGGTATCCCTATTTCTGAGAGGTCACTAAATGAATTCTCGAGCCAATTAATCTTAACCGAAAATCCTAACCATACTAACCTTCACTCAACATTACTTATTATTTTTAAACGAAAGAAACGCTATAAATTAGAATGTAAGAATATATCAAATGAAGAGACAATTATTCGTATTTTTAAAGACTTTATAAATACAAAAAGACATACTGCCATTCTAACAGATGACGTAACATTTAGGGTTATACAATCAGTGTACTCAAGGTTCTTTAATACATCCGACGTCAAATTAGTAAGATGCAATGTTCTTTTAAAATACGTCATTGAAAGGGACGAACAGGAATGTATTATTAGAAAATACCATGAGACATCGAATCATAGAGGTACAGCCGAAACCACTGCACACATTAAAAGGCAATTCTATTTTCCAAATATACAAAATTTAGTAACTCGCGTTATAAATAGTTGTGAAACATGTAAGAGACTAAAATACGACCGAAATGTTAAACCTTTGAAATTTGAAATAACTGAAACTGCTACATATCCTTTACCAATATTACATATAGATATACTTCATATGCAGAAATAATATTTTCTTATAATTTTAGACAAATTTAGCAGATTTGCGAGTGCTTACCACTTAAGAGCTAGAAATAGTATTGCACTAATAAAAGCTCTTAAACACTTTTTCTCACATCATGGTGTACCTAACAAAATTGTTAGTGATAATGGTACTGAATTTCTTTCTACCTTATTCAAAGATTTTTTTAATACGTACGAAATTCAACATCACACAAAATGTGTAAAAAATTGTGCAGGAAACGCACCAGTAGAAAGGTTACACTCTACGTTAATAGAATTGGTACGAATAATAAAATCAAAGTCGCATGAAATATCGATAGAAGAAACTATGAACGAAGCCATTTTAACGTATAATAATTCCATTCATTCAGTAACTAAATTAAAACCTTTTGAATTGCTAACAGGTCATATCGATAATACTAGACACATTTTAAACTGCAAAGAGACAAATTCGGAACAAGAATATTTCAAAAAAATATAATTTTTTAAATAATATCGCCATTAAGAGAAGTTCTAACTATAAAAAAAAAACAATAAATAGCCGAAATAAAAAACGTATTGAACCCCCTGAGTATAAAGAAAATGAAATTACTAAAAAAAACGACCAGAGAGATAAACTTCAACCCCGATTTTTAAAACAAAAGATTTTTTAAACAAAGCAAAATATTAAATCAAAACCAAAACTTGTTTGATTACCTTTAATTGAAAGATATTATAGTTTAGTTTTTAACACAATCATATCTATGTATATTCAACCATTCACTCATGTTTCCATAATCCCTTTCCCTATCCTCCAACCGATTTCATATGTGCTATACAAGGTAGGAAAGAAACATCGAATTTTCATATCCATGAAAATTTCTTTTGGCGGGAGGAGTTATGTATATATGAAGCTAATCTTGGGAAGAGGACTCGCGCCAAACGAAGAGCTTGGGATGATTTTGTTTTTCAAGATACTTGCGTAAATAATATCATGTTATTTTAAAATAAAAACGAGCTTGGTAAATAAGTCCAGGTCAGTCAAAATTGTACAAGTGAACAAATAAAGAAAAAATAAATTGGAAAAACTGTATTTTAATTTTCAAAAGGTAATAACTAGCGCAACGAATAACTTTTCCTGGCGAGCTGGTTGCGGAGCGCAACGAATCTTTTCCTGGTGAGCTGGTTGCGGAGCGCAACGAATAACTGTTCCTGGCAAGCTGGTTGCGGACCGACCGCAACGTACAACTGTTCCTGGCAAGCTGACTGCGGAGCACCAATGTGTAAATTGTTCGTGGCAAGCTGGTAGCAAGAAAGAGGCAGGTGAGTACCTTGAATTTGATAGGGATTTTTGGGTTTTTCTGAGAACTATTCTGTGAACTGTTGCGAGTGTGCATATCTGAAATTTTCGAGGCAAATTATACATATATATAAAAAAAAAAACTAGAAACAAGTTGTAAGACTAATTATAAAAAAAAGCAATGCCGCCAAAACAAAAGGGTAGGACCACCACGCGAAGCGAAGATTCGATCAACGTAAGACAGGAGGGTGATCATCTTAAGGCAACAATACGCAGTACAGATGCTGACCCCTTGCAAAGTACCGCAAGCTCCTCGATTGAGGTTAGGCTGAATGAAATGATGGATCAAATAAAAAGCCTACGCTATGAAATCGAAAAGAGTAACGCTACAACGCGAGCATCAACGGTATCGAACGTATCGAATTTCGCGAAACGTAATGATCCTTTGGCAGCCGCACTCAGTGAGCTGAGTCGAACTTTGTCAACTTCACAAAACGGAAACAACAAGAAATTGTATGATCTTCTTGTATTCGACGGGACTCCAGAGGTCTGGCCGATGTTCAAAGAAGCGTTCAGGATGACTACTGATCAGTACCAATACGACGAACGCAAAAATATGCTACGACTTCAAAAGGCTTTAAAGTGTCAAACAGACCTGTAAAATTCAAGTACAAGTACAAGTACCAGTACAATTCCTTGTACTTGTACTTAAAAATTTCAAATACCCAGTCCTAGTTATTGTACTTGTACTTGTAATTCCTTTCAAAGTAATTGAAATCACAATCTAAGTACCGAAGTACTTAAAAAATGATCGTAAGTACTTTTTAATTCCTTAATTCCTTCCAAATACTTTCAATTCCTTTGCATTCCTTAAGTACATTCAATTCCTTTTAAGTTAAATGTTGTTTTGTTATATTAACAGAAATTAATCTAATGTAGTTTACTTTATATATTTTAGGTTACTCATAATATACCTTTTATCATATCATACCACAGGAAAACACTAAAAACGTTCTCAAATATGAGTATTTCTCACAAAACCAAACACGTTGAATGAAAGCCAAGTACTGAGTACATCAATAAGTCACAAAACGAATGAACAATTTAAGTACAAGGAATTGTAATTGAAATGTACTTAAGTACAAAAATACTTAATTATCTCACAGGTCTGGTGTCGAGCATATGATGCGGTAGGCTGTCTGTTTATACACAGTAGCAACGTCCCACTTATAATGAAATTTTTGGAGGAACGATTTGGAAGGACGTATCAACTGGTAGTAAGACAGATTTCCAAAGTGAGAAGCGTAGCACCTATATCCGAAAATAATATAGAGCAGATCATACCCTTAGCAACGAAAGTTCAGAACCTAGCCTCATTCTTGGGAGCAGCAGGAGGTACGCAACATTTAGCCAATCCAACGCTTATGAACGAGTTACTGCGCAACCTCCCGGCGCAAAGGCAGATTGAGTGGGTACGCCATTCGAAAACTGTGGAGGGCGAGCCAACTGTAAAACATTTCAGCGAATGGATTCAGGAATTATCCAGTGTGGTCAACACGGTTTGCATAAATTTCAAAGAACATCCAAAGCGTGCTGACACTCGTAGTGGTCGGGCCAATTTTTTTTATGCGGATATAGCTGATAGTACTCGACAAAGGTGTGTAGTTTGTTGCGACGAACATGAAATATGGAGATGCGACAAATTAACGGAGATTGGGATTAAGCAGCGTTGGCGATTTGTGCGTCAAAGCAGACTTTGTTTCAACTGCTCGGAGGGAAAACATCGGAGTAGTAGCTGTGAGCAAAAGCATGCGTACAACTATCAGATTATCTTGGTCTGAAGGGAAAAACCGAAAGTTTAAAGCTACAGTGGTTCGGAGGTAAGACGATGACGGAAGAGTCGTCGAGCGTGAATATGGTGATATCAGGCGTTGAGGAAAACTCAAGAAAGTTCGAAATCAGCGGTGTAGAACGGTAAAGAATCTTCAACTGCCTAAACAGTCATTGAACGTGAGTGAACTCGCGATGAAACATCGACATGTAGGGAAGATATTGGCCCATAGCTATAAGGCTACCACCCCAGAACTTTTGATCGGTCTTGATAATGCGCATTTAGGTATCGCCAAGAAAACAGTCGCGGACGGATGGGATGGACCAGCAGTGATCTCAACGAAACTCGGATGGGTAGTTTACGGATATGGCAATCATCGCAACACAGATACACGCAACCATGTATTTCTCGCACAAGCATATTCCGATGATGCAGATTTAGAACAACTCGTAAGGAACCACCTGGTCGACGAAAATCTAGGAATGGGAATTCCGGAAAGGAAAATTGAACCACATGAGCTGATCAAATCAAAGGACTTACTCGAGAAGACAACAACGCGCTTGAACATAGAGTTCGAAATGGGTTTGCTGTGGAAGCATGATGACGTAAAACTACCCAACAGCTATGAAATGGCCAAGAAGAGGTATTTGAGTTTAGAAAGGAAGTTCCAACGCGAAGAAAATTTTCGACAAGAATACATCAAAGTTATGGGCGATTACATGAAAAAGAGGTTCGCTAGAAAATTAAAAAAAGACGAGTTGCAACTCAAGAGCCAAAGAGTGGTATTTACCACATTTTGGGATATATAATCCCAACAAACCAGGGAAGTTGCGCTTAGTTTTCGATGCCGCCGTCGAAGTCGAAGGGACTTCACTAAACACAATGCTTCTATGCGGACCAGATCTGGGAGAACCATTGGCGGTTATACTCATGAAGTTTATGCAAAAAACTGTAGCGGACATAGTCCAGATAAAATAAAACGGGAGGACCAAGCATCACAACGTTTTTTATGGAGAGACAGCATCGGAGATCCCATTGGAGAATATGCCATGACAGTGATGACGTTTGGAGCAAAGTGTTCGCCATGTTCGGCACAATATGTGAAAAACAAGAATACAAATGAGTTCCAAGCTGAATTTCCAGAAGCCGTAGCAGCCATTATTAACAATCATTATGTCGATGACAATGTCCACTGTTTTTCCAGCGAAAGCAAGGCAATAAGAATTACGAAGCAAGTTATTTGTATCCATGCATATGGAGGGTTCGAGCTCAGAGGGTTTGTATCCAATTCAGCGGAGGTCGAGGAGAAACTCAACAACTGTGAAGCTCAACAACCCGTTCAAAGTCTTGACAAGATCCATACCGAGTGCAACCAAAAGGTGCTTGGTCTGCATTGGGATACCAAAGAAGATCGTCTTAAATTCGTGCTGGCTTTCGGAAGAGTAGATCCCGCGTTGCTCCGAGGAATCAGTAAACCAACTAAGCGAGAAGTCCTCAGAATAATGATGTCAGTGTTCGACCCTTTTGAAATAGCTGCAGAGTACTCGCTAATGGGAAAACTGCTGATACAACTCACATGGCGAAAGCAAATAGAGTGGGACCACATTATTCCGCAAGAGGTTATTAGAATGTGGAACGACTGGCTGGATAAACTTCAAGAGATCAAGAACATAAGTGTACCCCGATGCAACCATGCCGCGTTTTCATCAGTACATGTTGAGCTACACGTATTTACAGATGCAAGTGAACTGGCATATGCTACAGTAGCGTACTGGAGAATTCCTGAAACGGCAAGACCACAAATCTGTTTAGCATTCGTAATGGGGAAAACCAAATGCGCCCCTTTAAAATTAACATCGATACCAAGGCTTGAACTGCAGTCAGCTGTGTTGGGTGCGAGGCTTCGGAAGACCATACTGTGCAGCCACGATATAACCCCAGCCCGAGTGATAATGTGGAGCGACTCGAAAACAGTTCTGTCATGGACCCAGCTGATTTCGGAACACGGTTGAGGAATAAATAGCGCGAAACGTTCTGGGTGAGTGGACCGAAATTCCTGGTAGAAGACGAAACGAGCTGGCCGAAGACCGTTCCTTGCGGAAATACGAATGAGGAGGTGCGTTCAAGAACAACTTTCCTTCATATCTCACTAATTTATGATGTTTTCAATAAATTTTCTTGCTATTTGAGATTAAGAAGAGTCATTGCATGGGTGATGCGGTTTTGTAATAATAGCCTCAGCAAGATGAGGAGAACAACTAAATTGTGTGGGGGACTAACAGTGGAGGACATACGAAAGTGTGAGTTAATCAAAATAAAATGAATTGTACTAAATTATTTTCTCATCTAAAGGAAATAAAACTCCTTACATTATCGAAAGATAACCAAGGTGTTTTTATTTGGAAACTCCTGCAAACAACAGTGGCTGTTACCGAATTCAGCTTGGATTTCCCTTGTGGTTAGCATAGAGTTTATCCAGCGGGTGATTTCTTCACGGATGTTTAGTCTGCTTAAAGCATTGTCTACCGCTTCCGGTGTGATATTGTTGAAAGCTCATTCTATGTCGAGGAATGCAATCATTGTATGCTCTTTGCAGATCATTGATTTTTCAATAGTACCCACCCAGTACATTATGAAGAGCAGTCTCGACAGATCTTCCTTTGCAGTATGCATGTTGTGAGGTCGGAGTCTGTTTACTTGAATACTGCTCTCGATGTAAAAATCAATCAGCCTTTCCAGTGCCTTTAGGAGGAATGATGATAAACTGATTGGCCTGTAGTCTTTTGGTGTTGTATGGGATATCTTCCCCGTTTTTGGAATGAAGACTACCTTTATTTTCCTCCATTCTTCCGGTATGTAGCTGTGGTCCCCTGTATAGGGTTAGCAGCCAGGGCTCTAACATATCGTAGGCCTGCTGCAGTTCTATTGGGTAGATGCCGTCCAAGCCCTAGCAATGTCTATACCGTCTAATCTTCGTTGGAAACAAATATAGCGGTGATCAGAGAAGGAGTGCTCCTTTGACACCGCCCAGTTTTCAACAACTAATTCTGGAGAATTTGATGCCAGGGTGATACCTATCAATTCCTGCCTATTTTTTTATTACGAAGGTTTGTTCAAAACCCCTATTTGGTAATTAGTAACTCACCTCTTTTTTTAGTGTTACTGCTGCACCACATAGTGTGATGGGCGTTTGCGTCGCACGCCAGTAGAATTGGCCGGTTGCCCGTTTCCGCTACTTTAACACACTCCCTTATCTTTTCGCCGGGTATTGGCCCGATGTCGTCATAGGCCAGATATCCTGCTCCGACCCATGTTGTTTTGTCTCCCGTCTCCAAGCTAGCCACTGTGAAGTCTAAGGTGTTCTTTTGCTAAAAGTTTTCCTTGGTGCTGGTAGTTGTGTTATGTCGGATGGTTGGGTTGTAGAATACTTTTTCCCATTGATTGATATGTTGCTTTTAAATGTAACGAGAAATGTTCCATTAAGAGACACTTGTTGATTATTTTCAGTCACATTATTTTCTTCGCCGTGGACTACTATTATGCCTTCTCTTATGACCTGGATGTTGTCGATATGAAATGCAGATACGGTCGGGCAGTTTGTTGTATGATGATTTAAAAGTTGAAACTTTAATAGGCAATAATCAAAACACCAACTTTATTATTTTTTAAACTTTATTATTATTATTTTTTCACACTTTATTTTCTGCGACTTAACTCGTCCGCGTCAGGATCTCGAATGATTCTTTTCAACCGATGATCCTTTCTCAAAATGTTTCTCTCTTATTTTCATTTTCTCTTTGGCCTGCTACAACTCGGCCATTCTGACTCACAATCGTCCCAATTCCGTCGAAAGAACCCTCGAGATTATTACTTGCCCATGGCTTCAGATTTGCTACCTCTCATATGCCCTCGTAGGGAATTTGCCCTAATTGATAGCCCTCTACGTCCTTTACAACATATCTGTCATTTTCCAATACCTTAGTTATTCTGTATGGACCTTTAAATTTCGGAATAACTTTTCTACATATGCCTGCTCTATTTTCAAAGTTCTTTGTCATTACATAATCCCCCAAGTTGTACTTCCTGTTAGTCCTACTCCGATCTTTAAGTTCTTTATTTCGATTCTGTTTAGTAACGATCTTGTTCGCTGCCTCAAGTCAGATCTTCTCCAAATTTCTTTCTACTCCTAATTTATCATTTTCTTCCAAACCTTCTTTGAAATGATCGACCACTATACCTCTTTGTCTAACTCCAAATAGTAACTCACTAGGGGTTACTCCGGTACTTGCATGAACTACGTTGTTTAATGCAAACTCTATTTTAGGTAGCACGCTATCTAGAGATAAAAACAAACCTGCATTTGTAAGTTTCGCTATCATCGGGCCCAGATTCCTATTCACTCTCTCGATTTTTTTTTTTTTTGTCGTAGGTTTTTGTCACACTACACTGGAGCACTCAAAATCAAAACTGGTCCATTGTACTACCAGGCAGCAACCTACTTTTACTGAAATTTCCTGGTCTTCCGAAGGGAGACCAGCAGGCCCTTCTGTGATGAGGAGCCTACAGCATCAGCTCTCACCTCATTAGCGCCGAATAACTGCCACCTGATCCGAGCAAAGGCGGGACAATGGCAGAGGAAGTGCTCTGCAGTGTCATCGTCTTCTCCACAGGCGTCGCAGAGGGTTTCATCACTTAGGCCAAGCACACTTAGGTGTTTGGCGAAGGTGTAGTGCCCCGTTAGTACGCCAATATGTTGTCTGCAGTCTTTTATGTTAAGAGATAACAAGAAAGCCGCGGATTTTTTACAGACGTTGGGGAGCATGCGCTTGGTCTGTCTACATCCTGGAGAGTCATGCCACCTGCGGTTGTGCTCTCGAAAAGTCCAACCATCGATGGAAGCCAAGGACGCGGGCAGTCCCAGCGTATTTTCAGGTCCTGAGAAAGCCTCATCTGATCCTCGCCTAGCAAGTTCATCAACGATCTCATTTCCCGTGATCCCGTGGTGCCCGGGAACCCAGGCAAGTCTTAGCGAATTCAAGCTACCGATCAAATTCAGAGAAGACTTGCATTCCTGAACTATTCTGGAAGTGGTTAAAGGGTTGAGCAAGGCCTTAAGCACAGCTTGGCTGTCGCTACAGACACAAATAATTCGCCCCTTCCACCTATTCTTCACAATATAGCTCTTAGCCATTAGGATCGCATAGGTTTCCGCTTGGAAAACAGACGCAAATTTACCTAACGAGGTGTGCAGTCTGAAGTTGTCGCTCTCCACGAAGGCACCAGCACCAGATCCTTCACTGGTCTTGGAGCCGTCCGTGAAAATTCGACTACATTCCTTTCCTGGCTCAGATTCTGGCCAGAGCCAGTCCTGAGTACAGGGAAAGTTGACTTTGTATTTTCGTCGCAGCTGGAGTACTGGTGTCCGTGCGTCAGACGGCATATCCATAAGACTGGGGTCAAAGGAGAAGCGGTGCGCAAGGTCATCGAAACTCCAGTGCGAGTTGTACCAATAACCACTTCTTTTTAAACGGAAGATGGCCTTGAGAGTGCACCCCATGATATGGACATCTAGGCGGGGGAGATTCAGCAGGGCATCAAGAGTAGAGAAAGGCGTGCTAGGGAAGGCCCCCATGCAACCGAGACAGACCGTTCTTTGAAGCTTGGTGAGAGCGGCAGTTACGTATTTACGCGAAAGCTTATTCCACCAAACGACCGATGCATAGGAGAGAAGGGGCCTAATCATAGCCGTGTAGATCCAAACAGATCTTTTTGGTGATAGACCCCATGATTTGCCGAAAATTCCTTTACACTACCAGAAAACTGACAGTGCCTTCGCAATTTTCGTTTCAATGTGTTTTTTTCCACAGAAGCTTCCTATCTAGAATGACACCCAGATACTTAGCTTCATCGGAAAAGCGGATAGTGACACCTTTTAGTACCAGTTGAGTCAAACCAGTCAATTTCCTCCTCCTCGTAAAGAGGACAACCTCGGTTTTAAGAGGGTTGACTGAAAGCCCATTTCTGGTACACCAATCGTCGATCACGTCTAGAGCTGCCTGCGCTTTTGAACACACATCCGCTAGGCATGATCCGACAGACAGAATAGCTACATCATCCGCATTGGTCTGGGCGTAGATGTTAGAAAGAACTATTGAGAGCATCGAGCAGAAAGTCAACCAGCATGCACCATAGCAGGGGAGACAAGACGCCACCCTGCGGGCAGCCCCTATTTACCCCCGCCATAACATACTGGCCACAGTCCCCGTCCGCCATAATAGTTCTGTTCATCAGCATTGCTTTAATCCAAAGCACTAATGATTCATCTACACCGTGTTCTCTGGCCGAGTTGCACATGCCATCAAAAGTCGCATTGTCAAAGGCACCCTCTATATCAATGAAAATGCCCAGCGCGTACTCTTTCCTGTCGAGTGTACATTCAATTCTGCCAACGAGATTTTGAAGTGCAGTCTCGCAAGATTTTCCGCGCTGATAGGCATGTTGCATCTGAGACAGAGGATGAAATCGCAAAGCGGTTTTGCGCACATGAAGCTCAACCAGCTTTTTCCATGCTTTTCAGCAGGAAGAAAGTTAGACTGATTGGTCTGAAGTTCTTAGCGAGTTAGTAGTCCCCCTTACCGATCTTTGGTATGAAGGCTACCCTAACTGTACGCCAAGGGGTCGGGATATAGGCCAGTGCCAGGCTGGCTGTGAAGATTCTTTTCAGAACCGGCAGCAACTTGTCTATACCCTTTTGCAACAAAGCTGGATATATACCATCGGTAACAGGCGACTTGAAACCATCGAAGGACGCGACTGCGTATTTGATAGCTTCATCTGTCACCACGAGCGATGAAACAAACCAGCATCGTCGTGTTACATTTATCAGCTCATCCTCAGTTCCAGGGATAGGAACTGATTTTGAGCCGGTTGTAATCCGGTTACCTGGAAAATGAGTCTCTAGCATGAGACTAAGCGTTTCAGCTTTTGACTCAGTGTAGGTACCGTCTGGTCTTCTGAGTGTTTCCAGTTTGGTTGGTTTGTCCTTTTTAAGAACTTTAACCAGTCTGCTGGTTTCACCGAGTGTTTCGATCTTTCCACAAAAATCCCTATAGGAGGCACTTTTCGATATCCGAATTAACCTCTTATATTATTTTTGTTTTGATCGGTACAGGTTCCAGTCCTCTTCCAAGAAGGTCTTGAGAGATCTGTTTAGAAGTTTCCTGGTTTCCTTGCGAATTGTCTGCAGTTCTGCGTTCCACCATGGAACAGGTGATCTGCAGGGGGTATTTCTAGCTGGACACGTCAGTTCAAAACATTTGGTTAGAGTGTTGTTCAAGTCTAGAACGGCTTTCTCTACCTTCTGTCTCATTCTGAGCTTAGGGAGAGGTTCAATACGATTATCTAGCTCATCCTTAAACTGTATCCAGTTGGTTTTTCTTTAATTCCTCCTCTTCAGCAAAGTTGTGGTTTCGCATTCGATTCGGAATTCAATGTACCAATGGTCTGACAGGGACACTTCCGACAGAACCCTCCAGTCTGTAATCTCCTTAATGTATCTGTTGGATAACGTTAAGTCGATTACTTCCTGTCTCCTTGTCATAACAAAAGTTGGTTGAGAGCCAACATTGTTGATGTCCAAATCAGACCATAGTAAAAAATTCGGAAGATCATTCCCTCTCTTGTTGCATTTGCTGCTGCCCCAGAAGGTATTCTGAGCATTAGCATCACAGCAGATGATTAGGCCTAATTTTCTGATTTCACAGTACTCTACGAGTTCCGATACCGCTCTTGGTGGTGGCGGCAGAACAGAATCGTAGGGGAAGTAAGCTGACGCTACGACGAAATTACGCCACATTCCATTCGCTTCGTAGCTTACAACTGCAGTAACCAAGTCTTGTCCACAGAACTGTACAAGCTTGGTTGCTGAGAGAAATTTCGGCACAATAAGACAAGTTCTCGGTCTTTCAGACCGCTCGTCATGCTTCCACACCCATGGTTCTTGAATGGATGCTATATGTAGTTTTGTCTTCACCATGGAAAGTCTGCTACATAGGAGGGCAGTAGCATCCTTGGAATGGTGAAGGTTGATCTGGGTAAAAATTATTTTGATGTTTACCGTGGTCTTCGTCCATTATCCGCACTACTTGGAAATGAAGTGGAAATTAATCCTTCCAAGATGTACTCGTAGATAGGGACGGGAGTCATACCTAGAACGGATGGTCTCAACCGAAGTTTCGTCTAGACCCACAACGAGAGAAGAACCGTCCTTATTTTCCCGGTTCTTACTCTCCTTATGAGAGTAGATTTTCCACTTCTTGGTTTCGAGGCCAGGGTTCTGGATATGTAGTCGCGCCAGCACATCTGCCGTTTTCCTGAGTTGCCCCGGAATCCAGCAGACAGCGCGCGTCAGTTTTCGCGGCCTGAAAACCTCAAAAGTTGTGGTTTTTCGGCACAGATTTGCTCAGCCATTCAAGGGTTTGGTGGGTGGAGCACTTCAACACAAAGGTTCCGTTTTCCAAACCACAGCCCTCCACTTGAAAGCAAGCATTCTCTGCCGTTGCTAGCTCCCACAGTTGATCTTCGCAGTGTTTGCACTCAGCGTCGGTCATACTGTCATCATTGCCAGCTTTTCCAATTCGGAGCGCCAAAGAGGAGATAGCAGCTCTTTTGTAGGGCCGAAATTCTCGCTCCTTGCGCTCGGTTTTTTCTTTCTTCCTCTTCGCGGTTTCGCCTGCATCGGCCAATTTCCATCCACTGGAGCTACAGCCTTTGTTGGTTGTAGCACCTGTTTCATTTGGATCTTGCGCGCAGGAGGAGTCGCCAACAGGAGTTGGGATACCTCTGTTGGTGGATCTTCCCGCGTCATTCAACCTCCGTCCGCCAGAACTGAGTCCTTTGAGGGTTGCAGCACTAGTTTCATCCGGACGTTGTGTGCGGGGAGAGCCATCAGCAGAGGGATCAGGAACGCTTGAGACCTTCTTCCTCTTGATCCTGTTCGAGTCAGCAGAAGGGGAGGTAGCGTTGGCTCCAATAGACTGATCGGTTTCGGTTGGAGTTGCCTCTGCCGACCTGTTTCTTTTTGCCGTCGCCACCAAGGGGGTGCGACTCTCAGCACTTGCGCCTTCAACCTCCTCCGGAGTTTCTTTGCGCCGTGCGATTGTCGCTAGCCTTTTTCTCCTCTTCTTTTGACTCTTAGTCAGGGGCCTTTCAGAGGCTGCCTCGTTTGGAGCCCGTTCAACCTTTTCGGCATTCCGGGTCGTACCATCAGAAGCAACACTCTGATCAGCCACTTGACTATGTGGTTAGAGATTAAGCGTATCAGGCAAAGCCTCTCCGCTACATTCTCCAACTTTTCAACTCAGTCTATCGAACTTGTCGTAGAGTGAGTGGCAGGAATCTTCGGATTGGGTACCAGCGATTCCATGGTCAGCGCCCCGGGAGGCGGATGGGGGGGGGGGGGTAGTATGATGGTTGGGGCCTCCAAAATCCTTGCCCCAGCCGTAGTCGAGAAGACTACGGGTGGATTTTCGCTGTCGCGTGTCTCTCGACTTGCCCATTGGCCTGTGGTGAGCCTGTTGCGATCTTAATGTGACGTACATTACATTCTTCTAGATAGCATTTAAGATTGTTAGAAGTGAAAGCACTTCCACGATCCGATATCAAAATCTTGGGACGGCTATAGTGAGCAAAGTAAGATCGTAGGCTACTTAAAACTTCACCAGTGCCAGTGGACCTAGTGGCATATAACTTAACGTATTTGGTAAACGAATCAATTATTAAGAATACATACTTCTTCTTCGCATTGTTAAGTTTAATTGGTCCGAAGTGATCCATATGAAGTATCTCGAAAGGACTATTTCCTTTTGGAATATTGTGCATTATTCCTTCATGTCTTCCCGACTTGGGTGAAAATGCAATACATTTGAGGCAGTTAGTAATGTGATTCATTACCTGTTCCTTCATTGGGAACCAATATGTTTTCATTATTACCCCAACAACCTTGTCCTAAATGACCCATCTCATCATGATACAGGCGTATGATATTTTCCTCCATAGTTCTAGGGACATAAAATATAATCCTTTGTCCTATTTTCCTGTATATTAAGCCATTGCGCATCTCGTAAAAGCTGCTTTCTTCATTTTCTAATTGTTTTTAAGCTCTAATGCCCACCGTGAGATTCTGGGATTAATTTCCTTCTTGTTTAACGTCAAAGTGAGTAAATTGCAGTCGGTTACAATCTTAAATTTCAGTCCATGAAAATATACTCTAAACCTTTTCAACGCGTAAATTATCGCTAAGGTTTCAAGTTCAAAGCTGTGGTACTTGGCAGTTGTTCTTTTGGAGAAGTAGAAGATCGGGTGGAACTTTCCGTCTTTTTTCTTTTGCATTAAAATTGCCCCAAATCCCAAAGAACTGGCGTAACAATGGAGCTCAGTCTCGTCTCCTGGGTCATATATTGTTAAAATGGGTGTCTCCACCAATCTCTTCTTCAAATCCTCATAGCAACGAAGCCCTTCTTCACCAAATCTGAACGTAGAGTCTTTCTTTACTAACTTATGTAGGGGTTGAGCTAAGAGTGAAAATCCGTTTACGAACCTCCTAAAATAGGAGCATAATCCCAAGAAGCTATCGACCGCTTTTACACTTTTCGGCACCGGGAAATTGATAACTGAATATAAGCCATTTGCATCCGGCTTTAATGCCGTTTTTTGAAACCATTTTCGGATTCGGATTTCATGAATTGGCATTTGTCTAATCTCAAATCTAGTTTGTTTCTTACCAGTCTGTCAAAAACTTCTCTCAATATTTCAATGTGTTCTTTAACTGTTTCTGTAGCTATCATTATATCATCTATGTAAATTCTAACCTTTCCGTTCCTCAGCAATTCTTCAAAGACTCTGTTAACATATCGCTGAAACTCGGATGGCGCGTTCTTCAGGCCAAATAGCATTTTAAGATACTCAAATTGCCCCAAAGGGGTGACGAAGGCAGTATATTTGATGGATTCTGCGTGCATGTGTACGTGATGAAATGTGCTTTTCAGATCTAGCAGTGTGAAAATAGTTTCATTCGCCAATCCGTCTAACAAATCTTCAATTACTGGAAATCGGGTAGTTGTCTTTCAATGTAACTATGTTTAATGTTCGGTAATCTACACACAACCTTATTTCAGCGTTCTTCTTCCTAACGAGGACAATAGGGGAGGAATACTGCGATCTGCTTGGCCTAATTATTTCCTGATCTAATAATTGGTCTAATATTATTTGTACTTGGTTTTTCTCAAAAAATGACAATCTTCGAGGAGGGCAATGGAAAGGTCTTTCGTCACTAAATGTTAATTTCATTTCGCAAATCATTTCGGGAATCTCAGGACGACTGCGATTCAGATAACATTCATTCAATAATGCATACAATTTTGGTCCATGCTTATCATCTATGTCTACATTCATTTTACACTCATTGTTATCATCTATTTCTATTTTCATTAAGTCCGAACATGCTAATTCATACTCCTTAATATTCAAAATTCCTCTTTGATCTTTCATTACGAATTCGGTTTTACACTCTTTTTCTTTACATTTCTTTTTACACTCTTTTTCTTTACATTTCTGTTTTGGCATTTCACTTTCATTATAATTTACAAATTTCATTTTAATACCGGCTACTTTCAAAAAATCTCTTCCTAAAATTACGGAATACTTCATTGTGCCATCCGGTACAACTAACAAATCCATTTTAACTTCCGTTTCTTCAAATAATACGACACCTTTAATTTTTCCATAAACAATCAATAAACTCTTATTTAATCCAAAAAAAACTTAAAGAATTTTCATACTTTTCAATCAAAACGGGTGGCACAAATTCCTTCCGTACAAAGCTGACTGGACTGCCGTCAGTCATTAATGTTCCTAATGATAATTGAAACTTAAAATTTAAATTCTCAAATACAAATAACAATTTTCTTACATATTCAAAGTCTTCGTTCCCCTCGTTGATATTGAGTACTTGCGCTTCAAACATGTTGCTGCGAAGTGGCCCATCTCACCGCATACGTGACAGGCGCCTCGTTCTCTTCTCGGTTTTACACATTCGTTGGCCATGTGCCCCATGACATTGCAATTAAAGCACCTTATGTTTGGTACTTGTCCGACGGTTGGCGTCTGTCGAAGAGGGATCCCAACTGCAGCGTGTTGTTTCGGCAACTGAATTTTATTAAAGGCTTCTAACAAGTCATTTTTGTTCTGGAAGCGCTGCATCCTGGCCTGAGAGCGAAGATACGAATCTGGGATTCCATCGATGAGAGATTCAAGGAGTTCCTCTCCGTCCATTCCAGCTTTATTAGCGAGAATTGCCTTTTCGTGGAAGTATTGTTGGAATGCTTCATTGGGCGGCCATTTCCTTCCTTCAACGGCTTTCCTGAGGGTTAATCGGCTTGTGTGATCCCCGAATATAGCTTTCATTTCCGCAAGCAGCATCGACGTTGGGGTAATCATGAGATCTGACTTGGAATGAAACCATTTTAGAGCCTTACCCTTAAGGCGGCAAGAGATCAGCAATCTCACCGCTTTGTCTTCTAAATTAAAGGCGCACCGAATGTTCTGGAGTTGCGTTTCCCAGTGGGAAAAATAATCTCCTTCGCCGTTGAATTCCGCTAATAAATCTTTTAAATTGTTTATGTTTTCTTCCGTGCTGCTCTTAGGGTTTACGTCTTCGCGTTTCTCTTTCCTAAGCCACTCATTTTCATCTCTCAAGATTCGGATTTCCCTCTTCATTGTCTCCAGTTCCCTCTTCATTCGTTCCCACTCATTGTTTTCGATTCCACTTTTCTTCTTTTTATTGTTCTTCTCATTATTCCGCTCATTCTCTCTCACACCTCGTTGTCCTTCTTCTTCAAGTCTCTCATTTTCCTTTTCATTATTCCTCTCCTTATCGTTCTCATTATTCCGCTCATTATCACTATCGTTGTTGCCCTCATCATCGCTTTCGTTATCCCCTTCATTTTCCTTATACCGCTTGTCGCCGATTCCACTATAAGAGTCGCTGTATTCTTCGTCTGATGACGATTCCTCCTTACCAAGATCTTTGTTTGTGTGGCGTATGTCTGGATACTCACCCCTTTCCTTCATGGGTATCGACAGCAGACGCAGCAACAGATCATTTTTGTTTCCCGTTGTTTTTTTTCCTAGAACGTTGAGCCATTGCTTTATTTGTACGGCTGTGTATTTCTTAAGCGTTTCCACTTCTTCCATTTTAAATGAGTAATCCCACTTTTGAGGTTTTAACAGGCAATAATTTTTATTATTTTTATTATTATTATTTTTTCACACTTTATTTTCTGCGACTTAACTCGCCCGCGTCAGGATCTCGAACGATTCTTTTCAACCGATGATCCTTTCTCAAAATGTTTCTCTCTTCTTTTCATTTTCTCTTTGGCCTGCTACAACTCGGCCATTCTGACTCACAATCGTCCCAATTCCGTCGAAAGAACCCTCGAGATTATTACTTGCCCATGGCTTCAGATTTGCTACCTCCCATATGCCCTCGTAGGGAATTTGCCCTAATTGATAGCCCTCTACGTCCTTTACAACATATCTGTCATTTTCCAATACCTTAGTTATTCTGTATGGACCTTTAAATTTCGGAATTACTTATCTACATATGCCTGCTCTATTTTCAAAGTTCTTTGTCATTACATAATCCCCCAAGTTGTACTTCCTGTTAGTCCTACTCCGATCTTTAAGTTCTTTATTTCGATTCTGTTTAGTAACGATCTTGTTCGCTGCCTCAAGTCGGATCTTCTCCAAATTTCTTTCTGCTCCTAATTTATCATTTTCTTCCAAACCTTCTTTGAAATGATCGACCACTATACCTCTTTGTCTAACTCCAAATAGTAACTCACTAGGGGTTACTCCGGTACTTGCATGAACTACGTTGTTTAATGCAAACTCTATTTTAGGTAGCACGCTATCTAGAGATAAAAACAAACCTGCATTTGTAAGTTTCGCTATCATCGGGCCCAGATTCCTATTCACTCTCTCGACTTGCCCATTGGCCTGTGGTGAGCCTGTTGCGATCTTAATGTGACGTACATTACATTCTTCTAGATAGCATTTAAAATTGTTAGAAGTGAAAGCACTTCCACGATCCGATATCAAAATCTTGGGACGGCTATAGTGAGCAAAGTAAGATCGTAGGCTACTTAAAACTTCACCAGTGCCAGTGGACCTAGTGGCATATAACTTAACGTATTTGGTAAACGAATCAATTATTAAGAATACATACTTCTTCTTCGCATTGTTAAGTTTAATTGGTCCGAAGTGATCCATATGAAGTATCTCGAAAGGACTATTTCCCTTTGGAATATTGTGCATTAGTCCTTCATGTCTTCCCGACTTGGGTGAAAATGCAATACATTTGAGGCAGTTAGTAATGTGATTCATTACCTGTTCCTTCATTGGGAACCAATATGTTTTCATTATTACCCCAACAACCTTGTCCTAAGTGACCCATCTCATCATGATACAGGCGTATGATATTTTCCTCCATAGTTCTAGGGACATAAAATATAATCCTTTGTACTATTTTCCTGTATATTAAGCCATTCCGCATTTCGTAAAAGCTGCTTTCTTCATTTTCTAATTGTTTCCTAATCCTATTAATAGTCTCATCTTTGTACTGTCTTATTGACAAGTTTTGTTCGAAAATGTTAGCTTCTTAGACTAAAATATTGGAAATGCGACTCAGTTCATCCACATGTTGCATTTTGGTACCACAACGGTGCTCGAGTGTATACTCGTAATTTTGAAGCTCTAATGCCCACCGTGAGATTTCGGGATTAATTTCTTTCTTGTTTAACGTCAAAGTGAGTGAATTGCAGTCGGTTACAATCTTAAATTTCAGTCCATGCAAATATACTCTAAACCTTTTCAACGCGTAAATTATCGCTAAGGTTTCAAGTTCAAAGTTGTGGTACTTGGCAGTTGTTCTTTTGGAGAAGTAGAAGATCGGGTGGAACTTTCCGTCTTTTTTCTTTTGCATTAAAATTGCCCCAAATCCCAAAGAACTGGCGTAACAATGGAGCTCAGTCTCGTCTCCTGGGTCATATATTGTTAAAATGGGTGTCTCCACCAATCTCTTCTTCAAATCCTCATAGCAACGAAGCCCTTCTTCACCAAATCTGAACGTAGAGTCTTTCTTTACTAACTTATGTAGGGGTTGAGCTAAGAGTGAAAATCCGTTTACGAACCTCCTAAAATAGGAGCATAATCCCAAGAAGCTATGGACCGCTTTTACACTTTTCGGCACCGGGAAATTGATAACTGAATATAAGCCTTTTGCATCCGGCTTAATGCCGTTTTTTGAAACCATATAGCCTAAATAACGTACTTCGGATTTCATGAATTGGCATTTGTCTAATCTCAAATCTAGTTTGTTTCTTACCAGTCTGTCAAAAACTTCTCTCAATATTTCAATGTGTTCTTTAACTGTTTCTGTAGCTATCATTATATCATCTATGTAAATTCGAACCTTTCCTTTCCTTACGACACCTTTAATTTTTCCATAAACAATCAATAAACTCTTATTTAATCCAAAAAAAACTTAAAGAATTTTCATACTTTTCAATCAAAACGGGTGGCACAAATTCCTTCCGTACAAAGCTGACTGGACTGCCGTCAGTCATTAATGTTCCTAATGATAATTGAAACTTAAAATTTAAATTCTCAAATACAAATAACAATTTTCTTACATATTCAAAGTCTTCGTTCCCCTCGTTGATATTGAGTACTTGCGCTTCAAACATGTTGCTGCGAAGTGGCCCATCTCACCGCATACGTGACAGGCGCCTCGTTCTCTTCTCGGTTTTACACATTCGTTGGCCATGTGCCCCATGACATTGCAATTAAAGCACCTTATGTTTGGTACTTGTCCGACGGTTGGCGTCTGTCGAAGAGGGATCCCAACTGCAGCGTGTTGTTTCGGCAACTGAATTTTATTAAAGGCTTCTAACAAGTCATTTTTGTTCTGGAAGCGCTGCATCCTGGCCTGAGAGCGAAGATACGAATCTGGGATTCCATCGATGAGAGATTCAAGGAGTTCCTCTTCGTCCATTCCAGCTTTATTAGCGAGAATTGCCTTTTCGTGGAAGTATTGTTGGAATGCTTCATTGGGCGGCCATTTCCTTCCTTCGACGGCTTTCCTGAGGGTTAATCGGCTTGTGTGATCCCCGAATATAGCTTTCATTTCCGCAAGCAGCATCGACGTTGGGGTAATCATGAGATCTGACTTGGAATGAAACCATTTTAGAGCCTTACCCTTAAGGCGGCAAGAGATCAGCAATCTCACCGCTTTGTCTTCTAAATTAAAGGCGCACCGAATGTTCTGGAGTTGCGTTTCCCAGTGGGAAAAATAATCTCCTTCGCCGTTGAATTCCGCTAATAAATCTTTTAAATTGTTTATGTTTTCTTCCGTGCTGCTCTTAGGGTTTACGTCTTCGCGTTTCTCTTTCCTAAGCCACTCATTTTCATCTCTCAAGATTCGGATTTCCCTCTTCATTGTCTCCAGTTCCCTCTTCATTCGTTCCCACTCATTGTTTTCGATTCCACTTTTCTTCTTTTTATTGTTCTTCTCATTATTCCGCTCATTCTCTCTCACACCTCGTTGTCCTTCTTCTTCAAGTCTCTCATTTTCCTTTTCATTATTCCTCTCCTTATCGTTCTCATTATTCCGCTCATTATCACTATCGTTGTTGCCCTCATCATCGCTTTCGTTATCCCCTTCATTTTCCTTATACCGCTTGTCGCCGATTCCACTATAAGAGTCGCTGTATTCTTCGTCTGATGACGATTCCTCCTTACCAAGATCTTTGTTTGTGTGGCGTATGTCTGGATACTCACCCCTTTCCTTCATGGGTATCGACAGCAGACGCAGCAACAGATCATTTTTGTTTCCCGTTGTTTTTTTTCCTAGAACGTTGAGCCATTGCTTTATTTGTACGGCTGTGTATTTCTTAAGCGTTTCCACTTCTTCCATTTTAAATGAGTAATCCCACTTTTGAGGTTTTAACAGGCAATAATCAAAACACCAACTTTATTATTTTTTAAACTTTATTATTATTATTTTTTCACACTTTATTTTCTGCGACTTAACTCGTCCGCGTCAGGATCTCGAACGATTCTTTTCAACCGATGATCCTTTCTCAAAATGTTTCTCTCTTCTTTTCATTTTCTCTTTGGCCTGCTACAACTCGGCCATTCTGACTCACAATCGTCCCAATTCCGTCGAAAGAACCCTCGAGATTATTACTTGCCCATGGCTTCAGATTTGCTACCTCCCATATGCCCTCGTAGGGAATTTGCCCTAATTGATAGCCCTCTACGTCCTTTACAACATATCTGTCATTTTCCAATACCTTAGTTATTCTGTATGGACCTTTAAATTTCGGAATTACTTATCTACATATGCCTGCTCTATTTTCAAAGTTCTTTGTCATTACATAATCCCCCAAGTTGTACTTCCTGTTAGTCCTACTCCGATTTTTAAGTTCTTTATTTCGATTCTGTTTAGTAACGATCTTGTTCGCTGCCTCAAGTCGGATCTTCTCCAAATTTCTTTCTACTCCTAATTTATCATTTTCTTCCAAACCTTCTTTGAAATGATCGACCACTATACCTCTTTGTCTAACTCCAAATAGTAACTCACTAGGGGTTACTCCGGTACTTGCATGAACTACGTTGTTTAATGCAAACTCTATTTTAGGTAGCACGCTATCTAGAGATAAAAACAAACCTGCATTTGTAAGTTTCGCTATCATCGGGCCCAGATTCCTATTCACTCTCTCGACTTGCCCATTGGCCTGTGGTGAGCCTGTTGCGATCTTAATGTGACGTACATTACATTCTTCTAGATAGCATTTAAGATTGTTAGAAGTGAAAGCACTTCCACGATCCGATATCAAAATCTTGGGACGGCTATAGTGAGCAAAGTAAGATCGTAGGCTACTTAAAACTTCACCAGTGCCAGTGGACCTAGTGGCATATAACTTAACGTATTTGGTAAACGAATCAATTATTAAGAATACATACTTCTTCTTCGCATTGTTAAGTTTAATTGGTCCGAAGTGATCCATATGAAGTATCTCGAAAGGACTATTTCCCTTTGGAATATTGTGCATTAGTCCTTCATGTCTTCCCGACTTGGGTGAAAATGCAATACATTTGAGGCAGTTAGTAATGTGATTCATTACCTGTTCCTTCATTGGGAACCAATATGTTTTCATTATTACCCCAACAACCTTGTCCTAAATGACCCATCTCATCATGATACAGGCGTATGATATTTTCCTCCATAGTTCTAGGGACATAAAATATAATCCTTTGTCCTATTTTCCTGTATATTAAGCCATTCCGCATTTCGTAAAAGCTGCTTTCTTCATTTTCTAATTGTTTCCTAATCCTATTAATAGTCTCATCTTTGTACTGTCTTATTGACAAGTTTTGTTCGAAAATGTTAGCTTCTTAGACTAAAATATTGGAAATGCGACTCAGTTCATCCACATGTTGCATTTTGGTACCACAACGGTGCTCGAGTGTATACTCGTAATTTTGAAGCTCTAATGCCCACCGTGAGATTTCGGGATTAATTTCTTTCTTGTTTAACGTCAAAGTGAGTGAATTGCAGTCGGTTACAATCTTAAATTTCAGTCCATGCAAATATACTCTAAACCTTTTCAACGCGTAAATTATCGCTAAGGTTTCAAGTTCAAAGTTGTGGTACTTGGCAGTTGTTCTTTTGGAGAAGTAGAAGATCGGGTGGAACTTTCCGTCTTTTTTCTTTTGCATTAAAATTGCCCCAAATCCCAAAGAACTGGCGTAACAATGGAGCTCAGTCTCGTCTCCTGGGTCATATATTGTTAAAATGGGTGTCTCCACCAATCTCTTCTTCAAATCCTCATAGCAACGAAGCCCTTCTTCACCAAATCTGAACGTAGAGTCTTTCTTTACTAACTTATGTAGGGGTTGAGCTAAGAGTGAAAATCCGTTTACGAACCTCCTAAAATAGGAGCATAATCCCAAGAAGCTATGGACCGCTTTTACACTTTTCGGCACCGGGAAATTGATAACTGAATATAAGCCTTTTGCATCCGGCTTAATGCCGTTTTTTGAAACCATATAGCCTAAATAACGTACTTCGGATTTCATGAATTGGCATTTGTCTAATCTCAAATCTAGTTTGTTTCTTACCAGTCTGTCAAAAACTTCTCTCAATATTTCAATGTGTTCTTTAACTGTTTCTGTAGCTATCATTATATCATCTATGTAAATTCTAACCATATAAATTCCAATTCTAATCAATAAACTCTTATTTAATCCAAAAAAAACTTAAAGAATTTTCATACTTTTCAATCAAAACGGGTGGCACAAATTCCTTCCGTACAAAGCTGACTGGACTGCCGTCAGTCATTAATGTTCCTAATGATAATTGAAACTCAAAATTTAAATTCTCAAATACAAATAACAATTTTCTTACATATTCAAAGTCTTCGTTCCCCTCGTTGACATTGAGTACTTGCCGGCTATTCGTGCGCTTCAAACATGTTGCTGCGAAGTGGCCCATCTCACCGCATACGTGACAGGCGCCTCGTTCTCTTCTCGGTTTTACACATTCGTTGGCCATGTGCCCCATGACATTGCAATTAAAGCACCTTATGTTTGGTACTTGTCCGACGGTTGGCGTCTGTCGAAGAGGGATCCCAACTGCAGCGTGTTGTTTCGGCAACTGAATTTTATTAAAGGCTTCTAACAAGTCATTTTTGTTCTGGAAGCGCTGCATCCTGGCCTGAGAGCGAAGATACGAATCTGGGATTCCATCGATGAGAGATTCAAGGAGTTCCTCTCCGTCCATTCCAGCTTTATTAGCGAGAATTGCCTTTTCGTGGAAGTATTGTTGGAATGCTTCATTGGGCGGCCATTTCCTTCCTTCAACGGCTTTCCTGAGGGTTAATCGGCTTGTGTGATCCCCGAATATAGCTTTCATTTCCGCAAGCAGCATCGACGTTGGGGTAATCATGAGATCTGACTTGGAATGAAACCATTTTAGAGCCTTACCCTTAAGGCGGCAAGAGATCAGCAATCTCACCGCTTTGTCTTCTAAATTAAAGGCGCACCGAATGTTCTGGAGTTGCGTTTCCCAGTGGGAAAAATAATCTCCTTCGCCGTTGAATTCCGCTAATAAATCTTTTAAATTGTTTATGTTTTCTTCCGTGCTGCTCTTAGGGTTTACGTCTTCGCGTTTCTCTTTCCTAAGCCACTCATTTTCATCTCTCAAGATTCGGATTTCCCTCTTCATTGTCTCCAGTTCCCTCTTCATTCGTTCCCACTCATTGTTTTCGATTCCACTTTTCTTCTTTTTATTGTTCTTCTCATTATTCCGCTCATTCTCTCTCACACCTCGTTGTCCTTCTTCTTCAAGTCTCTCATTTTCCTTTTCATTATTCCTCTCCTTATCGTTCTCATTATTCCGCTCATTATCACTATCGTTGTTGCCCTCATCATCGCTTTCGTTATCCCCTTCATTTTCCTTATACCGCTTGTCGCCGATTCCACTATAAGAGTCGCTGTATTCTTCGTCTGATGACGATTCCTCCTTACCAAGATCTTTGTTTGTGTGGCGTATGTCTGGATACTCACCCCTTTCCTTCATGGGTATCGACAGCAGACGCAGCAACAGATCATTTTTGTTTCCCGTTGTTTTTTTTCCTAGAACGTTGAGCCATTGCTTTATTTGTACGGCTGTGTATTTCTTAAGCGTTTCCACTTCTTCCATTTTAAATGAGTAATCCCACTTTTGAGGTTTTAACAGGCAATAATTTTTATTATTTTTATTATTATTATTTTTTCACACTTTATTTTCTGCGACTTAACTCGTCCGCGTCAGGATCTCGAACGATTCTTTTCAACCGATGATCCTTTCTCAAAATGTTTCTCTCTTCTTTTCATTTTCTCTTTGGCCTGCTACAACTCGGCCATTCTGACTCACAATCGTCCCAATTCCGTCGAAAGAACCCTCGAGATTATTACTTGCCCATGGCTTCAGATTTGCTACCTCCCATATGCCCTCGTAGGGAATTTGCCCTAATTGATAGCCCTCTACGTCCTTTACAACATATCTGTCATTTTCCAATACCTTAGTTATTCTGTATGGACCTTTAAATTTCGGAATTACTTATCTACATATGCCTGCTCTATTTTCAAAGTTCTTTGTCATTACATAATCCCCCAAGTTGTACTTCCTGTTAGTCCTACTCCGATCTTTAAGTTCTTTATTTCGATTCTGTTTAGTAACGATCTTGTTCGCTGCTTCAAGTCGGATCTTCTCCAAATTTCTTTCTACTCCTAATTTATCATTTTCTTCCAAACCTTCTTTGAAATGATCGACCACTATACCTCTTTGTCTAACTCCAAATAGTAACTCACTAGGGGTTACTCCGGTACTTGCATGAACTACGTTGTTTAATGCAAACTCTATTTTAGGTAGCACGCTATCTAGAGATAAAAACAAACCTGCATTTGTAAGTTTCGCTATCATCGGGCCCAGATTCCTATTCACTCTCTCGACTTGCCCATTGGCCTGTGGTGAGCCTGTTGCGATCTTAATGTGACGTACATTACATTCTTCTAGATAGCATTTAAGATTGTTAGAAGTGAAAGCACTTCCAAGATCCGATATCAAAATCTTGGGACGGCTATAGTGAGCAAAGTAAGATCGTAGGCTACTTAAAACTTCACCAGTGCCAGTGGACCTAGTGGCATATAACTTAACGTATTTGGTAAACGAATCAATTATTAAGAATACATACTTCTTCTTCGCATTGTTAAGTTTAATTGGTCCGAAGTGATCCATATGAAGTATCTCGAAAGGACTATTTCCCTTTGGAATATTGTGCATTAGTCCTTCATGTCTTCCCGACTTGGGTGAAAATGCAATACATTTGAGGCAGTTAGTAATGTGATTCATTACCTGTTCCTTCATTGGGAACCAATATGTTTTCATTATTACCCCAACAACCTTGTCCTAAGTGACCCATCTCATCATGATACAGGCGTATGATATTTTCCTCCATAGTTCTAGGGACATAAAATATAATCCTTTGTACTATTTTCCTGTATATTAAGCCATTCCGCATTTCGTAAAAGCTGCTTTCTTCATTTTCTAATTGTTTCCTAATCCTATTAATAGTCTCATCTTTGTACTGTCTTATTGACAAGTTTTGTTCGAAAATGTTAGCTTCTTAGACTAAAATATTGGAAATGCGACTCAGTTCATCCACATGTTGCATTTTGGTACCACAACGGTGCTCGAGTGTATACTCGTAATTTTGAAGCTCTAATGCCCACCGTGAGATTTCGGGATTAATTTCTTTCTTGTTTAACGTCAAAGTGAGTGAATTGCAGTCGGTTACAATCTTAAATTTCAGTCCATGCAAATATACTCTAAACCTTTTCAACGCGTAAATTATCGCTAAGGTTTCAAGTTCAAAGTTGTGGTACTTGGCAGTTGTTCTTTTGGAGAAGTAGAAGATCGGGTGGAACTTTCCGTCTTTTTTCTTTTGCATTAAAATTGCCCCAAATCCCAAAGAACTGGCGTAACAATGGAGCTCAGTCTCGTCTCCTGGGTCATATATTGTTAAAATGGGTGTCTCCACCAATCTCTTCTTCAAATCCTCATAGCAACGAAGCCCTTCTTCACCAAATCTGAACGTAGAGTCTTTCTTTACTAACTTATGTAGGGGTTGAGCTAAGAGTGAAAATCCGTTTACGAACCTCCTAAAATAGGAGCATAATCCCAAGAAGCTATGGACCGCTTTTACACTTTTCGGCACCGGGAAATTGATAACTGAATATAAGCCTTTTGCATCCGGCTTAATGCCGTTTTTTGAAACCATATAGCCTAAATAACGTACTTCGGATTTCATGAATTGGCATTTGTCTAATCTCAAATCTAGTTTGTTTCTTACCAGTCTGTCAAAAACTTCTCTCAATATTTCAATGTGTTCTTTAACTGTTTCTGTAGCTATCATTATATCATCTATGTAAATTCTAACCATATAAATTCCAATTCTAATCAATAAACTCTTATTTAATCCAAAAAAAACTTAAAGAATTTTCATACTTTTCAATCAAAACGGGTGGCACAAATTCCTTCCGTACAAAGCTGACTGGACTGCCGTCAGTCATTAATGTTCCTAATGATAATTGAAACTCAAAATTTAAATTCTCAAATACAAATAACAATTTTCTTACATATTCAAAGTCTTCGTTCCCCTCGTTGACATTGAGTACTTGCCGGCTATTCGTGCGCTTCAAACATGTTGCTGCGAAGTGGCCCATCTCACCGCATACGTGACAGGCGCCTCGTTCTCTTCTCGGTTTTACACATTCGTTGGCCATGTGCCCCATGACATTGCAATTAAAGCACCTTATGTTTGGTACTTGTCCGACGGTTGGCGTCTGTCGAAGAGGGATCCCAACTGCAGCGTGTTGTTTCGGCAACTGAATTTTATTAAAGGCTTCTAACAAGTCATTTTTGTTCTGGAAGCGCTGCATCCTGGCCTGAGAGCGAAGATACGAATCTGGGATTCCATCGATGAGAGATTCACCGCTTTGTCTTCTAAATTAAAGGCGCACCGAATGTTCTGGAGTTGCGTTTCCCAGTGGGAAAAATAATCTCCTTCGCCGTTGAATTCCGCTAATAAATCTTTTAAATTGTTTATGTTTTCTTCCGTGCTGCTCTTAGGGTTTACGTCTTCGCGTTTCTCTTTCCTAAGCCACTCATTTTCATCTCTCAAGATTCGGATTTCCCTCTTCATTGTCTCCAGTTCCCTCTTCATTCGTTCCCACTCATTGTTTTCGATTCCACTTTTCTTCTTTTTATTGTTCTTCTCATTATTCCGCTCATTCTCTCTCACACCTCGTTGTCCTTCTTCTTCAAGTCTCTCATTTTCCTTTTCATTATTCCTCTCCTTATCGTTCTCATTATTCCGCTCATTATCACTATCGTTGTTGCCCTCATCATCGCTTTCGTTATCCCCTTCATTTTCTTTATACCGCTTGTCGCCGATTCCACTATACGAGTCGCTGTATTCTTCGTCTGATGACGATTCCTCCTTACCAAGATCTTTGTTTGTGTGGCGTATGTCTGGATACTCACCCCTTTCCTTCATGGGTATCGACAGCAGACGCAGCAATAGATCATTTTTGTTTCCCGTTGTTTTTTTTCCTAGAACGTTGAGCCATTGCTTTATTTGTACGGCTGTGTATTTCTTAAGCGTTTCCACTTCTTCCATTTTAAATGAGTAATCCCACTTTTGAGGTTTTAACAGGCAATAATTTTTATTATTTTTATTATTATTATTTTTTCACACTTTATTTTCTGCGACTTAACTCGTCCGCGTCAGGATCTCGAACGATTCTTTTCAACCGATGATCCTTTCTCAAAATGTTTCTCTCTTCTTTTCATTTTCTCTTTGGCCTGCTACAAAACAAACATTTATCTTCTGAATCTATAATACAATAATTGTAAAGCCAGGATTTTTTACATTCACTTAAAGCTAAATTATTTCCATTACAATCTTCGCTTACATTGTTTTTCATATCTATGACTTTATTATTATGAATTACAGGTGCAACTAAAAAAAGATTACATATTTCCTTAACGTAAGGCATTTGAATTAAATATACAAAAGAGTCCTCATAATAATTTTACATCTGCTATATTCAACAAATCATTTAATGAAGTAAGCATTTTTTTATTAAGTAATATAAAATCGATTTTGTTCATGTTAAACATAAGTGGATTCACAATATTTCTTTTCGCTAAAACGATTGCGTTAACAACGTCTCTATAACGTTGAATAATAATAATTCGGTATCTATTTGACATTAACATTGTTAAAAATTCATAATTAATGTTTGCATGATTACTTAATGTATTTATTTTATCTGTTAGTTCGTTAAAATTGAGTCCTATATCTTTATTGATTTCTACTTGCTTGTTGTTTGCTTTAATTAGTTCGTTCTCTTTAATTTGCAATATTTCAAAATCCTGGTGATCTGGTATACCCGCTATAAATTTTAAGGCGGATCCCAGGAAATCGATTGCTCTTTTTGTTTTAGGCTTTAGAATTCTCGACAATCGTGTAACCTCTTGGTTATCATTTTCAAGTATTTCCTTGCCTTGTTCGTCTCTCAGTACATTAATGAGATTATAATTATCATTTAGGATTTGCTCCGATAAGGAGAAATTTGTTATATATTTTAAATACAAATACTTTTGACAGCTACTTCGCCGTTTGGTACTGGAATAAACAGGGCATTTGAATAATCCGTAATTCTGCCAATTGCGGATAGAAATAGAGATATTCTGAAAATGAGGAAAAATGTACCCTATCATAAAAATATTATGAACCTCTCTGCCATCAATTATGACAGCAGTTCCTAAGTCTGCTTGTATGGTTTTTAAGCTGTAAAGATTTGATAATTTGTTGCGTGGTCTTTTATCTTTTTAAATAAACTTTGTCTCCACGATTATACTGCTTTGGTGTAGTGCCTTTGTTGTGGTAAATCATGTCTTTTCTCTGTTTTAATATTAGTTTTTGTTCTACTTCTGTTTTTAATTTGCTGTTACAGCAATGAAACACTTCAGAAGGTTTATACCCAGTGACACTGTGAATGGTATTATTATATTTATAGACAGCTAACAAGAATAGTTCAATTATATCAGTAGTGGTCGCTTTGATACATCTTGCTATTTCTGCAAGAGTAGAGTGCAGACGTTCCACTTGACCGTTGCTCTCGATACGAAGAGCAGGGACAGTGTACCATGATGTGTTGAAACAATTCTTAACAAAAGTTTCTATTGAGTTAGATATGAAAGCACCTTCATTATCAGAAATTATCAGCTTAGGCTGGTAGAAATGTGATATAATTTCTGTAAGAGGATTTTTTATATCCGTTGCATTTTTGGAGCTAATTTGTTTTATAATGGCAAATATAGAGAATTTGTCTAGTCATGTTATAAAGTATTTTTTACCCGTATTATAAATATCGATGTGAAGAATGAATTTCACCGGGATATTTAGGAATTAGTGTGGGACATATCGGATGTTTAATCGGTTTTCGCTGGTATTTATTTTCCTGACAAATCTTGCAATAATGCAAATAGAGGAAACAAATAGTCTTATATAATCTGTTTATAGTTTTCTGAATGTCCTCTGTGTGCTCTGTTATGCTCAGTTGTTACAATGTCCATTTGGTCATCACTATTCGTTATATCTTGTACAAATTTCTTACTGAAGTACAGTTTTGACTCCTGGGAACGCATTAACCAAATCGTTTTGCATTTTACCTAGAACTTCAAGTGTGCAAAATATACCATTGTTTAAACGACGGTTGATTATTTCCTTCATACATTGAATAAGTTTCGTTAAAGAAGAAAATTTAACGTAATGCCTTAACTGTTTTCGGTATAAGATTTTCGTTTTTTTTTTTTCAGAGCCTTGCTCTATAAAGATTTGGTTCTTGAAAGTATTTATCGGTTGTGGAACTGACGGTATTATTTTTGACAATGATTCTTCGCTATGAATCGTAGAACCGCTAGTACTAACCACATTTATGTGCTGCCGTGATAACGCATCAGCGACCTTGATATCTTTTCCGGGTTTATAGTAAAAGTATTCTTTATAAATGCTCTCCATCTTTTGAGTTTGGTATTTGGATTTTTTTCAGACGTGGTGAATGTTAGTGGTTAATGGTCAGTGAAAATGTTAATTTTGGGAGCCCCATATAAATAATTTCTTAAATTTTGCAAGGCCCATACTATTGCGAGCATTTATTGTTTGCATAATTTTGTTCCGTCTTGCTCAGAGTTCTGGATATCATTGTTATAGGGCGTCCGTTTTGTGAAAGCACCGCACCTATTGCGTCGGACGAAGCGTCTGTTGTCAAGTCAAAAGGCTTTTTAAAATCTGGATACAAAAGGAGAACATCATCCGATGCCAAGATGGTTTTAATTTTTTCGAATGCCGAATGCTTCTGCGTCCAATATGATTTTAACATGTTTTGACTTGTGATATATGCTTATATGTCCATTATCACCGCTTAAGTATTTCGTTAGTTGCCTGGTAACGAGAGCATAATCTTTCACAAATTTGCGGTAATACCCAGAAAGTCGAAGGAAGGCTCGCAGTGACGTACTGGCCAAGTCGTCGGTGTTGTGCGTCCTTTCTCGATGACAGAATATACTTGGTTTTGCCCTCGTTCTCCGCCAGACCTATTTTAGCCGCTTCCGTTTCAATGTCAGCAAACGCATCATTGACGGCTCGCTGTGTTCGCCCAATCACGTCAATGTCATCCGCGTAAGCTAGCAGTTGAACGGACTTTTGGAAGATCGTGCCTCTTGTGTTGGCCGGTGATATTTGCACGATCTTCTCAAGAATGATGTTAATGAAATCACATGACAGCGCGTCGCCTTGTCTAAAACCTTTTTTGACATTGAAGGTTTCGGTGAGTTCGTTACCGACCTTGATGGAGCAGCGAGAGTTCTCCCTCGTCATATGCGGCCTTGAAATCGACAAATAGATGGTGTGTGTCTATCTGCATTTCGATCGATGGTGGACTTCCCAGGCCTGAAACCACACTGATAAGGACCTATCAGTTTGTTCACAAATGGTTTCAGGCGTTCACACAAAACGGCAGAGAAGATCTTGTAGGCGATGTTAAGGAGACTTATCCCTCGATAGTTGGCTCTGTCAAAGGGGTCTCCTTTCCTGTGGATCGGGCAAACGATACTGAGATTCCATTCATCGGGCATGCTTTCCTCCGACAATATCTTACAGATGAGCTGGTGCATGCGCCCTACCAGATCACCTCCAGCTGCGTTAAATATTTCAGCGGGCAGACTATCGGCACCAGAAGCTTTATTAGACTTCAGTCTCGATATCGCTATCTTGACTTTGTCTAGGTCGGGGGGACGGCATTCTCTTCTATAATCGTCCGTTGTGTTGAGTGGAACATTCTGCCTGACAGCGGTATTTGTGTCCTCATCGCCGTTCAACAGTCTGCAGAAATGATTTTTCCAAATTCTCAGTATCGACTGCGAATCTACTATTAGTTGTCCATTTTCGTCCCGGCAAGCTTCTGTCCGAACTTTATGTCCATTCGATAAGAGTTTTACCCTTTGGTAAAACTTTCGGACATCATTCCTGCCATAACACCTCTCCATCTCCTCGATCGCGCGCTTCTCGTGCTCTTTCTTTTTCTTCCTGAGGAGCCGGTTCACTTCCCTTCGTTTCTGTTCGTAGAGCTCACGAACAGCTCTCGTGGTTCGATGCAGCGTTGCCCGGTAGCCGTCTTGCTTTGCTGCATGTGCCTGCCTGCACTCGTTGCCAAGCCAGGGGTTTTTCCTTGTTGGCGTTTTAAAACCCAGCACATCAGTAGCGACTTCTCTGATGACTCTTTGACAACGTTTCCATTCTTTGTCTATTGTTAGTACACGTCGAACTTCGGAGAGTTTTAGGGAGACTCGATCGGCAAAGTTCCTGGCAGTCTGTTGCGATTGTAGCTTTTCGAGGTCAAACCTTGGTTGTCTTCCTCGACTCCGTTGTTCTCTCGATATCCGTGTCCTTACCTTGGCTACAACAAGGAAATGGTCCGAGTCGATGTTGGCGCCTCGGAACTTTCGGACATCAAGTATACTGGAAGAGTGTCTGACGTCGATCGCAACGTGATCAATCTGGTTGATGGTTGAATGATCAGGGGACCGCCAGGTACCTTTATGGATGTTGAGGTGTGGGAACCACGTGCTAGCTACAGGGAGGTTTCGCCCCGTAACAAAGTCCACCAGCCTGAGTACGTTTTCGGACGTGGTGTCGTGCAGGCTGTGTTTACCGATGACTCTAGCAAAGATGTCCTCTTTACCGAGCTTAGCGTTAAAATCTCCTAGAACGATCTTGGTGTCGTAGCTGGGGCATTGATCGTACGTTCTCTTTGGGGCGTTCTGTTGGGGCGTGGGCGCAGATTAGGCTGATGTTGCCGAATTTAGCCTTGATGCGGATTGTTATGAGACCCTCGCTTATGTACTTAAAGCTTAAGACTTTTTGCCTAAGTCTGGCTCGAACAACAAATCCACATCCAAATAATCGCTGCCTTCGCTCTGTGTAACAATCGCCGTAGTAGATATCGCAGTTTTTCATCCTCTTTTTGCCCGGCCCATCCCATCGCACTTTCTGGATCGCAGTAACGTCTTCTTTATAGCAGTCTAGGGCCTCCGCAAGTTCATCGGCTGCACGTGGTCTGTTCAGGGACCTCACATTCCACGTGGTCCGTTCAGGGACCTCACATTCCACGTGCAGAACCGAAAGTCATTGTCCTTATACCGTTTGCTGGGATCATCAACAGTAAATCCGTCCATATCCGAGGTAGTTTGTGCTTTCTGAACTCGTACAACCTCTAACTGGGAGGACAGGTCCATTTATTTAGCCCCCGGACAAAGGGGTCCGGAGGGATCCGGTGTCGGTAGCCTCTTGCAGGCTGTGAGCGCCGCCGTTGGCCCTAAAAGAAGGGCTCATCCGCCGCAATATCTATTCCAGGGTAATGACCTTACCATGGAAACCAGGTAGCTCCTGCTAACTGGAGTTGTGGATGCTGCCGTTGGCCAATCAGTTGACCAGCTCCTCCGCCGCCATCCTAAAAAGAGTGGTGAGCCCTGGTAGACTCACCACTCTCCCCCTCTCTCGTTTGCAGCCGCCCAGACGTCCCACGAGGGTTGGTTACCCCATCTTCTGTCAAGGGTACTCGGCTCCCGGATTTCACCACGGGGAGGTGAGACTAGGAGTTCGTTAATAGAGGCTAGGTGCAGACGCTTGTGTCTGCATGGTTCGCGTATTAACGCTTCGAAATATTCAATTAATTACTTAAAAAAAATTAATGTCACCCCATATTAAAAACTTTGAATTAATTTTGAATGTGACATTCAACTCTATTTTTCATATATAAAATATCACTTACTATTCTCTCTTATGTCAATATTAATTAACTATTTTTTGTTACTACAAATTATAAATAATGATGTTAATTGAGAATAATGAATATAATAAATAATAAATAACAATCATCTTTCAAAAGGCTATATCTATCGAGAACCGTAAAAGATTCATCTGACAGTGCGCAGAATTTACTGTTCACACCTAGGGAAAGTAACATTTCTTTGCGATATTCAAATTTGACCTTAGTCAAGTGGATTTGAAAACTAATTAGGGTGCTCGTATCAAAAAGGGAAAGAAAGTCAGTAAATTCTGCGCCCCCAGAGTCAATCAATCTTAAAAAAAATAGCCTAAGGTCCTTGGTGCTCTGGCTACTAAGCTACAATATAATTTGAATTACATAATTTGCATTATGTTGTAGCTATTCAATAAATAAATAAATAAATCTTAAAAGCAACACTCACCAGGTCTGCAGCACCAATCACATCACATTCGCCTTCATCCGAGTCGGCAGTATAGTCAGCGGCAACGGCAGCAACTTGTTTGTCGGCCTTTATAGGAAGTTTTCTCATCAGAATTTTCTTGGTGTTAGGACACGATCGGTGGTCATGCCCCATTCTCCAGCAACGAAAGCAGGATCCATCCAGCTTAATGTGCCCCAGTTGCAAACAGGTAAAGCGCATTGGTTCGTTCTTAGTGGTCGGTGACTTCCTCTCCGTCTTTTGTCATCTAGCGGCATCGTCGGAAAGGTACCGTTGCTGATACCGGTTGACCAGTTGCTTCAACTACTCGAAACTGCGAGCTCCCAGCAACAGGTTAACGTTCGGCACATCTCGGTAATATAGGGCGGCTCCCTACAGTTCATCCACATTTGCAGCATTGTAGTCAGCTTCGGCATTTGCAATTTTGTTTGCAGGTGGATTCTCGGCATCTTCTACAAGGTACTCCTTCTCCGACACTTCTTCGTCAACTTCCCTGTGGTGGCGTCCTGTTAGGCGTGACATTTTAATGTTGTGAACAATATAATTTTAAAATTGTTTTCAGGGTGTTTTCTGACCCCACACCTGAGATTTAAACTTAATTTAGTAAACAACTTAGTTAATTTACAGTACTGGAACTAGGTTAGTTTTCTTATTCAGCTGTATGTCGATGCTTTATTTGTGTGAGGAATTCGATATTTTAATTATCTTATATACACGCTAATTTTCATCATTGCATTATGTGCGAAGTCGGCATAATGGCCTTATCCTTACTTCCAACATTCTCTGAAGTATTTGAAAAGTTAATGAAATCTCGTTGTTTTATATTTTTTAAAGAAAACAATGTTTCTAAGTGAAAAACAATTTGGTTTTCGCGAAGGTATGTCAACCGAAAATGCAGTATTGAAACTTTGCAGCGAATTATATTCAGGTCTAAATGAGCGCCGTGGCCGTGTGGGTTCGTGCGTCGACCCATGCGTATTAGACTTTCGCAGTCTAGGTTCGATTCCAAGTTCAGACAAACAATTTTTCAAAAAAAAATTGTTCACGGCCCCACCTCTTTCGAGTCACTGACAATGCTCAAAGAGTATAACTGTCTAAAAAAAAGCTTCTCAATCTCGCCGTTCGGAGTCGGCATTAAACTGTAGGTCCCTTCCACTCGTGAGAGAACAATAGCACGCACAACACGAGTGGTTGCTGAGAAGATATGCCCAGGTCCACTTCGGACTGTTGCGCCGCCATTATTATTATTATTATTATTATTATTATAAATGACAATAAAAATACAGTGGCATTATTTTATGGATATGACAAAGGCTTTTGACATGGCAAATCATAACATTCTCTTGAACAAACTTTACAAGGCTGGTCTTAGGGGTGTAATCTATGATTGAATTGCTTCATATCTAGATGAAAGGTTTCAAAGAGTTAATCTTGAAAATATTTTTCGTCAAGAAATGAAAATAGTCACCGGCGTAGCACAAGGCTCTGTTTTGGGGCCATTATTGTTTTTGATTTATGTAAACTCAATCTTTAAACAAAAGTTCAGCAGTAATATTACAGCTTTTGCGGATGACATAGCCTTTACATATACAAGCATTAATTTATTTGAATCCGTTGTAAAAATACAAAAAGATTTACAAATCTTAAGACAATGGCTTGCAAACCATGAGCTGTTAGTAAGTGAAAAAACAAAGATTATGTTTTTCAGTCTTCAAAACTGTCCTATGATTGATTGTGGCATTTACTTTCACTCAGCAGCTTATGAAAAACTAAATATGTCTTTGCATGCATACATACATGCGGAAGATTAAAATTAAATGCGAAAATCCTGTGTCCTCCGACAAGCTTTAAAATTAAAACTGTTGGTAGAAAAATACAGCTTTTTTGTATCTACCACAAATACACAAATGTATCGTTATATTGAATTCATGGATTAAGTCATTAAAATTGTTGTAACACAACTATGAAATGTATTAACACTATGTAAGAAATATAAAATGTAAATATAACAATTTTAAGAATAAATAAAAAAAAAACTATATTTTTGTTTTTTAATATATTCAATTTTTCAAGAAGAAAAAACCAAAAAAAAATTTTTTTGTTTTGGGCGTATGCTCAATTTTATGACCTTTCGAACAAATATGTATAATGAGTACATCTCTCTCATACGTTTACAAATAAAATCTGCACATTTTCTCTCCTCTATAGGAGTTTATTATTTTGAGACTTTTGAGTGCTTGTGCAAGAAATTTTCTTTCACATTCCTGTGTGTGATTAGCCTTTTATGTGAAGAATGGAGAGATCCAAGACGAGAGATTATGTAAATTGTATTGAGTAAGAGTCATACGTGCAGAAATAAAACCTGCACGTTGTCACTCATATGACCTGGCTGCACCTAGCCTCTATTAACGAACTCCTACTCTCACCTCCCCGTGGTGAAATCCGGTAGTCTAGTACCCGCGAAAGAAGATGGGGTAACCAACTCTAGTGGGACATCTGGGTGGCTGCAAAGGAGAGAGGGGGGAGTGTGAGCTTACCAGGGCGGCGGAGGAGCTGTTCAACTGATTAATCAACGGCGTTTGTTGTTGAATATTTAACAGTAACCTTAGTAAGGTGCAAGCAACATTGTCAGATATCTCTGTTTTCTGTATGTATAAGAAGCAAAAGACACTAGATGTCCCTCCTGAATTAATGCTGCACTCAATGAAAAATTGCTTGTATCAGTGCTAGTCACGAATGAGATTTTTAAAATCGGGATCTCTAAGAACTGTTGTCAGTAATGATCTCTTTTAAGTTCTCGGATGCCGATATATAATTTGGATCGTTAGAATTGATTTTCGTGCCCTTTTTCCAAATATCTTACCTTGGTGTAGGACATTTTGGAATAATCCTTAATGAATTTCCTATAATACCCGGTTAAACCTAGGAATGATTTTATCTGCATTTGGGTGGAAGAAAATTTAAGGTCACGAATTGTACGTATTTTATCCGGGTTTGGTTTGACTCCTTCAGGACTTATGATATGCCCCAAATATTCAGTTTCTTTATTTGAAAGTTTGAAGAATTCATTTTAGATTTACGTGGTGTTTCTGAAGTGATGTGCTGAAAATTAGAATGTCTGTCGTCTAAATATACCACACAAATTCTGTTAACATTCTCCTTAAGAATTGTGTTCATGAGCCTTTGAAATATTGAAAGCGCAATTTTTGACCAAATTGCATTCTTAAAAATTCAAAGTGAACAAAATGCGTTGAGAAGGCTGTCTCTTTTTCCATCCTCGGTTTTAATTAGAATTTGATGCAAACCTTTCGCTTAATCCAAGAGTGTGAAATACTGAGACTTTAAATTTATCTAATATTGCATCAAATATTACGTATTGGACATTTATCACCAATATTGACTTTATTTAATTTTCGGCAATCTATAACAATTCTCCATTTTTGATTACAATGTATGTATATCTCTCTTCTTTGCCTCGACCGTTCGATTTCTTCCTCATGAACTTTGGGGTATTGATTTATTTTCCAAAAAATTGGGTTGTTGGTATTTGTAATACTTTCATGCATTATTTCATGAGTAAAATGTTAAATTATAGCCTTCATTGTAAAGGTATTCTCATATTTTTTAACAAGAGCTGCGATATATGTTAATTCTTCCTCATACAAATGATCAAGGTGGATATAATCAAAAAATTAGTCTGTGTAGGCTTTAACGAACAAATTTTATATGGGTCAAAGGGGCAAATGCTATTTAATTTTATCTTGTCTTCTTAACTTCGATGTTACCTTGTTCTAAAAAAAAACATTAATTTTGAAAGGAGTTAGGATGTTAAGTCCTTTAATAGCGTCATAATTTCTACTATCAAAATCAAAAATATTCCAAATTATTTAATTTTTCGAACAGAATTCACTGGGAAAAATCACATCTCCTGGATTTTCATTTTAATTACACTAGAACCGCTTAATGTTGAATAGTATTTCGGTATGGTAAGGATTTGAGTTTTCTGATTTGCAAGGATATTTTGTTTTATTAACAACAACCCATACATGCATACCAGCTGGCTATTGATGCGGTTGACTCTCTACTCTATGTCGCTGACCCCGGGGGACGAATCATATTTCGTTCCAACTGATCCCTCCTTAAACACGGAAATTCAGCTCACCGATCGTTTTTCTGACTCCGGCCTTTTTCAGATTAGCAGTATCACCAATAACCTTGATAGGCAGCTAGATCTTATTTTCTCATCAGAAGCCCTTAATTCCCTGGTCCTCGCGAGTAATCACCTTCTCTCCACACTTGACCACTACCACCCCCCTCCAGCCATTACATTTTCTTTCGAACTTCACAATAATGTCGTTGATTCTGAAAATGTTCCATCTTTAAACTTTCGTAAAGCTGAGTTCGTTAAGCTAAATGGCCTAGTCAATAATATTAACTTCGGGCTCTTTCTTAACAATCTTACCCCCATTGATATCGCTCTCGATTTCTTCTGCACAGCAATCTTTGACTCTTTCTCCAATCTGTACCTTATCTGACGCGAAAAAAACTGTTCATCTTCCCCTCCTTGGTACAATAAAGAACTCCGTACCCTTCTCTCCCTTTCTGGTTGCCTTGTCGTGGCGGGAGGGCTTAAGAGTCAAAGAACCAAAAGCCAGAAAAGTCTTGACTTTGACGATAAACAAGATTGGAAATTACTCCAGGTGGTACTCGCGACAGCGAAAATCCACCCGAAGTCTTCTCGACTGCGGCTGGGGCAAGGATTCTGGAGGCCCCAACCATCATACTACCCCCTTCCTCCGCCCCACGGGGCGCTGACACTGGAATCGCTGGTACCAAATCCGAAGATTCCTGCCTCTCACTCTACGACAAGTTCGATAGACTGAGTTGGAAAGTTGGAGAATGTAGCGGAGAGGCTTTGCCTGATACGCTTAATCTCCAACCACATAGTCAAGTGGCTGATCAGAGTGTTGCTTCTGATGGTACGACCCGGAATGCCGAAAAGGTTGAACGGGCTCCAAACGAGGCAGCCTCTGAAAGGCCCCTGACTAAGAGTCAAAAGAAGAGGAGAAAAAGGCTAGCGACAATCGCATGACGCAAAGAAACTCCGGAGGAGGTTGAAGGCGCAAGTGCTTAGAGTCGCACTCCCTTGGTGGCGACGGCAAAAAGAAACAGGTCGGCAGAGGTAACTCCAACCGAAACCGATCAGTCTATTGGAGCCAATGCTACCTCCTCTTCTGCTGATTCGAACAGGATCAAGAGGAAGAAGGTCTCAAGCGTTCCTTATCCCTCTGCTGATGGCTCTCCCCGCGCACAACGTCCGGATGAAACTAGTGCTGCAACCCTCAAAGGATGCAGTTCTGGCGGACGGAGTTTGAATGACGCTGGAAGATCCACCAACAGAAGTATCCCAACTCCTGTTGGCGACAAATGAAACAGGTGCTGAAATTGGCCGATGCAGGAGAAACCGCAAAGTGGGAAAAGAAAAAAACCGAGCGTAAGGAGCGAGAACTGCCTACAAAAGAGCTCCTATCTCCTCTTTGGCGCTCCGAATTGGAAAATCTGGCAATGATGACAGTATGACCGGCGCTGAGTGCAAACACTGCGAAGATCATTGTGGGAGCTAGCAACGGCAGAGAATGCTTGCTTTCAAGTGGAGGGCTGTGGTTTGGAAAACAGAACCTTTGTGTTGAAGTGCTCCACCCAGCAAACCCTTGAATGGCTGAGCAAATCTGCGCCGAAAATCCCCCCCCCCCCTGGGAATCACAACTTTTGAGGTTTTCGGGCCGCCAAAACCGTCTGCTGGATTCCGGGGCAACTCAGGATAACGGCAGATGTGCTGGCGCGACCTCATACCCAGAACCCTGGCCTCGAAACCAAGAAGTGGAAAATCTACTCTCATAAGGAGAGTAAGAACCGGGAAACTAAGGACTGTTCTTCTCTCGTTTTGGGTCTAGACGAAACTTCGGTTGAGACCATCCGCTCTAGGTATGACTCCCGTCCCTATCTACGAGTACGTCTTGGAAGGATTAATTTCCACTTCATTTCCAAGTAGTGCGGATAATGGACGAAAACCGCGGTAATCATCAAAATAATTTTTACCCAGATCAACCTTCACCATTCCAAGGATGCTACTGCCCTCCTATGTAGCAGACTTTCCATGGTGAAGACAAAACTACATATAGCATCCATTCAAGAACCATGGGTGTGGAAGCATGACGAGCGGTCTGAAAGACCGAGAACTTGTCTTATTGTGCCGAAATTTCTCTCAGCAACCAAGCTTGTACAGTTCTGTGGACAAGACTTGGTTACTGCAGTTGTAAGCTACGAAGCGAATGGAATGTGGCGTAATTTCGTCGTAGCGTCAGCTTACTTCCCCTACGATTCTGTTCTGCCGCCACCACCAAGAGCGGTATCGGAACTCGTGGAGTACTGTGAAATCAGAAAATTAGGCCTAATTATCTGCTGTGATGCTAATGCTCAGAATACCTTCTGGGGCAGCAGCAAATGCAACAAGAGAGGGAATGATCTTCCGAATTTTTTACTATGGTCTGATTTGGACATCAACAATGTTGGCTCTCAACCAACTTTTGTTATGACAAGGAGACAGGAAGTAATCGACTTAACGTTATCCAACAGATACATTAAGGAGATTACAGACTGGAGGGTTCTGTCGGAAGTGTCCCTGTCAGACCATTGGTACATTGAATTCCGAATCGAATGCGAAACCACAACTTTGCTGAAGAGGAGGAATTAAAGAAAAACCAACTGGATACAGTTTAAGGATGAGCTAGATAATCGTATTGAACCTCTCCCTAAGCTCAGAATGAGACAGAAGGTAGAGAAAGCCGTTCTAGACTTGAACAACACTCTAACCAAATGTTTTGAACTGACGTGTCCAGCTAGAAATACCCCCTGCAGATCACCTGTTCCATGGTGGAACGCAGAACTGCAGACAATTCGCAAGGAAACCAGGAAACTTCTAAACAGATCTCTCAAGACCTTCTTGGAAGAGGACTGGAACCTGTACCGATCAAAACAAAAATAATATAAGAGGTTAATTCGGATATCGAAAAGTGCCTCCTATAGGGATTTTTGTGGAAAGATCGAAACACTCGGTGAAACCAGCAGACTGGTTAAAGTTCTTAAAAAGGACAAACCAACCAAACTGGAAACACTCAGAAGACCAGACGGTACCTACACTGAGTCAAAAGCTGAAACGCTTAGTCTCATGCTAGAGACTCATTTTCCAGGTAACCGGATTACAACCGGCTCAAAATCAGTTCCTATCCCTGGAACTGAGGATGAGCTGATAAATGTAACACGACGATGCTGGTTTGTTTCATCGCTCGTGGTGACAGATGAAGCTATCAAATACGCAGTCGCGTCCTTCGATGGTTTCAAGTCGCCTGTTACCGATGGTATATATCCAGCTTTGTTGCAAAAGGGTATAGACAAGTTGCTGCCGGTTCTGAAAAGAATCTTCACAGCCAGCCTGGCACTGGCCTATATCCCGACCCCTTGGCGTACAGTTAGGGTAGCCTTCATACCAAAGATCGGTAAGGGGGACTACTAACTCGCTAAGAACTTCAGACCAATCAGTCTAACTTTCTTCCTGCTGAAAAGCATGGAAAAAGCTGGTTGAGCTTCATGTGCGCAAAACCGCTTTGCGATTTCATCCTCTGTCTCAGATGCAACATGCCTATCAGCGCGGAAAATCTTGCGAGACTGCACTTCAAAATCTCGTTGGCAGAATTGAATGTACACTCGACAGGAAAGAGTACACGCTGGGCATTTTCATTGATATAGAGGGTGCCTTTGACAATGCGACTTTTGATGGCATGTGCAACTCGGCCAGAGAACACGGTGTAGATGAATCATTAGTGCTTTGGATTAAAGCAATGCTGATGAACAGAACTATTATTGCGGACGGGGACTGTGGCCAGTATGTTATGGCGGGGGTAAATAGGGGCTGCCCGCAGGGTGGTGTCTTGTCTCCTTTGCTATGGTGCATGCTGGTTGAATCTCTGCTCGATGCTCTTAATAGTTCCAACATCTACGCCCAGGCCTATGCGGATGATGTAGCTATTCTGTCTGTCGGATCATGGCTAGCGGATGTGTGTTCAAAAGCGCAGGCAGCTCTAGACGTGATCGACGATTGGTGTACCAGAAATGGGCTTTCAGTCAACCCTCTAAGAACCGAGGTTGTCCTCTTTACGTGGAGGTGGAAATTGACTGGTTTGACTCAACTAGTACTAAAAGGTGTCACTATCCGATTTCCCGATGAAGCTAAATATCTGGGTGTTATTCTAGATAGGAAGCTTCTGTGGAAGAAACACATCGAAACGAAAATTGCGAAGGCACTGTCAGTTTTCTGGCAGTGTAAGATAATTTTCGGCAAATCCTGAGGTCTATCACCAAAAAGATCCTTTTGGATCTACACGGCTATGATTGGGCCCCTTCTCTCCTATGCATTGGTCATTTGGTGGAATAAGCTTTCGCGTAAATACGTAACTGCTGCTTTCTGAACCTTCTGAACCTCCCCCCCCCCTAGATGTCCACATCAGGGGGTGTACTCCCAAGGTCATCTTCCGTTTAAAAAGAAGCTCGCACTGGAGTTTCGATGACCTTGCGCACCGCTTCTCCTTTGACCCCAGTCTTATGGATATGCCGTCTGACGCACGGACACCAGTACTCCAGCTGCGACGAACATACAAAGTCAACTTTCCCTGTACTCAGGACTGGCTCTGGCCAGAATCTGAGCCAGGAAAGGAATGTAGTCGAATCTTCACGGACGGCTCCAAGACCAATGAAGGATCTGGTGCTGGTGCCTTCATGGAGAGCGACAACTTCAGACTGCACACCTCGTTAGGTAAATTTGCGTCGGTTTTCCAAGCGGAAACCTATGCGATCCTAATGGCTACGAGCTATATTGTGAAGAATAGGTGGAAGGGGCGAAGTATTTGTGTCTGTAGCGACAGCCAAGCTGTGCTTAAGGCCTTTAACCACTTCCAGGATAGTTCAGGAATGCAAGTCTTCTCTGAATTTGATCGGTAGCTTGAATTCGCTAAGACTTGTCTGGGTTCCGGGGCACCACGGGATCACGGGAAATGAGATCGTTGATGAACTTGCTAGGCGAGGATCAGATGAGGCATTCCCAGGACCTGAACCTACGCTGGGACTGCCCGCGTCCTTGGTTAGGGCTTCCATCGATGGTTGATGGACTTTTCGAGAGCACAACCGCAGGTGGCATGACTCTCCAGGATGTATACAGACCAAGCGCATGCTCCCCAACGTCTGTAAAAAATCCGCGGCTTTCTTGTTATCTCTTAACATAAAAGACTGCAGACAACATATTGGCGTACTAACGGGGCACTACACCTTCGCCAAACACCTAAGTGTGCTTGGCCTAAGTGATGAAACCCTCTGCGACGCCTGTGGAGAAGACGATGACACTGCAGAGCACTTCCTCTGCCATTGTCCCGCCTTTGCTCGGATCAGGTGGCAGTTATTCGGCGCTAATGAGGTGAGAGCTGATGCTGTAGGCATCATCACAGAAGCGCCTGCTGGTCTTCCTTCGGAAGACCATTAAATTTCAGTAAGAGTAGGTTGCTGCCTAGTAGTACAATGGACCAGTTTTGAGTCTGAGTGCTCCAGTGTAGTGTGACAAAAATATACGACAAAAAGAAAAAAAAAAATGTTATGAATAGCATTCCTTGTTACATTGCTACTGTTACGACTCTGTACTGCCCTTTTACCGTTGAGCCTTGTTTGTTCTTGTATTGCAAGGGATGAATCTTCGGATAAAGAAGATGGCCTTTGGCTATTAACATACACACCTGATCAAAATAGTAGATACACCTCCAAATACCTTACATTTTTCGTTTTTAGCGTATTGTGCTACGCTAAAAACGAAAGAAATGGTTAAAGTTTGCAAAAAAGGCTAATATATTTGAAAGGCTAATATATTTGAAAAGGCTAATATACTTTTTAAAAACTTAAGACTTAACAATATTTTCAATATTAACGTTAATAATGTTTTTATGAAGATAAAATTGTGTTAGAACATAAAGATCGTGTGATCAAAAAAATAGATACACTTCAAATTGTGATTAAAATTCAATTATATCATAATTTTCTTTGCGAGTTTTTTGTCAAAAAAATGTTTAAAATATTTTATTGTAATTGCTTGGTATCAAATAGGAAAAAGGAAATAAAGATTTTAGGTTTACCATGGCTCGAAATAGTCAATGCAATACAGAAGAGTAAGTTTTGCTTCTTTCGCACATAAAAAAAAGGAAAATCTCAGAGTGAAATCGCGAAATGTGTGTAACGGTCACTTTATGTAGCGCAAAATGTTTTAAAAGCTGCATCCCAAAAAGAATTTCATGGCAAATCGAAAAAAAACGAACCCCGCGGATGATAGCCGTATAATAATGCTATCAAAAACTTACCCTTTTAAGTCATCAAAAGCTATTTTCGCAGAAATTAACAACATCGTTAGTGCTCCAAGAGTTCGTGCTGGCTTACAAAAAGCCAAACTTCTCGGACAAATAGCTAGGAAAGTTCTCTTAATAAGAAAAAAAAAATTAAGCATTCACATGCACACGTGCAAATAGGACGAACGATATCGGTGAAAATAAATGGCGAAATATTTTGCTGAGCGACGAAACAAAGATTAATATCTTTGGAAATAACTGTGAAAAGAGTGAATAGATTCTCAATCAAGGAATTGCATAACCGTTGCATAAAATCTACAGTGGAACATGGAGGCGGCAACATAATGGCCTGGGGATGTTTTTCTTAGAATGATGTTCGTATTAAATATTCCAGACTACAAACAATGTGACGGCAGCTGAGTACACAGACATTTTGCAAATCGTAATGCTATCAAACGCTAAAAAAAACATGCCTCTGCGTTGGGTTTTTCAGCAGGATAACGACCCAAAGCATACTTCCACACTAGTAAAAAAATGCTTTGTTCACAAGAAAATCGACCTGCTAGCTTGGCCAAGTTAATCTCTAGACCTAAGCTTTATTGAAAACGTGTGTACGCATCTAAAGAAGAAATTGGTTTGAGCAAATATTTACCAATACAGAGTAACAGTGATAATTTGTTCAAAAAACTTGTTATGAAATACCAGTAGAGACATGTCAAGCAGTATGCCGAAAAGGATGGCAACAATTATAATGCGAAAGCGTAACTTCCCGGGGTATTAGTGGTAATTGGTTTCGCAACTGAAATAAGTAAGCATTTTAGCTCCAAATTTAAAAATTTTGGAAAAAATTACGATGTATCACATTTTTATGAACTAACACAATTTAATCTTTTAATTTCTTTGAATTTTTTTATTTAATTCTATTTTTAAATCATCCCATGATTCAATTACTTTGTTCATGAGTATCCTCGTTGCCTGTTATTTTACTCTTAATGAAATGTAGTAAACAATTCCTCTGTGATGCTGACGCCAGTGACATGGCACTGTCAACATTAGACGTGAAGTAATGTAGTTTATTTGCATCACTGTCGAAAGGAGGAATCAATTTGAATATAAGCTCTAAGCTCATTTTTTCCTGATTTAATTTTTCTTGATCTAATTTTAAAACCGTATTTTTAATTTCTGTACATTCTACTGTTTTTTAATCTTCCTCTAATAGAATCAGAAATATGCCTCTTGGAAACGTTCTACCGTTATAATATATAACGCATTCTTCTACCACACCAACATAAATTTTATTGTTTTCTAATATATTTGAAAGTGATAGTTCTATCACACGTCCACTTGTGCGACCATACATTTAAAGATTTCCACTAAAGCTTCTTGATTAAAATCAAAATCAGAAGTTTCTGTCTCAGACTGTGCCATTTTATTGTTAATAATATTTCCTTTCAAATTTCAAATAATTAAATTTTTTTTTTATTATTGATTTTTTTTTATATTTAGAGCACGCTGTGCATTTTCTATAGTTTGTTTTATCTTTCTTAATCTATTTGCCAATTGTTTTTTTCTCCTTTGTTACTACTTTCTTTTCTTTATTTTCAGGTAATTTACTATTAATTTTACTTACAAAATTAATAATATGACTGCTTTCATACTGCTACTACTTCGGGTACCGCTACCGCTGCTTCGGGTACTGCTACTACTTCGGGTACTGCTGATCTTTTCACTGCTATCACGCTGCTATCGTTGCAGCTGGTAAGCTTTTTTTTCACTTTTTGCCGAATATATTTTTGTTGAGTTCACACTATTCATCCGTCGTTTTTTCTTTCTCTCTATATATATACATATACCATATACTTCTTGTGTATTCTTTATATATACACCATATATGCTTTGTATATGTTCTTTATATATACCATATACGTTTTGTGTGTATTCGATATATACACCATATATGTGTTTAATCGCACTTTGAACAATTTTATGCTAACTACGCTAGCTTACGAATTACACTCGCCGGTTCGTTATAGTTATTAGATTGTTCGAATTAACGGAACCACTTTGAGAAGTTCAAAATGATTCCTCGATACTAATAATTTCACTGCTGCCACCAATTTGAGAAAAAATCAAACGAACGGTTTGAACTTGTGTGGAACTAAACTTTATTTCATCATATCATTGAAGATGTGCCAGCATCACACAGTCAAATTGCATGGTCAGCACTTCTCGCGCGATGCCCAGAACGAAATTCAATTCGGTGATGCCGGATGTTGATATCGCGAATCATCATTGTAAACAAATCGGACAGTTTCGCCAGTAATGAACACCCAAGAACTGTAGGCATGTAGATGCATAACACGCTGTGAAGTGAATTCGAGCGAGAAGGGGCGGTTCCTCCACCTCTTCGTTGCAAACAGAACAACGTTTGAAGAGGGTTTTTCTAGGTCTTTTTGTTGGTGGTAGAGCTTGGGTCGATGTTGGGAAATCAGTTCCTCGTTGCACTGCTGATGCATTTTGATTCGACGGTCGGAAATCAGTTGATTTATGATGGTCTTCATTCGTTGTCAAATCAGATGCTCGTTGCACACCTGATGTTGATGTATTTTTTAAACATTTTTTTTTATGTCGCACTAGGGATGATTTCTCCCAAAAACACTTTTCACACAAACTACACAAAAACATTTTTTCCCTGTTCACACTTCAATTTCTGCAAGCAGACTAAAGTAAACTTGCAACATTCTTAGTTTTTTTTTTTCTTTATTTATTTATTTTTATTTCAAACCAAGTATACAGTGAAACCCAACCAACCCCAAGAAGTAAAACCTCAAGAGCAAAAAAAGATAATCGGTTTATTATATTATTTATTTTTTGTAAACTATAGAGGAAACATTTACAGGAAATTTGTCTGAGATAACGTTCCATTCTCCTGCATCATTGGAGTCAGTTGCCCGTCAAAGTCCAGAACGGGTTTAATTTGGACCATCGCCGTCTGCCCCCAGAGACCTTGGTAACTCACCATATAGAGGTGATTCGCGATTGTTTGGATTGTCATATCGCTCTTAGTTGTGGGAGAATTATCTGAAAAAAAAAAAATAACAAAACAAACGAAATTACTTTTACTTACGCAATGAACACCGATATCCAGCAATATCCTTGGCCCAAATTTTGTTTTAATGCGTCGTATGGCCAAGATCGGGAATTCGTGGTTCTCAGGTAAGGCTTTTATTGATTTGAACCTTTTGTTTCCGTTCAAAGAGATCCGCTCCGTAGCAACTGCTCTCATATGCTCCTCGGCGGTTTTTGATGGCTGGTTTTCAATTTTTTTTTTTAACTGATCGACGCATAAACTAGAACTGATGTTGAAATTAAATTTCAGAGTCATTATATACTAATTTGCGAAATTTCTTATCTCACTTTACGTGCGAATAGTTCTTAGTGAAATTTAGATCTCACAGCAGGTTTGCGGTTTCCTAATTAAATCAGTTCATTCTATGCTGCTTGCGGTTGTGGCTGGGAAATGCGTGATCGTGGGAGACTCTGTGTTTGATTCTTTTTTCTTTTTTTTTGTACATTCCCCATTTATTTTTTAAGTTCACTCTAGTTTTGCGGTTGGAGCATAGTTTTTGCGTAGCATTTCAGGAAATCTTAAGTCTGTCGGAGCTTTTGTAGCTGAGAATAACAAACAACAGTTTTTTAGCATAGGATTCTGATCGTGGGACACTTTGTAGCTGAGAACAGTTTTTTAGGAGGCATTGGATTCTGATCATGGGAACACTGAACTAATTCACAAACAGCGGAAATCTTAATTGCGTGACATTAGGTGTTTTATTCTAGCAAGTTTATATTTAATCATGTAACAAGCACATGTATCCGGACCATCCTCGCAATGATTTGGATGATTTATGAAATTACAGTCACAATCATATCTCAGGAATATTATAGAGTTCAAAAGCTCAGCGTAGTGCTCCTCACAAAGTGTATGCTCATTGTTCTTGAGAAAATCTATTACCGATGTATCCATGTTGAACTTTCAATACGTACTAAAGGAAAAAAAATTGTTTTTTCTTGTACTATATCTTTATTGTTTTAATCGATTATACAATAACATTAGTTTCTTAATTCTAACAAGTCTATTTTCAATCATGTCGCAAGCACATGTATCTGGTCCGACTTGACAATCATTCGATGACCAAGGACAACCATATTTACTGGTGGTGATGCAGTTGATATTTTCAAATTTCCGCAGGAATGCTATAGAATTTAATAGCTCTGCGTAGTGTTCCTCAAGAAGTGTGTTTTGATTGCTCTTGAGAAAGTCTAGTATTTGAATGAATATTAGCGATGTATCCATGTTGGTTGAAGTTCCAGTACGTACTGCTAATGGATGATATTCGACTCGCGAAGTTCCTCCACAATTGAATTTATTTCATTCCGAAGATTATTATTGCCAGCTGCTTCGGATGCGATCAAGAGTCTTAAACGATTAACCAATTCATTCGCATCATCCCAGTAGACATAATCAATCGGATTTTCAGAGTATTTCATTCCACTGCCAGTTTTTCGAAGAAGAAGCGGTTTGATTATCTGGTTGTTCTTGTAGCCTCTATTGCTTTTAATATGTCCTTGATGATTTTGTTTTAGATGCGCTCCGGTTTTCTCCAATATCTTGTGATATTCCTTCAAATCTTGATGTCCGTTTGTACGGATGAAGGGCTCCTCATCGATGTAGAAATTTTGTTGATCTTCATCAAAAGTTGATTTACCCAATTTCATGGAATTTGTTTCCTTGTCGAAATATGGACCATAGATATTATCGTGCTCTGAATCGAATGGGTTGGGTTTTGGTGCTGACGCTTCATCTTTTGGTTTCTTCTTTGGTGTTAATTGTTCATGCTTTGGTGTACTAAGCGATTTCGACTGCTGAGCGATTTCTTTTAATGGTTCAACTATTGGCTTGAAAGTTCTTTCCAATTCTTGGATGTTGGCAATTTTCGAGGACTTTCCTCAAATCGTTTTTCGTCTTTACCAGATCTTTCAGTAGTTTTTCATTCATACTGTTCGCTGTGATCTGTTCAGAGACCTGTTCAAAGCTGTTCAGAGAGCTGTTCCGAGGTGTTTAAGCTGTTCAGAGAGCTGTTCCGAGGTGTTTAAAGCTGTTCAGGGGGGGTGTTTAAAGCTGTTTAGGGCTGTTCAGAGAGGTGTTCCGACCTGTTCAGAGAGCTGTTCAAAGCTGTTCAGGAGGGTGTAATTCCTTGAATAGGTTTGAATAGTTCTTATGGAATTATTGTTTCTTTAAAGCAATTATTATAGCGTCCTTTCTCCAATCGTGTGTCCTTGTTAATACCTAAGAACCCATAGGGAACTTTCCAGCACTCTGTACACATTTCCTTGAATTTGTTGAAAGACATATCAGAATTCACATGATAATTGTAAATGTGCTTAAGATTAAGCTCATCTTGTTTAAATAAGACTATGTAATTTGCGTTATCTCGAATCAAATGCTTTGGGATGTGTGTATAGGATTGACACAAGTAAAAACTATCTACACCATTATGACGACCCATACAGAAATATTCGCGAATGTTATTCTGCTTATCACAGGCCACATCATCAAAGATGAATATTGAATTGCGTTTTGCTTCCCCCGGTGGCATAATGTCGCAGTTATTTGAAAATTCATTGTACTCCATACCATTGATAGAGTCAACTAACTTCTTCAAGTACCTATACTTTGGTTGGTGTAAGGATTTCGAATAAATGTAAATTCTCTCAAACTTTAGACCATTGCTATCTAGAAGCATACTTAACAGAACATTTGTTTTGCCGCAATTCAATGGGCCCACAAATAATCCACGGATACTATTCGGAAAGAAATCACCGTGCTTTTTCTTCTCATCGATTACACTGCGGTCGTAGTTTTTGACTTTAATTACACTTTGTTTTATGAACTTCATACTAACAACTGACAGATTTCCTATAAAGGTACTCATCTTACACATGAATATATCATTTTCAGATATAGTGCGCACCTATAAAGATGATTGATTACAGTCGGAGACACATTAGTCGAAAACACACCTTTCAAGGGTATGGACTGCTGAATAATTTGATTAATAAACTTCCATTCCATTGTATAATTTTTGTGGTCCAGGAACCAAGTTAAAAGTTCGTCTTGCCAGGGGTGATCGAGGAGTAAATCCATTGGATGAAGCCTGTCGTGAACACGATATCGAGTATTCTAATAAAAAAAGTTTAGCTGAACGTCACATTGCCGATCGAAATCTTGCGGAAAAGGCTTGGCAGAGAGTAAAAGCGAAAGATTCATCCATTTCGGAGAAAATTAACAGTCTATTGGTGACAAATATTATGAAGGCTAAAACTGAACTTGGCATGGGTTGTCGGACTAAACTTGGTATGGGTTATCGGCGCAATTTATTTAAGACAACCCTAAAAGAAGTGAAAAAGTCCATCAAGTCCCCAATTAGTGAGGATCCAAATGTTATTGAAATGACTGCTTTAAAAGCAGCAAAACGAGTCATCAGAAATAAACGAAAGCACATAGCATTGCCCCGAGTTATACCATTGCCAAAAGTCGGTGGATTCTTACCGCTCTTACCAATTTTATCAGTGTTATCAGCCGTGGGATCTTTAGGAGGGGGAGCAGCGGGTGTGGTTAAGGCAATTAATGATTCAAATGCAGCAAAGAAACAACTGGAAGAGAACAAACGTCATAATCTTGCAATGGAAGCTATAAAGCTTAAACGCGGCAATGGTCTTTTTCTACATCCGTACAAAAAAGGACTGTATCTTTCGCCACCAAAAAACTAATTGATCAACTACCCAATCGTCCCCTCACAAATATTGATGTGTCGGAATTTGGTAAACGTTATATACCCAACTTTCGGGGTGTGTACATGAAAGATACACTACCAAATGTAGTACATCATCAAGAGTGTGGTGTAATTAATCTGGACAATGACAACGGTTCCGGTACACATTGGGTAGCATATATAGAAAAAGGCAATTGTGTCGAGTATTTTGATAGTTTTGGCAACCTAAGACCTCCTCTAGAAGTAGTGCGTTATTTGGGTAAAAATATTCAATACAATTACAATAACTATCAACAATTCGACACGTTTATATGTGGACACTTATGTTTGCACTTTCTGCTAAATAAAATAAATTTACAATAACAATTTGTTTCATTTCATTTATAGCCGCAATGTCGCTAACACTTACACTAAGTGGAAACCATTCCTCTCTTACTACTGAATATTTTCCCCCAATTGTTCTAAACTCGGATTATGTTTGCGGCTTAGTCGATCTGCAGACATGCAACCCCATACCAAATGTGGATGTATTTAACAATTTATTTCATTTCTCCGATGATGTCATCATACAGTTTCCTGTAGGCTCCTATGAGATTGAAGACATCGACGAATTTGTTCAAGAAGCTCTCAAAGTGCATAACAAAGATCGAAATAATAAGACATCAATCAAAATAAAAGCAAATAATAACACTCTAAAGTGTGAAATTGTCAGCAACGTTGAGATTGATTTCTCACATACAGACTCTATTGGGTCGCTTTTGGGGTTCAGCAAGCAAATTCTCGAAGCTAATAAAAAACATGAAACCGGTCTGTATGTCGATATCAATAGAGTGAATACGGTGCGAGTTGAATGCAATTTAATTGATGAAACGTACATTAATAACAAACCGGCACACATACTACATCAGTTTTCGATTAAGGTCAGTCCAGGGTATAAAATAATTGAAGTTCCCCATAATGTTATCTACGAGTATCTACCTGTGAACACGAGGAAGATAAGTACTGTTACAATAAACCTTTTAGATCAGGACGGTAACCAAATAAATTTTCGAAGTGAAAATATTACAATTCGTATACATCTTAAGCCACAATGATTATATACGGCCAACATCTAAACTATCAAATAGTTTCAAGCAACATTCAACCCATCAATACAACTTTAACTGTGAATCGGGGAACATCTCTTTCGCAAAGTAACAGGCAATTCCTACTATCGTTAGGTTACAAATTAAAGTAAAAAAAACAAGTAAAAAAAAAAAGACATGCTCAACATATTTGAAGGACCATCATTTGAAGACAGTATCACAAAATTGGAATATCATACGTACTCACCGTTTCTAAGTAATTTCGAAAAGAATGACATTATTCAGATTTGTGTACAACATCAAAACCTTAATGTCTTACTTTCGGAAAGTTACATTTATATTGAGGGTACTGTCAGAAAAATCGGAAAAACAGCTCTTGTAGACAATGGGATAGCCTTCCTCTTTGATGAAAATCGCTATGACTTGAATGGTTTTGAAATCGATGTTAATCGCAATTTCGGAATTACATCGTCCATCAAAAACTACATATCCTTAACCAGAAATGAGAGTGATATGCTGCTTAATGCATCATGGTCGCCAAATTCATCAATCAACGTGAATGGATTCTTCTTTAATTTCTGCATACCACTCAATAAACTACTTGGATTTGCTGAAGACTATAAGAAAATTATTCCAAACGGACGTCATGATTTAATTTTAACGCGAACACGTACAGATGCAAACTCGTTAATCTGCGATAAGGACGAGAAAGCAAAAATAAACTTACTTAAAGTTCAATGGAAAGTTCCACATATCACTCTGTCAGATTCCTACAAACTAGTACTATACAAACCCATAAGCAATGGCCAATCTATGAGAATTGCTTTCCGAAACTGGGATCTATACGAATATCCAGCATTACCAAGCACCACCCATCATATTTGGAATGTTAAAACAACCTCCCATTTGGAGAAACCACGCTACATTATTGTCGCTCTACAAACCAACAAGCGTAATTTACTCAAAGAAAATCCGACATTTTTCAATCATTGTGATATCATCAATGTGAAAGCATACATCAATTCTGAGACATATTCTTGCGAAGATTTAAATCTCTCCTTCGAAAAGAACAATTTCAGTTAACTCTATGCGATGTATTGCGACTTTCAAAAATCCTACTACAACCGTTCAATTGATGAACCCCTTCTAACCAGAGACGTTTTCAAATCACAAGCTCCACTCTTCATAATTGATTGTCGTCATCAGAGTGAAATAATTAAAAATGGACCAGTTGACATTCGCATAGAAATCAAAACAAACAAACCATTAGTCAGTACTACATCAGCATACTGTTTAATGTTGCACTATCGCATTATAAACTATAATCCACTAACACAAACTGTATCCCTAGAAGTGTAAGACAACAGCAGCAACAGTCGCCACTCATCTTTCAACTTAGAAACATGTACTTTGTCTTGGACATTCAAGGATTTCGGGGACCAAAAAATCAATTCATTGTAAAGGAATTGGCTTTACTCCAACAAGGTCATCATTATCATTTCATCTTATTACCACCTTTCAACTTTGAAGAATTACCAGCCGATCTGAAGAGACAATCTCAATGGTTGTATCAACATTACCACGGATTGATGTGGGATGGGGGATTTACAGAGTTTCGCAAAGTCAAACATTATCTACGTAGTGTCATTCAACACACAACTGTCTACGTCAAAGGCGCCGAAAAATCTCAATGGCTTAGAGCACTACTTCAGAATGAAAATGACGTTGAAGTAATAAATGTTGAAGATATCGGATGTCCCAGTTTTAGAGAGCTAAAACAGCTCCACCCAAATTCTGTAAAATGCTTATCTCACTCAAAATGTTGTGCCCTTCAAAATGTATACATGTTAAATAGCTTTTTATCGAAATAAACAAACAAAATACACATGTATTTGAGTTTTTCATTTATTATCGCTCGCAATGACCAAACGAAAAGTTGTTGCGGAGAAGAAATTTCAAAAGACGTCGAGTTATTATTAAGGGACTCCAACATGACTTGTGGCAAGCCAATCTAGTAGAAATGATTCCTTACAGCAGTCAAAGTAAAGGCTTCAAATATCTAATGACATACTCAACTCTAATGATACATACTCAAAGTTTGCTTGGGCTATACCTATCAAAAATAAAACCGGATCATCTGTTACTGACGCTATAGCATACATATTCACCAACTCAAAGAGAATACCCAAGAACCTACAGACCGATGATGGCAAAGAGTTTTTTAACCAGCATTTTAAAACTCTCATGAACAAATTCAAAATCAATCACTACTCGACATTTAGCTACCTGAAGGCTTCAATTATGGAACGCTTTAATCGTACACTCAAAGAAAAAATGTGGTTAGAATTTAATTCCAATCACAAATGGTTGGATATTTTGAAAAATATTCTACACACATACAAACATACCAAGCATAGAACAACAAAAATGCGACCAGTTGATGTAAACTCCAATAATCTATTGTCAACGGTGTACAATCACACTAAAGTATTTACGAAGGGTAAATTTAAAGTTGGCGATCAAGTACGCAGTAGCAAACATAAGCATGCTTTCGAAAAAGGCTACACACCCAACTGGACAACTGAGATATTTACCATTAATAAAATCAATGTCACACGTCACATCACTTATTTACTAAACGACTTTCAAGGTCAACCAATTCAGGGAGCCTTTTATGAAATGGAACTCCAAAAAACCAATCACCCAAATGTTTTCCTAGTCGGGAAAATACTTAAAAGCAAAGGTAATCAAATATTTGTAAAATGGCTTGGTTTCTCAGAAAACCATAACTCTTGGATAAATAAAAGTCAAATAGTACAGCAAAAACAATTTTTTATTTATTTATGATATATCCATATGGTATGCTTGCTTTACACTTCTCATATCTAACATTTCATAATTTGATTTAAACTCCGTATCGTATTTGGTCAAGTGCTCAATTTCGCCACTGCTTAGAATTCTTTCCGATTTATATTCGCGATATTCATAACAACTTATTTTCAAGGATTTTCTCTCGAAATTACTATCGTATGAACATCGAATTTTCAACTCTTTGTCTCCGTCAAACTCCAACTTAAAGTGTCTATAAAATATGTGTTGACTTTCAATATAACCAGCAATATTAACCTCCTTTCTTATCAGATGTTGCCTAAACGCTTCTATTGCCTCCTCAGCAGGCCCCACTTCTATAGTACTTGTTGGGGTCGTTGTTGTTGTTGTTGTTGTTGTTTCATTCAAGTCCGAGTAAATCTGATGTTTTAACAACAGGAATGATAAATCAATTTTAATACGATCATGATTGGGTAAAATTATCTGAAACTCTAAATTCGATGAACTACTATCATTCAATTGAACACTGGGTGTAGGTGCACCAAAACTTGATGCAACTACTAAAAAACACATAATATAATATACCGCAAACATTTCAACCTTTCACTTTGAATGTTCTCACCTAAATGTTTAACATTGATCTTATCTATCTTATTTATTCATCGGTCTTTGGTACTCCCAAGCAACACCTGTTTAATAACCAGCGCAAATATCTTCCAAAACTAAGTCCAATCTTGAATTTCCTCAGACGTTTCTTTCTAGTAAAATATCCCTCTATCACACAATCTTCAGACCTCCTCTCGTAATACATACCGAGCTATAAACAAACACTTCTTATCCGCAATCATTTATATAAAAAACTTAAACGCCACAGCATTGCGCGTGCCAACCAGCAATTAACGTCCTACCCAAAACCACAACATAGCACATGCCATCCAAAAGCAATTAACGATCACCACCCAAAGCCACAACATAGCACGTGCCATCCCCAACCAAAACATTCCCACGATCAACACCCAAAACCACAACATAGCACGTGCCATCCCCAACCTAAGCCACAACATCCCACGCGCCAGCCCCCCAAGGGTGCCATCCCCAACCAAAACATTCCCACGATCAACACCCAAAACCATCATCCCACGCGCCAGCCCCCAAGGCGCACTCACGATCACACACCAACCACTCACTCTCCCCGACACTCACGCGATAACAACTCACAGCACCAAACTACACCCGATAACAACCAGTTCCCACGAATCACACACAACCCCTTATCTTTCGGCACGCGACACACCTGACACATGCCAAAACCACAACACACTTTCGGACTCACCTGGATCCAGAACATACATGAAGTAACTACTGATATAAAGCTCGTCCCGTTGTGCGAGGTTTCACTCAGAGGGAAGGTATTGATTACACCGAAACTTTCAGTCCAGTCGCACGATTCACGTAAATAAGAACAGTTTTAGCAATCGCTGTTTCCGAAGGGTTAGCATTAAAACAATTTGACGTCAAAACAGCTTTTCTTAATGGCGATGTGGAAGAATTAGTTTACATGTCGCAACCCGAAGGATACGATGATTCAAGCGGTCGTGTGTGCAAGCTAAACAGAAGTTTATATGGGTTGAAACAGGCATCGAGGTGTTGGAATTTTAAGTTTACGAAACTGCTCAAGAGATTCAATTTCAAACGAAGTACAGCATATCCTTGTGTTTTACACACCACAGCAACGGAAATGGCTATATACATCGATGATGGACTTATTGCAGCAACTAAAGAAGAAGATGTTCAGTGGTTAATTTTATATTTACATCGTCATTTTGAAGTCGAGATTACAGATGCGGAGTATTATCTTAGTCTTCAAATAGATCTACTGAAAAATGGATGTATTCATTTTAGCCAGTCAAGCTATTCTGAAAGATTGCTACACAAATTCAATTCGTGCAAAATTGCACGCTACAAAAATTGTTCGGCTCCCCCTGACCCACAATCCCCATACTAGGTAAAGGGAAACCTCGACCACCTCGCCAACACCTACGTACCCCTGTTGTGAAGATTTGCCCGGGATCTTACGCGATGATAGGGTTCGCGGAAACATGGGTTACTTATCCGGAAGTGACAAAGAAAAAGCAAATATATAAACCAAGTAGCGAAGGCAACATTGAATTGCCATACGGGCCAAGGCTCTTCAAATTTCTCCGAGTCGCCTTCCAACGCATAAATGGAGACAAAAAAGGGGGAAAAGAAAAGAAAACGAAAGCTAAGAATGCCACTAAACCACGGCAGAAAGAAAAAATAATACCTAATAATTTTTCACAAAAATAACAAAACTATCTATAACTAACTGAACAAATCACATAGCATATATATACATATGGCATAATACAACGTACATACATAATATGAAAAAGAAATCACCACTACCGCTCGAATGTATGAATGTTGATGGAGAGAGTGAGACATCGAGGGAGGCTGCCAGTTCATTGGACGTGATTCACATTGCCCTGGTAGCCGATCAACGAAACAGCGGATCGACGGAACCGGCACACGCACCAGTGGACAAATACCCACCCGCTCCATAAGAGACTGGCCAGCGGGACCGATGATCGCGATTGAGGGGAGAAGGCAGCAGCAGGCAAATTCACCAGCGAGTATATGTACACCCACCCGTCCACGGATGACTGGCAAGCGGGAGGTGTTACCTCGATCGAGAGGATGCCACTGTATGCGAATGTAAGAATACCAGCAAACACGGAATGCGTGCCGCTGCCGGGTCCGACGATCACATGTGAGAGAGTGGGACGCACGATCCAGTGGTGAGATCAAGGTGCGTCGTGTGTGTGTGAAATGTGTTGTGTGTGTAAGTTAGACAAAGGAATGAGTGGCGAGATATTTGTGGTATGTGTGGAATGTATGGAATGTGTGTGAATGCGAAAGAGTGGTGGAAACTGCATTCTTAGCTTGACCGAGTAAGGGACACCACGTCCCAGAGAGTTAGTCCGCGAGAATAAAAAAGATTATAGATAATATCGCTGGAAAGAAAAGCGCTGAGGAAAAAAAAAGGCAACAAAATTGGAAGAAAGACAAACAGAGGAAAAGAAGAGACGAGACATTGGACCCCCAAAGAAAAGGGAAGAATACAGAGGAGCAGACAAAGGACGAGGACGACGGAGAACGGGGAAGACACCTCGGACAACGGGAACAAAAAAAAAAAAACGGATAAGTACCCCGTTGTGGGAATTTTGTTGTGATATTTTTTTCGTTCTTTTTGGGTAGTGCATCGTGCGGTGCAAATATATATATGTATTGAGATATACATATATATATATAGGCGCGTGGTGTAGTGCACCCCCCCAGTAATGTTGCGGCAAGCTGCACATGCAGCAGTTCATCTGAAAATAAAATAAAAATATTAGGTTTAAAGATCCTTATGTATATTTGTGACTTACCAGACAATTCCCGTGATCCCGCGATTCCTTCCAGTCCTGTCCTGCAATGACCTGTAATGTACAAATTGTATAGAATGTTTTTTTTATATAAAATATAACTTATTTAATTATTACTTACCCCAGATAACCCCAGATCAGGTTATTTATTTCGAATATATGCCCGTCTTTGTCAGTTTGACAGATCTCAACACCTGCAGATCAAAACAAGTTTGTTTCAACTGTTGAGATCTGTCAAACTGACAAAGACGGGCATATATTCGAATTTCAAACTGACAAGGACGGACATATATTAAAATTCATTTTGACAAGGACAGATATACATATGCTGAGGGATTCAGCACATTTAAGCCACATAATGGAAGTACAAGGCGGTGTTCACACGATGAGTTGTACGTTGTGAACATGGAAAATATCAAATGAATGGCTTGGAAGATAAGCTGACGACCAATTTGGAAAAAAGGAAAAATAGAGATTCTTGGTAAGAACGCGGTAGCGATCGGAGTGTTTGAATAAGGGCGAAATTAAATCAGCGAATAACATATATAAATTGTTAAAATATTTATATATATAAATTTATAAAGGTGCTCGTGCGATCCTTTTAAAAAAGGGAACAATTGTTGAGCCAATTCAGGCTACGTGTAATAAAGGAAATATAAACGTACATATGCACATATATATATAAACTTAAAAATGTCCTTGCAACATTCAACAACACAAAAAAAGATAAAACTAATACAAGTGGTTAATACTATACATAAAGTATACAAATTAACAAACAAAGAAAACGAAGAAAAAAAGGAAAACAGAAGTGTATTTGCACTAAGTGCTATAATCGCGGCCGGTATTAAAACATATTTATATACATATACGTGCCGATTTGCCATTACATGAAATTTCTACGCAACAAAGCCAACGAAAATTGACATAACCATCCCGAGAAGCCGTGTGGAAAAAGTGTGTGCCAGGAATGTGCTAGTGTGCCACAAGAGCCAGAAGTGTGCTATGCCCATATGAATTGAAGCTGGAGTTATTTTTTTTATATTTAGCGAAGTTTTTTTTTTTTTTCTTTTTTTTCATTTATAAATTTTGATTTGTAAATTTGAAATTTAAATTCTATCAGATCTTAGTTCAGTTCTTTTCATGTTAGTTTTTAGATCTTAAATATAAATATAAATTTTAAGTTAGTTCTGGCTTCAGTGCGTGTTTGTGAGTGTGCGCGGATAAGAGGGATTTCTCCCCACAATTTTCCGCTTTATTCCGCAGGTACCATCCTTCATCGTGCTGCGCGCAGGACGTCGGGGGATCGAAGAAACTGTGAGTCGCAGGTTTCACAAATTGGAAACCTTCTTATGTTGTGTGACGTCCGTAGCTCTAGCCAGGGTTAGAACCCTTTTGGTTTAACATTTTCTTTTATTTTGGCTTTAGTTTTTTTGAATTTTCATAATTTTGTTATTTCGTATAGGTTAAGTTCTGAATTTTTTTTATTTTCCGTTTTTTTTATTAATAAAAATGAATTGTTTTGGATTTAAATGAGTTTAAGATGTTTTCTTTAATGAAGTGAGTTTATTTCATTGCCGACATTTGTGTGTAGGGTGAGGGAAGGCCGTCCTTCTTCGGGGTAATCGACAGTGGAACGTTAGGCTGTGGCTAACGTCTCCGCTAAGGGGTTATCTCCCACAAACTTCGCCAAGGGAGATAGCGAAGGTAATGTCGATTGACATGATGGGGTGGGCAGGCGGACTTGTGCCAACAACAACAGGCACCCTCGGGTTCTTGATGAACCTGCATCGCCAAACGACACTGGAAGGGTGTTGTTACGTGTTAGGGCTAAGCTAGGTAGTTTTAAGATAGGTTAGGTTTAGTTTAGGTTTAGTTTAGGTATAGTTTAAGTTAGGTAGGATAGTTTAGGCGTAGATTAGGTTAGTTAGCTTAGCTCCGCGAGCTCCCTTCCGGTCTCTTTTGGTGGTAAACCTTGAACACCTTTTCCTCTTTCCTGTCTCTTCTTTCTTTTCTCTTTCCTATCTTTTAGTTGTCCGTCCGTGGTCTGTTAGGGTATTAGGCTTTCATCTCTTCCTATCTTTTCACCTCTCTCTATCTTCTCTTAGCTAGCTTTAGGCACGATATTTTTTTGTTTGCAACTGGTGGTGTACGAGTGGGAGGACAAGAACCGCCCGTCCGACGAGCTAAGCCGTGCAACCGCAAGCGTGCCGCAGTCCTACTCACCGTCACCGTGGCCCAGCCAACCATGCTTGTAACAGTAGTTTTTGGGAAAAATTAAAGTAGTGATTGGGGAGACTCCGATGGGAGACCCAAGCATATATATCGAATTTCAAGTGGTAGAGCGTAGCGCCCAAAAAGGGGCAGCAGAGTGGTCGCGTAAGGTCCCGTTCGCCGAAAAGAAAAGGAGTTTGGGGTAGAACTACCCATCGGTTCGCGACACAAAGGTCGCTTCGCGATTGTCATCAATTCTGAGACATATTCATGCGAAGATTTAAATCTCTCCTTCGAAAAGAACAATTTCAGTTAACTCTATGCGATGTATTGCGACTTTCAAAAATCCTACTACAACCGTTCAATTGATGAACCCCTTCTAACCAGAGACGTTTCAAATCACAAGCTCCACTCTTCATAATTGATTGTCGTCATCAGAGTGAAATAATTAAAAACGGACCAGTTGACATTCGCATTGAAATCAAAACAAACAAACCATTAGTCAGTACTACATCAGCATACTGTTTAATGTTGCACGATCGCATTATAAACTATAATCCACTGACACAAACTGTATCCCTAGAAGTGTAAGACAACAGCAGCAACAGTCGTCACTCATCTTTCAACTTAGAAACATATACTTTGTCTTGGACATTCAAGGATTTCGGGGACCAAAAAATCAATTCATTGTAAAGGAATTGGCTTTACTCCAACAAGGTCATCATTATCATTTCATCTTATTACCACCTTTCAACTTTGAAGAATTACCAGCCGATCTGAAGAGACAATCTCAATGGTTGTATCAACATTACCACGGATTGATGTGGGATGGGGGATTTACAGAGTTTCGCAAAGTCAAACATTATCTACGTAGTGTCATTCAACACACAACTGTCTACGTCAAAGGCGCCGAAAAATCTCAATGGCTTAGAGCACTACTTCAGAATGAAAATGACGTTGAAGTAATAAATGTTGAAGATATCGGATGTCCCAGTTTTAGAGAGCTAAAATAACTCCACCCAAATTCTGTAAACTGCTTATCTCACTCAAAATGTTGTGCCCTTCAAAATGTATACATGTTAAATAGCTTTTTATCGAAATAAACAAACAAAATACACATGTATTTGAGTTTTTCATTTATTATCGCTCGCAATGACCAAACGAAAAGTTGTTGAGGAGCTGCATAAAGCTGTAAGAAGAAATTTCAAAAGATGTCGAGTTATTATTAAGGGACTTGATGACTTGTGGCAAGCCGATCTAGTAGAAATGATTCCTTACAGCAGTCAAAATAAAGGCTTAAAATATCTAATGACATACTCAACTCTAATGATACATACTCAAAGTTTGCTTGGGCTATACCTATCAAAAATAAAACCGGATCATCTGTTACTGACGCTATAGCATACATATTCACCAACTCAAAGAGAATACCCAAGAACCTACAGACCGATGATGGCAAAGAGTTTTTTAACCAGCATTTTAAAACTCTCATGAACAAATTCAAAATCAATCACTACTCGACATTTAGCTACCTGAAGGCTTCAATTATGGAACGCTTTAATCGTACACTCAAAGAAAAAATGTGGTTAGAATCTAGCTTTAATTCCAATCACAAATGGTTGGATATTTTGAAAAATATTCTACACACATACAATCATACCAAGCATAGAACAACAAAAATGCGACCAGTTGATGTAAACTCCAATAATCTATTGTCAACGGTGTACAATCATACTAAAGTATTTACGAAGCATAAGCACGCTTTCGAAAAAGGCTACACACCCAACTGGACAACTGAGATATTTACCATTAATAAAATCAATGTCACACGTCCCATCACCTATTTACTAAACGACTTTCAAGGTCAACCAATTCAGGGAGCCCTTTATGAAATGGAACTCCAAAAAACCAATCACCCAAATGTTTTCCTAGTCGAGAAAATACTTAAAAGCAAAGGTAATCAAATATTTGTAAATTGGCTTGGTTTCTCAGAAAACCATAACTCTTGGATAAATAAAAGTCAAATAGTACAGTAAAAACAATTTCTTATTTATTTATGATATATCCATATCTTTTTTTTTACACTTCTCATATCTAACATTTCATAATTTGATTTAAACTCCGTATCGTGCTCAATTTCACCACTGCTTAGAATTCTTTCCGATTTATATTCGCGATATTCATAACAACTTATTTTCAAGGATTTTCTAATTACTATCGTATGAACATCGAATTCTCAACTCTTTGTCTCCGTCGAACTCCAACTTAAAGTGTCTATAAGATATGTGTTGACTTTCAATATAACCAGAAATATTAACCTCCTTTCTTATCAGATCTTGCATAAACGCTTCTATTGCCTCCTCAGCAGTCACAGGCCCCACTTCTACAGTACTTGTTGGGGTCGTTGTTGTTGTTGTTGTTGTTGTTTCATTCAAGTCCGAGTAAATCTGATGTTTTAACAACAGGAATGATAAATCAATTTTAATACGATCATGATTGGGTAAAATTATCTGAAACTCTAAATTCGATGAACTACTATCATTCAATTGAACACTGGGTGTAGGTGCACCAAAACTTGATGCAACTACTAAAAAACACATAATATAATATACCGCAAACATTTCAACCTTTCACTTTGAATGTTCTCACCTAAATGTTTAACATTGATCTTATCTATCTTATTTATTCATCGGTCTTTGGTACTCCCAAGCAACACCTGTTTAATAACCAGCGCAAATATCTTCCAAAACTAAGTCCAATCTTGAATTTCCTCAGACGTTTCTTTCTAGTAAAATATCCCTCTATCACACAATCTTCAGACCTCCTCTCGTAATACATACCGAGCTATAAACAAACACTTCTTATCCGCAATCATTTATATAAAAAACTTAAACGCCACAGCATTGCGCGTGCCAACCAGCAATTAACGTCCTACCCAAAACCACAACATAGCACATGCCATCCAAAAGCAATTAACGATCACCACCCAAAGCCACAACATAGCACGTGCCATCCCCAACCAAAACATTCCCACGATCAACACCCAAAACCACAACATAGCACGTGCCATCCCCAACCTAAGCCACAACATCCCACGCGCCAGCCCCCCAAGGGTGCCATCCCCAACCAAAACATTCCCACGATCAACACCCAAAACCATCATCCCACGCGCCAGCCCCCAAGGCGCACTCACGATCACACACCAACCACTCACTCTCCCCGACACTCACGCGATAACAACTCACAGCACCAAACTACACCCGATAACAACCAGTTCCCACGAATCACACACAACCCCTTATCTTTCGGCACGCGACACACCTGACACATGCCAAAACCACAACACACTTTCGGACTCACCTGGATCCAGAACATACATGAAGTAACTACTGATATAAAGCTCGTCCCGTTGTGCGAGGTTTCACTCAGAGGGAAGGTATTGATTACACCGAAACTTTCAGTCCAGTCGCACGATTCACGTAAATAAGAACAGTTTTAGCAATCGCTGTTTCCGAAGGGTTAGCATTAAAACAATTTGACGTCAAAACAGCTTTTCTTAATGGCGATGTGGAAGAATTAGTTTACATGTCGCAACCCGAAGGATACGATGATTCAAGCGGTCGTGTGTGCAAGCTAAACAGAAGTTTATATGGGTTGAAACAGGCATCGAGGTGTTGGAATTTTAAGTTTACGAAACTGCTCAAGAGATTCAATTTCAAACGAAGTACAGCATATCCTTGTGTTTTACACACCACAGCAACGGAAATGGCTATATACATCGATGATGGACTTATTGCAGCAACTAAAGAAGAAGATGTTCAGTGGTTAATTTTATATTTACATCGTCATTTTGAAGTCGAGATTACAGATGCGGAGTATTATCTTAGTCTTCAAATAGATCTACTGAAAAATGGATGTATTCATTTTAGCCAGTCAAGCTATTCTGAAAGATTGCTACACAAATTCAATTCGTGCAAAATTGCACGCTACAAAAATTGTTCGGCTCCCCCTGACCCACAATCCCCATACTAGGTAAAGGGAAACCTCGACCACCTCAAACAAACAAACACGGAATGCGTGCCGCTGCCGGGTCCGACGATCACATGTGAGAGAGTGGGACGCACGATCCAGTGGTGAGATCAAGGTGCGTCGTGTGTGTGTGAAATGTATTGTGTGGCTAAGTTAGACAAAGGAATGAGTGGCGAGATATTTGTGGTATGCGTGGAATGTATGGAATGTGTGTGAATGCGAAAGAGTGGTGGAAACTGCATTCTTAGCTTGACCGAGTAAGGGACACCACGTCCCAGAGAGTTAGTCCGCGAGAATAAAAAAGATTATAGATAATATCGCTGGAGAGAAAAGCGCTGAGGAAAAAAAAGGCAACAAAATTGGAAGAAAGACAAACAGAGGAAAAGAAGAGACGAGACATTGGACCCCCAAAGAAAAGGGAAGAATACAGAGGAGCAGACAAAGGACGAGGACGACGGAGAACGGGGAAGACACCTCGGACAACGGGAACAAAAAAAAAAAAAAACGGATAAGTACCCCGTTGTGGGAATTTTGTTGTGATATTTTTTTTTGTTTTGTTTGTTTGTTTTTTTGTTTTGTTTTTTTGTTATGTATTGAGATATACATATATATATATAGGCGCGTGGTGTAGTGCACCCCCCCAGTAATGTTGCGGCAAGCTGCACATGCAGCAGTTCATCTGAAAATAAAATAAAAATATTAGGTTTAAAGACCCTTATGTATATTTGTGACTTACCAGACAATTCCCGTGATCCCGCGATTCCTTCCAGTCCTGTCCTGCAATGACCTGTAATGTACAAATTGTATATAATGTTTTTTTTATATAAAATATAACTTATTTAATTATTACTTACCCCAGATCAGGTTATTTATTTCAAAACAGATCAAAACAAGTTTGTTTTGATCTGCAGGTGTTGAGATCTGTCAAACTGACAAAGACGGGCATATATTCGAATTTCAAACTGACAAGGACGGACATATATTAAAATTCATATTGACAAGGACAGATATACATATGCTGAGGGATTCAGCACATTTAAGCCACATAATGGAAGTACAAGGCGGTGTTCACACGATGAGTTGTACGTTGTGAACATGGAAAATATCAAATGAATGGCTTGGAAGATAAGCAGACGACCAATTTGGAAAAAAGGAAAAATAGAGATTCTTGGTAAGAACGCGGTAGCGATCGGAGTGTTTGAATAAGGGCGAAATTAAATCAGCGAATAACATATATAAATTGTTAAAATATTTATATATATAAATTTATAAAGGTGCTTGTGCGATCCTTTTAAAAAAGGGAACAATTGTTGAGCCAATTCAGGCTACGTGTAATAAAGGAAATATAAACGTGCATATGCACATATATATAAACTTAAAAATTTCCTTTCAACATTCAACAACACAAAAAAAGATAAAACTAATACAAGTGGTTAATACTATACATAAAGTATACATAGATATACGTGTGACAAATTAACAAACAAAGAAAACGAAAAAAAAAAGGAAAACAGAAGTGTATTTGCACTAAGTGCTATAATCGCGGCCGGTATTAAAACATATTTACATACATATACGTGCCGATTTGCCATTACATGAAATTTCTACGCAACAAAGCCAACGAAAATTGACATAACCATCCCGAGAAGCCGGGATGGTTATGTCAAAAGTGTGTGCCAGGAATGTGCTAGTGTGCCACAAGAGCCAGAAGTGTGCTATGCCCATATGAATTGAAGCTGGAGTTATTTTTTTTATATTTAGCGAAGTTTTTTTTTTTTCTTTTTTTTCATTTATAAATTTTGATTTGTAAATTTGAAATTTAAATTTTATCAGATCTTAGTTCAGTTCTTTTCATGTTAGTTTTTAGATCTTAAATATAAATATAAATTTTAAGTTAGTTCTGGCTTCAGTGCGTGTTTGTGAGTGTGCGCGGATAAGAGGGATTTCTCCCCACAATTTTCCGCTTTATTCCGCAGGTACCATCCTTCATCGTGCTGCGCGCAGGACGTCGGGGGATCGAAGAAACTGTGAGTCGCAGGTTTCACAAATTGGAAACCTTTTTATGTTGTGTGACGTCCGTAGCTCTAGCCAGGGTTAGAACCCTTTTGGTTTAACATTTTCTTTTATTTTGGCTTTAGTTTTTTTGAATTTTCATAATTTTGTTATTTCGTATAGGTTAAGTTCTGAATTTTTTTTATTTTCCGTTTTTTTTATTAATAAAAATGAATTGTTTTGGATTTAAATGAGTTTAAGATGTTTTCTTTCATGGAGTGAGTTTATTTCATTGCCGACATTTGTGTGTAGGGTGAGGGAAGGCCGTCCTTCTTCGGGGTAATCGACAGTGGAACGTTAGGCTGTGGCTAACGTCTCCGCTAAGGGGTTATCTCCCACAAACTTCGCCAAGGGAGATAGCGAAGGTCATGTCGATTGACATGATGGGGTGGGCAGGCGGACTTGTGCCAACAACAACAGGCACCCTCGGGTTCTTGGCGAACCTGCATCGCCAAACGACACTGGAAGGGTGTTGTTACGTGTTAGGGCTAAGCTAGGTAGTTTTAAGATAGGTTAGGTTTAGTTTAGGTATAGTTTTAAGTTAGGTAGGATGGTTTAGGCGTAGATTAGGTTAGTTAGCTTAGCTCCGCGAGCTCTCTTCCGGTCTCTTTTGGTGGTAAACCTTGAACACCTTTTCCTCTTTCCTGTCTCTTCTTTCTTTTCTCTTTCCTATCTTTTAGTTGTCCGTCCGTGGTCTGTTAGGGTATTAGGCTTTCATCTCTTCCTATCTTTTCACCTCTCTCTATCTTCTCTTAGCTAGCTTTAGGCACGATATTTTCTTGTTTGCAACTAGTGGTGTACGAGTGCGAGGACAAGAACCGCCCGTCCGACGAGCTAAGCCGTGCAACCACAAGCGTGCCGCCGTCCTACTCACTGTCACCGTGGCCCAGCCACCGTGGCAATGCTTGTAACAAATGGCGCCCAACGTATTAGGAAATAAAGCCTAGTTGTAAAAAATGGCGCCCAACGTCTTAGGAACTAATGTGGCTGCTGGAATGGCAACCACAGTACGTTACCGGGACACACCGGCTAGAGGCACTATCGTGACTTCAAGGGAATGATTTTCTTTCTCTCTTTCCGAAGGTCATCACCTTGGACTCTCGATAGCCTCATAACACTTCAAGTAGTTTATTTCATTCTTTTAATTTTACTTTTCTATATCTCTATGTGTTCAAAGTCGTCAAAGTTTCTTTGTTTGGTCATGAGCTGAAGACGGCTGTCCAATCCCCAGGCTCAGGCTAGAGGATCTCGTGAGGTAGTCGGAGGCTCATGAAGAGGCAAAGAACGGAGCGGGTGGAAAGGGTTAAGTGTTGACTGCTGCCCGAGAATACAGGGTTTCAAACCCGATTCTTCGTGAGGTGGGGACACTGAGTCTGGAAGCTTAGCTCGTGTTTGGGAGATCATCATCTGATATCCCAGCTAGCCTTTCGAACGGTTTCGACTGTCGAAAGTTGTGGTTTGGGTAGAAGAGTTGACCACCGGCACTCGTCAAGTATCCGAGGAATTAGTCACAACTGAGCGTGACGTTCCGTGAATCTGTCGGTTTTAACTACTCGGAGAATGGTTTCCGGAAAACCGACCCTATTCCTACACACACTAAGGCAGTTTTACAAAAAAAAACCATACATAAAACATATATAAAACATTAAATAAGCAACATACAAAACATTCATTAAACATACCATTAAACTAAATCTTACGTATAAACTGTAAAAACATTAATTCATTATACACCGAAACACATTAATACATATAATTAACAAAACATATTATTAAAATACTATTCACTAACCAACAATCCATACATACATTCAATAATAATTTAGATAGATCTATAATACAATTTACAAAATACAATAAAAGCTCAAGAAACTTTAGGTAAACAAACAAAAAATTTATTTTCAAAATGGAACAAAAAGCTCAAGCCACAAAGCAAGAACACGGCAAATACGAAGAAAGCACTGGCACAATTCCAAAGAGCACGATTCTACAAGGCTCCTCGGAGATGGCGACAGCAACGACGCAACGGATTACGCGACAGGCGGTTAAGGCCGGACGCTACCAACTAACGGACTTGTTAGGACGGAGAGGTGCCTGCTAATTACAAGCAAGACGCGTACCTAAAAGATGACCTTTGTCCTCCCACCGACCAGGGCCGACGACAACAGAAGAAGGTAACCCAGCCCATCTTCTCTGATGAAGAAGATGAGGAGCTGGAGGGAGCAGCCCTTCCAAGACGTCAACCGGACGTAAAACTCCAGAGGACGGAAGGACAAACACGTACGGACAAATGGTGGACAAAGAAAAATCTGGACGGTATAAGGCGAGTTGACGAGACAGGTGGTCTTCAGAACGCAGACGTGAAGAGGACCGACATCGCTAATCTTAGCGATAAGATTAGAGACGACGACGAGGCCATTAACCGCCACTTTAAAAAGATGGTGTCTACAGCGGTGGAGAAGAGCCAAAAAGAAGTGGTGTCGGCCTTTACTGGAAGTATGGCCCAGATGATGGAGAGTTTCCAGGATAACATGAAGATCCTGCAGAACAAAATTCAGGACCTGGAAAGCTCCACCCACCGCCGTAAAGAACCTCGAGGAATGACCGGGACGCATCCGTCAACGAAGATGGAAGTCCCGGAAACTCGCCGCCACCTGGAGAAATAAAATCCCTGACAAAACTTGTCAACGATCTGAGGCTGCAGGAGTATGAAGAAGATAGGCTCAAGATTTTAGGTGAAGAAATGACGACTGTGATAACCAAGCACAGGAAATATAAAAAGATTAAGAGGCTAGAGAGAAATGTGCAATCTACAGACGATGCAAAACAAAAATTGCTGAAACTGTATTAAGCATAAATGACGATAATAGGCCCTACGCAAAAGTGAAAATAGCTGGAGAGGAAATATTGTGCCTATTAGATAGCGTAGCGTCAGTCAGTTGCCTAGGAAAAGGAGCGATGGAGTTCGTAAAGAGGAACCATATCCAGGTCAAGACAATGGATCTAACAGTCAAGACAGCCGACGGGAGCCAACAGCTTATAGAAGGACGATTACGGACACAGGTCTTTTGGGGTGGCAAAAGCGTTGAAATGGACTTATTAGTATTTCCGAATCTCCAACAAAACCTATATCTCGGCATCGATTTTTGGAGCGTCTTCAAAATTGCTCCAAACGTAATTACAGAGATAGACAGCCAACCACCAGAAACAAACATACCTAGAAAGAAAGTAAGACTGAAATGACGCGCCCTAGTTAGGTTAGGCATACATTTTTTTTATTTATTTACAGATTTATATATATATAGTTATTTATTTATTTTTAGAGCATCTATTATTTAATTATTTATAGAGTTATTTATTTATTTATTCTTAGAGATATTTATTTATTTATATACACATATTTATTTTATTTATTTAGTATTATCTGTGATATTAGGCTAAGTATGTACCAAGTTGAGAGGAAGGGGACAGCAGCTCGCGCCCAACCAAAGGTGTACTCGACAAAACAAAAAGCATCCTCAGCTTGGGAAATGTGATAATTTATCTGTGATATTTTTTTTTAGGCTTAGGTTTATGTTCATATACGTTTATAAGTATTTGTGCCCGGCTAACTCAGTCGGTTGAACATGAGACTATTTATCTCAGGGAGTGGGCCCTTGCCACACGTTGTCACCGGCACTGTAAAAGATAAACTGTTGCATTTGCAGCCTTCCTTTTTTTACGAGGCCGGTTTACTCACGACCACTCGAAAACCGTCGTAGAGTCTGTTGCGGCAAGCTGCACATGCAGCAGTTCATCTGAAAATAAAATAAAAATATTAGGTTTAAAGATCCTTATGTATGTTTGTGACTTACCAGACAATTCCCGTGATAACGCGATTCCTTCCAGTCCTGTCCTGCAATGACCTGTAATGTACAAATTGTATAGAATGTTTTTTTATATAAAATATAACTTATTTAATTATTACTTACCCCAGATCAGGTTAAATTAATATTATTTATTTCAAAACAGATCATCAACAACAAGTTTGTTTTGATCTGCAGGTGTTGAGATCTGTCAAACTGACAAGGATGGGCATATATTCGAATTTCAAACTGACAAGGACAGATATACATATGAGGGATTCAGCACATTTAAGCCACATAATGGAAGTACAAGGCGGTGTTCACACGATGAGTTTTACGTTGTGAACATGGAAAATATCAAATGCATGGCTTGGAAGATAAGCTGACGACCAATTTGGAAAAAAGGAAAAATAGAGATTCTTGGTAAGAACGCGGTAGAGATCGGAGTGTTTGAATAAGGGCGAAATTAAATCAGCGAATAACATATATAAATTGTTAAAATATTTATATATATAAATTTATAAAGGTGCTCGTGCGATCCTTTTAAAAAAGTGAACAATTGTTGAGCCAATTCAGGCTACGTGTAATAAAGGAAATATAAACGTGCATATGCATAAACTTACAAATTTCCTTGCAACATTCAACAATACAAAAAAAAATGAAACTAATACAAGTGGTTAATACTATACATAAAGTATACATAGATATACGTGTGACAAATTAACAAACAAAGAAAACGAAGAAAAAAAAAGGAAAACAGAAGTGTATTTGCACTAAGTGCTATAATCGCGGCCGGTATTAAAACATATTTACATACATATACGTGCCGATTTGCCATTACATAAATTTCTACGCAACAAAGCCAAGAACAGTGCCGGCCAACGAAAATTGACATAACCATCCCGAGAAGCCGGGATGGTTATGTCAAAAGTGTGTGCCAGGAATGTGCTAGTGTGCCACAAAAGCCAGAAGTGTGCTATGCCCATATGAATTGAAGCTGGAGTTATTTTTTTATATTTAGTGAAGTTTTTTTTTTTTTTTTTTTTTTTCATTTATAAATTTTGATTTGTAAATTTGAAATTTTTTCTTTTCATGTTAGTTTTTAGATCTTAAATATAAATATAAATTTTAAGTTAGTTCTGGCTTCAGTGCGTGTTTGTGAGTGTGCGCGCATAAGAGGGATTTCTCCCCACAATTTTCCGCTTTATTCCGCAGGTACCATCCTTCATCGTGCTGCGCGCAGGACGTCGGGGGATCGAAGAAACTGTGAGTCGCAGGTTTCACATATTGGAAACATTTTTATGTTGTGTGACGTCCGTAGCTCTAGCCAGGGTTAGAACCCTTTTGGTTTAACATTTTCTTTTATTTTGGCTTTAGTTTTTTTGAATTTTCATAATTTTGTTATTTCGTATAGGTTAAGTTCTGAATTTTCTTTATTTTCCGTTTTTTTTATTAATAAAAATGAATTGTTTTGGATTTAAATGAGTTTAAGATGTTTTCTTTCATGGAGTGAGTTTATTTCATTGCCGACATTTGTGTGTAGGGTGAGGGAAGGCCGTCCTTCTTCGGGGTAATCGACAGTGGAACGTTAGGCTGTGGCTAACGTCTCCGCTAAGGGGTTATCTCCCACAAACTTCGCCAAGGGAGATAGCGAAGGTCATGTCGATTGACATGATGGGGTGGGCAGGCGGACTTGTGCCAACAACAACGAACCTGCATCGCCAAACGACACTGTTGTTACATGTTAGGGCTAAACTAGGTAGTTTTAAGATAGGTTAGGTTTAGTTTAGGTATAGTTTTAAGTTAGGTAGGATAGTTTAGGCGTAGATTAGGTTAGTTAGCTTAGCTCCGCGAGCTCCCTTCCGGTCTCTTTTGGTGGTAAAGGCATAGACCTTGAACACCTTCCTTTTCCTCTTTCCTGTCTCTTCTTTCTCTTCTCTTTTCTATATTTTAGTTGTCCGTCCGTGGTCTGTTAGGGTATTAGGCTTTCATCTCTTCTTATCTTTTCACCTCTCTCTATCTTCTCTTAGCTAGCTTTAGGCACGATATTTTTTTGTTTGCAACTAGTGGTGTACGAGTGGGAGGACAAGAACCGCCCGTCTGACGAGCTAAGCCGTGCAACCGCAAGCGTGCCGCATTCCTACTCACCGTCACCGTGGCCCAGCCAACTATGCTTGTAACAGTAGTTTTTGGGAAAGATTAAAGTAGTGATTGGGGAGACTCCGAGGGAGCCCCAAGCATATATATCTAATTTCAAGTGGTAGAGCGTAGCGCCCAAAAAGGGGCAGCAGAGTGGTCGCGTAAGGTCCCGTTCGCCGAAAAGAAAAGGAGTTTGGGGTAGAACTACCCATCGGTTCGCGACACAAAGATCGCTTCGCGATTGTTGGCCCGTTAGATTTTTCGGTACCGAACCACGCGGTTTTGTTGGCGGAGTACTCGGGGTCGCCCGGTACCCGTACCCTCTTGTGGTTTACTGTGTCGTCCGTCTGTGTGGGGACAGTTGGCCACCGAGCCCAAGCATTTTGCTGGGTGAAAGTCAATCCCAAGGGATTGACGTGAGGGCGGAGGTTCGTAAGAACCGACGCATATATCGGTTTCCCCTAGTACTTCAGGGAGAAGTATATATATATACCAGGCGGGGTATATATATATATAGGGATTCAAAGGCTTCGGTATATATATATATATATATATATGTACGTATCTTTGGGTTTCGTTGTTCCTGACGAAAGACGACGTGGCGCCCACTTCTTTCGGGAGGTCAAGTTCGAGGTTTTTGGTTGAATTTGGTTCTGGAACCCACCCGAGTTGAGTCGGCCGGCAGGGAGGTTTTCTGGGACCACCCATTGTCGCCAGGTACGCGAAATTTTTGGCGCCCAACGTGGGGCCAGTTTTGTGAATCGTACGTCTAAGTTTCGGGTCAAGTTTGAATGGGACCTCGTTTGTTTTATATTTTTTTTTCTATATTTTGTTTTTTTATCTTTTTGTATTTTTATTTTATATCTTTGTATCTTTTTATCTTTTTATATCTTTTTATATTATTTAGTGGTGGTGGATACTAAAATTTTTATATATAAAGATTTTATTTTTCTTTGGTACCCTTTTTGTTATACTTTTTTTGAATTTTATACCTTTTTTGTTGCTTTTGTACATCGTATATTTTCTTTGAAATTTTATATTTTTATTTTCTTTTGAACTTTTACTTTTAATTTTTATATCTTTTGAGATTTTGCTCAAAGGTATCAAACCTTTTGTTGAATTTACATATATTCTTTTTGGTGGGGGTGGGGATCAGCGAAGTTTCTTTTCGTTTGTTTTAGTAGTACTGCATTTCGGTTTTTTTGTTGGTTTATTTCGAGAAGCATTTGGAGGTTTTTTTTGGGAAACAAATTTTTGGTTTTGGATTTCGTTTTAGTTCCATTGTGACCATTGGCCTTTTTTTAATAAATAAACTTTTGGTTTGGCTGTTTTCTTTGTTTATCTTCTCTCACGTTTTTCTTTTGGTAGTATTTGGTCGAAATTGCAAGCCTTCGGGTCGTTTTCTTGGTTTCGGTTTCCGTTGAGTGATGGAGGAGGTCGCTCTCGCAGGAGGAGTTGGCCTATGAGGTCGTGTGCCGAGGGTTGAAGGCCGGCACGGTGGAGGCAATGCGGAAGTCGCTTAGGGCCGCAAGGCTGATGGAGCGACGGGGGTCACTCGAGGTGGTCGAGTAGCCCTTCAAGTTTGTGCAGGATCGGGAAGCCGTACAGGGGAATATTTTGGAAATCGTAGAACTGCTGGAGAATCCCGTAGTGCGGGGTTCTTCAGAATTCAAGAAGGCGCAGACGAAGATAGAGTGGGCTATGACCCGACTCGGTAGGTCGAAACCAGTGTCAGAAGAGGACGGCGAATCCAAGAAACAGCTGAAGACCCAGCTGGTAATCTTGTTGGCAACCCTGGAGGGAGACGAGGCTCTCGACGAAGAGGAGGAGAGAGAAGAAGCGAAGAAGATGGATGGCGGTCAAGCCCCATCAACGGCGACAGCAGCCGCAACGGTGGAGAGTCGGGTAGTCCAGGCAACCGCCGAATCTGTCCAAGTGGGGACTGAGTTTCTCCGGGGAGCGATGTGGGTCGTCCGTAAACTCCTTCCTAGAGCGGGTGGAAGAGTTACGCGAAGCAAGAGGGGTTAGCGAGGCTTCACTATTTAGGGCCGTCGTAGATCCCTTCAGCGGGAAGGCGCTTCTGTGGGTTAGAGCGATAAGACGTACAGTAGGGTCGTGGTCAGAGTTGGTGAGAGAACTCAAGTTGGAGTTTCTCCCTCCCAACTATGACGATCTTTTGCTCGAAGAAATCCGACGACGAACACAAGGGAAGGAAGAGTCCATAGGGGCCTATGTGGCTATAATGAACAACATGTTCGGTCGCCTCACAGAACCCCTATCGGAACGCCGGAAATTGGGTATCGTCCAGAGGAACCTGGCTTCGTTTTATCAGACCCAACTGGGGTTGACGGAGCCAGAAACGATAGCAGACCTCGTTGGATTGGGTAGGAAGTTAGAGATGGTACGAGCCAACGTGGAAACGTTCGCGCCACCTCCAACCACCAGATCGAAAAATCTTCTGGAACCGGACCTGGCCTACGTGACTGAGGAGGAGCCGAGGATAGCAGCCGCGCGAGTCGAACCACCACCAGTGGCGCGCTGAGATGTCGCGCCGCCAACACCGAAGAATACACCACCACTTAAGCGCAGGGACAAGCCACCACCGAGGGTGCAGAGCGAGGCACCACCACGTCGAGAGAGGGGAGAGCTCCCACCAGCGAAAGAGTGGGAAGAGACAGCACCAGCGACACGACAATTGCAATCGGGGAGGACATTTCTCCAGAACGTGTTCGGCGCCGAGAAAATGTTTCGGGTGCGGGCAGCCCGGGGTAATCATGCGTGATTGCCGAAGATGCTCGGGAAATGGGCAACGACCTCCTGTGTCAGCAGGGCGGGAGCGTAGGCGGAATTAGGGAGGTTGCCTGCTGGCCACCAGTCGGGGAGGAAAGTTCATTTAGGTTTCACTTTGGAAAAAAGCAGGATGACGATGTACGCCCGTATTTAGGGGTTAGTGTGTATGGGGTTCGGTTGGTAGGACTTTTAGATTCCGGGTCCTCGCGTACTATCGTCGGTAGGGAAGGATGGAATATTTTAGGAAGGTTAGGGCTTAGGTTAGAGCAGGCAAATCCAAGTAGGGTCTTATTAGCAAACGGTGCAGAAGTAGGAGTAGCAGGGACATTGAGCCTACTATTTAAGGTGCGAGGAGAAGCGCTTCTCTTAGACTGCTTGGTCATTCCCTCTCTGCGCCAATCATTGATATTGGGGCGGACTTCTTATGCCGAGCGGGGGTGGTTTTGGATTTGGGCTCCGGCGAATGGAGTTTCCATAAACAACCTACTGCCTCGGTGTCCGCAATAATGGAGAGAGCTGAATTGAGCGAAGACTAGAAAGGTAGCTAAGGACCCTCGTAGAGGGTGCATTTCGGAATATGCCGGAAGGTATTGGGTCCACTCACTTGGTAGAGCATAAGATTAGGACGTCGTCTGAACCAATAAAGCAGAGGTACTATCCGTTATCTCCTGCGGTTCAACGACACATAGATAGCGAGCTAGAGGACATGCAAAAAAATTTTGTTATCGAGAAATCGAACAGTCCTTGGGCTTCTCCGATCGTCATAATTAGGAAAGTGTGGACTACCGGAAATTAAACAAAGTTACGGAGAGGGACGCTTATCCCCTCCCGTACATAACATCGACGTTAGATAAGCTCAGGGATGCGAAGTTCCTATCATCCCTCGATATAAAATCCGCTTATTGGCAGATACCGATGGAGGAGAAATCGCGGCAGTACACGGCCTTCACGGTCCCAAATAGAGGCCTCTTCCAGTTCAAGCGAATGCCTTTTGGGTTGCACAATGCAAACTTTTGAGGATGGGGAGAAAGTAATTTGTTATTTGAGCAGGTCGTTGAAAAGGTGTGAAAGAAACTATTCCACGATGGAGGAGTACTATAGGCGGTAGAGAAGTTGCGACCATATATCGAAGGTGTCCGATTTACGGTCGTGACGGATCACTATACCCTGGTATGGCTGAGATAATCTGAAGGACCCTTGTGGTAGGTTAGCTAGATGGGCGGTGAAGCTGCAACAATTTGGTTTTGAAATTGTGCATAGGAAGGGTAAGGAACACGTTGTTCCAGATTTGCTCTCCAGGGCTGTAGAGGTGACGGCTGGGATCGAAGAGCCAGCAGTTTCAGACCCGTGGGTCTAGAAAATTATGGAGAAAGTTGCGGCTAACCCCCTCTCATATCCGACATAGAAGGTCGAACTAGGGAAGCTATTTAAATTTGTTATGGCCAAACATGTGATTGTGCGTGACCAAGAGTTAGAATGGAAGGAAGTAGTAGAGAAGAAAGATAGGGACAAAATCTTAAAAGAAGGTCACGACAATCCTATGGCAGGGCATATGGGAGTGAATAAAACTTTTGTTAGGGTAGGAGCCCGGTATTATTGGCCGAAAATGCGGGCCGATATTACCAGGTATGTTAGGAGCTGTAGGGTATGTCAAGCAGTGAAACCGGTGAACACCAAACCGGCTGGTTGGATGGTTCAGAGGGATTGTAGACCCTTGGCAGACGATCTGCGTAGATCTGGTAGGACCGCTTCCGAGGTCCTTCAGTGGATTCTCCTATATACTGACAGTAGTGGATTACTTCACCAAGTTTCCACTACTATTTGCGCTAAGGAACGCGACGGCGAAGTCAGTTATTAAACATCTCGAGGACGGCGTGTTCTGGTGAGAAATGGCAACGTCGGGAACGAGTTTCGGAAATCGGCAAAACAATACGGCAGCGAAAGTCGGCAACCACGATGAAGACACCATGAATGAATCGGGCGATTTACCCCCGGGGGAGAATAATGGTACTGGCGAGTACGAAGCGGAAATGATGGAAATGGGCAGAAATTTCCAAGAGCTGAGGGCGGATATATCATTGCACAGAAGAATTTTGATGCATTAGTGTATGGTGTTTTTACAAGTAGCAATGGTGAAACTCATTCTTTTACAGCAGATGATTGGATATTAGACTCAGGTCATCACATGAGTTTCCGACACGAGTGGTTTCAAAATGTTGTTGAACTCGCAGAACCCATGACTGTTGTCATTGGCAACGGAGAACAAATATTTGCTCTCGGTAAAGGCAGCGTTGACATTTAATGTTGCCATCAAAGTAGATTCACTTAAATTGTGGCATGAACGTCTGGGCCACTTGTGCATAAGACAGGTGAAGAGTGTTCTCAACAAAAGAAACATTAAGTATCAAGATGACAAAAGTTTTTTTTGTGATGCTTGTGCTCACGGCAAACAATGTCGATCTTCATTTCGAGAAAGTGATTCCAGAGCAACATCTGCATGTGAATTTGTTCACTCTGATGTGTGCGGCCCTATGCAGCAGCGTTCTATTGGCGGATTCAGATACTTTGCACTTTTTAAGGATGATTTCTCCAATTACAGGTATGTCTATTTTCTTAAGGAAAAGAGTGGGTTTGCCGAGGCTCTTGACAATTACATACGTGCAGTCAAAATAGATAAGAGTTACTTAGTTAAAATACTTAGGTCTGATAATGGGCTCTAGTGTAAAAATAAATATGTAGATGTTATTTTGCGACGATACGGTATACGTCATCCGACCACGGTACCCTATAATCCCGAAGAGAATGAGCGTGTTAAAAGGGACATGAGGTTCATCGTAGAAATCGCTAGGACTATGTTGCATGCTAGGAACCAGCCACTCAAACTTTGGGCGAAAACTGTGAACACAGCATCTTTTAAACAGATATGGTTCAAGTCCGCAGAAAGATAAAAGTCCATTTGAGCTTTGGTTTGGAAAACAGCCCAGGATTGATAATTTAAAGGTTTTCGGCTGAAGTGTTTGAATATCCCGAAAGAAAAGCGACAGAAATGGGATAAGAAAGCAAAACATGGCTATTTCGTTGGCTATGTAGAAAATCAGAAGGGCTATGGTATTCGGTTGAATCAAACTAATACAATAGAAGTTTCTTGTAACGTTTCCTTTAAGAATGAAAATCAGACAGCAGTTATACCATTTCCCAGAGATTCTGATGTAAGTTTGACTGATTGTTTGGATGTGAATCAAACCAAAGATTCGGTCGGCAGCGATCATGAAAATGATGATTACCATTCTGCAGAAGAGGTAACGATCTTGATGCAGGTGATGGAAATGTCAAAGGAAATTATGAGATGAATCAAATGATCGAAACACCACCGAAGCGTATACTTCAAAGCCATACGAAGAACCAAACATCAGCATCACCCAGTATACTCCTGAATATCTTAGAACGGCATACATTTGTTTCCCAGAGTTATGAGCCAAGAAGTTATTATGAAGCATTGCATTTTAATGGCGCAGAAAAATTAAAAACTGCAATGGACGAAGAGATAAAAAAAAATCACTTAAGCAAAATAGAACATGGGACTTAGTTGAACTCCCAAAAGGACGAAAGGTTATCGACAACAAATGGGTGTTCAAGATAAAACTTTCAAAAGACAATAAAGATGACAGATATAAGTAGTTACTTCATGTATGTTCTGGATCCAGGTGAGTCCGAAAGTGTGTTGTGGTTTTGGAATGTGTCAGGTGTGTCGCGTGCCGAAAGATAAGGGGTTGTGTGTGAGGCGTGGGAACTGGTTGTAATCGGGTGTAGTTTGGTGCTGTGAGTTGTTATCGCGTGAGTGTCGGCGAGTGTGAGTGGTTGGTGTGTGATCGTTTGTGTGTGTCGTGTGATCGTGAGTGCACCTTGGGGGCTGGCGCGTGGGATGTTGTGGCTTAGGTTGGGGATGGCACGTGCTATGTTGTGGTTTTGGGTGTTGATCGTGGAAATGTTTTGGTTGGGGATGGCACCCTTGGGGGGCTGGCGCCTGGGATTTTGTGGCTTAGGTTGGGGATGGCACGTGCTATGTTGTGGTTTTGGGTGTTGATCGTGGGAATGTTTTGGTTGGGGATGGCACGTGCTATGTTGTGGCTTTGGGTGGTGATCGTTAATTGCTTTTGGATGGCATGTGCTATGTTGTGGTTTTGGGTAGGACGTTAATTGCTGGTTGGCACGCGCAATGCTGTGGCGTTTAAGTTTTTTTTATATAAATGATTGCGGATAAGAAGTTTGGGTGTATAAGCAAAATGAGCGTTGATAAGTTCGGAAGAAGTTTTAAGCGAGTTCAAGTCTCACAAGGTGCTGGTCTGCAAGGTCCACCTGGAAGGGGGTTTAAGCTTTTGCCCACAGGTGATTTTGATCTGGAAGGAAAGTGTTTGAGTAATGTAGGCAAGCCGATGTGGCCGCATCAGGCAGTGAACAAAGAGTACATGGATGATAGTATAGATTTTCAAAATAAATCTGTAATGTTACTTCAACAATATGTTGACAATATGGAGGTACATATTGGTAGAACAAGAAAAGGCGTTAAAACTTCACTTGAATGAATACTTTGATTGTGAGCATAAGAATTTGAAGAATGTGAAAGAACCAACAGATGCTAGTGACTCAAGTACAAAAGCCTACGTTGATAGTAATATTAGTGAGACGTTAAAAAAATGTCCTCGCGGTATGGGTGAAAAAATTTAAGAATTGAAGGAAACTGCGTTCGTATATTGATGATCAAAATTCGCGTCTCTTGGATATAATTGAAAATTATAAAGCAGAGAGTAGGACACAGGCTAGAATTAAATTTCCAATTATATAAATTGAGGAGTTGCGTTGTCAGGTGGTTTAGTTAGTAAAAGAGCTTTGAGCAGAAATGTTTTGGTGTGAAAATCTAAGGGAGACGGATTAACTTTGTACATGCGAAGTTGGATGGACAGAGATCAAATTTTCTGATGTAAAAGTGTATCGAGATAATTGTGAAATCTACGCAACTCCAGATGACGGGGACACTTGTCTACTATTTCGAATGCGCAATGGAGAAACATCATCGGCTTTGAATGAAGTAAAGTTGCAAGTTCAAGCATTTCAGCATGTTAAATTGCAAGTGTTTGGAGGAGAGGTGACGATGTATGGAAAAATCTTACCCAATACGAAAGCGAGGTTGAAGTCTAATCGCTATCCAGACTTTTGTCCATTTGGTGATGTTGAAACGGTAACTCGAGAGAAAATTAAAGATAGACAAGCATAATTTTTTTTAGTTTTTATTATTTAACTTGGGTTAACATTTGTTTCTTGATTAAGTAAATCTAATTATAGAATAGAATCCCATGCAAGGGTAATTATTCTTAACTATCTAGAACTAAGTAGAGGATATTTTATAATGGCCCCATGCAAGGGTGCTTAAGGCTAATTTTTTAATTTCTTGTGTGTACATATTGTGTAATTTACTTCTAAATATATACATTGATTTATATACATGCTCTTTTTTAACTAAACACTTGTGATAATCTCGTATGGTTAATGAGTTTGTAACGGACTTTTTTATTCCCTTTGCTTTCTTAACTTCTGTGTTGGTGTCGGTGGAGAATGAATACATTTTGGCTCTTAGACCAACAAACTCTAGCATTTTGTTGGATTTGTTTTCATCCTTAAACATACCCAAGACTTTACCATTAGTGAGGGGAAAGTTATGAGGATTATCTTTGGGATATGAGGTATCAAATCTTGAGAGTTGTGGATTAATAACATCAGTATAAATGTCAGCATAGAAATCATCGCTTTTTAACGAATAGATAAATGAATCTGTATCCATATAGTTCAATTGAACAGAATCACCGAATTTATTCTTAATGTAGTCATAGTGAAAATCATACATTAGCCACTTGGAGAGTTCCAAGACAAGAAAGCCCAAGTAAATTGGTTTATTGAAGGTTACTTCTGTATGGTTCATTTGAATAGCACACAGATCTGGGGAAAAAATTGCTATACTATGAAAATTGGGATGAGCGATAAGTTTTCGTGCAGAATGAACATTTCGTTCGCGATCCCATCCAGTCACTAGCTTAACAGATCTTCTTTTCTCGACATTTTCCATTGTCTTACCGTAAACACTATTATTCATTAATTTGAAAAAATCCTTTTCAAAATCCGAGGAAGCTTTTTTGCGATACTCAGTATTGAGTGAAATATATTTTTGAAGCCATCTAGATTGGTTAAAAGTGAGAGCCCTATGTACTTTAGTAAGAACAAGACCATTTTTCAAGCATTGTTGCAAATTTTGAATTGAAATTACATATTTGTTCTTAGGGTTTAAATTGGCAGTGAGCTTATGGTATTTAGTGCCCGGAGTAATAGTGTTTTCGGGGCAAAATGGTTGATCATTGTGGTTATCATGAATTGAGGGAGGATAAACTAAATCGACTTCTAACACGCATCCAATGTTAGTATTATTGTTCTAACCTAAGATGTACTCATTAGTATATGTGACGGCACTGTCCCACTTGAAATTATTATGAGGAAGTGGTTGTGACATTGCCCATCCATATAGATTATTTGCATCAAAGTACGTAAGATATTCACTTGGTTCTGATCTGTTAAAGTTTTTTATGTATTTATTGTTTGCTTTGGCATATCTATGACTGCACTGGCAAAGACCACCTCTAATGCCTCTCTTGAAAAAATCATACATTTCAAAGTCGGTGAGAAGTTGCAAATTAATTTTTGTGATTTTCAGCATAGCATCCCAAGATAAACCGGGAGCTGTATAATAGTGGCATGGGTCTAATGTATAGATTTTCAAGCAAATTTCACGGAAATTCTCAAATCCGTTAAGAGTAGCATATCACTCTGCAAATATAAAAGCATATACTCTTTTAGTGTGGCACACTTGAAATGCTGCCATACTCGTTGAGCATGATTGTAAGCCTCTACAGAACAGTCTTTTCCGGTCAGTTTATTGAAAAAGGATTCAATGTTTGGAAGCGATGTTTCATCGAAACGTGACCATGAATCTACTCGTATATGATCATACGGAAATATTCCTTTCCTTGCCATTAATTCGAAAGAGTCATTATCTTGGAAAATCGATTTTGTGACAAGCAAATCATCAGTTGATAGGTTTGCAGCTAAAGCATCTAGATTCGATTGAAGGAATCTATTAGAGTCTATAAAGCGCAATTCAACAGTTTGCTGTGCATTGTCATCTACAAATATTCTCTTTGAGAGAGAAATTTTTTTTTTTTTTTTTTAGCGAGGGTATGTGAAAATCTTCAAAAGACACTATGGGGACCGTTCCCTCATAGCGAAAGGGATTTTTACCCAGTAAAAACACCTCCCTTCAAATAAAATAAAATATATTCATACTACAACTAAGTTTGACACTTATCCAGCAGTTTTATTTTCTTGATTTTGACGCGTTTTACAAGAGATTCTCCACTGAGAGTTCCTGGTAATAGCGCAACTAAGCGCGGGATGAATTCACCGTGCTAGGTCAAGGGGTTTAGTCCTTTGAAGACGGCGCAATAGATTACTTTCGTCAAGAATTGGAAGGACAGCTGGGTTTATGTGCTCTTCCAGACGACGCTTATGCTTACGAGCAATGTTCTTCGTTTCATCCTGGATTGATGCAATTCCGAGATCTCTGTGGATATCGTCGTTCCGTATGTACCACGGTGCGTTGACGATGGTTCTTAGTACTTTATTTTGGAAAGTTTGTAGTATATTTTTATTACTTTCTTTGGTACAACCCCATAGTTGTATACCATATGTCCAGACGGGTTTTAGCAGTTGCTTGTATATAAGCAATTTGTTTTCAGTACTTAGTTTGGAATATTTTCCAATAAGCCAGTACATGTCTTTATATTTTATTTGGAGCTCTTCACGTTTCTTTTTGACGTGTTCTTTCCACTTGAGCTTTACATCGAGAGTCATCCCGAGGTATTTCGCTTCATTTCCAAAGGGTATTTGAACACCATTTATAAACACGGGCAAATTATTCACGTTGTTATATGTAAAATTAATATGAACGGATTTAGTTTCATTGAGTTCAATTCTCCAAGTGTTTGTCCATTCGTGTACCCGATCTAAAGCACGTTGCAGTTTTCTAGTTGACTCTTCGACCGTTTTGGCAGTTGCCAAAATGGCAGTGTCGTCAGCAAATGTGCCTAGTACAGTGCCAACATTTTGTGGCATATCGCTACTAAAAAGTAAGTAGAGGAGAGGACCAAGAACACTTCCTTGGGGTACTCCAGCTTCTACAGATTTAAATACCGAGTATTCTTTTCCATATTTTACACGGAAGATTCTGTCAGAAAGGTAATTTGATAATATTACGTAAAGTTTTCCCGGGAAGAACTGTCTCAGTTTGTGTTTCAAACCCTCGTGCCAAACCTTGTCAAAGGCTTGCGAAACATCGAGAAATACAGCTGAGCAGACTTGCTTTCGTTCAAACGATTTTTCTATAACATCAGTTATTCGATGTATTTGGTCAATAGTCGAATGCTTATTTCTAAAACCAAATTGGTGATTAGGAATAAGTCGTCTTTCTTCCACAATCGGGCTTAAACGCCTAAGTAAAATTCTTTCAAACACCTTAGACATTATCGGAAGTAGTGAAATCGGTCTGTAAGACTTTTTTTCTGTTGGGGGTTTACCCGGCTTGAGTACCATTATTACTTCCGCCACTTTCCACTGACTAGGGACATGTTCTAATCTAAAAGCGGCATTAATGAGTTAGAGAAACTTCAGAAGCGCTTTCTTAGGTAATTCTTTTAGAACTTCTCCTGTGATTAGGTCATAACCAGGAGCTTTTTTGGGTTTGAGCTTGTGTAATTCTTCTTTAAGCTCTGTCAGAGTAGCATTTCTTATAGAATAATTGTCAAAGTGTATGTCCGAACCGTAGGAGTTTACAGGAAGTGTTTGTCCACTGTGCGATTTAAACGTCGCTTCCAAGTGATCTGCGAAGAGATCCGCTTTTTCTTTATCTTCTTTTGCCCACTCGAATTGAATTTTTCGAATTGGGGCCGTATGTGGTTCGGGTTTTCTAAAACCTGTAGCTGCTTTCCAGAGTGAGTAGTTGGTATCCTTCTTCGCGGACAAGCCTCTTAAGTAGGTACTTAGGTTATTATTTTTAAACGACTTAAAAGACTTAATTTTCGCCTTTAGCAAATTACACAATTGATTAAGACACGTTTTATGTTCTGGCGCACGGGACTGTTGCCATTTCTTACGAGCTTTACGTTTTTCTCTTACTAATTCTCGTATTTCCGGTGGATATCGCAATACACTTTTTATTGTCGTTTTTCTAACGAGGGGTGTATTGCTCCACGCAGCGCACTGTATTACATCTATAAATTTATCGACTTCTATTTCTAAATCATATCGGGTTCTCAGTGGTACCGCAAGTTCGATATTGTCTTGTAAGTAATTTTTGAATGCTTGCCAATTCGTTCGTTGATTAGTTAACGTAGGTGGTACTTCCTTTCTTACGAGGTTATCATTCATAGATAGTACAATGGGAGAATGATCTGAACTAAGATCAAAGCTTTCTTCAACTCTTAAGTAGTTTCGAGATATGCCTTTTATGACAAAGAAATCAACAACGTCAGGTATTTTTGTAATATCCGAAGGCCAGTAGGTCGGTTTTCCTGTCGAGAAAAAATCACAACTTAGATTCATACCAGCTCTGTACAATTTTCTGCCTTTTTGTGAGATACATCTTGACCCCCAAAAAGTGTGCTTCGCGTTAAAATCTCCACCAATTACGAAATTTGGGCCAAGAGTGTGGAAAATACTTTCAAGCTCGTTTTGATCAATTATACTATGCGGAGGGCAGTAAATTGACGAGACGTTAAATGAATAATGTTTGTTTTTTACATGAACCGTAGTTAATTGTATTGGATTGGATTCTATATTTAGTCCTACTAAGTGATCTATATTATCGCGTATAAACAGAGATGATCCGCCTCTTGCCCTCTCTGACGGATGGCAGGCATGGTAACCACAGTAGCCTTTTAAGTTTACACGCGATTGCTTCGTTAAATGTGTCTCAGAGATCAGACAAATATCGATATCTTTTCTTCTGATATATATTTCTAGTTCGTCAAGTTTTTGCAATAGACCATTTGCATTCCAATTTAAAATTTTAATTGTCATATTCATGTTAAGGCACGCTTGTTGTTAATCTTACTTTCGAGGTCGAGTAGCCTTTCGAAAATAAGTTTGTTCGTTTTAGTTTGTTCGTCAAGTTTTTCTAAGATGATATTGAATATTTTTGAGACGGGATCTGGTTGTTCGCACATTTTCACACTTGTGATTGCTACTGTTTGGGCAAAGGTTTTTGCTCCGACGTGCAATGATTTCGCATTAGCTCTTTTCAAGTTTTCTGTTATTGGAGATGTAGTTTGAGTCTGCGTTTTTGTTCCAAGAATTTTTGATCGTGTCGTTATGGGCTTCGACACGGCTTTTACAACAATATCCTTTGTTGCCGATTTTGGTTGTTGGCGGAGCTTCGCTTTGATTTGATCACGTCTTTTCTGAAGCTCTTTTGGCACTTCGCAGCCACGGTAGTTAGCTGGATACTTTCCTTTACAGTTAACGCAAGTAGCTGGTGAAGTCTTATTTGCGTTACATACTACTGACAGGTGTTCACCGGCGCATTTGACACATCGCGGATTTTTCTGACAGTATGCTTGAGTGTGGTTGAACCCTTGACATCGTTTGCATTGTGGGATCAATTTCGAGTTCTTACGTAATGCCTCGATTTTGACTACCATGTTGAGAATACTTTTTATGCTATACATTTTTTCTATGGCTTCACTTTTATCAAAAGTTAGCATAAAAAGGGGTAATCCGCGATACGTTTGGGTTTCGGCACCTTCCGTCAATTGTTTCTTTTTGGACTGAATGTTAGTGGCATCTTCTATTTTAAAGCCCTTATTTCTTAAGTCCTCAACTATGTCTTCTTTTGGACAAGAGGCATGAAGTCCCCTAGCTACGACTCGAGTAGGTCTTTCCGATTTATTTTCATATGTGTACCATTGAATTTTTTCCGTATTAAGTCTCTTGGAAAGTACTCTATAACTGTCTGAGTCCTTCACATTTATTTTCCATGCACTGTTGCTTCGCGACGTTACTTTGAACTCAGTTCGTAGCGCTGATTTCAGAATTGAATGCAGCTTATTGTATTCTGAAATTCCAAACACATTAATTGGCGGCGGTGGTCGCTCTTTTGGTGGCATAGTTCCTTTAATGGTTATGCCACTTATATTGTCATTGATCTTGCTTTCCGGCTGAGGAATAACTTCGGGCGAAGAACCGGCTTTTCGTTTTTTACCCGGTCGCTTTTTTACCGTCCAGTCGGTTTCACGGCTTAGCTCTTCCTCGTCAGTAGAATATTCCACGTTTTTAATTTCGTTCGAACTTGAATTTGATTTACTCGTATATTCACGATGTTCGATTTTTCCTTTTCTAAGTTTGTTCAGTTCTTCTTTTAGTTCGTTGCAGAGAATTTCCATATTAGTTAGCCTGGACCGTAGTTCGGCGTTTTCATCCTCGAGACTTTTGAATTTGGTTAAGGTAACTTTTTCTTGAGCCGAATATATTATCGTCGGACTTTTAATTACTTGCGTTTTAGACGCAGTAGGTTGAGTTGGCGGTGATCCGCTCATGGTTTTGTTAGATCGTGGTGGTGGTGATCTTGTTACCCTTTTACTTTTCCCAAAAGGGTCGATTAAACGCAATAAGTGGCTCTCCCCAGAATCCGTAGAGCCTGACTCCGAAGAGTGTGGATTTTCCAGTGCGACTGGCATTCCACCTGGGGTAATAATTCCTTTGTTTTTGTTCATTGCATTTTTCTTGAATGTTGTTGTTTGTGGTAAACAAACGATGGCTTTTAGTCGCCTTTTACGACAGGCATGCCTTACCCCGGGTATATTCTAATCCCCTTACCCGGTGGGGGTAAGAGAGGAATGTAGTTTTCTTTAGTTTGTGGTATTATATTAATACGACCGTTAACATTGGCAAGACTTTTCACAAAAATGTGGCAATCATAGCCGGAAAAGTTATGTATTAGAATGGGGAAAAATTTGGGAACACGAAAAAGTGCGTTACATTGTTGATGAGCAAGCCCTCTGTATTGACCGGTTAGATGACAATGATCTCTAACTCTTAAATCGCTAAACTTAAATGTATTCTTACATATGCAACAAACAGGCATCGAGTTGAAAAAGTATGTTTCCAGATCTGTCAGTGGTTTCATCGGCTGAGGCTTCTGTAGAACTTCTGTGTATAGGTATCTGATGTCCTCCACGAGCATTTCCACGAAATGGTCTGGAGCATTTTCACCTAAGAACAAAAAATGAATAGAATGGATTTATTTATTTAAATTTTTTTTTTTCATACATACCAAAAAATGTTCTTTGTCTGTTGTATTTGGTGTCGAACGAGCACTTGATGTAGTATCCGAAAGCGCATGGGATGTGTAGTTGAACATCTGTTGTTGATGATGATTCCGGGTTGTTTTCATAATGATGAATTGGTTTGAGTATTGACTCAAAATTAGCGTAAATTGTAAATGGTACTTTTAGTTGTTTTTCGAAATGCTTAAAAGAGACTTCGTTTTCTCCCTCTTTTGGCATAATGGTTATAATTTTCCGGCAAGATCCATCTCTTTTGTGAGCATCTAATTTCTCAAGGGTGGAGAAATGCAAAAGGCATCCATTGCAGAGATTCAGTTGAGATGAATGTTGTGTCAACTGATTTCTGAGTAGACTAGATATTTTTTTTATGCATACGTAATGCGTATTTCCTTGGTCAGTGATTAGGAAAAGTAGATTTATATGTGTACTTTTCTAATCCTGTGTATGATAGTATGGTCCAACGATACTATCATTCTCGTATCCAAAAATGTTTACACTGATGTGTAGATTGTTATCTTCAAAGATTTTCGCATCGTCTATTTTGAGGGGAAAATCCATTTTGGTGAAATTTGCGGATACATTATCAACGTGAATGATGTCCGCTGTAATGTCGGCAATTGCATATGATGTGATACGGTTTTTATTAGTTTTTATTTTACTTAGAGCCCATTTGAAGCAATACTCATCATTATTTTCCACATTGATGCATGCCTTTTTATTCGCTAATTTGGCAGGTAGCGGAAAATAATTGGATCCTCTTAATGGTTGGTACTTGTTTACATTTACTTCGATTCTTGTAAACGAAAGTAAGGCCCATTCACTATCTCTTTCCTGGAATTCTTACAGTTTCGATTTTACATCATCGATCATTGTCTTTAGCTGATCGCATAAGTCGTTTTCACTCAGAACGATCTTCATCTGAGTTTGCAAACTCTTGGAATCCACGTTCAGGTCATCACCATCGCCCCTGATGAAATCGCAAAAGAGTTCAATATTGAATTTGAATGCATGTAAGAGTTCTAGTTCAGCTCTAAGCAATTCCAAAATAACAATATTGTTCTGGTCAAAGAGCTTTTCAACATTAAGAATACTTTCATCGATATTTCTTATGGAAAAAGTCTTGACGCGATTTTTGTAGGCTCCATAAATAACGCAAACGTTATCTCGGAGTAATTGTTGTGTCTTCAATTTATGGGAGGTTTTTCTTAAGTGTTGAATCCATTTACTTTCCTCCACCTCTTCGTTGCAAACAGAACAACGTTTGAAGAGGGTTTTTCTAGGTCTTTTTGTTGGTGGTAGAGCTTGGGTCGATGTTGGGAAATCAGTTCCTCGTTGCACTGCTGATGCATTTTGATTCGACGGTCGGAAATCAGTTGATTTATGATGGTCTTCATTCGTTGTCAAATCAGATGCTCGTTGCACACCTGATGTTGATGTATTTTTTAAACATTTTTTTTTATGTCGCACTAGGGATGATTTCTCCTAAAAACACTTTTCACACAAACTACACAAAAACATTTTTTCCCTGTTCACACTTCAATTTCTGCTAAAGTAAACTTGCAACATTCTTAGTTTTTTTTTTTCTTTATTTATTTATTTTTATTTCAAACCAAGTATACAGTGAAACCCAACCAACCCCAAGAAGTAAAACCTCAAGAGCAAAAAAAGATAATCGGTTTATTATATTATTTATTTTTTGTAAACTATAGAGGAAACATTTACAGGAAATTTGTCTGAGATAACGTTCCATTCTCCTGCATCATTGGAGTCAGTTGCCCGTCAAAGTCCAGAACGGGTTTAATTTGGACCATCGCCGTCTGCCCCCAGAGACCTTGGTAACTCACCATATAGAGGTGATTCGCGATTGTTTGGATTGTCATATCGCTCATAGTTTGAAAACGTTGAGGGAGAATTATCTGAAAAAAAAAATAACAAAACAAACAAAATTACTTTTACTTACGCAATGAACACCGATATCCAGCAATATCCTTGGCCCAAATTTTGTTTTAATGCGTCGTATGGCCAAGATCGGGAATTCGTGGTTCTCAGGTAAGGGTTTTATTGATTTGAACCTTTTGTTTCCGTTCAAAGAGATCCGCTCCGTAGCAACTGCTCTCATATGCTCCTCGGCGGTTTTTGATGCCTGGTTTTCCATTTTTTTTTTTAACTGATCAACGCATAAACTAGAACTGATGTTGAAATTAAATTTCAGAGTCATTATTTACTAATTTGCGAAATTTCTTATCTCACTTTACGTGCGAATAGTTCTTAGTGAAATTTAGATCTCACAGCAGGTTTGCGGTTTCCTAATTAAATCAGTTCATTCTATGCTGCTTGCGGTTGTGGCTGGGAAATGCGTGATCGTGCGAGACTCTGTTTGATTCTTTTTTTTTTTTTTTTGTACATTCCCCATTTATTTTTTAAGTTCACTCTAGTTTTGCGGTTGGAGCATAGTTTTTGCGTAGCATTTCAGGAAATCTTAAGTCTATCGGAGCTTTTGTAGCTGAGAATAACAAACAGTGTTTTAGCATAGGATTCTAATCGTGGGACATTTTGTAGCTGAGAACAGTTTTTTAGGAGGCATTGGATTCTGATCATGGGAACACTGAACTAATTCACAAACAGCGGAAATCTTAATTGCGTGACATTAGGTGTTTTATTCTAGCAAGTTTATATTTAATCATGTAACAAGCACATGTATCCGGACCATCCTCGCAATGATTTGGATGATTTATGAAATTACAGTCACAATCATATCTCAGGAATATTATAGAGTTCAAAAGCTCAGCGTAGTGCTCCTCACAAAGTGTATGCTCATTGTTCTTGAGAAAATCTATTACCGATGTATCCATGTTGAACTTTCAATACGTACTAAAGGAAAAAAAATTGTTTTTTCTTGTACTATATCTTTATTGTTTTAATCGATTATACAATAACATTAGTTTCTTAATTCTAACAAGTCTATTTTCAATCATGTCGCAAGCACATGTATCTGGTCCGACTTGACAATCATTCGATGACCAAGGACAACCATATTTACTGGTGGTGATGCAGTTGATATTTTCAAATTTCCGCAGGAATGCTATAGAATTTAATAGCTCTGCGTAGTGTTCCTCAAGAAGTGTGTTCTGATTGCTCTTGAGAAAGTCTAGTATTTGAATGAATATTAGCGATGTATCCATGTTGGTTGAAGTTCCAGTACGTACTGCTAATGGATGATATTCGACTCGCGAAGTTCCTCCACAATTGAATTTATTTCATTCCGAAGATTATTATTGCCAGCTGCTTCGGATGCGATCAAGAGTCTTAAACGATTAACCAATTCATTCGCATCATCCCAGTAGACATAATCAATCGGATTTTCAGAGTATTTCATTCCACTGCCAGTTTTTCGAAGAAGAAGCGGTTTGATTATCTGGTTGTTCTTGTAGCCTCTATTGCTTTTAATATGTCCTTGATGATTTTGTTTTAGATGCGCTCCGGTTTTCTCCAATATCTTGTGGTATTCCTTCAAATCTTGATGTCCGTTTGTACGGATGAAGGGCTCCTCATCGATGTAGAAATTTTGTTGATCTTCATCAAAAGTTGATTTACCCAATTTCATGGAATTTGTTTCCTTGTCGAAATATGGACCATAGATATTATCGTGCTCTGAATCGAATGGGTTGGGTTTTGGTGCTGACGCTTCATCTTTTGGTTTCTTCTTTGGTGTTAATTGTTCATGCTTTGGTGTACTAAGCGATTTCGACTGCTGAGCGATTTCTTTTAATGGTTCAACTATTGGCTTGAAAGTTCTTTCCAATTCTTGGATGTTGGCAATTTTTGAGGACTTTCCTCAAATCGTTTTTCGTCTTTACCAGATCTTTCAGTAGTTTTTCATTCATACTGTTCGCTGTGATCTGTTCAGAGACCTGTTCAAAGCTGTTCAGAGAGCTGTTCCGAGGTGTTTAAGCTGTTCAGAGAGCTGTTCCGAGGTGTTTAAAGCTGTTCAGGGGGGGTGTTTAAAGCTGTTTAGGGCTGTTCAGAGAGGTGTTCCGACCTGTTCAGAGAGCTGTTCAAAGCTGTTCAGGAGGGTGTAATTCCTTGAATAGGTTTGAATAGTTCTTATGGAATTATTGTTTCTTTAAAGCAATTATTATAGCGTCCTTTCTCCAATCGTGTGTCCTTGTTAATACCTAAGAACCCATAGGGAACTTTCCAGCACTCTGTACACATTTCCTTGAATTTGTTGAAAGACATATCAGAATTCACATGATAATTGTAAATGTGCTTAAGATTAAGCTCATCTTGTTTAAATAAGACTATGTAATTTGCGTTATGTCGAATCAAATGCTTTGGGATGTGTGTATAGGATTGACACAAGTAAAAACTATCTACACCATTATGACGACCCATACAGAAATATTCGCGAATGTTATTCTGTTTATCACAGGCCACATCATCAAAGATGAATATTGAATTGCGTTTTGCTTCCCCCGGTGGCATAATGTCGCAGTTATTTGAAAATTCATTGTACTCCATACCATTGATAGAGTCAACTAACTTCTTCAAGTACCTATACTTTGGTTGGTGTAAGGTTTTCGAATAAATGTAAATTCTCTCAAACTTTAGACCATTGCTATCTAGAAGCATACTCAACAGAACATTTGTTTTGCCGCAATTCGATGGGCCCACAATTAATCTACGGATACTATTCGAAAAGAAATCACCGTGCTTTTTCTTCTCATCGATTACACTGCGATCGTAGTTTTTGACTTTTATTACACTTTGTTTTATGAACTTCATATTAACAACTGACAGATTTCCTATAAAGGTACTCATCTTATACATGAATATATCATTTTCAGATATAGTGCGCACCTATAAAGATGATTGATTACAGTCGGAGACACATTAGTCGAAAACACACCTTTCAAGGGTATGGACTGCTGAATAATTTGATTAATAAACTTCCACTTGAGGTACACATTCCATTGTATAATTTTTGTGGTCCAGGAACCAAGTTAAAAGTTCGTCTTGCCAGGGGTGATCGAGGAGTAAATCCATTGGATGAAGCCTGTCGTGAACACGATATCGAGTATTCTAATAAAAAAAGTTTAGCTGAACGTCACATTGCCGATCGAAATCTTGCGGAAAAGGCTTGGCAGAGAGTAAAAGCGAAAGATTCATCCATTTCGGAGAAAATTAACAGTCTATTGGTGACAAATATTATGAAGGCTAAAACTGAACTTGGCATGGGTTGTCGGACTAAACTTGGTATGGGTTATCGGCGCAATTTATTTAAGACAACCCTAAAAGAAGTGAAAAAGTCCATCAAGTCCCCAATTAGTGAGGATCCAAATGTTATTGAAATGACTGCTTTAAAAGCAGCAAAACGAGTCATCAGAAATAAACGAAAGCACATAGCATTGCCCCGAGTTATACCATTGCCAAAAGTCGGTGGATTCTTACCGCTCTTACCAATTTTATCAGTGTTATCAGCCGTGGGATCTTTAGGAGGGGGAGCAGCGGGTGTGGTTAAGGCAATTAATGATTCAAATGCAGCAAAGAAACAACTGGAAGAGAACAAACGTCATAATCTTGCAATGGAAGCTATAAAGCTTAAACGCGGCAATGGTCTTTTTCTACATCCGTACAAAAAAGGACTGTATCTTTCGCCACCAAAAAACTAATTGATCAACTACCCAATCGTCCCCTCACAAATATTGATGTGTCGGAATTTGGTAAACGTTATATACCCAACTTTCGGGGTGTGTACATGAAAGATACACTACCAAATGTAGTACATCATCAAGAGTGTGGTGTAATTAATCTGGACAATGACAACGGTTCCGGTACACATTGGGTAGCATATATAGAAAAAGGCAATTGTGTCGAGTATTTTGATAGTTTTGGCAACCTAAGACCTCCTCTAGAAGTAGTGCGTTATTTGGGTAAAAATATTCAATACAATTACAATAACTATCAACAATTCGACACGTTTATATGTGGACACTTATGTTTGCACTTTCTGCTAAATAAAATAAATTTACAATAACAATTTGTTTCATTTCATTTATAGCCGCAATGTCGCTAACACTTACACTAAGTGGAAACCATTCCTCTCTTACTACTGAATATTTTCCCCCAATTATTCTAAACTCGGATTATGTTTGCGGCTTAGTCGATCTGCAAACATGCAACCCCATACCAAATGTGGATGTATTTAACAATTTATTTCATTTCTCCGATGATGTCATCATACAGTTTCCTGTAGGCTCCTATGAGATTGAAGACATCGACGAATTTGTTCAAGAAGCTCTCAAAGTGCATAACAAAGATCGAAATAATAAGACATCAATCAAAATAAAAGCAAATAATAACACTCTAAAGTGTGAAATTGTCAGCAACGTTGAGATTGATTTCTCACATACAGACTCTATTGGGTCGCTTTTGGGGTTCAGCAAGCAAATTCTCGAAGCTAATAAAAAACATGAAACCGGTCTGTATGTCGATATCAATAGAGTGAATACGGTGCGAGTTGAATGCAATTTAATTGATGAAACGTACATTAATAACAAACCGGCACACATACTACATCAGTTTTCGATTAAGGTCAGTCCAGGGTATAAAATAATTGAAGTTCCCCATAATGTTATCTACGAGTATCTACCTGTGAACACGAGGAGGATAAGTACTGTTACAATAAACCTTTTAGATCAGGACGGTAACCAAATAAATTTTCGAGGTGAAAATATTACAATTCGTATACATCTTAAACCACAATGATTATATACGGCCAACATCTAAACTATCAAATAGTTTCAAGCAACATTCAACCCATCAATACAACTTTAACTGTGAATCGGGGAACATCTCTTTCGCAAAGTAACAGGCAATTCCTACTATCGTTAGGTTACAAATTAAAGTAAAAAAAACAAGTAAAAAAAAAAGACATGCTCAACATATTTGAAGGACCATCATTTGAAGACAGTATCACAAAATTGGAATATCATACGTACTCACCGTTTCTAAGTAATTTCGAAAAGAATGACATTATTCAGATTTGTGTACAACATCAAAACCTTAATGTCTTACTTTCGGAAAGTTACATTTATATTGAGGGTACTGTATCGAAATCTGACGGCAGTGCAATCGGAAAAACAGCTCTTGTAAACAATAGGATAGTCTTCCTCTTTGATGAAAATCGCTATGACTTGAATGGTTTTGAAATCGATATTAATCGCAATGTCGGAATTCATCGTCCGTCAAAAACTACATATCCTTAACCAGAAATGAGAGTGATATGCTGCTTAATGCATCATGGTCGCCAAATTCATCAATCAACGTGAATGGATTCTTCTTTAATTTCTGCATACCACTCAATAAACTACTTGGATTTGCTGAAGACTATTAGAAAATTATTCCAAACGGACGTCATGATTTAATTTTAACGCGAACACGTACAGATGCAAACTCGTTAATCTGCGCTGAGGACGAGAAAGCAAAAATAAACTTGCTTAAAGTTCAATGGAAAGTTCCACATATCACTCTGTCGGATTCCTACAAACTAGTACTATACAAACCCATAAGCAATGGCCAATCTATGAGAATTGCTTTCCGAAACTGGGATCTATACGAATACCCAGCATTACCAAGCACCACCCATCATATTTGGAATGTTAAAACAACCTCCCAAACAAACAAAATACACATGTATTTGAGTTTTTCATTTATTATCGCTCGCAATGACCAAACGAAAAGTTGTTGAGGAGCTGCATAAAGCTGTAAGAAGAAATTTCAAAAGACGTCGAGTTATTATTAAGGGACTTGATGACTTGTGGCAAGCCGATCTAGTAGAAATGTATTATTTATGATATATCCATATCTTTTTTTTTACACTTCTCATATCTAACATTTCATTATTTGATTTAAATCGCATAATATAATATACCGCAAACATTTCAACCTTTCACTTTGAATGTTCTCACCTAAATGTTTAACATTGATCTTATCTATCTTATTTATTCATCGGTCTTTGGTACTCCCAAGCAACACCTGTTTAATAACCAGCGCAAATATCTTCCAAAACTAAGTCCAATCTTGAATTTCCTCAGACGTTTTTTCTAGTAAAATATCCCTCTATCACACAATCTTCAGACCTCCTCTCGTAATACATACCGAGCTATAAACAAACACTTCTTATCCGCAATCATTTATATAAAAACTTAAACGCCACAGCATTGCGCGTGCCAACCAGCAATTAACGTCCTACCCAAAACCACAACATAGCACATGCCATCCAAAAGCAATTAACGATCACCACCCAAAGCCACAACATAGCACGTGCCATCCCCATCCAAAACATTCCCACGATCAACACCCAAAACCACAACATAGCACGTGCCATCCCCAACCTAAGCCACAACATCCCACGCGCCAGCCCCCCAAGGGTGCCATCCCCAACCAAAACATTCCCACGATCAACACCCAAAACCATCATCCCACGCGCCTTCCCCCAAGGCGCACTCACGATCACACGACACACACAAACGATTACACACCAACCACTCACTCTCCCCGACACTCACGCGATAACAACTCACAGCACCAAACTACACCCGATAACAACCAGTTCCCACGAATCACACACAACCCCTTATCTTTCGGCACGCGACACACCTGACACATGCCAAAACCACAACACACTTTCGGACTCACCTGGATCCAGAACATACATGAAGTAACTACTGATATACAGCTCGTCCCGTTGTGCGAGGTTTCACTCAGAGGGAAGGTATTGATTACACCGAAACTTTCAGTCCAGTCGCACGATTCACGTAAATAAGAACAGTTTTAGCAATCGCTGTTTCCGAAGGGTTAGCATTAAAACAATTTGACGTCAAAACAGCTTTTCTTAATGGCGATGTGGAAGAATTAGTTTACATGTCGCAACCCGAAGGATACGATGATTCAAGCGGTCGTGTGTGCAAGCTAAACAGAAGTTTATATGGGTTGAAACAGGCATCGAGGTGTTGGAATTTTAAGTTTACGAAACTGCTCAAGAGATTCAATTTCAAACGAAGTACAGCATATCCTTGTGTTTTACACACCACAGCAACGGAAATGGCTATATACATCGATGATGGACTTATTGCAGCAACTAAAGAAGAAGATGTTCAGTGGTTAATTTTATATTTACATCGTCATTTTGAAGTCGAGATTACAGATGCGGAATATTATCTTAGTCTTCAAATAGATCTACTGAAAAATGGATGTATTCATTTTAGCCAGTCAAGCTATTCTGAAAGATTGCTACACAAATTCAATTCGTGCAAAATTGCACGCTACAAAAATTGTTCGGCTCCCCCTGACCCACAATCCCCATACGAGGTAAAGGGAAACCTCGACCACCTCGCCAACACCTACGTACCCCTGTTGTGAAGATTTGCCCGGGATCTTACGCGATGATAGGGTTCGCGGAAACATGGGTTACTTATCCGGAAGTGACAAAGAAAAAGCAAATATATAAACCAAGTAGCGAAGGCAACATTGAATTGCCATACGGGCCAAGGCTCTTCAAATTTCTCCGAGTCGCCTTCCAACGCATAAATGGAGACAAAAAAGGGGGAAAAGAAAAGAAAACGAAAGCTAAGAATGCCACTAAACCACGGCAGAAAGAAAAAATAATACCTAATAATTTTTCACAAAAATAACAAAACTATCTATAACTAACTGAACAAATCACATAACATGTATATACATATGGCATAATACAACGTACATACATAATATGAAAAAGAAATCACCACCACCGCTCGAATGTATGAATGTGGATGGAGAGAGTGAGGCATCGAGGGTGGCTGCCAGTTCATTGGACGTGATTCACTTTGCCCTGGTAGCCGATCAACGAAACAGCGGATCGACGGAACCGGCACACGCACCAGTGGACAAATACCCACCCGCTCCATAAGAGACTGGCCAGCGGGACCGATGATCGCGATTGAGGGGAGAAGGCAGCAGCAGGCAAATTCACCAGCGAGTATATGTACACCCACCCGTCCACAGATGACTGGCAAGCGGGAGGTGTTACCTCGATCGAGAGGATGCCGCTGTATGCGAATGTAAGAATACCAGCAAACACGGAATGCGTGCCGCTGCCGGGTCCGACGATCACATGTGAGAGAGTGGGACGCACGATCCAGTGGTGAGATCAAGGTGCGTCGTGTGTGTGTGAAATGTGTTGTGTGTGTAAGTTAGACAAAGGAATGAGTGGCGAGATATTTGTGGTATGCGTGGAATGTATGGAATGTGTGTGAATGCGAAAGAGTGGTGGAAACTGCATTCTTAGCTTGACCGAGTAAGGGACACCACGCCCCAGAGAGTTAGCCCGCTAGAATAAAAAAGATTATAGATAATATCGCTGGAGAGAACGGACAACGGGAAAAAAAAAAAAACGGATAAGTACCCCGGTGTGGGAGCCTTTTATGAAATGGAACTCCAAAAAACCAATCACCCAAATGTTTTCCTAGTCGAGAAAATACTTAAAAGCAAAGGTAATCAAATATTTGTAAATTGGCTTGGTTTCTCAGAAAACCATAACTCTTGGATAAATAAAAGTCAAATAGTACAGTAAAAACAATTTCTTATTTATTTATGATATATCCATATCTTTTTTTTTACACTTCTCATATCTAACATTTCATAATTTGATTTAAACTCCGTATCGTGCTCAATTTCACCACTGCTTAGAATTCTTTCCGATTTATATTCGCGATATTCATAACAACTTATTTTCAAGGATTTTCTAATTACTATCGTATGAACATCGAATTCTCAACTCTTTGTCTCCGTCGAACTCCAACTTAAAGTGTCTATAAGATATGTGTTGACTTTCAATATAACCAGAAATATTAACCTCCTTTCTTATCAGATCTTGCATAAACGCTTCTATTGCCTCCTCAGCAGTCACAGGCCCCACTTCTACAGTACTTGTTGGGGTCGTTGTTGTTATTGTTGTTTCATTCAAGTCCGAGTAAATCTGATGTTTTAACAACAGGAATGATAAATCAATTTTAATACGCCAGCCCCCCAAGGGTGCCATAATATATTGGATAATATCGCTGGAGAGAAAAGCGCTGAGGAAAAAAAAGGCAACAAAATTGGAAGAAAGACAAACAGAGGAAAAGAAGAGACGAGACATTGGACCCCCAAAGAAAAGGGAAGAATACAGAGGAGCAGACAAAGGACAAGGACGACGGAGAACGGGGAAGACACCTCGGACAACGGGAACAAAAAAAAAAAAAAAAACGGATAAGTACCCCGTTGTGGGAATTTTGTTGTGATATTTTTTTTTGTTCTTTTTGGGTAGTGCATCGTGCGGTGCAAATATATATATATGTATTGAGATATATATATATATATATATAGGCGCGTGGTGCAGTGCACCCCCCAGTAATGTTGCGGCAAGCTGCACATGCAGCAGTTCATCTGAAAATAAAATAAAAATATTAGGTTTAAAGATCCTTATGTATGTTTGTGACTTACCAGACAATTCCCGTGATCCCGCGATTCCTTCCAGTCCTGTCCTGCAATGACCTGTAATGTACAAATTGTATAGAATGTTTTTTTTATATAAAATATAACTTATTTAATTATTACTTACCCCAGATCAGGTTAAATTAATATTATTTATTTCAAAACAGATCATCAACAACAAGTTTGTTTTGATCTGCAGGTGTTGAGATCTGTCAAACTGACAAGGACGGGCATATATTCGAATTTCAAACTGACAAGGACGGACATATATTAAAATTCATATTGACAAGGACAGATATACATATGCTGAGGGATTCAGCACATTTAAGCCACATAATGGAAGTACAAGGCGGTGTTCACACGATGAGTTGTACGTTGTGAACATGGAAAATATCAAATGAATGGCTTGGAAGATAAGCTGACGACCAATTTGGAAAAAAGGAAAAATAGAGATTCTTGGTAAGAACGCGGTAGAGATCGGAGTGTTTGAATAAGGGCGAAATTAAATCAGCGAATAACATATATAAATTGTTAAAATATTTATATATATAAATTTATAAAGGTGCTCGTGCGATCCTTTTAAAAAAGTGAACAATTGTTGAGCCAATTCAGGCTACGTGTAATAAAGGAAATATAAACGTGCATACGCACATAAATATATAAACTTAAAAATTTCATTTCAACATTCAACAACACAAAAAAAGATAAAACTAATACAAGTGGTTAATACTATACATAAAGTATACATAGATATACGTGTGACAAATTAACAAACAAAGAAAACGAAGAAAAAAAAGGAAAACAGAAGTGTATTTGCACTAAGTGCTATAATCGCGGCCGGTATTAAAACATTTTTACATACATATACGTGCCGATTTACCATTACATGAAATTTCTACGCAACAAAGCCAAGAACAGTGCCGGCCAACGAAAAGTGACATAACCATCCCGAGAAGCCGTGTGGAAAAAGTGTGTGCCAGGAATGTGCTAGTGTGCCACAAGAGCCAGAAGTGTGCTATGCCCATATGAACATAGTGAAGTTTTTTTTTTTTTTTTTTTTTTCATTTATAAATTTTGATTTGTAAATTTGAAATTTAAATTTTATCAGATCTTAGTTCAGTTCTTTTCATGTTAGTTTTTAGATCTTAAATATAAATATAAATTTTAAGTTAGTTCTGGCTTCAGTGCGTGTTTGTGAGTGTGCGCGGATAAGAGGGATTTCTCCCCACAATTTTCCGCTTTATTCCGCAGGTACCATCCTTCATCGTGCTGCGCGCAGGACGTCAGGGGATCGAAGAAACTGTGAGTCGCAGGTTTCACATATTGGAAACATTTTTATGTTGTGTGACGTCCGTAGCTCTAGCCAGGGTTAGAACCCTTTTGGTTTAACATTTTCTTTTATTTTGGCTTTAGTTTTTTTGAATTTTCATAATTTTGTTATTTCGTATAGGTTAAGTTCTGAATTTTCTTTATTTTCCGTTTTTTTTATTAATAAAAATGAATTGTTTTGGATTTAAATGAGTTTAAGATGTTTTCTTTCATGGAGTGAGTTTATTTCATTGCCGACATTTGTGTGTAGGGTGAGGGAAGGCCGTCCTTCTTCGGGGTAATCGACAGTGGAACGTTAGGCTGTGGCTAACGTCTCCGCTAAGGGGTTATCTCCCACAAACTTCGCCAAGGGAGATAGCGAAGGTCATGTCGATTGACATGATGGGGTGGGCAGGCGGACTTGTGCCAACAACAACAGGCACCCTCGGGTTCTTGGCGAACCTGCATCGCCAAACGACACTGGAAGGGTGTTGTTACGTGTTAGGGCTAAGCTAGGTAGTTTTAAGATAGGTTAGGTTTAGTTTAGGTATAGTTTTAAGTTAGGTAGGATAGTTTAGGCGTAGATTAGGTTAGTTAGCTTAGCTCCGCGAGCTCCCTTCCGGTCTCTGTTGGTGGTAAAGGCATAGACCTTGAACACCTTTCTTTTCCTCTTTCCTGTCTCTTCTTTCTCTTCTCTTTTCTATATTTTAGTTGTCCGTCTGTGGTCTGTTAGGGTATTAGGCTTTCATCTCTTCCTATCTTTTCACCTCTCTCTATCTTCTCTTAGCTAGCTTTAGGCACGATATTTTTTTGTTTGCAACTGGTGGTGTACGAGTGGGAGGACAAGAACCGCCCGTCCGACGAGCTAAGCCGTGCAACCGCAAGCGTGCCGCAGTCCTACTCACCGTCACCGTGGCCCAGCCAACCATGCTTGTAACAGTAGTTTTTGGGAAAAATTAAAGTAGTGATTGGGGAGACTCCGATGGGAGACCCAAGCATATATATCGAATTTCAAGTGGTAGAGCGTAGCGCCCAAAAAGGGGCAGCAGAGTGGTCGCGTAAGGTCCCGTTCGCCGAAAAGAAAAGGAGTTTGGGGTAGAACTACCCATCGGTTCGCGACACAAAGGTCGCTTCGCGATTGTCATCAATTCTGAGACATCAATTCTGAGACATATTCATGCGAAGATTTAAATCTCTCCTTCGAAAAGAACAATTTCAGTTAACTCTATGCGATGTATTGCGACTTTCAAAAATCCTACTACAACCGTTCAATTGATGAACCCCTTCTAACCAGAGACGTTTCAAATCACAAGCTCCACTCTTCATAATTGATTGTCGTCATCAGAGTGAAATAATTAAAAACGGACCAGTTGACATTCGCATTGAAATCAAAACAAACAAACCATTAGTCAGTACTACATCAGCATACTGTTTAATGTTGCACGATCGCATTATAAACTATAATCCACTGACACAAACTGTATCCCTAGAAGTGTAAGACAACAGCAGCAACAGTCGTCACTCATCTTTCAACTTAGAAACATATACTTTGTCTTGGACATTCAAGGATTTCGGGGACCAAAAAATCAATTCATTGTAAAGGAATTGGCTTTACTCCAACAAGGTCATCATTATCATTTCATCTTATTACCACCTTTCAACTTTGAAGAATTACCAGCCGATCTGAAGAGACAATCTCAATGGTTGTATCAACATTACCACGGATTGATGTGGGATGGGGGATTTACAGAGTTTCGCAAAGTCAAACATTATCTACGTAGTGTCATTCAACACACAACTGTCTACGTCAAAGGCGCCGAAAAATCTCAATGGCTTAGAGCACTACTTCAGAATGAAAATGACGTTGAAGTAATAAATGTTGAAGATATCGGATGTCCCAGTTTTAGAGAGCTAAAATAACTCCACCCAAATTCTGTAAACTGCTTATCTCACTCAAAATGTTGTGCCCTTCAAAATGTATACATGTTAAATAGCTTTTTATCGAAATAAACAAACAAAATACACATGTATTTGAGTTTTTCATTTATTATCGCTCGCAATGACCAAACGAAAAGTTGTTGAGGAGCTGCATAAAGCTGTAAGAAGAAATTTCAAAAGATGTCGAGTTATTATTAAGGGACTTGATGACTTGTGGCAAGCCGATCTAGTAGAAATGATTCCTTACAGCAGTCAAAATAAAGGCTTAAAATATCTAATGACATACTCAACTCTAATGATACATACTCAAAGTTTGCTTGGGCTATACCTATCAAAAATAAAACCGGATCATCTGTTACTGACGCTATAGCATACATATTCACCAACTCAAAGAGAATACCCAAGAACCTACAGACCGATGATGGCAAAGAGTTTTTTAACCAGCATTTTAAAACTCTCATGAACAAATTCAAAATCAATCACTACTCGACATTTAGCTACCTGAAGGCTTCAATTATGGAACGCTTTAATCGTACACTCAAAGAAAAAATGTGGTTAGAATCTAGCTTTAATTCCAATCACAAATGGTTGGATATTTTGAAAAATATTCTACACACATACAATCATACCAAGCATAGAACAACAAAAATGCGACCAGTTGATGTAAACTCCAATAATCTATTGTCAACGGTGTACAATCATACTAAAGTATTTACGAAGCATAAGCACGCTTTCGAAAAAGGCTACACACCCAACTGGACAACTGAGATATTTACCATTAATAAAATCAATGTCACACGTCCCATCACCTATTTACTAAACGACTTTCAAGGTCAACCAATTCAGGGAGCCCTTTATGAAATGGAACTCCAAAAAACCAATCACCCAAATGTTTTCCTAGTCGAGAAAATACTTAAAAGCAAAGGTAATCAAATATTTGTAAATTGGCTTGGTTTCTGAGAAAACCATAACTCTTGGATAAATAAAAGTCAAATAGTACAGTAAAAACAATTTTTTATTTATTTATGATATATCCATATCTTTTTTTTTACACTTCTCATATCTAACATTTCATAATTTGATTTAAACTCCGTATCGTATTTGGTCAAGTGCTCAATTTCACCACTGCTTAGAATTCTTTCCGATTTATATTCGCGATATTCATAACAACTTATTTTCAAGGATTTTCTCTCGAAATTACTATCGTATGAACATCGAATTCTCAACTCTTTGTCTCCGTCAAACTCCAACTTAAAGTGTCTATAAGATATGTATTGACTTTCAATATAACCAGCAATATTAACCTCCTTTCTTATCAGATGTTGCCTAAACGCTTCTATTGCCTCCTCAGCAGTCACAGGTCCCACTTCTACAGTACTTGTTGGGGTCGTTGTTGTTATTGTTGTTTCATTCAAGTCCGAGTAAATCTGATGTTTTAACAACAGGAATGATAAATCAATTTTAATACGATCATGATTGGGTAAAATTATCTGAAACTCTAAATTCGATGAACTACTATCATTCAATTGAACACTGGGTGTAGGTGCACCAAAACTTGATGCAACTACTAAAAAACACATAATATAATATACCGCAAACATTTCAACCTTTCACTTTGAATGTTCTCACCTAAATGCTTAACATTGATCTTATCTATCTTATTTATTCATCGGTCTTTGGTACTCCCAAGCAACACCTGTTTAATAACCAGCGCAAATATCTTCCAAAACTAAGTCCAATCTTGAATTTCCTCAGACGTTTCTTTCTAGTAAAATATCCCTCTATCACACAATCTTCAGACCTCCTCTCGTAATACATACCGAGCTATAAACAAACACTTCTTATCCGCAATCATTTATATAAAAAACTTAAACGCCACAGCATTGCGCGTGCCAACCAGCAATTAACGTCCTACCCAAAACCACAACATAGCACATGCCATCCAAAAGCAATTAACGATCACCACCCAAAGCCACAACATAGCACGTGCCATCCCCAACCAAAACATTCCCACGATCAACACCCAAAACCACAACATAGCACGTGCCATCCCCAACCTAAGCCACAACATCCCACGCGCCAGCCCCCCAAGGGTGCCATCCCCAACCAAAACATTCCCACGATCAACACCCAAAACCACAACATAGCACGTGCCAACCCCAACCTAAGCCACAACATCCCACGCGCCAGCCCCCCAAGGGTGCCATCCCCAACCAAAACATTCCCACGATCAACACCCAAAACCACAACATAGCACGTGCCAACCCCAACCTAAGCCACAACATCCCACGCGCCAGCCCCCAAGGCGCACTCACGATCACGCGACACACACAAACGATCACACACCAACCACTCACTCTCCCCGACACTCACGCGATAACAACTCACAGCACCAAACTACACCCGATAACAACCAGTTCCCACGAATCACACACAACCCCTTATCTTTCGGCACGCGACACACCTGACACATGCCAAAACCACAACACACTTTCGGACTCACCTGGATCCAGAACATACATGAAGTAACTACTGATATAAAGCTCGTCCCGTTGTGCGAGGTTTCACTCAGAGGGAAGGTATTGATTACACCGAAACTTTCAGTCCAGTCGCACGATTCACGTAAATAAGAACAGTTTTAGCAATCGCTGTTTCCGAAGGGTTAGCATTAAAACAATTTGACGTCAAAACAGCTTTTCTTAATGGCGATGTGGAAGAATTAGTTTACATGTCGCAACCCGAAGGATACGATGATTCAAGCGGTCGTGTGTGCAAGCTAAACAGAAGTTTATATGGGTTGAAACAGGCATCGAGGTGTTGGAATTTTAAGTTTACGAAACTGCTCAAGAGATTCAATTTCAAACGAAGTACAGCATATCCTTGTGTTTTACACACCACAGCAACGGAAATGGCTATATACATCGATGATGGACTTATTGCAGCAACTAAAGAAGAAGATGTTCAGTGGTTAATTTTATATTTACATCGTCATTTTGAAGTCGAGATTACAGATGCGGAATATTATCTTAGTCTTCAAATAGATCTACTGAAAAATGGATGTATTCATCTTAGCCAGTCAAGCTATTCTGAAAGATTGCTACACAAATTCAATTCGTGCAAAATTGCACGCTACAAAAATTGTTCGTCTCCCCCTGACCCACAATCCCCATACGAGGTAAAGGGAAACCTCGACCACCTCGCCAACACCTACGTACCCCTGTTGTGAAGATTTGCCCGGGATCTTACGCGATGATAGGGTTCGCGGAAACATGGGTTACTTATCCGGGAGTGACAAAGAAAAAGCAAATATATAAACCAAGTAGCGAAGGCAACATTGAATTGCCAAACGGCCCAAGGCTCTTCAAAGTTCTCCAAGTCGCCGTCCAACGCCTAAATGTAGACCACAAAAAAAGGGGAAAAGAAAAGAAAACGAAAGCTAAGAATGCCACTAAACCACGGCAGAAAGAAAAAATAATACCTAATAATTTTTCACAAAAATAACAAAACTATCTATAACTAACTGAACAAATCACATAGCATATATATACATATGGCATAATACAACGTACATACATAATATGAAAAAGAAATCACCACCACCGCTCGAATGTATGAATGTGGATGGAGAGAGTGAGGCATCGAGGGAGGCTGCCAGTTCATTGGACGTGATTCACATTGCCCTGGTAGCCGATCAACGAAACAGCGGATCGACGGAACCGGCACACGCACCAGTGGACAAATACCCACCCGCTCCATAAGAGACTGGCCAGCGGGACCGATGATCGCGATTGAGGGGAGAAGGCAGCAGCAGGCAAATTCACCAGCGAGTATATGTACACCCACCCGTCCACGGATGACTGGCAAGCGGGAGGTGTTACCTCGATCGAGAGGATGCCGCTGTATGCGAATGTAAGAATACCAGCAAACACGGAATGCGTGCCGCTGCCGGGTCCGACGATCACATGTGAGAGAGTGGGACGCACGATCCAGTGGTGAGATCAAGGTGCGTCGTGTGTGTGTGAAATGTATTGTGTGGCTAAGTTAGACAAAGGAATGAGTGGCGAGATATTTGTGGTATGCGTGGAATGTATGGAATGTGTGTGAATGCGAAAGAGTGGTGGAAACTGCATTCTTAGCTTGACCGAGTAAGGGACACCACGTCCCAGAGAGTTAGTCCGCGAGAATAAAAAAGATTATAGATAATATCGCTGGAGAGAAAAGCGCTGAGGAAAAAAAAGGCAACAAAATTGGAAGAAAGACAAACAGAGGAAAAGAAGAGACGAGACATTGGACCCCCAAAGAAAAGGGAAGAATACAGAGGAGCAGACAAAGGACGAGGACGACGGAGAACGGGGAAGACACCTCGGACAACGGGAACAAAAAAAAAAAAAAAACGGATAAGTACCCCGTTGTGGGAATTTTGTTGTGATATTTTTTTTTGTTCTTTTTGGGTAGTGCATCGTGCGGTGCAAATATATATATGTATTGAGATATACATATATATATATAGGCGCGTGGTGTAGTGCACCCCCCCAGTAATGTTGCGGCAAGCTGCACATGCAGCAGTTCATCTGAAAATAAAATAAAAATATTAGGTTTAAAGATCCTTATGTATATTTGTGACTTACCAGACAATTCCCGTGATCCCGCGATTCCTTCCAGTCCTGTCCTGCAATGACCTGTAATGTACAAATTGTATAGAATGTTTTTTTTATATAAAATATAACTTATTTAATTATTACTTACCCCAGATCAGGTTATTTATTTCAAAACAGATCAAAACAAGTTTGTTTTGATCTGCAGGTGTTGAGATCTGTCAAACTGACAAAGACGGGCATATATTCGAATTTCAAACTGACAAGGACGGACATATATTAAAATTCATATTGACAAGGACAGATATACATATGCTGAGGGATTCAGCACATTTAAGCCACATAATGGAAATACAAGGCGGTGTTCACACGATGAGTTGTACGTTGTGAACATGGAAAATATCAAATGAATGGCTTGGAAGATAAGCTGACGACCAATTTGGAAAAAAGGAAAAATAGAGATTCTTGGTAAGAACGCGGTAGCGATCGGAGTGTTTGAATAAGGGCGAAATTAAATCAGCGAATAACATATATAAATTGTTAAAATATTTATATATATAAATTTATAAAGGTGCTTGTGCGATCCTTTTAAAAAAGGGAACAATTGTTGAGCCAATTCAGGCTACGTGTAATAAAGGAAATATAAACGTGCATATGCACATATATATAAACTTAAAAATTTCCTTTCAACATTCAACAACACAAAAAAAGATAAAACTAATACAAGTGGTTAATACTATACATAAAGTATACATAGATATACGTGTGACAAATTAACAAACAAAGAAAACGAAAAAAAAAAGGAAAACAGAAGTGTATTTGCACTAAGTGCTATAATCGCGGCCGGTATTAAAACATATTTACATACATATACGTGCCGATTTGCCATTACATGAAATTTCTACGCAACAAAGCCAACGAAAATTGACATAACCATCCCGAGATGCCGGGATGGTTATGTCAAAAGTGTGTGCCAGGAATGTGCTAGTGTGCCACAAGAGCCAGAAGTGTGCTATGCCCATATGAATTGAAGCTGGAGTTATTTTTTTTATATTTAGCGAAGTTTTTTTTTTTTTTCTTTTTTTTCATTTATAAATTTTGATTTGTAAATTTGAAATTTAAATTTTATCAGATCTTAGTTCAGTTCTTTTCATGTTAGTTTTTAGATCTTAAATATAAATATAAATTTTAAGTTAGTTCTGGCTTCAGTGCGTGTTTGCGAGTGTGCGCGGATAAGAGGGATTTCTCCCCACAATTTTCCGCTTTATTCCGCAGGTACCATCCTTCATCGTGCTGCGCGCAGGACGTCGGGGGATCGAAGAAACTGTGAGTCGCAGGTTTCACAAATTGGAAACCTTTTTATGTTGTGTGACATCCGTAGCTCTAGCCAGGGTTAGAACCCTTTTGGTTTAACATTTTCTTTTATTTTGGCTTAAGTTTTTTTGAATTTTCATAATTTTGTTATTTCGTATAGGTTAAGTTCTGAATTTTTTTTATTTTCCGTTTTTTTTATTAATAAAAATGAATTGTTTTGGATTTAAATGAGTTTAAGATGTTTTCTTTCATGGAGTGAGTTTATTTCATTGCCGACATTTGTGTGTAGGGTGAGGGAAGGCCGTCCTTCTTCGGGGTAATCGACAGTGGAACGTTAGGCTGTGGCTAACGTCTCCGCTAAGGGGTTATCTCCCACAAACTTCGCCAAGGGAGATAGCGAAGGTCATGTCGATTGACATGATGGGGTGGGCAGGCGGACTTGTGCCAACAACAACAGGCACCCTCGGGTTCTTGGCGAACCTGCATCGCCAAACGACACTGGAAGGGTGTTGTTACGTGTTAGGGCTAAACTAGGTAGTTTTAAGATAGGTTAGGTTTAGTTTAGGTATAGTTTTAAGTTAGGTAGGATAGTTTAGGCGTAGATTAGGTTAGTTAGCTTAGCTCCGCGAGCTCCCTTCCGGTCTCTGTTGGTGGTAAAGGCATAGACCTTGAACACCTTTCTTTTCCTCTTTCCTGTCTCTTCTTTCTCTTCTCTTTTCTATATTTTAGTTGTCCGTCTGTGGTCTGTTAGGGTATTAGGCTTTCATCTCTTCCTATCTTTTCACCTCTCTCTATCTTCTCTTAGCTAGCTTTAGGCACGATATTTTTTTGTTTGCAACTGGTGGTGTACGAGTGGGAGGACAAGAACCGCCCGTCCGACGAGCTAAGCCGTGCAACCGCAAGCGTGCCGCAGTCCTACTCACCGTCACCGTGGCCCAGCCAACCATGCTTGTAACAGTAGTTTTTGGGAAAAATTAAAGTAGTGATTGGGGAGACTCCGATGGGAGACCCAAGCATATATATCGAATTTCAAGTGGTAGAGCGTAGCGCCCAAAAAGGGGCAGCAGAGTGGTCGCGTAAGGTCCCGTTCGCCGAAAAGAAAAGGAGTTTGGGGTAGAACTACCCATCGGTTCGCGACACAAAGGTCGCTTCGCGATTGTTGGCCCGTTAGATTTTTCGGTACCGAACCGCGCGGTTTTGTTGGCGGAGTACTCGGGGTCGCCCGGTACCCGTACCCTCTTGTGGTTTACTGTGTCGTCCGTCTGTGTGGGGACAGTTGGCCACCGAGCCCAAGCATTTTGCTGGGTGAAAGTCAATCCCAAGGGATTGACGTGAGGGCGGAGGTTCGTAAGAACCGACGCATATATCGGTTTCCCCTAGTACTTCAGGGAGAAGTATATATATATACCAGGCGGGGTATATATATATATAGGGATTCAAAGGCTTCGGTATATATATATATATATATATATGTACGTATCTTTGGGTTTCGTTGTTCCTGACGAAAGACGACGTGGCGCCCACTTCTTTCGGGAGGTCAAGTTCGAGGTTTTTGGTTGAATTTGGTTCTGGAACCCACCCGAGTTGAGTCGGCCGGCAGGGAGGTTTTCTGGGACCACCCATTGTCGCCAGGTACGCGAAATTTTTGGCGCCCAACGTGGGGCCAGTTTTGTGAATCGTACGTCTAAGTTTCGGGTCAAGTTTGAATGGGACCTCGTTTGTTTTATATTTTTTTTTCTATATTTTGTTTTTTTTTCTTTTTGTATTTTTATTTTATCTTTTTATCTTTTTATCTTTTTATATCTTTTTATATTATTTAGTGGTGGTGGATATTAAAATTTTTATATATAAAGATTTTATTTTTCTTTGGTACCCTTTTTGTTATACTTTTTTTGAATTTTATACCTTTTTTGTTGCTTTTGTACATCGTATATTTTCTTTGAAATTGTATCTTTTTATCTTTTTATATCTTTTTATATTATTTAGTGGTGGTGGATATTAAAATTTTTATATATAAAGATTTTATTTTTCTTTGGTACCCTTTTTGTTATACTTTTTTTGAATTTTATACCTTTTTTGTTGCTTTTGTACATCGTATATTTTCTTTGAAATTTTATATTTTTATTTTCTTTTGAACTTTTACTTTTAATTTTTATATCTTTTGAGATTTTGCTCAAAGGTATCAAACCTTTTGTTGAATTTACATATATTCTTTTTGGTGGGGGTGGGGATCAGCGAAGTTTCTTTTCGTTTGTTTTAGTAGTACTGCATTTCGGTTTTTTTGTTGGTTTATTTCGAGAAGCATTTGGAGGTTTTTTTTGGGAAACAAATTTTTGGTTTTGGATTTCGTTTTAGTTCCATTGTGACCATTGGCCTTTTTTTAATAAATAAAGTTTTGGTTTGGCTGTTTTCTTTGTTTATCTTCTCTCACGTTTTTCTTTTGGTAGTATTTGGTCGAAATTGCAAGCCTTCGGGTCGTTTTCTTGGTTTCAGTTTCCGTTGAGTGATGGAGGAGGTCGCTCTCGCAGGGGAAGTTGGCCTATGAGGTCGTGTGCCGAGGGTTGAAGGCCGGCACGGTGGAGGCAATGCGGAAGTCGCTTAGGGCCGCAAGGCTGATGGAGCGACGGGGGTCACTCGAGGTGGTCGAGTAGCCCTTCAAGTTTGTGCAGGATCGGGAAGCCGTACAGGGGAATATTTTGGAAATCGTAGAACTGCTGGAGAATCCCGTAGTGCGGGGTTCTTCAGAATTCAAGAAGGCGCAGACGAAGATAGAGTGGGCTATGACCCGACTCGGTAGGTCGAAACCAGTGTCAGAAGAGGACGGTGAATCCAACAGCTGAAGACCCAGCTGGTAATCTTGTTGGCAACCCTGGAGGGAGACGAGGCTCTCGACGAAGAGGAGGAAAGAGAAGAAGCGAAGAAGATGGATGGCGGTCAAGCCCCATCAACGGCGACAGCAGCCGCAACGGTGAAGAGTCGGGTAGTCCAGGCAACCGCCGAATCTGTCCAAGTGGGGACTGAGTTTCTCCGAGGAGCGATGTGGGTCGTCCGTAAACTCCTTCCTAGAGCGGGTGGAAGAGTTACGTGAAGCAAGAGGGGTTAGCGAGGCTTCACTATTTAGGGCCGCCGTAGATCCCTTCAGCGGGAAGGCGCTTCTGTGGGTTAAAGCGATAAGACGTACAGTAGGGTCGTGGTAAGAGTTGGTGAGAGAACTCAAGTTGGAGTTTCTCCCTCCGAACTATGACGATCTTTTGCTCGAAGAAATCCGACGACGAACACAAGGGAAGGAAGAGTCCATAGGGGTCTATGTGGCGATAATGAACAACATGTTCGGTCGCCTCACAGAACCCCTATCGGAACGCCGGAAATTGGGTATCGTCCAGAGGAACCTGGCTTCGTTTTATCAGACCCAACTGGGGTTGACGAAGCCAGAAACGATAGCAGCCTCGTTGGAGGGTAGGAAGTTAGAGATGGTACGAGCCAACGTGGAAACGTTCGCGCCACCTCCAACCACCAGATCGAAAAATCTTCTGGAGCCGGACCTGGCCTACGTGACTGAGGAGGAGCCGAGGATAGCAGCCGCGCGAGTCTAATCACCACCAGTGGCGCGCTGAGATGTCGCGCCGCCAACACCGAAGAATACACCACCACTTAAGCGCAGGGACAAGCCACCACCGAGGGTGCAGAGCGAGGCACCACCACGTCGAGAGAGGGGAGAGCTCCCACCAGCGAAAGAGTGGGAAGAGACAGCACCAGCGACACGGAGAGAAGCACCGCCGCAGCATATACGTTGCTTCAATTGCAATCGGGGAGGACATTTCTCCAGAACGTGTACGGCGCAGAGAAGATGTTTCGGGTGCGGGCAGCCCGGGGTAATCATGCGCGATTGCCGAAGATGCTCGGGAAATGGGCAACGACCTCCTGCGTCAGCAGGGCGGGAGCGTAGGCGGAATTAGGGAGGTTGCCTGCTGGCCACCAGTCGGGGAGGAAAGTTCATTTAGGTTTCACTTTGGAAGCGCAGGATGACGATGTACGCCCGTATTTAGGGGTTAGTGTGTATGGGGTTCGGTTGGTAGGACTTTTAGATTCCGGGTCCTCGCGTACTATCGTCGGTAGGGAAGGATGGAATATTTTAGGAAGGTTAGGGCTTAGGTTAGAGCAGGCAAATCCAAGTAGGGTCTTATTAGCAAACGGTGCAGAAGTAGGAGTAGCAGGGACATTGAGCCTACTATTTAAGGTGCGAGGAGAAGCGCTTCTCTTAGACTGCTTGGTCATTCCCTCTCTGCGCCAATCATTGATTTTGGGGGCGGACTTCTTATGCCGAGCGGGGGTGGTTTTGGATTTGGGCTTCGGCGAATGGAGTTTCCATGGAGTTTTCATAAACAAGGGTCCACTCATTTGGTAGAGCATAAGATTAGGACGTCGTCTGAACCAATAAAGCAGAGATACTATCCGGTATCTCCTGCGGTTCAACGACACATAGATAGCGAGCTAGAGGACATGCAAAAAGTTGGAGTTATCGAGAAATCGAACAGTCCTTGGGCTTCTCCGGTCGTCATGATCAGGAAGAAGGACGGTTCGTTCCGGTTCTGTGTGGACTACCGGAAATTAAACAAAGTTACGGAGAGGGACGCTTATCCCCTCCCGTACATAACATCGACGTTAGAAAAGCTCAGGGATACAAAGTTCCTATCATCCCTCGATATAAAATCCGCTTATTGGCAGATACCGATGGAGGAGAAATCGCGGCAGTACACGGTCCCAAATAGAGGCCTCTTCCAGTTCAAGCGAATGCCTTTTGGGTTGCACAATGCACCTGCAACGTGGCAGCGATTCATCGACACGGTACTAGGTCCCAACCTAGAACCACATGTGTTCGTATACCTCGATGATATCGTCGTGGTTACGAACGACTTCGAAAAACATCTCACAATATTGGCGGAAGTCTTCAAAAGACTAGGCGAAGCCGGCCTTTAACTAGGGGAAGAAAAGTGTAACTTCTGCATGTCCTCGCTAAGGTATTTAGGATACGTGGTGGACCGTCAAGGTTTACATCTTGACCGGAAAAAGTTCAGAGTATGGTTAGGATTCCTGCACCGAAGAATGTTAGGGAGGTTAGGAGCTTTGTAGGTACGATATCGTGGTATAGGAGATTTATACCAAACTTTGCGACCCTGGTCAAACCGCTGACCAATTTACTCAAAAAGAGCACCAAATTCTCTTGGAACGACGAGTGTGACTGAAGTTTCCGCAGGGCAAAGGAGTGCCTGGTTACTGCCCCCATCCTCACCTGCCCGGATTTTGAGCGGCCGTTTGTAGTACTAACTGACGCCTCGGACTATGGTGTAGGAGCAGTGCTCAGCCAGACTTTTGAGGATGGGGAGAAAGTAATTTGTTATTTGAGCAGGTCGTTGAATAGGTGTGAAAGAAACTATTCCACGACGGAGGAGTCCTTGGCCGTACTATGGGCGGTAGAGAAGTTGCGACCATATATCGAAGGTGTTCGATTTACGGTCGTGACGGATCACCCGCAAGCCAAACCGGCTGAGCGGATTAACCAAATAATCAAAACAACCTTGCGCGCGTACGTATCGGAGAACCACCGGACGTGGGATACACATTTTGCTAAGGTCGCTTGCTGTATCCGCATAGCACAACATAATGTATTGGGGGTTACCCCATACTATGCAAATTTCGGGCGAGAAATGGCAACCACGACGAAGGCACCATGAAGGAATCGGGCAATTTACCCCCGTTGGAGAATAATGGTACTGGCGAGTACGAAGCGGAAATTACGGAAATGGGCAGAAGATTCCAAGAGCTGAGGGCGGATATAGGTAAGAAGTTGACTGTAGCAATACAGAAAACTTCGAACCTGTACAACCTAAGGCGAAGGGATGTCCAGTACCTACCAAACGAGTTGGTATGTCGAAGAAACATGATGCTATCGGACGCAGCAAATTATTACGCGGCTAAATTAGCGCCGAAGTATGTCGGACCATTAGTCATACGAAAAAGGGTGTCGCCGTTCGGAGTCGGCATTAAACTGTAGGACCCCTCCACTCGTGAGAGAACATTAGCACGCACAACACGAGTGGTTGCTGAGAAGCTAGGCCCAGGTCCACCTCGGACTGTAGCGCCGCCATTATTATTATTATTATTAAGGGTGGGGTTATCGCGTGCAAGATTGCACGCTACAAAAATTTGTCGGCTCCCCCTGACCCACAATCCCCATACGAGGTAAAGGGAAACCTCGACCACCTCGCCAACACCTACGTACCCCTGTTGTGAAGATTTGCCCGGGATCTTACGCGATGATAGGGTTCGCGGAAACATGGGTTACTTATCCGGGAGTGACAAAGAAAAAGCAAATATATAAACCAAGTAGCGAAGGCAACATTGAATTGCCAAACGGCCCAAGGCTCTTCAAAGTTCTCCAAGTCGCCGTCCAACGCCTAAATGTAGACCACAAAAAAAGGGGAAAAGAAAAGAAAACGAAAGCTAAGAATGCCACTAAACCACGGCAGAAAGAAAAAATAATACCTAATAATTTTTCACAAAAATAACAAAACTATCTATAACTAACTGAACAAATCACATAGCATATATATACATATGGCATAATACAACGTACATACATAATATGAAAAGAAATCACCACCACCGCTCGAATGTATGAATGTGGATGGAGAGAGTGAGGCATCGTGGGAGGCTGCCAGTTCATTGGACGTGATTCACTTTGCCCTGGTAGCCGATCAACGAAACAGCGGATCGACGGAACCGGCACACGCACCAGTGGACAAATACCCACCCGCTCCATAAGAGACTGGCCAGCGGGACCGATGATCGCGATTGAGGGGAGAAGGCAGCAGCAGGCAAATTCACCAGCGAGTATATGTACACCCACCCGTCCACGGATGACTGGCAAGCGGGAGGTGTTACCTCGATCGAGAGGATGCCGCTGTATGCGAATGTAAGAATACCAGCAAACACGGAATGCGTGCCGCTGCCGGGTCCGACGATCACATGTGAGAGAGTGGGACGCACGATCCAGTGGTGAGATCAAGGTGCGTCGTGTGTGTGTGAAATGTGTTGTGTGTGTAAGTTAGACAAAGGAATGAGTGGCGAGATATTTGTGGTATGTGTGGAATGTATGGAATGTGTGGAATGTATGGAATGTGTGTGAAAGCGAAAGAGTGGTAGAAACTGCATTCTTAGCTTGACCGAGTAAGGGACATCACGTCCCAGAGAGTTAGTCCGCGAGAATAAAAAAGATTATAGATAATATCGCTGGAGAGAAAAGCTCTGAGGAAAAAAAAGGCAACAAAATTGGAAGAAAGACAAACAGAGGAAAAGAAGAGACGAGACATTGGACCCCCAAAGAAAAGGGAAGAATACAGAGGAGCAGACAAAGGACGAGGACGACGGAGAACGGGGAAGACACCTCGGACAACGGGAACAAAAAAAAAAAAACGGATAAGTACCCCGTTGTGGGAATTTTGTTGTGATATTTTTTTTTGTTCTTTTTGGGTAGTGCATCGTGCGGTGCAAATATATATATGTATTGAGATATATATATATATATTTATGCGCGTAGTGCAGTGCACCCAGTGCACCCCCACAGTAGTTTTTGGGAAAAATTAAAGTAGTGATTGGGGAGACTCCGATGGGAGACCCAAGCATATATATCGAATTTCAAGTGGTAGAGCGTAGCGCCCAAAAAGGGGCAGCAGAGTGGTCGCGTAAGGTCCCGTTCGCCGAAAAGAAAAGGAGTTTGGGGTAGAACTACCCATCGGTTCGCGACACAAAGGTCGCTTCGCGATTGTTGGCCCGTTAGATTTTTCGGTACCGAACCGCGCGGTTTTGTTGGCGGAGTACTCGGGGTCGCCCGGTACCCGTACCCTCTTGTGGTTTACTGTGTCGTCCGTCTGTGTGGGGACAGTTGGCCACCGAGCCCAAGCATTTTGCTGGGTGAAAGTCAATCCCAAGGGATTGACGTGAGGGCGGAGGTTCGTAAGAACCGACGCATATATCGGTTTCCCCTAGTACTTCAGGGAGAAGTATATATATATACCAGGCGGGGTATATATATATATATATAGGGATTCAAAGGCTTCGGTATATATATATATATATATATATGTACGTATCTTTGGGTTTCGACGTTCCTGACGAAAGACGACGTGGCACCCACTTCTTTCGGGAGGACAAGTTCGAGGTTTTTGGTTGAATTTGGTTCTGGAACCCACCCGAGTTGAGTCGGCCGGCAGGGAGGTTTTCTGGGACCACCCATTGTCACCAGGTACGCGACACGGTTGGTAGCTTGATGTATCTGACCATTGCAACTAGGCCCGATATTTCATATGCTGTTGGCGTAGTATCCAGACATTTGAGTGATCCATCGGCTGAACACGTCAACGCAATAAAACGTATTTTTCAATACGTAAAGGGGACAACCAAACACAGTATTCTTTTAACCAAATATTCAATTACTTGTTACAGCGATGCTGATTATGCTGGTGACACAGAAAATAGACGGTCTACGAGTAGATTTTTTTTTCTCATAAATGAGATACATGTATCCTGGGCATCTTTGTCTTTGTCCACCACAGAAGCTGAATATATCGCTGCATCAGAAGCTGTAAAGGAGATGACCTGGGTGAAAAGTCTTCTTCGAGCTCTTATTCCTGAAGCCAACTCAAGCATGACTTTGTTGGTGGATAACCAAAGCGCTATAAAGCTCGTAAAGAATCCTGAGTTCCACAGAAGGACAAAACATGTGGACATCCGCTACCATTTCATTCGGGAAAAATATATGGAAAGCGAATTCTCTCTGAATTATGTGCCGACAGAAAAACAATTCGCTGATATTCTTACGAAACCACTGGCAAGGGAAAAATTTGAATTTTTTCGTTATTCATTGAATATTGTGTCAATTTGATTGTTGTCTTTATGCATTCATTTCGAATTAAATTATGTATTTTGATTTATGAACTGAAGTAAATGAACTTACCCAAAATTAATAAGAAGTTTGCTCACTGTATTATAAACTTTATGTAAAAACAAAGATACCCTGTTTTTTTACAAGCTGTATTTGTCATTTCGAATTACATCAAATCACAAATCAATCACATACAGATATCCAACTCCTACTTCTATTGCCCCTAATTCCATCTGACAGCGTTTTTTATAACATTTTCACCGACACAATTCACCAAGAATACGTGTGAGCTATGCCGAACAGCTGATAGACTTCCCCTCCAAGCTGATGTAGTGAAATGGGTGTGGACAGTGTTTACATGAACAGAAGAAGACAGGAGTATCGAAAATAAGGTATTTGATTTTTCCACAAGTTGGAATGAAATAGTGTAGATTCGGCGAAAATCTTACTTCAAATTTGATTTTCTGGTGAAGCCGTTCCGTTTCTATCCCATATAGTTCCATCTTCGACATATTTTCCTCAGGAAACATTTCATGCATATGCGATATTCCCAGAGTCATCTAAGCACTCATAAGTTTGTTATTTATTTTTCAAATGTTGTCATGACAAATTTCAAAACAAAACGTAGGAGGAGCTAAACAATGAAGTTAGTGTTCGCAAAATGTATTCGTTAAGCACTATTTTTTTAATATTTAGGGCCTGAAAGATTTATTGGAAATAATACTGGAAACTTGTGAGGAATACGTTTGAAAATGAATAAATATTGAAACCAGTTCGGTTTGGAAAGGTTTCGGACATTCTTTAAGGACTCAAGTTCCATTATAAACAATAAAATTAGGTCAATGTTATTGGTAATAAAAATGTAGTACAATATTTCTTTGTATTACAATTCTATTATTATATGAAATATTATATTAAAATAAAAATATGCCTGTACGGCAGATACATCTCTTCTAAATTTCTTGATTTAAAAGAAACCATGAAAGTTACGTTTGTGCCATAATAAAAGTACCATTAGGACGACGTGTTCTATTAAACAATTATATATGTTTTGAGTTAAAATTGTTTAATTTGACGATTTGGCAATTTATTTGATAAAATTTGAAATCTAAAGGCATAAAACATTTACTAATAAATAAAAATAATTGTTATTCCCAGAAGAAATAATGTTTGAATTACGTTTATAAAATATAAATGCTGATACAAATCAGCTTTAGTTACTAAAGCCTGCGAAAAGAGTCCTTGAAATATTTTCCGATAGCCGTCAAATTCACGAATTAGTGACTTTATAGCGGGCAATTCATGAATTTGTGACGTTCCCATGGGCAACTTTTCATGAATGTGCCGCCATTTTCGTGGGGTAATGATGAATCCAAATTGGTGTGAGTGAAAATGAGGAAATATTTGTGCATTCATTATCAACCGTCAAATTTATTGGAAGATTCGTCAATAACTGTCAAACAACAGTTGTCAAATTTTTGAGTTGGCTAGGGGTTTTCCAGCTGGAAAGTAACGTATCTTTATATGACTGATTTGTGATCTTTATATGACTGGTTTGTGATTTTAATATACATTTTGTAGAAGAGGCATAATGCAGAAATTTGGTGTGTCCGGCAAGAAGCTTTTACCATTTTGTTTTTTAATATTAAAAGCAATTTCTTCGGTATTTGTCTTGTACTCTTTATGGCCTAGCCGTTTTACTACAAGATACGATTTTGTTAAAAGTGCTGATATTGTTCAAATGCTTACTACTGGAACTTACATACTTAAGGTGGCGCTACAGTCCTGGGCCTCAACCAACAAGCTACTCCAGCCAGCTCGATCTTTAGCTAGCTGCCTCCAGTTTCGCACGCACAGTTGGTTGAGGTCCAACTTGCGTGCGCCACCTGAGTCGCGGTCTTCCTCTACTGCGCCGTCCCTCGGGGTGGAAGACTTTCCGGGCCGGAGCATTGGTTTCCATTCGCTCTATATGACCTAGCCATCTCAATCGTTGGATCTTCATGCTTCTGGCTATGTTGCAGATAGAAGACAACATAAAATACACAACTAAAATATTACACGGCAACACAAACATTCAACACTGAATTCCAACACAATTCTAAACATTGGCAACACAAAACAAAAGTCACCACAATGAATTCTAAACTGTGGTAGAAGTTGAATGTACATACCTTATAACGTTAATAAAAAAGAGATCTTTTTGAATTCAACACAACACAGTACAGACGGTTTTATTTTCCTTTGTTCAAATAATTACAGTCCATTTTACATATATAGTAATTCTAATTCATATATCTATATATATATATCATAGTTTCAGAACATTTTTGGTCCTTCTGGCCTTTGAAATAAATATTTGACATTAAAAACAAAGCATTTTAGTGAACAGTGGTAGGAAAAAAGTGCCCTTCACTAACGTACAATAAACTTAATTAAATTCTTACTGTGAGGAAATAAGATTCAGCTGGAAGAATATCTAGTGCGGCTGCAGGAACATCTCGATGACAGCAGAAGACATCGAATATAGCAGCATCGAATATCTACGCAGTGAGTTATATCGTTCCTTTTGTGTGTATATATGTGTATAATTTTACATACATAATCAGTCATTTGGACGGAGATTATATTCTACAATAAAATAAAAGGAAAACTGTTGTGGATAATTAATTTATTGTTGTTGTTTGTTGTACAAATAAATATATATAAATTTTAATAAAAATGTCCTACGGAAAGTTGCAAATCAATTTGTTGAATCGCTTGAAGCAGGATTACGAAAATTTTTTGAAAGCCGACAGCAGCCGACTTAAACGAATCAACTACCTGCAGAATCGAGTCGAGATGATGGAGAAAGCCTTAAAGAAAGCCGAACAGTACAACGAGGCTATAGTTGGCGCTGGAAAATTAGAGGAAGATCTTAAAATGTCCGATTTAGAATCAGTCTTTGAGAAGATTATGGATGTATACTCACATTATAAGACGGATGTGCTCGATGCCCTCGATGAGTTGAATGATGAAAAAGCCGAAGCCGGTAACAGTAAATCCGTGGCTGCTGAAAGTTTAAATGAACAACGAACGAGTGACTGGAGACTACCGAAGATTAACATACCTGCGTTTTCAGGTAACTATGAGACATGGAGATCTTTTCATGATCTTTTCGTGTCACTAATACATAACAACACAGCTTTGTCGGAAGTTCAGAAACTACACTACCTCAAGTCGAGTGTTAATGGCGAGGCAGAACGTCTGCTTCAGCATTTGGCCATTGACAAAGGAAATTATAGTCGTGCTTGGGAGATCTTAACAGAGCGTTATGATCATAAGCGTGTGTTAGTTAATACACAACTTAAATTGCTCTTTGGTCAACAAAGTAGTAACGAAGAAACGGCATCGGCAATTAAGCAAGTATTAGACACGTCACAGGAGATTGTATATTCCCTGGAGAATTTAGGATTACCGATAATCCATTGGGATGCAATCCTGGTTTTTATAATTTTGCAAAAATTAGCCAAGAAAACGCAGCATCTGTGCATAAGATAAGGGTGTGTGAAAATTGTTTGGCCTATAGCCATTTCAAACGGAATTGTCCCAACATGAAGACGTGCTATTATTGCAAACAACGACACAACACATTATTACATGCAAACAACACACAACAATTCCACCCTATGCAACATCCAATGAGCACACCAAATATAGCAACACAACCTACCAATGTTCGGCAAACACACACATCTTATTCGGCGTACAATCCCACACGTTCGCATCTTGGTTCCGTTGATCCCAATGCTGACGAATTTCAACCACAGTCGAGTAGCCAAGTACCAACCAATGTGAACACGTACCACATCAATGCAGAGACGCAGGTTCTGCTAGCTACAGCATTGGTCAGTGTAAAAAATTCAACAGGAGGAAGTATAACGCTTAGAGCATTGGTTGATCCAGGATCAGAAGCGTCCTTTATTACAGAGTCGGCGTTGCAAAGGTTAAATGTGAAAGCGAGGAGAGCCTTTGTTGAAATTAATGGATTGGGGAAGGTCAACAGTGGAACAGCGCACAAAATTGTCGATCTGCAAATCAAATCGATGAACTCAACTTATCAAGGCTGTATTAAGGCTTTAGTTTTAAAGTCTTTAACTGGCATTTTACCAAGTCATGAAATTAATTTTAACAAATGGCAGAATGTGACTCACCTGCAGCTAGCAGATCCAACTTTCCATCTTCCAGCAAAGGTAGATATACTTCTAGGAAGTGATGTATACGCGGATATTCTACTGGAAGGGGTGATCCGGTGCACAGACGGTTGCGGACCCACAGCATAAAACACAGAGTTAGGTTGGATACTGCTAGGGAAGGTTCCGACACCAGTCCGCAGTTTTGTGACCTATCTCAACCTTGATGCCACTCTTCGACGGTTCTGGGAGATAGAAGAAGAGCCTTATGAGGAGCCTGAAACAGAAGAAGATAAGATGTGTGAACAACACTTCATAAACAACACGATACGCTTACCTGATGGTCGGTTTTCCATTCGTCTGCCATTTAAGGGTGGGAAGTACCCAAGTATGGCCCCAACACAGCAAGGAGCAATAAGGCGATTTTTGCAACAAGGGTCTGCAGTCTCTTCTGCAGGCAAACCCTTGTCAACAGCAAGAATACGCGAAATGTATGTCAGAGTACATCCATCTAGGGCATATGAGTCGCTTAGAGTGGTCGGATGGCACTCTTTAACAACCATTCCACTTTTTTATTCCGCATCACGCCGTCATTAAGGAATCCAGTACCACCACAAGGTTGCGGGTGGTGTTTGACGCAACCTTCAAACCATTTTTTGGCTCTTCCTTAAATGACATGTTGATGGTCGGCACAAAAAGACAGACAGACGTCTTTAGTATTATTCTCAGGTGGAGAAAATACAAATATACCTTTACTGGTGACATCGAGAAGATGTATCGGCAGATCCGTGTTGATGTTCCCGACGCGAATTATCAACTGATCGTCTGGAGAGATGACCCGAACGAGGAGTTACAAGTATTCCGGCTCAACACAGTCACCTTTGGAACAGCGTGCGCACCCTATTTGGCGATACGCGTGTTGTTGCAACTGGCGGTTGTTCCGCTGGCGTACCCTGTCATCACCAAAGAGACATATGTCGACGATGTCATAAGCGGAGGTGACTCCATCGATGAAGCGCAGCGGAAGTTAACCGCAGTTCGCAACATGCTAGCAACAGCAGGCTTCCAGTTGCGGAAACATGTTAGCAACGCCGTGGAAGTGCTGGAGAAGGTGCCCCTAGAACATCGGGAAGGAGACTTCGTAATACCGGTAGCTGAAAATATTGGATGTAAAACGTTGGGAATAAAATGGCTTCCAACAAGTGACACATTTACCTTCCAAGTAGATTCGACATGCAACGAAGAAGTGTCGAAACGGTCCATATTATCGGCAATTGCGAAGTTGTACGATCCAATGGGCTGGTTAGCTCCGTGCGTGGTCAAGGCAAAGATGGTCATGCAACAATTGTGGGCCGGAGGCTTGGAATGGGACAAGCCAGTTCCGGTCGAAATAGTAAGAGACTGGATCACGTTCAAAAATGATTTGGTAGCCATCGAGACGCTAAAAATTCCACGATGGATACATACGACACAAAACAATGGGAAAGTTGAGCTTCACGGATTTAGCGATGCATCGGAACAGGCTTATGCAGCAGCAGTATATGCAAGAGTGATGGAGGACAACGGTTACGCCAGCATGCACCTACTTTGCGCGAAGTCTAAAGTAGCACCGTTGAAATCTGTCACGTTGCCAAGACTGGAGTTATGTGGTGCGGTACTACTAGCAACACTAATGAACGAGACAGCGCGAATCCTAGAAATAGACGGAGATCGACAATGGGCATGGACAGATTCGATGATCACCCTAAGCCGGATCAAATCACCGCCATCTCGATGGAAAACGTTCATCAGAAACAGAGTCGCACACATACAAAGACTTACGAATAGCTCAGTTTGGAGGCACGTCCCATCCGGTCTTAATCCTGCTGATTTGGCATCTCGAGGCGTCACTCCATCATGTATTGTAAGCAACCAATTATGGTGGAAATGACCGGAGTTCCTCAGATGTCAATGGGAGGAAATGATTCCTGTCCAGCCAACACATTGGGACACAGAGGAGGAGGTACAGCCCATAAGGGTACATTTTGCGGTAAAAGGGCATCCGAGCGACGTGATCATAGATCTCCTAGCTCGGTGTTCAACACTGATGAAGGCAGTAAGGGTAGTAGCATATTGCCGGCGAATGCGGCGAAGCCAAAACGACAAAAGACCAGCATATGTAACTCCAGAAGAATATCAAGAAGCACTCAGAAGGATTATTGTCGCAGCCCAGCAAGAGATGTTTCCAGAAGGGGATCAGGAGAGCCAACAAAAGGGTTACGCAGCACTAAACCATTTTATAGACGAAAAGGGCATTTTACGTGTTGGTGGTAGACTCGCCAATTCCGCTCTTCCTCATAACCAGAAACATCCCATATTGCTGAAACCGAAATATCGTCTGACGGAGCTGGTGATCGCGGAGGCACACGAGAAGACACTACACGGCAGCATTCAAAAAATGGTGGCATACGTGAGGCAAACTTACTGGATTTTTCAATTAAAAAACACGGTAAGGAAATATATTCATCACTGCAACATTTGTTACCGGTTCAGAGCAAAACCTCTTATGCAACTAATGGGAAACTTACCTGCAGCAAAGACCAGAGTATCAAGGCCATTTACATCCACAGGCGTTGATTATGCAGGCCCTATCGAGATAAAAACTTGGAAAGGACGGAATGCCAAAACGTTGAAGGGGTATTTCGCTGTTTTTGTGTGCATGGCAGTTAAGGCCGTACATATAGAGCTGGTAAGCGACATGACGACACAAGCGTTTCTAGCTGCTTTTAGTAGGTTTGTCGCACGTCGAGGGTTATGCAGGGAGTTATTTAGCGATTGCGGCACAAACATTAAAGGAAGTGACAACAAATTGAAACGGCAGTTGACTGAGGCAAAAGTGAGTTGGGCACAAATCGCTGAAATTCTGGCAAACGAAGGGACGAAATGGAATTTCATCCCCCCGGCGTCTCCACACTTTGGTGGATTGTGGGAGGCAGGCGTCAAGTCGGTGAAATTCCACTTGAAAAGAGTTGCAGGTAACCAGTTGCTGACTTTCGAGGAACTCACAACCTTGTTGACGCAAATCGAGGCGTGTCTCAACTCACGACCCTTGTGCGCTCAGTCGGATAATATCGATGACTACCAGCCATTGACACCCGGTCATTTCCTCATCGGAGAACCCCTCATAACACCCCCGGAACCAGAATATCAAATAGAACGCATAACACATCTTGAGCGGTGGAAACGAGTCCAAGTTTTAACCCAAGCTTTTTGGAAAGTGTGGAGCAATGAGTATTTGTCCAGGTTACAACAACGCCCAAAGAGGATGAGACAAGTCAAGGCTCAACCTGCTATTGGAGACTTAGTCTTGATAAAGGATGAACGACTCCCACCACTAAAATGGAACCTTGGGCGTATAATAAAATTTCATCCAGGCCCTGACAACTTAGTGAGAGTTGTAACCCTGAAGACGAGTACAACGGAAATCAAAAGACCAATTACGAAAATCTGCCTATTACCGAGCAACACATACAACATAGACACACAAGAACTAACGTCAACACAAAAGTCGATCGACTAATTTATAACTAAATTATACAAAAAACAACACCAACTTAAAGCGATATGTAATCATAACAATCAAAATTAAAAGATTACACAACAACACATTCAATCATTAAATATTCACCAATAAAAAATATTATACGAAATCAATAATACTACGTACACAACACAACAACACATAGATTAATAAAAATTAGATTAAAATATATGTAAAACATGAAGAATACTAAAATGCAACACAAACTGTCACGCACCACTGTGTATGCAAACATATGAGCGAGTTGAATCACCTCGCAAGATCAAACTGCACTTACACATATAAATATATGTGCTTAATATGTGACAGCATACATATCATCGGAATATGAACACAATCAAGAAGAAAACACAAAAGAGAACGAAAGAACGATAACACGATGAACTGCAAACATACAAACACAACACTTAATCAATGAATTTACACTCAGAAATTACCACGTATTAAAGAAAACAATAAACAAATCAATAATATAATAAAAATACACATACCATATAAAACACTCGAAATAATATAACACGTAGAAAAAAGAAAAAAAAACAAATTTAATTTGCAACACAATTCGGCAGCAGTGGAACGAAGAACACAAACAACTCATGACATGAATGAACGAAAGTCATTAATGTAGTAGATCTTATGTTGTTCCATTTTCACGTTTTCGTCCAGTTCCCTTACATGTTAGCTTTGTGGCATGTAATAATTAATTTCTATTTACATGAGCGAATTGATGATACAGGGTGGTCCCAAACATGATCAAGATGGCCGGAGCAGTGAAGGAGAATATTTTGGGAACCTTGTTCTCGGTGGGGGAGAATGTTGCAGATAGAAGACAACATAAAATACACAACTAAAATATTACACGGCAACACAAACATTCAACACTGAATTCCAACACAATTCTAAACATTGGCAACACAAAACAAAAGTCACCACAATGAATTCTAAACTGTGGTAGAAGTTGAATGTACATACCTTATAACGTTAATAAAAAAGAGATCTTTTTGAATTCAACACAACACAGTACAGACGGTTTTATTTTCCTTTGTTCAAATAATTACAGTCCATTTTACATATATAGTAATTCTAATTCATATATCTATATATATATATCATAGTTTCAGAACAGGCTAAGTCAATGTCGTTGAACAGCTCGTACAGTTCGTTGTTGTATTTTCTCCTCCACTCACCCTCTATGCAGACGGGACCGAAAATAACCCGAAGAATTTTCCTCTGGAAGCAACCAAGAGCAACCTCATCCGCTTTTGACAAAGTCCATGCTCCTGCGCCATATAGCAGGACTGGGACGATTAGGGTCTTGTACAGGGTTACTTTGGTTGTTCGAGAGAGGGCTTTGTTTATCAATTGCTTTCTTAGCCCAAAGAAGCAGCTATTAGCAAGAGTTATTCTTCGTTTGATTTCAGCGCTGGTGTCGTTGACTGAGTTAATAGCGGTGCCTATGTAGACAAAGTCCTTGACTACCTCAAATTGTCTGCTGTGACGTTCTGTCCGAGACGTCGGTGTTGGGTGTCCTTTCTGGTTGACAGCATATACTTGGTTTTGCCTCATTTACCGGTAAACTCATCTTCGCGGCCTCCGTCGCAATACTCACAAAAGTGCCATTGACATCGCGCTGTGTTCTTCCGATTATGTCAATATCGTCGGCATATGCGAGTAGTTGGACGGACTTCTGAAAGATTGTGCCTCTGGTGTTGGCGTGCGAGTTTTGCACAATTCTTTCAAGTATGATGTTGAAGAAGTCGCATGACAGCCCGTAGCCTTGTCTGAATCCTTTTTTGACATTAAAGGTCTCGGTTAAGTCTTTACCGGCCTTGATGGAGCAGCGTGCATTCTCCATCGTTCGAGTTTGGTAGGGATGCCAAAGCTAGACATTGCTCTGTATAGCTCGTCTCTATAGATGCTGTCATACGATACGCGGCCTTAAAATAGATGAAAATGTGGTGGGTATCGATTTGCTGCTCCTGGGTTTTTTCCAAGATCTGCCGCAGCGTGAATATTTGGTCGATGGTGGATTTTCCAGGCCTAAAGCCACACTGGTATGGACCGACCAGGTTGTTGACGAATAGCTTTAGGCGTTCACACAACACGGCAGATAGGATCTTATAAGCAATGTTTAGAAGACTGATCCGTCTATAGTTGGCGCATTTTAGAGGGTCTCCTTTTTTGTGGATCGGGCAAACAATGCTGAGGTTCCATTCATCGGGCATGCTTTATTCCGCCCATATTTTACAGATGAGTTGGTGCATGCTCCTTACCAAGTCATCGCCTGCTGCTTTGAAAAGCTCAGCCGCTAGGCCGTCAGCTCCAGCAGCTTTGTTGGACTTTAGTTTAGATATAGCTATCTTCACTTCGTCCAGATCGGGGGAACGGAATTGTTGATCTACATCGTCCCTATCATTCGGGTTGAATGGTTCAATCTGCCTGACAGCGGAATTCGGTTCTTCGTCGCCGTTATACAGTCTGCAGAAGTGGTTCTTCCATATCCTCAGCATCGACTGTGATTCTACTACGATGTTCCCTTCATCGTCCATGCAGGCTTCGGTTCGGGCTTTATAACCCTGACAGGTTGACTTTACACTTTGGTAAAACTTCCTTACCTCATTCCTGCAGTAGTAATTCTCTATTCTACCGATCGCGCGCTTCTCATGTTCCTTCTTTTTCCTCCTGGGAAGCCGGTGTTCGTCTCTCCTTTTCTGCTCGTAGAGCTCGCGAGCAGCTCTTGTCCTTCTTTGCAGTGCCGCTTTGTAGGCCTCTTGCTTAGCTGCATTCGCCTGCCGACACTCGTCGTCAAACCAGCGGTTTCGTTGTTGGCCGAGTGAAACCTAGCACATCAGGCGGCATCTCTGCTAGCTTTTTGGCAATGTTGCCACTGGTCTTCAATAATTGGTGTCGGCGGCAAAGAACTTCTTCTGAGATTAAGGGAGACTCGATCGGAAAAGGATTTGGCGATCTCTTGCGATTGTAGCCTTCCGACATCGAACTTCCTCACAGTATTTTCTTGTCTTGGCGGTGTTCGGGATATCCGCAACCTTACCTTGGCTACAACAAGGTAGTGGTCCGAGTCGATGTTGGCTTCTCGAAACGTTCGGACATTCATAGTACTGGAGGAGTGCCTTACGTCGATCGCAATGTGATCAATCTGGTTGACGGTTGATTGATCAGGAGATCTCCATGTTCCTTTGTGAATATTGAGGTGTGGGAACCGTGAACTGGCTACTACAACATTTCGCCCTGAAGCAAAGTCGATCAGCCTAAATCCGTTATCGGAGGTGGTGTCGTGTAGGCTGCTCTTCCCGACCGTACTACCAAAGACACTCTTTCTTCCCAGCTTTGCATTAAAATCGCCTATGACAGTTTTAATGTCATAGCTAGGGCACTGCTCGTATGTCTTGTCCAAGAGCTCATAGAAACTGTCTTTGGTGTCGTCGTCTTTCTCCTCTGTGGGGGCATGTGCGCATATTAGGCTTATATTGGCGAATTTAGCCTTGATGCGAATTGTCGTAAGGCGTTCGTTCACACATCTGAACGATAAGTCTTCTTGCCTAAGTCTGCCTCTAACGACGAATCCACATCCAAACAAGCGCTGCTTTTGTTGCCTGTAGCAATCACCGTAGTAAATATCACAGTTTTTCATCCTCTTTTTGCCCGGCCCATCCCATCGCACTTCTTGGATGGCGGTGATGTCTGCTTTGTAGCAGTGTAGGGCTTCCGCTAATTGTTGGGCTGCACGTGGCCTATAAAGGGACCTTACATTCCACGTGCAGATCCGAAGATCATTGTCCTTATTTCGTATGCGGGGTTCGTCATCAGTAATTCCGTACGTTTCCGAGGCTTGTTGTTTCTTCGTAACTTCTTCTTTTTTAGTGTGGCCGGGCAGTTACCCCGACGGCACAACCCCCAACCTGGAGGACCAGTTCCTTTTTTGTAACCCCTAGGACAAGAGGTCGCACTTGTAAGATTAGCAGGTTGAGTTCGGGTGAACTACAACCAGTACCCGATGGCTACCACTTGGAGGTAAAATAAGCACAATTGATGTATAGGAAAAGTTACAACACTGGGCATCGCCAGTTTGACGCCAATCAGTGCCTACCCGATTCCTACAACATCCAGCCAACTTACTACTGGAACGTGCAGAAATATATCTATGCAACAGCTTGAAGAGTGTGACTCTTGTGTTGCACGACACCACAAACAACACGAACACACAAGCGAGAGAAATTCGAATTATCAATTAATCAAATAAATAGTTTTCTATTTTTAATTACAAACTTTAATTTAAAACCGCACTTCACACACTTGAACTAACATAAACACCTTTGAGAACTGTCAAGTTTGCGAAGTGCGCGAAATAATCATATGCTCTGTCTCTTTCTAATACATGTAAAATTCGATATTACGAAAAGAAAAGAAAAACCAAGTTTAAGAGGCAGAGCATATCAAAATGTCTATAAACATAATATCAAGTATGTAGATTGTTGCATTGGAGTAAAGTAAATTAGGTCAGAGACCTCTCCCAATAATGTAATGATGTATTATGTATATAACAAAATCTTAACAGCTGACTGAGGTGACGAGTGATCGAAACCGAGGTACGATCAATCAATACAAAATTATCAGACCAAATAAAAGGTCAAATTATAACGAGATAGATCAAGTGTTTTATTTTCGTGTGTGAAAGTACCAGCAACAAAAGGAGTGACGTCACCAGTCACAAAATACATACATATTAGTACCAGGGTCAGTGTTAAACCCATTCAACGAGCGCTTCGGGACAGCATACACCCGAATCATTGGTCCTTCGAGTCAAGGGAAATCATTGCTTCTTCGAGAGAAACATTTTCCGTCTTTTTTCGAATCAATCAAATCATTCGAATCAGCAAAAGAGGAATCAACTCCTTAAAGGAATCCTCAATCCTCAACAAAATCAAAAAAAGTGAACAAAGCCTGTTAGTGGTCAACGGTTCAACAGCAGCGGAATCAACCACCATCAGCAGTTCACCCAGCGGATCATCATCAGTCCAGTTCACCCAGCGGATCATCAACCAGTCCAGCACCAACGGATCACCGAACCGCAATTGAAGCAGTAACCACACCGTTCAAGCGGCACTAGCCAACGGACAAAAGAAGATCCAGCAACCAACAACAGGATACCTAAGATTAGCTCACTAACCAAATTGAGCATCAAGGTACGCAAAAAACAATCATTTTTAAATAAAAAAAAAAAAAAATCGAAGGCATAGTGATTATACTTTATTGAACCAATACAATACATACATACATACATACATACATACTCCTTGAATATTTCGAACAAGCTAACAACATTAAAACGATAATAAGTGAAAATTTAACAAAAACAGATTAAACATTCTTACATACAAACATTTCTCAACAATACATATACTCTTACAAACTAAATTAATCTTAAACAATCTATATTAAGTGCTTAAAAGTATAAAACATTAATTGAATAAATTTAAGCAATACAATAAGAAATTTGTGTTTTTACAAAACCTACATAATGTCTAAGATTAGCAAATACATTGAATTGCAAGATTTAACTCTTAAAGAATTAATAACCGACTTGGAAGAGTACGAAAAAGATACCGCGGCGCGAAAGTCAAGGAGATATTTGAGTGCGTGTTTAGCCGATGTCGAGGAAGTTTTCAAACGCGCGAAAAAAGAACACTCCTCCATTGTGAACAGTGCTGCAGATCCTTTAAAAGAAAAATATTTATTAGACGAGACATACTCTAAAATAAAAAGAACATATTTTTCCTTCGTCGGCCTTCTGCGCGATGAACTAGATAAGTTAAACGAATCAACCAACTGTGATATATCTCGTCTAAACCATTCGCGGTCTGCAGCATCAGATATTCGATTACCACGAATAAACATAAAAACGTTTTCCGGTAAATACGAGGAGTGGTGTGAGTTTCACAATGTGTTCCAATCCACAATTGACCAAAATGTTGAACTATCGGATGTTCAGAAACTGCAATTCCTCAAAAGTTTCACAGCCGGTGAAGCAGCTCGGTTAATTCAGCACTTACCCATGGACGGAAAGAATTATTCGTCTGCTTGGGAAATACTAACTGAAAGATATCAAAATAAGAGGAAATTGGTCAATACACAGTTACGAATTTTAATGGAACAAAGTAAACTCACCCGCGAATCCGCCGCGTCTTTGAAGTCTCTTCATGATACGAGCACTGAGTGTACACATTCAGTTCACTGGAAAACATTGCAGAGTTGAATGTCTCCAAACAGCTATCACATCAATCAGCAATCACATCTTGGAAAGCTAATAACTTCCTCTCGAGGTCATCAGGGAAGCAATATCTTTGTCGACTTTGCAAAGGTACTCATGGCATTCGATTATGCAAGAAATTCTTAAGCATGGACGCCAAAACTCGAACCGAAACAGTGAAGAAGAATTCCATTTGTTCCAACTGTTTAGATTACGACCATCATGTCACAAATTGCAACAGCAGTAATCGATGTTACAAGTGCGGCAACAAACATACAATGCTGCACACCGAGTTCAACAACCCGAGCAACCCTGGGCCATCAACATCAAATGTGACGTTCAACGCACATGTCAACCAGCTCATCACGAAGGTTCTTCTTGCAACAGCTTTAGTCAAGGTAAGGAGCATCGATTGAACTGAGCACACTCTCCGAGCACTGATCGATCCTGGTTCTGAAGCAACATTCATCACCGAGCGCGCAGCACAATTACTTCGACTAAAAAGAGAGAAGACAACAGCAAATATAACAGGTTTAGGACAAATATCGACTGGAATTTCACGTTACCAAACACGATTCAAAATATATTCAAAAATAAATACTTTTTTTTTTCTTTTTGTCTTGAGGTAACAGCATTTGTTTTTCTCAACTGACCGGATTGTTGCCAACCCAATCAGTTTTGAACAATAATTGGACTCATTTTTCCAGTTTAACCTTAGCAGATCCTTCCTATAATGTTTCAGGGAAGGTTGATTTACTTCTAGGAGCCGACGTCTATTCGTCCATCATCCTCGATGGACTCGTTAAAAGCCACAGAGGATCACCAATTGCACAACAGACTGAGCTGGGATGGATTCTCACTGGAAAAACGTGTGCAAATAAAGGGCACAAATCTATTACAGTGCAGAATCATCACAACTCAATCGATGTTCAACTTAAACAATTCTGGGAAATCGAAGAAGACCTCGATCTCAGGAAATTGACGGCAGAAGAAGAACAGTGCCAACAACATTACGCAAGGCACATCAAGCGACGAATCGACGGAAGATATGAAGTCCGGCTCCCATTTAAAGAAGACATCTAGCCAACCCTTGGAGCATCCAAACCAGCAGCGTTGGCAAGATTTTTTCAAATCGAAAGACGACTTGCTTCAAACCAAAAGCTAAGAGAAGCATATACAGCTTGCATCAACGAATATGTTATATTGGGGCACATGACAGAGGCTAACACAGACACATATCTACGAAAAAAAAACACTATTACCTGCCACATCATGCTGTCTTCAAGGAGTCTAGCACAACAACAAAATTGCGTGTGGTCTTCGACGCCTCATGCAAAACAGCAGACGGTACATCATTAAATGACCATTTGCTGATTGGGCCACGCTTACAACCCGACATCATCGACCTGGTTGCAAGGTGGCGGAAGTTTCGCATAGCCTTTTCAGCAGACATTGGGATGATGCACAGACAGATCTGGATGTGATCAGAAGACACTCCATATCAACTAATGTTATGGAGACCGACAACACAACACCCAATCAAGACATACACACTTAACGCAGTGACTTTTGGCACAGCGTCAGCACCATATTTAGCAGTGGGGACTCTGCATCAACTCGCCAAGGACGTGTCTCACTCGCACCCACATGTAACACGCGTACTCACCGAGGGATTTTACGTCGACGATCTCATCTATGGAGCCGACAATGAAACCGATGCAATTCAGCTGCAAATGGACACTCTCTCCATACTTAAAACAGCTGGCTTTCCACTCCGCAAATGGGCGAGCAACTCAGCGAAAATCTTAGAGCAGGTGCCTGAAAACGAAAGGGAGATAAATTTACCACTGGACTTCAATTCTTCAGATGCCATAAAAACATTGGGGATTCAATGGCATCCAGCAAATGATGTTTTCAAATTTAAAATACAATTACCAGGCACCAAATCGCACACCAAACGATCCGTTCTCGCAGATATAGCTCGCTTAATTGATCCATTAGGATGGATATCACCAGTCATCGTGAAGGCAAAACTCATTCTTCAACAGTTGTGGCGCAACGAATCATCGTGGGACTCACCGCTCGCAAGTGACATCGAAGATGAATGGATCAACCTCCGCAACGGGCTAGATTGTCTCCAGCACATCAAGATTCCTCGCTGAATCGGGTTCGAGGAGTCAGCTTTGGTCCAACTACATGGCTTCAGCGATGCCTCAGAGAAGGCTTATGCTGCCGTCATATACGCCCGAATAATGAAAAATGGGCAAGAGGAGATAAATATTCTTGCCTCGAAGACAAGGGTAGTACCAGTGAAGCCAATTTGCCTCCCACGTCTGGAACTTTGTGCAGCACATCTACTGGCAAAACTTTTACAGCGGATATCGAAGTCCATGCAATTCACCAACGTAGAAACATATGCATGGTCAGACTCGACAATTTGCTTGGCTTGGATTCGGGGAAATCCTTCAACACGCAAAACGTTCGTCGCTAATCGAGTGACGGACATATAAAATCTAACTGGAGTAGACATCTGGCGACACGTACGAAGTAAGAAGAATCCAGCAGACATCGCATCGTTCACGTTGTCTTTCACTGCGCAGTCATCAACAACACATTAATCGAAAAATGTTCCAGCTTAAAACGTCTCATCCGTACCATAGCGATATGGCGAAGATATTTCAACAACCTTCAACCGAAAAGGAAGCTGTCATTAAAGACACATTCACTCACAGCAGAGGAATTAATGGCATCGAGAGATCGACTCATCAAATTGGTTCAGTCAGAAACATTTTCCGCGGAAGTTGAAGCACTGTCATCAAAGAAACCACTTCCAAAGGGAAGTACGATCCGCAGCCTGAACCCATTTTTTGATGCCACTGGAATTCTTCGTGTTGGAGGAAGACTCACAAATTCGACACTCAACTTCAACCAACGTCACCCAATCATATTAAGCGAGTCGCATCACTTTACCAAGTTGGTCGTCACCGATACGCATCTCAACACATTACATGGTGGCCAAGAAATGATGATGGCCGAAATCCGGAACACATACTGGATAACAAACTTAAAACGCAGGGTTAAGTCCACCATCCACAAATGCATACGTTGCCACCGATACAATGCGAAAAGGCAACAACAAGTTATGGGCAGCCTACCAGCAGAAAGGGTGTCAATAACACGGCCTTTTACGAACACTGGCGTAGACTACGCAGGTCCCTTTGATGTAAAAATATGGAAGGGCAGATGTAACAAGTCAACAAAGGGATACATCGCAATCTTCGTCTGCCTATCGACAAAGGTCATCCATATCGAACTGGTAAGTGACCTCAGTTCAGCAGCCTTTATAGCAGCGTACCGGAGATTCGTCGCAAGACGAGGCATTTGCAGCAACATGTTCAGCGACTTTGGCACCAACTTCAAGGGTGCAAACAACGAATTGACTAAGGATGGTAAATTCCTATCAAAGGAATGGTCAATTGAAATCGCCAACGCTTTAACGCCATACAACACCACATGGCATTTTAACCCTCCATCATCACCACACTTCGGAGGTCTCTGGGAAGCTGGTGTAAAATCCATTAAGCACTACCTTAAGCGGACCATCGGCGCATCTAAATTGACATTTGAGGAATTTAACACACTGCTCAAGCAAATTGAAGCGTTTCTTCCAGACCATTATGTCCCATGTCATCCGACCCTGACGACTTAACAACGTTAACTCTAGGCCATTTCCTCATTGGAGCACCATTAAGGACACTGCCGGAACGAAACCTAAGAGAAAGGAATATACATCAACTGGACAAATGGAAGTATATACAAAGACTTACGCAAGAATTCTGGAAGCGGTGGAGCACAACATATTTACATCAGCTTCAACATCGTCCGAAGTGGCTAAAGGAAAACAACAATATTAAAGTTGGAGACATAGTGTTGGTCAGAGAAGACAACTTACCACCATGACGCGCGTGGTGACCATACGGACAGAAACAACAAAACTCAAAAGACCGATCGCGAAACTATCCCCCTTGCCGGTCTCGAACTCGCCGAACGAATTCACAAGCCCCCTCGCGAAAAAACAGTCAAAAACAGACAATAATGGGTAGTCTTTTAAATGTATGTATGTAGTATGTAGTCTGTATTGTACCACCCTTATAATAAACATTCAACAAATATCATGCCTTATAACTAAACAATCATATAAAATCATCACTCAAACAAATTAAAGACAACAATAACATAATATAAAAAAAAACATACCACAGCCTGTTAAGGGTGAGGACCACAACTCCCTGCAACACTTCTGTGCAACATGATGTGCAACACTTGTTCACAACCTGGACACTTGTTTACATTACCATCATCTATGTATGTCACTGATGGTTGCACTCAAAAGAAATAAAAACAATATTTCTATAATTAACGTCACAACAGAATTAACAAATTTTTTCTTTTCTTTGTAACACTAATAACTCACTTGAATGTCACGCATGCTCCGAACGAGAAAAAAGCGCACGAAGAAAATCCCGAAACAACACGAACTTGCAACAATATGAAGAGCACAACACATGGTCAAATATTCCGACGACAACATCACAGAGAACCATATTTCAACCCGAGCCCGGGAGCATGTTGCACGACAACACAAACAACACGAACACACAAGCGAGAGAAATTCGAATTATCAATTAATCAAATAAATAGTTTTCTATTTTTAATTACAAACTTTAATTTAAAACCGCACTTCACCTTTGAGAACTGTCAAGTTTGCGAAGTGCGCGAAATAATCATATGCTTTGTCTCTTTCTAATACATGTAAATTTCGTAAGAAAAGAAAAACCAAGTTTAAGAGGCAGAGCATATCAAAATGTTTATAAACATAATGCCAAGTATGTAGATTGTTGCATTGGAGTAAAGTAAATTAGGTCAGAGACCTCTCCCAATAATGTAATGATGTATTATGTATATAACAAAAACTTAACAGCTGACCGAGGTGACGAATGATCGAAACCGAGGTACGATCAATCAATACGAAATTATCAAACCAAATAAAAGGTCAAATTATAACGAGATAGATCAAGTGTTTTATTTTCGTGTGTGAAAGTACCAGCAACAAAAGGAGTGACGTCACCAGTCACAAAATACATACATATTAGTACCAGGGTCAGTGTTAAACCCATTCAACGAGCGCTTCGGGACAGCATACACCCAAATCATTGGTCCTTCGAGTCAAGGGAAATCATTGCTTCTTCGAGAGAAACATTTTCCGTCTTTTTTCGAATCAATCAAATCATTCGAATCAGCAAAAGAGGAATCAACTCCTTAAAGGAATCCTCAATCCTCAACAAAATCAAAAAAAGTGAACAAAGCCTGTTAGTGGCCAATGGTTCAACAGCAGCGGAATCAACCACCATCAGCAGTTCACCCAGCGGATCATCATCAGTCCAGTTCACCCAGCGGATCATCAACCAGTCCAGCACAAACGGATCACCGAACCGCAATTGAAGCAGTAAGCACACCGTTCAAACGGCACTAGCCAACGGACAAAAGAAGATCCAGCAACCAATAACAGGATACCTAAGATTAGCTCACTAACAAAATTGAGCATCAAGGTACGCAAAAAACAATCATTTTTAAATAAAAAAAAATAAAAAATCGAAGGCATAGTGATTATACTTTATTGAACCAATACAATGGTAAGGACCAATACAAAGGTAAGGACACGGATATCGAGAGAAGAACGGAGTCGAGGAAGCCAACCACGGTTTGACGTCGAAAAGCTACAATCGCAAAAGACTGCCAGGAACTTTGCTGATCGAGTCTCCCTGAAACTCTCCGAAAGTTCGACGCCGCCTGCACTAACAATAGACGAAGAATGGAAACGTTGTCAAAGAGCCATCAAAGAAGTCGCTACTGATGTGCTAGGTTTTAAAACACCAACAAGGAAAAACCCCTGGTTTGACAACGAGTGCAGGCAGGCACATGCAGCAAAGCAAGAAGCCTACCGGGCAACGCTGCATCGAACCACGAGAGCTGTTCGTGAGCTCTACGAACAGAGAAGAAGGGAAGAGAACCGGCTTCTCAGGAAGAAAAAGAAAGAGCACGAGAAGCGCGCGATCGAGGAGATATAGAGGTGTTATGGCAGGAATGATGTCCGAAAGTTTTACCAAAGGGTAAAACTTTTATCGAATGGATATAAAGTTCGGACAGAAGCTTGCCGGGACGAAAATGGACAGCTAGTAGTAGATTCGCAGTCGATACTGAGAATTTGGAAAAATTATTTCTGCAGACTGTTGAACGGCGATGAGGACACAAATACCGCTGTCAGGCAGAATGTTCCACTAAACACAACGGACGATGATAGAAGAGAATACCGTCCCCCCGACCTAGACGAAGTCAAGATAGCGATATCGAGACTGAAATCTAATAAAGCTGCTGGTGCAGATAGTCTGCCCGCCGAAATGTTTAAAGCAGCTGGAGGTGATCTGGTAGGGCGCATGCACCAGCTCATCTGTAAGATATGGTCGGAGGAAAGCATGCCCGATGAGTGGAATCTCAGTATCGTTTGCCCGATCCACAAGAAAGGAGACCCCTTTGACTGCGCCAACTATCGAGGGATAAGTCTCCTTAACATCGCCTATAAGGTCTTCTCTGCCGTTTTGTGTGAACGCCTGAAACCATTTGTGAACAAACTGATAGGTCCTTACCAGTGTGGTTTCAGGCCCGGGAAGTCCACCATCGATCAAATTTTCACACTGCGGCAGATCCTGGAGAAGACCCAGGAAATGCAAATTGACACACACCATCTATTTGTCGATTTCAAGGCCGCATGTGACAGCGTGTATAGAGACGAGCTATACAGCGCCATGTCTAGTTTTGACATTCCTGCCAAACTCGTCAGACTGAGGAGGATGACGTTGGAGAACTCTCGCTGCTCCATCAAGGTCGGTAACGAACTCACCGAGACCTTCAATGTCAAAAAAGGTTTTAGACAAGGCGACGCGCTGTCATGTGATTTCTTTAACATCATTCTTGAGAAGATCGTGCAAAACTCACTGGCCAACACAAGAGGCACGATCTTCCAAAAGTCCGTTCAACTGCTAGCTTACGCGGATGACATTGACGTGATTGGGAGAACACAGCGAGCCGTCAATGATGCGTTTGCTGGCATTGAAACGGAAGCGGCTAAAATGGGTCTGGCGGTAAACGAGGGCAAAACAAAGTATATGCTGTCATCGAGAAAGGACGCACAACATCGACGACTTGGCCAGAACGTCACCATAGGCAGCTATAACTTTGAGGTAGTAAAGGACTTCGTCTACCTTGGCTCCGCAGTTAACAGTACAAACAACATCAGTACCGAGATCAAACGCAGAATAACTCTTGCCAACCGCTGTTTTTATGGGCTGAAAAGGCAATTGAGTAGTAGAACCCTCTCTCGGAAGACTAAGTTGACTTTGTATAAGACCTTGATCGTCCCAGTCCTGCTTTACGGCGCAGAGGCATGGACAATATCCCAAGCGGATGAACAGTCTCTTGGTCTTTTCGAGAGAAAAGTTCTGCGCGCGATCTTTGGTCCTGTTTGCGTTGATGGCATTTGGAGGAGAAGATTCAACCACGAACTGTATGGGCTGTACAGCGACATGAGTCTAGCGAGGCATCTACGGATCCAACGCCTAAGATGGCTAGGCCATGTAGAGCGTATGGACAACTTAGCTCCGGCCCGAAGAGTCTTCGACTCTGAGCCTGTGGGACAACGCAACAGAGGACTTCCACGAACAAGGTGGCGCACACAAGTCGAGGGGGACCTCGGCCGGCTTGGTGTGCGAAACTGGAGACAGCTGGCCAAAGATCGTGCTGGCTGGAGAGGCATGTTAAGTGAGGCCCAGGTCCACCTCGGACTGTAGCACCCTAAGAAGAAGAAGAAGAAGAAGAAGAACCAATACAATACATACATACATACATACTCCTTGAACATTTCGAACAAGCTAACAACATTAAAACGATAATAAGTGAAAATTTAACAAAAAAGATGAATATATATATATAAACAGATTAAACATTCTTACATACAAACATTTCTCAACAATACATATACTCTTACAAACTAAATTAATCTTAAACAATCTATATTAAGTGCTTAAAAGTGTAAAACATTAATTGAATAAATTTAAGCAATACAATAAGAAATTTGTGTTTTTACAAAACCTACATAATGTCTAAGATAAGCAAATACATTGAATTGCAAGATTTAACTCTTAAAGAATTAATAACCGACTTGGAAGAGTACGAAAGAGATACCGCGGCGCGAAAGTCAAGGGGATATTTGAGTGCGTGTTTAGCCGATGTCGAGAAAGTTTTCAAACGCACGAAAAAAGAACACTCCTCCATTGTGAACAGTGCTGCAGATCCTTTAAAAGAAAAATATTTATTAGACGAGACATACTCTAAAATAAAAAGAACATATATTACCTTCGTCGGCCTTCTGCGCGATGAACTAGATAAGTTAAACGAATCAACCAACTGTGATATATCTCGTTTAAACCAATCGCGGTCCGCAGCATCAGATATTCGATTTCCACGAATGAACATAAAAACGTTTTCCGGTAAATACGAGGAGTGGTGTGAGTTTCACAATGTGTTCCAATCCACAACTGCTAAAATGTTGAACTATCGGATGTTCAGAAACTGCAATTCCTCAAAAGTTTCAGCTCGGTTAATTCAGCACTTACCCATGGACGGAAAGAATTATTCGTCTGCTTGGGAAATACTAACTGAAAGATATCAAAATAAGAGGAAATTGGTCAATACACAGTTACGAATTTTAATGGAACAAAGTAAACTCACCCGCGAATCCGCCGCGTCTTTGAAGTCTCTTCATGATACGAGCACTGTGTGTACACATGCGCTATCCAACCTTGGAATCGCAGTCGACACTTGGGACTGCATCTTAATTTATATAATATTTCACAAGCTGCCCCCCCAGACCCAGAGAGACTGGGAGGACAAGCTCGGAACATCGAAAGCTCTTCCGGACTGGAAGTCCTTTCTAGCATTCATTGAAGGTCGATTCAGTTCACTGGAAAACATTGCAGAGTTGAATGTCTCCAAACAGCTATCACATCAATCAGCAATCACATCTCGGAAAGCTAATAACTTCCTCTCGAGGTCATCAGAGAAGCAATATCTTTGTCGTTACAGGTTTAGGACAAATATCGACTGAAATTTCACGTTACCAAACACGATTCAAAATATATTCAAAAATAAATACATCTTTTTGTCTTGAGGTAACAGCATTTGTTTTTTCTCAACTGACCGGATTGTTGCCAACCCAATCAGTTTTGAACAATAATTGGACTCATCTTTCCAGTTTAACCTTAGCAGATCCTTCCTATAATGTTTCAGGGAAGGTTGATTTACTTCTAGGAGCCGACGTCTATTCGTCCATCATCCTCGATGGACTCGTTAAAAGCCACAGAGGATCACCAATTGCACAACAGACTGAGCTGGGATGGATTCTCACTGGAAAAACGTGTGCAAATAAAGGGCACAAATCTATTACAGTGCAGAATCATCACAACTCAAATGATGTTCAACTTAAACAATTCTGGGAAATCGAAGAAGACCTCGATCTCAGGAAATTGACGGCAGAAGAAGAGCAGTGCCAACAACATTACGCAAGGCACATCAAGCGACGAATCGACGGAAGATATGAAGTCCGGCTCCCATTTAAAGAAGACATCTAGCCAACCCTTGGAGCATCCAAACCAGCAGCGATGGCAAGATTTTTTCAAATCGAAAGACGACTTGCTTCAAACCAAAAGCTAAGAGAAGCATATACAGCTTGCATCAACGAATATGTTACATTGGGGCACATGACAGAGGCTAACACAGACACATATCTACGAAAAAAAAACACTATTACCTGCCACATCATGCTGTCTTCAAGGAGTCTAGCACAACAACAAAATTGCGTGTGGTCTTCGACGCCTCATGCAAAACAGCAGACGGTACATCATTAAATGATCATTTGCTGATTGGGCCACGCTTACAACCCGACATCATCGACCTGGTTGCAAGGTGGCGGAAGTTTCGCATAGCCTTTTCAGCAGACATTGGGATGATGTACAGACAGATCTGGATGTCATCAGAAGACACTCCATATCAACTAATGTTATGGAGACCGACAACACAACACCCAATCAAGACATACACACTTAACGCAGTGACTTTTGGCACAGCGTCAGCACCATATTTAGCAGTGGGGACTCTGCATCAACTCGCCAAGGACGTGTCTCACTCGCACCCACATGTAACACGCGTACTCACCGAGGGATTTTACGTCGACGATCTCATCTATGGAGCCGACAATGAAACCGATGCAATTCAGCTGCAAATGGACACTCTCTCCATACTTAAAACAGCTGGCTTTCCACTCCGCAAATGGGCGAGCAACTCAGCGAAAATCTTAGAGCAGGTGCCTGAAAACGAAAGGGAGATAAATTTACCACTGGACTTCAATTCTTCAGATGCCATAAAAACATTGGGGATTCAATGGCATCCAGCAAATGATGTTTTCAAATTTAAAATACAATTACCAGGCACCAAATCGCACACCAAACGATCCGTTCTCGCAGATATGGCTCGATTATTTGATCCATTAGGATGGATATCACCAGTCATCGTGAAGGCAAAACTCATTCTTCAACAGTTGTGGCGCAACGAATCATCGTGGGACTCACCGCCCGCAAGTGACATCGAAGATGAATGGATCAACCTCCGCAACAGGCTAGATTGCCTCCAGCACATCAAGATTCCTCGCTGAATCGGGTTCGAGGAGTCAGCTTTGGTCCAACTACATGGCTTCAGCGATGCCTCAGAGAAGGCTTATGCTGCCGTCATATACGCCCGAATAATCAAAAATGGGCAAGAGGAGATAAATATTCTTGCCTCGAAGACAAGGGTAGTACCAGTGAATCCAATTTGCCTCCCACGTCTGGAACTTTGTGCAGCACATCTACTGGCAAAACTTTTACAGCGGATATCGAAGTCCATGCAATTCACCAACGTAGAAACATATGCATGGTCAGACTCGACAATTTGCTTGGCTTGGATTCGGGGAAATCCTTCAACACGCAAAACGTTCGTCGCTAATCGAGTGACGGACATATAAAATCTAACTGGAGTAGACATCTGGCGACACGTACGAAGTAAGAAGAATCCAGCAGACATCGCATCGCGTGGCCTCTCACTAGAGGAATTAGAAAGCAGCAACTTGTGGTGGCGCGGCCCCAAGTTTCTACAGGGTTTTGTACCACAGCATCACGCAGCAGAAAACCCAATAGAAACAGATCTGGAAAATAGAGTAAAAAAGAAAGAAAATGTACAATTTTATACAAATAAATTAACAAACATACTCACAAATTTTGTACACGTTGTCTTTCACTGCGCAGTCATCAACAACACATTAATCGAAAAATGTTCCAGCTTAAAACGTCTCATCCGTACCATAGCGATATGGCGAAGATATTTCAACAACCTTCAACCGAAAAGGAAGCTGTCATTAAAGACACATCCACTCACAGCAGAGGAATTAATGGCATCGAGAGATCGACTCATCAAATTGGTTCAGTCAGAAACATTTTCTGCGGAAGTTGAAGCACTGTCATCAAAGAAACCACTTCCAAAGGGAAGTACGATCCGCAGCCTGAACCCATTTCTTGATGCCACTGGAATTCTTCGTGTTGGAGGAAGACTCATAAATTCGACATTCAACTTCAACCAACGTCACCCAATCATATTAAGCGAGTCGCATCACTTTACCAAGTTGGTCGTCACCGATACGCATCTCAACACATTACATGGTGGCCAAGAAATGATGATGGCCGAAATCCGGAACACATACTGGATAACAAACTTAAAACGCAGGGTTAAGTCCACCATCCACAAATGCATACGTTGCCACCGATGCAATGCGAAAAGGCAACAACAAGTTATGGGCAGCCTACCAGCAGAAAGGGTGTCAATAACACGGCCTTTTACGAACACTGGCGTAGACTACGCAGGTCCCTTTGATGTAAAAATATGGAAGGGCAGATGTAACAAGTCAACAAAGGGATACATCGCAATCTTCGTCTGCCTATCGACAAAGGCCATCCATATCGAACTGGTAAGTGACCTCAGTTCAGCAGCCTTTATAGCAGCGTACCGGAGATTCGTCGCAAGACGAGGCATTTGCAGCAACATGTTCAGCGACTTTGGCACCAACTTCAAGGGTGCAAACAACGAATTGACTAAGGATGGTAAATTCCTATCAAAGGAATGGTCAATTGAAATCGCCAACGCTTTAACGCCATACAACACCACATGGCATTTTAACCCTCCATCATCACCACACTTCGGAGGTCTCTGGGAAGCTGGTGTAAAATCCATTAAGCACCACCTTAAGCGGACCATCGGCGCATCTAAATTGACATTTGAGGAATTTAACACACTGCTCAAGCAAATTGAAGCGTTTCTTCCAGACCATTATGTCCCATGTCATCCGACCCTGACGACTTAACAACGTTAACTCTAGGCCATTTCCTCATTGGAGCACCATTAAGGACACTGCCGGAACGAAACCTAAGAGAAAGGAATATACATCAACTGGACAAATGGAAGTATATACAAAGACTTACGCAAGAATTCTGGAAGCGGTGGAGCACAACATATTTACATCAGCTTCAACATCGTCCGAAGTGGCTAAAGGAAAACAACAATATTAAAGTTGGAGACATAGTGTTGGTCAGAGAAGACAACTTACCACCATGACGCGCGTGGTGACCATACGGACAGAAACAACAAAACTCAAAAGACCGATCGCGAAACTATCCCCCTTGCCGGTCTCGAACTCGCCGAACGAATTCACAAGCCCCCTCGCGAAAAAACAGTCAAAAACAGACAATAATGGGTAGTCTTTTAAATGTATGTATGTAGTATGTAGTCTGTATTGTACCACCCTTATAATAAACATTCAACAAATATCATGCCTTATAACTAAACAATCATAAAATAATCTTATAACTAAATAAACCACAATACATCATTCGCACAACAATCAATCTATTAACAAACTACAATAATATGAATAAAATCATCACTCAAACAAATTAAAGACAACAATAACACAATACAAAAAAAAACATACCACAGCCTGTTAAGGGTGAGGACCACAACTCCCTGCAACCATTAACTCCCTGCAACACTTCTGTGCAACATGATGTGCAACACTTGTTCACAACCTGGACACTTGTTTACATTACCATCATCTATGTATGTCACTGATGGTTGCACTCAAAAGAAATAAAAACAATATTTCTATAATTAACGTCACAACAGAATTAACAAATTTTTTCTTTTCTTTGTAACACTAATAACTCACTTGAATGTCACGCATGCTCCGAACGAGAAAAAAGCGCACGAAGAAAATCCCGAAACAACACGAACTTGCAACAATATGAAGAGCACAACACATGGTCAAATATTCCGACGACAACATCACAGAGAACCATATTTCAACCCGAGCCCGGGAGCATGTTGCACGACAACACAAACAACACGAACACACAAGCGAGAGAAATTCGAATTATCAATTAATCAAATAAATAGTTTTCTATTTTTAATTACAAACTTTAATTTAAAACCGCACTTCACCTTTGAGAACTGTCAAGTTTGCGAAGTGCGCGAAATAATCATATGCTTTGTCTCTTTCTAATACATGTAAATTTCGTAAGAAAAGAAAAACCAAGTTTAAGAGGCAGAGCATATCAAAATGTTTATAAACATAATGCCAAGTATGTAGATTGTTGCATTGGAGTAAAGTAAATTAGGTCAGAGACCTCTCCCAATAATGTAATGATGTATTATGTATATAACAAAAACTTAACAGCTGACCGAGGTGACGAATGATCGAAACCGAGGTACGATCAATCAATACGAAATTATCAAACCAAATAAAAGGTCAAATTATAACGAGATAGATCAAGTGTTTTATTTTCGTGTGTGAAAGTACCAGCAACAAAAGGAGTGACGTCACCAGTCACAAGATACATACATATTAGTACCAGGGTCAGTGTTAAACCCATTCAACGAGCGCTTCGGGACAGCATACACCCGAATCATTAGTCCTTCGAGTCAAGGGAAATCATTGCTTCTTCGAGAGAAACATTTTCCGTCTTTTTTCGAATCAATCAAATCATTCGAATCAGCAAAAGAGAAATCAACTCCTTAAAGGAATCCTCAATCCTCAACAAAATCAAAAAAAGTGAACAAAGCCTGTTAGTGGCCAACGGTTCAACAGCAGCGGAATCAACCACCATCAGCAGTTCACCCAGCGGATCATCATCAGTCCAGTTCACCCAGCGGATCATCAACCAGTCCAGCACCAACGGATCACCGAACCGCAATTGAAGCAGTAACCACACCGTTCAAGCGGCACTAGCCAACGGACAAAAGAAGATCCAGCAACCAACAACAGGATACCTAGGATTAGCTCACTAACCAAATTGAGCATCAAGGTACGCAAAAAACAATCATTTTTAAATAAAAAAAAATAAAAAATCGAAGGCATAGTGATTATACTTTATTGAACCAATACAATACATACATACATACATACTCCTTGAACATTTCGAACAAGCTAACAACATTAAAACGATAATAAGTGAAAATTTAACAAAAAAGGTGAATATATATATATAAACAGATTAAACATTCTTACATACAAACATTTCTCAACAATACATATACTCTTACAAACTAAATTAATCTTAAACAATCTATATTAAGTGCTTAAAAGTGTAAAACATTAATTGAATAAATTTAAGCAATACAATAAGAAATTTGTGTTTTTACAAAACCTACATAATGTCTAAGATTAGCAAATACATTGAATTGCAAGATTTAACTCTTAAAGAATTAATAACCGACTTGGAAGAGTACGAAAGAGATACCGCGGCGCGAAAGTCAAGGGGATATTTGAGTGCGTGTTTAGCCGATGTCGAGGAAGTTTTCAAACGCACGAAAAAAGAACACTCCTCCATTGTGAACAGTGCTGCAGATCCTTTAAAAGAAAAATATTTATTAGACGAGACATACTCTAAAATAAAAAGAACATATATTACCTTCGTCGGCCTTCTGCGCGATGAACTAGATAAGTTAAACGAATCAACCAACTGTGATATATCTCGTTTAAACCAATCGCGGTCCGCAGCATCAGATATTCGATTTCCACGAATGAACATAAAAACGTTTTCCGGTAAATACGAGGAGTGGTGTGAGTTTCACAATGTGTTCCAATCCACAACTGCTAATATGTTGAACTATCGGATGTTCAGAAACTGCAATTCCTCAAAAGTTTCACAGCCGGTGAAGCAGCTCGGTTAATTCAGCACTTACCCATGGACGGAAAGAATTATTCGTCTGCTTGGGAAATACTAACTGAAAGATATCAAAATAAGAGGAAATTGGTCAATACACAGTTACGAATTTTAATGGAACAAAGTAAACTCACCCGCGAATCCGCCGCGTCTTTGAAGTCTCTTCATGATACGAGCACTGTGTGTACACATGCGCTATCCAACCTTGGAATCGCAGTCGACACTTGGGACTGCATCTTAATTTATATAATATTTCACAAGCTGCCCCCCCAGACCCAGAGAGACTGGGAGGACAAGCTCGGAACATCGAAAGCTCTTCCGGACTGGAAGTCCTTTCTAGCATTCATTGAAGGTCGATTCAGTTCACTGGAAAACATTGCAGAGTTGAATGTCTCCAAACAGCTATCACATCAATCAGCAATCACATCTTGGAAAGCTAATAACTTCCTCTCGAGGTCATCAGGGAAGCAATATCTTTGTCGACTTTGCAAAGGTACTCATGGCATTCGATTATGCAAGAAATTCTTAAGCATGGACGCCAAAACTCGAACCGAAACAGTGAAGAAGAATTCCATTTGTTCCAACTGTTTAGATTACGACCATCATGCCACAAATTGCAACAGCAGTAATCGATGTTACAAGTGCGGCAACAAACATACAATGCTGCACACCGAGTTCAACAACCCGAGCAACCCTGGGCCATCAACATCAAATGTGACGTTCAACGCACATGTCAACCAGCTCATCACGAAGGTTCTTCTTGCAACAGCTTTAGTCAAGGTAAGGAGCATCGATTGAACTGAGCACACTCTCCGAGCACTGATCGATCCTGGTTCTGAAGCAACATTCATCACCAAGCGCGCAGCACAATTACTTCGACTAAAAAGAGAGAAGACAACAGCAAATATAACAGGTTTAGGACAAATATCGACTGGAATTTCACGTTACCAAACACGATTCAAAATATATTCAAAAATAAATACTTTTTTTTTTCTTTTTGTCTTGAGGTAACAGCATTTGTTTTTCTCAACTGACCGGATTGTTGCCAACCCAATCAGTTTTGAACAATAATTGGACTCATTTTTCCAGTTTAACCTTAGCAGATCCTTCCTATAATGTTTCAGGGAAGGTTGATTTACTTCTAGGAGCCGACGTCTATTCGTCCATCATCCTCGATGGACTCGTTAAAAGCCACAGAGGATCACCAATTGCACAACAGACTGAGCTGGGATGGATTCTCACTGGAAAAACGTGTGCAAATAAAGGGCACAAATCTATTACAGTGCAGAATCATCACAACTCAATCGATGTTCAACTTAAACAATTCTGGGAAATCGAAGAAGACCTCGATCTCAGGAAATTGACGGCAGAAGAAGAGCAGTGCCAACAACATTACGCAAGGCACATCAAGCGACGAATCGACGGAAGATATGAAGTCCGGCTCCCATTTAAAGAAGACATCTAGCCAACCCTTGGAGCATCCAAACCAGCAGCGATGGCAAGATTTTTTCAAATCGAAAGACGACTTGCTTCAAACCAAAAGCTAAGAGAAGCATATACAGCTTGCATCAACGAATATGTTACATTGGGGCACATGACAGAGGCTAACACAGACACATATCTACGAAAAAAAAACACTATTACCTGCCACATCATGCTGTCTTCAAGGAGTCTAGCACAACAACAAAATTGCGTGTGGTCTTCGACGCCTCATGCAAAACAGCAGACGGTACATCATTAAATGATCATTTGCTGATTGGGCCACGCTTACAACCCGACATCATCGACCTGGTTGCAAGGTGGCGGAAGTTTCGCATAGCCTTTTCAGCAGACATTGGGATGATGTACAGACAGATCTGGATGTCATCAGAAGACACTCCATATCAACTAATGTTATGGAGACCGACAACACAACACCCAATCAAGACATACACACTTAACGCAGTGACTTTTGGCACAGCGTCAGCACCATATTTAGCAGTGGGGACTCTGCATCAACTCGCCAAGGACGTGTCTCACTCGCACCCACATGTAACACGCGTACTCACCGAGGGATTTTACGTCGACGATCTCATCTATGGAGCCGACAATGAAACCGATGCAATTCAGCTGCAAATGGACACTCTCTCCATACTTAAAACAGCTGGCTTTCCACTCCGCAAATGGGCGAGCAACTCAGCGAAAATCTTAGAGCAGGTGCCTGAAAACGGAAGGGAGATAAATTTACCACTGGACTTCAATTCTTCAGATGCCATAAAAACATTGGGGATTCAATGGCATCCAGCAAATGATGTTTTCAAATTTAAAATACAATTACCAGGCACCAAATCGCACACCAAACGATCCGTTCTCGCAGATATAGCTCGCTTATTTGATCCATTGGGATGGATATCACCAGTCATCGTGAAGGCAAAACTCATTCTTCAACAGTTGTGGCGCAACGAATCATCGTGGGACTCACCGCTCGCAAGTGACATCGAAGAGGAATGGATCAACCTCCGCAACGGGCTAGATTGCCTCCAGCACATCAAGATTCCTCGCTGAATCGGGTTCGAGGAGTCAGCTTTGGTCCAACTACATGGCTTCAGCGATGCCTCAGAGAAGGCTTATGCTGCCGTCATATACGCCCGAATAATCAAAAATGGGCAAGAGGAGATAAATATTCTTGCCTCGAAGACAAGGGTAGTACCAGTGAAGCCAATTTGCCTCCCACGTCTGGAACTTTGTGCAGCACATCTACTGGCAAAACTTTTACAGCGGGTATCGAAGTCCATGCAATTCACCAACGTAGAAACATATGCATGGTCAGACTCGACAATTTGCTTGGCTTGGATTCGGGGAAATCCTTCAACACGCAAAACGTTCGTCGCTAATCGAGTGACGGACATATAAAATCTAACTGGAGTAGACATCTGGCGACACGTACGAAGTAAGAAGAATCCAGCAGACATCGCATCGCGTGGCCTCTCACCAGAGGAATTAGAAAGCAGCAACTTGTGGTGGCGCGGCCCCAAGTTTCTACAGGGTTTTGTACCACAGCATCACGCAGCAGAAAACCCAATAGAAACAGATCTGGAAAATAGAGTAAAAAAGAAAGAAAATGTACAATTTTATACAAATAAATTAACAAACATACTCACAAATTTTGTACACGTTGTCTTTCACTGCGCAGTCATCAACAACACATTAATCGAAAAATGTTCCAGCTTAAAACGTCTCATCCGTACCATAGCGATATGGCGAAGATATTTCAACAACCTTCAACCGAAAAGGAAGCTGTCATTAAAGACACATCCACTCACAGCAGAGGAATTAATGGCATCGAGAGATCGACTCATCAAATTGGTTCAGTCAGAAACATTTTCCGCGGAAGTTGAAGCACTGTCATCAAAGAAACCACTTCCAAAGGGAAGTACGATCCGCAGCCTGAACCCATTTCTTGATGCCACTGGAATTCTTCGTGTTGGCATTCTTCACCCAAGCATATTAAGCGAGTCGCATCACTTTACCAAGTTGGTCGTCACCGATACGCATCTCAACACATTACATGGTGGCCAAGAAATGATGATGGCCGAAATCCGGAACACATACTGGATAACAAACTTAAAACGCAGGGTTAAGTCCACCATCCACAAATGCATACGTTGCCACCGATGCAATGCGAAAAGGCAACAACAAGTTATGGGCAGCCTACCAGCAGAAAGGGTGTCAATAACACGGCCTTTTACGAACACTGGCGTAGACTACGCAGGTCCCTTTGATGTAAAAATATGGAAGGGCAGATGTAACAAGTCAACAAAGGGATACATCGCAATCTTCGTCTGCCTATCGACAAAGGCCATCCATATCGAACTGGTAAGTGACCTTAGTTCAGCAGCCTTTATAGCAGCGTACCGGAGATTCGTCGCAAGACGAGGCATTTGCAGCAACATGTTCAGCGACTTTGGCACCAACTTCAAGGGTGCAAACAACGAATTGACTAAGGATGGTAAATTCCTATCAAAGGAATGGTCAATTGAAATCGCCAACGCTTTAACGCCATACAACACCACATGGCATTTTAACCCTCCATCATCACCACACTTCGGAGGTCTCTGGGAAGCTGGTGTAAAATCCATTAAGCACCACCTTAAGCGGACCATCGGCGCATCTAAATTGACATTTGAGGAATTTAACACACTGCTCAATCAAATTGAAGCGTTTCTTCCAGACCATTATGTCCCATGTCATCCGACCCTGACGACTTAACAACGTTAACTCCAGGCCATTTCCTCATTGGAGCACCATTAAGGACACTGCCGGAACGAAACCTAAGAGAAAGGAATATACATCAACTGGACAAATGGAAGTATATACAAAGACTTACGCAAGAATTCTGGAAGCGGTAGAGCCCAACATATGAACAATAAATATAAATTCAATTAAAATATAAATTCAATTAAAATTGGTTACTCGCTCGAGTCCTAGAGTTACATCCTGGGGCAGATGGTCTGACGCGCGTGGTGACCATACGGACAGAAACAACAAAACTCAAACGACCGATCGCGAAACTATCCCCCTTGCCGGTCTCGAACTCGCCGAACGAATTCACAAGCCCCCTCGCGAAAAAACAGTCAAAAACAGACAATAATGGGTAGTCTTTTAAATGTATGTATGTAGTATGTAGTCTGTATTGTAGCACCCTTATAATAAACATTCAACAAATATCATGCCTTATAACTAAACAATCATAAAATAATCTTATAACTAAATAAACCACAATACAACATTCGCACAACAATCAATCTATTAACAAACTACAATAATATGAATAAAATCATGACTCAAACAAATTAAAGACAACAATAACACAATACAAAAAAAAACATACCACAGCCTGTTAAGGGTGAGGACCACAACTCCCTGCAACCATTAACTCCCTGCAACACTTCTGTGCAACATGATGTGCAACACTTGTTCACAACCTGGACACTTGTTTACATTACCATCATCTATGTATGTCACTGATGGTTGCACTCAAAAGAAATAAAAACAATATTTCTATAATTAACGTCACAACAGAATTAACAAATTTTTTCTTTTCTTTGTAACACTAATAACTCACTTGAATGTCACGCATGCTCCGAACGAGAAAAAAGCGCACGAAGAAAATCCCGAAACAACACGAACTTGCAACAATATGAAGAGCACAACACATGGTCAAATATTCCGACGACAACATCACAGAGAACCATATTTCAACCCGAGCCCGGGAGCATGTTGCACGACAACACAAACAACACGAACACACAAGCGAGAGAAATTCGAATTATCAATTATTCAAATAAATAGTTTTCTATTTTTAATTACAAACTTTAATTTAAAACCGTACTTCACCTTTGAGAACTGTCAAGTTTGCGAAGTGCGCAAAATAATCATATGCTTTGTCTCTTTCTAATACATGTAAAATTCGATATTACGAAAAGAAAAGAAAAACCAAGTTTAAGAGGCAGAGCATATCAAAATGTTTATAAACATAATGTCAAGTATGTAGATTGTTGCATTGGAGTAAAGTAAATTAGGTCAGAGACCTCTCCCAATAATGCAACGATGTATTATGTATATAACAAAAGCTTAACAGCTGACCGAGGTGACGAGTGATCGAAACCGAGGTACGATCAATCAATACAAAATTATCAGACCAAATAAAAGGTCAAATTATAACGAGATAGATCAAGTGTTTTATTTTCGTGTGTGAAAGTACCAGCAACAAAAGGAGTGACGTCACCAGTCACAAAATACATACATATTAGTACCAGGGTCAGTGTTAAACCCATTCAACGAGCGCTTCGGGACAGCATACACCCGAGTCAATGATATAATAATAAGATATAATAACCAATCCATCAATGCGTGATTATGTGAACAATTTGGATGAAGGCGGTGATGTTCTTCTGGGTGGTGAATATTATCCCATTAAATGTCGTGCGAAATATAGCAGTGCTATCATAGTTCCATACCGAAGAAGAAGAAACCAACTGCTGAAGTTTGTGTTTTATATGCACAGGTTCCTAAGAAAACAACGTATCCACTATCGCTTTTTTGTAGTGGAGCAATATGATGAACAACTTTTTAACCGTGCAAAACTGTTAAACATTGGATCCGAAATAGCAGCAGGATTGGAATTTCCGTGGCTTATATTTCATGACGTGGACCTTCTCCCATCTAACCTTGGCCAATTGTATGCATTCTTCACATTTCCTCGTCATATGAGCTCCAATTCAGACGCCTTTAGATACAATTTACCTTACTTGGGACTATTTGGGGGTGTGGTCAGCATTCGGACTGTTCAGTTTCAAAATGTTAACGGTATGTCAAATTTATTTACTGGCTGGGGAGGGGAAGATGACGATTTCTACGGCAGAATCAAATTTAGGAAAATGAATGTTTACCTATTTGAACCTGCTTACAATGAGTACACCATGATGGAACATAAAAAGGAAATACCCAGTGAAGAACGAATCAATTTCCTAAACACGGGACCAGTTCGTTACTATTCTGACGGATTAAATTCACTGAAATATAAAGTGCAGAAAATAGAAAATAATGCTCTACTTACGCATGTGTTAGTAAAAACATAAGCCTAAAGTAATTCTTCAAAATTGATATTCATAACTTGCAAAAAACTCTTAGATATATAGTACTTAAGATGAATAAAAAACGTTTAGATTCATGCGTTGAACATTTCATGAGTTGAACATTTAATGTAGAATTGACTTACCCAGAGGCCTTATCTTGTATTGCTATAGTATCGGAAATCTTTTCGAAATCGGAAATAGGTATTTTGTCCCTCTATAGAAAATAGACACAATCCGCATTCGAAAATTAATAGTTTATGCCTACTCGTTTACAGAAATTTGGTATTTTGTATTCCGATGTCAAAACCGCCCTCATGGATTTTCATTGGAAAACTTTTTTGGTATTGTATTGTGTGTGCTAAAGTTGTTTTGATTAATTTATTTAATTTGTCCACGCAAAATAATTAAGACATTCGCCCATGTTCTTCATTCCACTTTTTATGAATTCGAGCTGTTAAAGTGAAAATTCGGGTTCTGCAATCCAGTCGAAATGGTAGTGATGAATTTGAATTTCGAAAATGATAATCGGTGTCCTGTAATTCGATTTACTCGTGTTTTTTCTCGAATTGAATTCACTGGTAATTAATGAATTCCGCTATGAATTTGCAGTGAAATTGGATTAAATACGTGAACTATTCGGATTTTCAATTTTCTTTTTACTGATTTTATTTTTTATTTTAGGGGAAAACAAAATTCAAGGGGGGTGATATTTCTGTGAAATTTGAGTAGGCAAATCCCGATTTGTAAGGAACTCTTCATTCTGCCATTTTTATATGAAACTATTGAATAAAATTGCTTTCCTGGAAAAATATAAAAACTGCAAGCTGGTAGTTCTATTTCTCTCAAGATGTACAAGGAGGTTCATTTTGTATGCCAAACCCTTGTTTAGAAATGAAAAAGATGATTCAAATGATCTATAGGAACATCTGCCTTGCCCTGAGGATTCTTTTCATTTCACTTCGAAACAAGAAAAAGTATTCAAAACAACAGCCATTGCCTGTCGAAACAACGAAAACTAAGCCAAAACAAAAACCATTTGCCTGCCGAAGCCAAGGAACAACGTTTGTTTTTTCCGAAAGTGAATTCGAAATCCGTCGAAATGCAGAACATGGAAATTCACTTCGGGTGAAATGGAAATTCGATTTAAAATTAATTTCACTTGAAATGCAGAACATGAGCGATTAATAATAAATTTGAGCAGTTATTGTCCAAATATGCTGATATTGTTAAAGGGCTTTTAGGCGCGACTTTCCAATAGGCCTACACGCCTATCCTATATTATGCCAAATTGGCTGAAAAACACGAATCTGTAACTAATTTTTCTAGGAAACTAATATTAACAAAGTTATTGATGCGCCGTGGCGTAGTGGGTAGGTGCGTCGACAGCTACGCTCGAGGTCGTCAGTTCGAATCTCGGAAAAAACATCAAACATTTTTTTCACGGCTCCACCTCTTTCGAGTCACTGACAATGCTCAAAGAGTATAACTGTCAAGGAAAAGCTTCTCAATCTCGCCGTTCGGAGACAGTTGGTTAAGTGCTTTCCAAATTTAGAAGCGTCCCAGGTTCGAATCCCAGTGAAATCGAATCTGGTCCAGCCACTATTTACCATTGAGATCAAATTAACGGCACTGGAGTAGGTTGCTACCTGGCAGTACAATGGACCAGTTTTGAGGCTGAGTGCTCCAGCAGTGTTTCAAAAATACTCGAAAAAAAAGTTATATTCAGAAAATGCAAATAAATAACGAAATAATGCATTTTAATTCACTCTGCATTTGCACAAAGTTATAAACAAATTCAAATGCATTCAGTTCAGTTCAGTTTCTCTTTATTGCAGCATAAATTACATATTTCTTAGAAACTACTATTGCACAATTAACAGAGATTTGGTAATTGTAACCTTACTACTGACGATATATATACTTTTTGAAAAAAATATGTAGTACATCTTGGATTATAATCAGAGGAAAATCTGATGAAAAACCTCTTCACAAATTTGACTTTACAAAGAAATAAGGGAGGTGGTGGTTTTATGCTTGATTTCAAGTAAAATTCAATGCAAGATTTAACAATTTAAATATTAACAAAAACGAGCTATTTACTAATTACAATTAGACAAAGAAAAATATACAAAGAATAAATAAATAAGTAAATAAATATATGAATAAATAAATAAATAAATAAATATGTATGTATAAATATATAAATAAATAAATAAATAAGTAAATGAATAAATAAATAAATAAATAAATAAATAAATGTAACGGCGAAAACATATCCCGACGAAGAAGGAGAACAGAAGGGTCATTCGAAGTATAGCAGTCGACGAAGACAGACGTTCAAGTTGATCAAAGAGTAGAACCACAACACTTTAAAACTTATTAACATATTCTTAAAAACTAAAACTTAAAAATCATTGTGAAATAAATTTAAAATCATTGTGAATTATGAATTATTCAATTATAACCAAATGGTATAAAATTTGAATTTAGCGCCTTACCAGCCATATTTTATTTGAATAAAAGAAAACTAAAATCTAACGAACACACATACATGTACACAATGGTCGAAAATAATGAAATAAAAGAACACTTGTTAACGAGTACCCGAACCGTCCGCACGCGTTTTATTTTATTCGCCAACCCGCCGTTGTAATAACGAAATAACGTATATTGCAAAAAATATTGCAAATTTTCATGGTGCCCGAGCAGGAACAATAAAAAAGTAAAAAATTAATATTATAAAAAGTGCCAAAAGTGACAAGTGTCGTATACAGTGCATAAGTGCATTAAAAATTATATATACATACATATACATATATTACATACGGTGTAATAAAACAAAAAATAAAATAAAAGCATTTGTATATACATACAGTCAGCGTCAAAAGTGAGTAAACAGTCAGTCGAAAGGTATTCCTCTAAATTAAAATTTACTGGAGTGGTCTACGTCTGACATTGATGCCTCAAATAAAAGCTCTGAAATCATACTTCAAAATAAGCTATATTTAATTTAAAATAACAGTATACATAGAGAAGTTTATTTAGTTCAAACAAAAAAGGGGCTACAAACAGGCGTCAAAAGTGAGTGAACACATCTCTTTAAAAAACAGTATCTTATTGAGAAAAAAATTGTACTTTGTATGCCTTTACCGCTTTTTCAGTTATCGTATATGGCGGTCTTAATTTTCATACAAATGCTTAATAGAATCGAGCCTTAATGTCTTACAGTCACTGACACAACCATATATACACTCACTTTTGAATGATATTTTTAGAACTTTTCTCTTTGAAATTCAATTAATTGTTTTATATATACACGTATGTTACATATTATTTTCCATATTTCAGAGTATTACTTTTGAGCTTTAATTTGATATATCCATGTCTGTTCTACCTCATTCCGGTGAATATTAATTAAGTTGATGAACCTTCATCAGATGACTGGATGTTCACTCACTTTTGACGCTGACTGTATATACATCCATAAAGTGTGCAGTGAAAAAAGTGCAAATAAAAACAAAAAAAAAAGTGCATAATTAATCATTCGCGCCGTGTAACATATATATCCACATATACTCGTACATAACGCCAAATGGTTCATCCGAACTGCAACTGTGAGGAGTGCAAAAGGGAAGTTTCATCTAAACAGGTATTCAACAAAAATTGAAAGCGTTTAACAATATATAGAGAAATAGTTAATTGTGCTCCACTTTCAATTCTTGTCATCTTTGCATGTTATACTTACCACATATATATGTATATAAGCAAACATAAAGTACATACACATGCATACAAACATAACATATATAGAATAAAACAAGTGCGCGATTTTCTTACAAATACAGAAAATTTATTGGCTTAAAACTAATAAGTACAATAGAAAAAATTTCACAAGTCGGTTCAAATTAACGTTTAAACAATCGGTTTTAGAAAATTTTGTGCTACGTTGTTCGTCCGTGCCATCGCGATCCTCTCCTCCGCTGCACCGCCATTGTCCTTTAGTGCGTATTTGACACAAAGGTATCAGTTTCCCAGCACTTCGCAAATAATTTATTGTCCGATCACTTTAATTCGACACTGATTATCAAAATTTAATTGAATCACTCGCGCAATTTATTGAGTTCAAAAACCAATTTGACAGTTCATTGTTTACATTCGGTTTGTTTACATTTGCATTTTTTTAGCAATCCAAGTCACAGATCAGTGTACATTGGTAGAGTGAATTCAGTGATCACAATAATTTTCAATTTTCGAAAGTGCATTCAGAGGAAATAATAATTAAGTGCGGCAGTTTTAAATATTTGTGAGAGAAAGAGTTAATTATTACACAAAGTTATTGTGTCGTATTTTCGGCTAAAGCACATTAATTGGTTCAAATTACGTACAGTGAGTGCGTGCCTATTTCGTGCAATAATTTTTAGGAGATTATTTGCTTTTACGGCAATTTTAATTGAAACCAGTGCATAGCCAGTGGATAAGCTAATTCCACACAAAATACGAAGTGGTTTAACTGAAAAATTTCTCGCGTAAATAAAATGGCACCGAAGAGACAAGCATCTCCGAACAAAAACGACTCTCTTGAGCAGTTAAAGCATCAGAGGTCGATTATTGTAGCAAATATTTCTCGAGTTAAAACGGCATTAGAGGAAAAGACTATTTCGCAAAATCCAATTGAACTTGAATGTCGATTGGATTTGTTAAATTCATACATCGATCAAGTTTTGATATGTCAATCAGACATAGAACTAGCTGATCGCACAGACACGTTCCGCGGGGAATTAGAAGACATGTGTGTATGTACAAAGTCGCTTATAATGAGTGCATTAAATAAGAGGCGAAAATCTAGCATTGCTGAATATTCCTTTGCTGGGCCTCAACACTCTCGACTTCCGAAAATGTCTTTTCCCAAATTTAGCGGGAAATATGCTGAATATTAAAATTTTATCAGCTTGTTTGAAAGTTTAGTGGATAATGATCCAAATCTTCCAGATATTGAAAAATTCAATCATCTGATATCGTGACTTTCCGGTGAAGCCTTAGGTACAGTACAAGGCTTTTCAAATTACTGAACAGAACTATCCAAAAGCGTTGTGTTACCGCGCGATTTCCCAAAATCGATTGGAGTTGGGCGGAAGAACGCCGGGCCGCTCAATGGAGGGTGGCCGTGAGTAGAGGTGTTATTTTAGGGCGCCACGCAGTTGCCCTTCCGCTCAACGTACCTCTCCCCAAGAACTGCGACACGGGGGAGGTATCCAATTCCCAATAGGAAAACAACACAAGGAAGGATAGGTAAAAACAAAAAAAAAAAAAGGGAACAACGGACACGACTTTTCCAATGTATAATATAAATTTTCTTTTTATTTTTATTTTTATTAAAGTTTACTTAATAACTACCTTAACAATTATAGTAATTCCTGGGGCCTTGTTTTCTTTATTACAAAATTTTAAAAGTGTTCAAAGGCAAGGATTCAGTTTTACTTCAAACTTAAGCCTACCCTATGCTGAGACACCACAGACGGGACACACTAAACAAGAGGAAATAAAAAAAATAAAAATAAAAAGAAATCCAACTCAGTACACGCTCGATACTCGAACCCGGGTCAACGCGCACGAACCGGAAACTCGGATTCGCTCCAGATAACTAAGCCAAGTAGCCGCTTGGAAGCCGATAGTTAATAATAATGTTAAAAGGGTCAAGAGGTGTCTACCTTCTTACACGAATTAAAAAAAAATTTTCAAACAACCGAACATAACTTAAAAAAAAACATTTTTTTTTTTTTGTTTCTTTTTTTTAAATAGATCCAAAATTATAAATAAGCAAATGCAAATAAAAAAATCCAAAGAAAGAACCAAAATAACAAAAAAAAAAGAAATAATTATTCAATTTGAAAAAAAAAAATCCCTGTGGAAGGAGTTCACCTGGAGTCTTCCTGGTCTCGTTCTCCTCCCGTACTGCTCCCGCTCCTGCTTACGCCTTCTTTTCCCTTCGTTTGCTTTACTACCTACCAGCCCCTGCCAATTCCGGAATCGGAGTTTATTCGCCCTATACCACACGGCCGCCTTCCCCTCAAACGAATCGTACGCGGAACAATAGGCCTCCTCATGCGTGAACCCCCTGGCTTCTCTCAGCTCCTCCACTTTTTCCAGGAAGCTAATGACCGACTGGCTCGTATCGCCGCTAAACGTAAGGCCCCATTTCATGACCGGTACCCTCTTCGTCGCTGGTAGGATCGGTGATGACATCGGTGATGACGTGGCTCTCGGGTGGGCTGGGTAGATGACTGGGCTTACTGGAGCGTTATGCCCTCCGTCAAGGTTGAGAGCTAGTGGTCCCTGCGCGGGTTCGGCCGCACCTCCTACTTCTACCGTTGCCTTAACGTCCAGGTTCGATAGAAGGGTATCACTGTACTACCTGCTGCCTAGCGTCTGCCACAAATACCTTGTCTTCGACAGACTCGCACACTGACCTACCTAGACGCCGTAACACCCAATCGGTTTTCGAGACTATTTTTTTGTAGTCGCCTGAGTTTTCGTCGCCTACAAAATCTCCTATCAGCCTTAGAACCTCCTCTAGCTTGGCGGTAAGAGCCGCCTTATCCTCGTCGAAGCTAAAAGGATACTCCGGTAGAACGAAATTTGCGTCTCTTCGCATAGCTGTACGCAGCATCTTCCTCATTTCGTCTACCGTAGTACTCTTTAGCCCCCGCACGTCCAACTCGTACGTCAATTCCTCCGCGCTTAACCGGTTGACATCCATCTTACAATTCCTTTTGAACGAGACAAGGAAGACCGCAGTGATACCCTTAGGAGAACAATCAACAAAAAAAAAACAAAAAGCAATTAAATAGGACGCTCGCGATAACGATCTTGACAATATAATTTATTCTTATAATATTTTTCTTATTTATGCCCCACGTTGGGCGCCAAAATGTTACCGCGCGATTTCCCAAAATCGATTGGATTTGGGCGGAAGAACGCCGGGCCGCTCAATGGAGGGTGGCCGTGAGTAGAGGTGTTATTTTAGGGCGCCACGCAGTTGCCCTTCCGCTCAACGTACCTCTCCCCAGGGACTTTTTATTTTTATTTTTATTAAAGTTTACTTAATAACTACCTTAACAATTATAGTAATTCCTGGGGCCTTGTTTTCTTTATTACAAAATTTTAAAAGTGTTCAAAGGCAAGGATTCAGTTTTACTTCAAACTTAAGCCTACCCTATGCTGAGACACCACAGACGGGACACACTAAACAAGAGGAAATAAAAAAAATAAAAATAAAAAGAAATCCAACTCAGTACACGCTCGATACTCGAACCCGGGTCAACGCGCACGAACCGGAAACTCGGATTCGCTCCAGATAACTAAGCCAAGTAGCCGCTTGGAAGCCGATAGTTAATAATAATGTTAAAAGGGTCAAGAGGTGTCTACCTTCTTACACGAATTAAAAAAAAATTTTCAAACAACCGAACATAACTTAAAAAAAAACATTTTTTTTTTTTTGTTTCTTTTTTTTAAATAGATCCAAAATTATAAATAAGCAAATGCAAATAAAAAAATCCAAAGAAAGAACCAAAATAACAAAAAAAAAAGAAATAATTATTCAATTTGAAAAAAAAAAATCCCTGTGGAAGGAGTTCACCTGGAGTCTTCCTGGTCTCGTTCTCCTCCCGTACTGCTCCCGCTCCTGCTTACGCCTTCTTTTCCCTTCGTTTGCTTTACTACCTACCAGCCCCTGCCAATTCCGGAATCGGAGTTTATTCGCCCTATACCACACGGCCGCCTTCCCCTCAAACGAATCGTACGCGGAACAATAGGCCTCCTCATGCGTGAACCCCCTGGCTTCTCTCAGCTCCTCCACTTTTTCCAGGAAGCTAATGACCGACTGGCTCGTATCGCCGCTAAACGTAAGGCCCCATTTCATGACCGGTACCCTCTTCGTCGCTGGTAGGATCGGTGATGACATCGGTGATGACGTGGCTCTCGGGTGGGCTGGGTAGATGACTGGGCTTACTGGAGCGTTATGCCCTCCGTCAAGGTTGAGAGCTAGTGGTCCCTGCGCGGGTTCGGCCGCACCTCCTACTTCTACCGTTGCCTTAACGTCCAGGTTCGATAGAAGGGTATCACTGTACTACCTGCTGCCTAGCGTCTGCCACAAATACCTTGTCTTCGACAGACTCGCACACTGACCTACCTAGACGCCGTAACACCCAATCGGTTTTCGAGACTATTTTTTTGTAGTCGCCTGAGTTTTCGTCGCCTACAAAATCTCCTATCAGCCTTAGAACCTCCTCTAGCTTGGCGGTAAGAGCCGCCTTATCCTCGTCGAAGCTAAAAGGATACTCCGGTAGAACGAAATTTGCGTCTCTTCGCATAGCTGTACGCAGCATCTTCCTCATTTCGTCTACCGTAGTACTCTTTAGCCCCCGCACGTCCAACTCGTACGTCAATTCCTCCGCGCTTAACCGGTTGACATCCATCTTACAATTCCTTTTGAACGAGACAAGGAAGACCGCAGTGATACCCTTAGGAGAACAATCAACAAAAAAAAAACAAAAAGCAATTAAATAGGACGCTCGCGATAACGATCTTGACAATATAATTTATTCTTATAATATTTTTCTTATTTATGACCCACGTTGGGCGCCAAAATGTTACCGCGCGATTTCCCAAAATCGATTGGAGTTGGGCGGAAGAACGCCGGGCCGCTCAATGGAGGGTGGCCGTGAGTAGAGGTGTTATTTTAGGACTCCACGCAGTTGCCCTTCCGCTCAACGTACCTCTCCCCAGGGACTTTTTATTTTTATTTTTATTAAAGTTTACTTAATAACTACCTTAACAATTATAGTAATTCCTGGGGCCTTGTTTTCTTTATTACAAAATTTTAAAAGTGTTCAAAGGCAAGGATTCAGTTTTACTTCAAACTTAAGCCTACCCTATGCTGAGACACCACAGACGGGACACACTAAACAAGAGGAAATAAAAAAAATAAAAATAAAAAGAAATCCAACTCAGTACACGCTCGATACTCGAACCCGGGTCAACGCGCACGAACCGGAAACTCGGATTCGCTCCAGATAACTAAGCCAAGTAGCCGCTTGGAAGCCGATAGTTAATAATAATGTTAAAAGGGTCAAGAGGTGTCTACCTTCTTACACGAATTAAAAAAAAATTTTCAAACAACCGAACATAACTTAAAAAAAAACATTTTTTTTTTTTTGTTTCTTTTTTTTAAATAGATCCAAAATTATAAATAAGCAAATGCAAATAAAAAAAATCCAAAGAAAGAACCAAAATAACAAAAAAAAAAGAAATAATTATTCAATTTGAAAAAAAAAAATCCCTGTGGAAGGAGTTCACCTGGAGTCTTCCTGGTCTCGTTCTCCTCCCGTACTGCTCCCGCTCCTGCTTACGCCTTCTTTTCCCTTCGTTTGCTTTACTCACTAACACAACTCCATTGAGTCACAATTTTTTTCGTTTTGTTTCAATTATTGCTTTTTTTTGGTTATTGGCTATAATAGCTCTATACCTTAAGCTCTCCTAATTTATCATCAGCTTCACTCAAACTTTCCCTTTTTTTTTGTTTCCTCAAAATTATAAGCTATATATGTGAGATGATATATACGAGTATATATAACTTGCATCCACTGCACTCTTGTATTTATTTGTTTTCTTTTTTTTTCTTAATTCGATATAATTCACTGAATTTTTTTTTGTTTTCCTTCAATAATAATTGTTGATTATTGCCTCCCGCTCTGCACTCGTTTTCAAAATTTTTTTTTTTCAGCTCGATATACTTCACTGATAATATTTTCTTAGTTTCCACTCAATGATACTTATCATATTTTAATCTTCACTCACTGCACTTTTATCTTTCTTTTATCTTATCAAGTTTATATATCATCTCATGACTAGTATCTTTTAACGCTGAGTCGCGTGTGCGAGCCTTGCAACCTTTCGAACTGTATCGCACTTCCTTTTGTGAATCTGAATCTTGATTTTATTTCTTACTTGGCTCGGTGCCAAGCCCGTCTTATATTTTTTTCGGTTTCGTTTATTATTCACTTTGAACGGATGGATAAAATCGCTATATCGTCAGTTCTACAGACTCGATACACTTTCTGAACTTCGCGGCCAACCCACCGAGAAATCCACGTCCGCACTCAACCGCTGACAAAAACCAACTCTCTGTTCCAAAGCCAGCTAAAACCCTATTCTACCCAGCCACGTCGTACATCGTTGATCGGATGATCAGATCCTTCGTCCAGCTCGCGGTACGATCGCCTGATGGACCATTCCCCTTCCTAAGGAACCCGCAATCTCTCCATCACGCCACCCTAGGCACAGCTAGCATCACGTCCAATAAGGAAGAAGCGGAACAGAAACCCGAAGTCAAAATACAAACAAAAAAAAAACTGAAAGTGTTGGGGCGGTACTCGAACCAGCATTCCCAGTCTCAAAGTCGAACATCCAACCCACTAGGCTACCAATACCACCTGACTATCCTGGGGAGGACAACGACACCATGATCAAGCCCCATACGCCCAACTACCATGACGAATCTCTAGCATATTTCTAGGCGAAAACCTTTCAACGGTGGAAACCCATAATAGTTGGCTAGTTTGAAGAGAGTGTATGATAACAATTGTCTAATATTTTTTGACAATATTTCTACACTTTTTGATCTTCCTGAGATTACAAAACCATCGGCATCTGCATTACGCAGCATGATCGATACCGTTTCTGCGATATATGACTCTCTTTTGTCATTGGGCGACGAAAAGAACATCACGAATGCAATAATCATTCATTTGGTGATGTCAAAAGTTGATGCAACCACGAGGTCGAAGTGGGAAGAGCAACTAGATTACAGCACTCTTCCCTTATGGAGTGATTGTGAGACAGCGCTCAACAAAAGGTACCAGCACATTGCTGCTGAAGACTCCTCCACATCACGTGTAAAGCCTTGTGACAAGCAGTCAAATCAAAAAAGAGATCTTGGTCGACAAAAGAACCAACGGTCATCGTTTTCGTGTGTTAATTCACAACAAAATCCCCAACAACAAAAACAACAACAACCAAATAAATTAAAATGCGTCTTTTGCAAATCCGACGATCATTTCATAACCGCGTGTCAGTCGTTTACCGCACTCCCGGTACTGCAAAGGTTCGAATTTGCAAAAGGTGTTCCGATTTGCATTAATTGCCTTCGAAAAGGACACACAGTATCAAAGTGCAAATTCAGCCGGTGTAATGTATGCAATCGTACGCATCATTCATTGTTACATCAATATGTAACAACGTTTAATAGTCAACAACCTTCGACCTCCCAAGCTTTGCATGCCTCTGCGGCAACTGACCATGTTATTCTAGCAACAGCCGTGGTCAAAATCAAATGCAAAAATGGCGACTTTCTGCCAGCGCGAGCTTTGCTTGATTCTGGCTTACAAGTAAACTTCATAACTGAGGAGCTAGTCCAGAGGCTGAATCTTCGCAAAGAAGACAATTCGTTGAACTTGCTCGGTATCGGTAAAACGAACTCAAAGGTTAATAAAAAGGTACATGCGGTTGTTAAATCCCGATTGAACGAGCATTCGTTCTTTATTTTCATTTTATCGTTCATTTTACCTCTCTCTAGATTTGAGGTAAAATTACCATTTAAGTTACCTCCTACCTCACTCGGAGCGTCGTTCGAGACTGCGAAACGACGATACCTCTCACTAGAGAGAAGATTATGTAGAGATATCGAACTCCGAGAAATGTACTTAGAGTTTATGAACGAATATCTAAGCTTAGGACATATGTCACCTACGAATAACGAAATCCCAAGAAGCCCACACTACTTCATTCCGCATCAATGTGTGCTAAGGCCACAGAGCACAAGCACAAAGTTGCGAGTAGTGTTCGATGCATCGAGTCGTACTTCGACTCAGAAATCATTGAATGACATCTTGATGGTTGGGCCAACCATTCAAGAGGAGCTGTTTTCGACGTTGCTCCGTTTTCGCACGAAAAGGTACGCACTAACGGCAGACATAACGGCGAAAATGTACAGGCAAGTTCGAATTGCCGAAGAGCACTCGAATTACCAGCTCGTAATGTGGAGGCAGCATCCATCCCAACCCTTACAGCATTTTCGACTGAACACAGTCACATATGGTACGGCGTCTGCACAATTTTTAGCAATACGGTGCTTGAAGATGCTGGGGGATGCATACAAAAACTCACACCCGTTGGGGTCTGAAGTTGTGCTGCGAGATTTCTACGTCGACGATCTCCTGACTGGTGCCGATGATATTGAAACCCTTGCGAAAACCCAAAAAGAAGTCAGATATATTCTGGAACAAGGCGGGTTCCAGTTAGCAAAGTGGTTTTCAAATCATCCAGCGTTTAACGAGGCTAATAGTCCACAAAAGGAAATCAGCTTCAATGAGCTAGATTCCACAAAACCGCTTGGAATACAGTGGCAACCAAAAGAAGATGTTTTCAAGTTCAACCTAGAAAACAACGTTGATCACCTACCGGCGACGAAAAGGAACATTTTGTCTGTTTCTTCGCGGTTGTTTGATCCTCTTGGATTACTCTGCCCCATAGTTACCAAGGCAAAAATCTTATTGCAAGAACTATGGATTACCAAACTAGACTGGGATGAGTCGATTCCGTTGCGCCCTGATATGAGTTGGCAGAACTTCAAAATGAATTTGACTCAACTTCGCGACATTGATATACCACGGTTTGTGAATACACATTCCAACGCGAAGTTGCAAGTTCAATGACTTGCCGACGCTTCGATGAGAGCGTATGGTTGCTGCATATATATGCGCAGTCAAACCGAAGAAGGTATCAAGTTGACGCTGCTAACAGCAAAGTCCAAAGTGGCCCCTTTGAAAACTAAATCGCTTCCGCGATTGGAGCTTTGCGCAGCGCATACTATATCCAAATTATGGATGAGAGTATCGGCAATGTTGAATCTCCAAGTAGAACAATGTGTATTTTGGACAGATTCCGAAATTACGCTACATTGGATAAGGACTCATCCATCAACACTAGCAACCTTTGTGGCAAATCGGGTGGCAGAAATCCAAGAGTGGACGCAAAGTTGCTCATGGAGACATGTCCCTACCAAACAAAATCCGGTGGATATAGTTTCCAGAGGTTGCAACGTGGACGAACTTAAAGGTTCCATTTGGTTCACGGGTCCACAGTTTCTTCTGGAAGAGCAGACTAGTTGGCCAGTCAATGCTCATTTTGAACTACCGCTGAGTGATGAGGTACTGGAAAAGCGAAAAACGAAATGTGCTTTAATAGCCGTCGAGAAATCCCAAAAAATCGGGATGGAAATAATCGACAAGGTTTCGTCACATGCAAAATTAGTAAGAATTTTTGCATATGTTATGCGGTTTATTCGAAGACTTAAGAATAAAACCGAACAATTCGAACAGGTACCTACGGCAAAAGATTTAAAGCTGGCCTTTCTAAAACTAATAGAGATTGTTCAACACTACGAATTCGAAGAGGAAATTCGTAAGTTAAAACGCAAAGTCGTACTTCCGTCAAACATGGAAAAACTCAATCCGTTTCTACATGAATACGAAGATAGTAACTGCACATTTACCCTACTTCGTGTGGGTGGTCGTCTTCTTCATGCGCCGATTGAGTACGATGCCAAGTTTCCGCTTCTATTAACAAAAAATACCACCTTTATCAAAGGGTATTTGCGGTATTTGCACATAAAGAACTGCCATGCTGGTCCGAAAGTATTAGTAGCACTGCTTCGACAGAAAATATGGCTAGGTAATGCTCAAGAAGCATGCAGGAAAACGATACAAAGCTGTGTACATTGCTTTAGGTACAGGCCAAAACTGTTGACGCAGATAATGGGCAATCTACCAGCTGACCGTTTGAGGGCACAACGGCCCTTTCTTATATGTGGCGTTGATTTTTGTGGTCCCGTCTATACGTCCCTAAGAATACGTGGTAGACCCCCAGTCAAAACCTACATTGCTGTGTTTGTCTGTTTCACGTCCAAAGCTGTCCATTTTGAAACGACAACTGATCTGTCTTCGGACACATTTATTCTCGCCCTTAAAAGGTTCATCGCCCGACGAGGAATTCTACAGACAGTCCACTGCGACAACGGGACGAACTTCGTGGGAGCTCAACGGAAGCTGGAGGAAGTTCGCCAACAATTCGAGGGAGAGCAAGAAGCAGTACGCCAGTATGCAGCAGAGGAAGGGTTCAGCTTCGCCTTCATACCACCAAGGGCCCCTCACTTCGGCGGTCTATGGGAAGCGGCGGTGAAGTCAGCCAAGGGCCTTCTGCAGCGAACCGTGGGGAACGCACTTCTCACAAGCGAGGAGCTGCAAACCGTCCTCAGCGAGGTAGAAGCGATCCTCAACTCAAGGCCCATCGCTCCACTCAGCGCAGATCCAAACGACGGCGAGGCGCTCACACCCGCACACCGCCGGAACAAGTGCCGGCACGTCAACAGGCTTGCTTAAGAAGATGGCAGCTTGTATGCTGTCTCAAGCAGCAGTTCTGGCGGAAGTGGTCAACGGACTACCTAGCCGGCCTCCAACAATGCAGCAAGTGAATGCAAGAGCAACCAAATCTCGCCGTGGGAAAAATCGTCGTGGTCCGCGAGGAAAACGCGCCACCACAGCAACGGACGATAGGGCGAATCGTCCAAGTCATAGCAGGAGAGGACGGCAAGGTGCGAGTGGCGGACGTAAGGACTCGAGGCGGCGTAATTAGACGCCCCATTGTAAAGCTCGCGGTTCTACCTGAGCAAAATTGAAGACAGCAGTCCTTCAACGCGGCCGGTGTTGAGTAGAACCACAACACTTTAAAACTTATTAACATATTCTTAAAAACTAAAACTTAAAAATCATTGTGAAATAAATTTAAAATCATTGTGAATTATGAATTATTCAATTATAACCAAATGGTATAAAATTTGAATTTAGCGCCTTACCAGCCATATTTTATTTGAATAAAAGAAAACTAAAATCTAACGAACACACATACATGTACACAATGGTCGAAAATAATGAAATAAAAGAACACTTGTTAACGAGTACCCGAACCGTCCGCACACGTTTTATTTTATTCGCCAACCCGCCGTTGTAATAACGAAATAACGTATATTGCAAAAAATATTGCAAATTTTCAGTGTAGAATAGTCGTATTTGGAGTTTACTAAATAAAGATTAATATAATTAAATATACAGCTCGTTATATATATAAATAAATAAACAAATAAATAAATAAATAAATAAATAAATTAATAAATAAATAAATAAAAAAATTAATAAATAAATAAATAAGTAAATAAATAAATAAACAAATAAATAAATAAATAAATAAATAAATAAATAAGTAAATAAATAAATAATAAATAAATAAATAATAGTTTGATCAAATATATACTGAAATCAATAATTGTACAGATAAATAAATAACTAAATAAAAATGAAAGATATGATGAATATGTTAAGATTCGTCCAGTAGACTTGAAATGAAGTGGTTGTTAGCTGAGCTGCAAAACCGGCTATAGCGCTCGAATAATATTAATAATTTTGCTCACTGTATTATAAACTTTATGTAAAAACAAAGATACTCTATTTTTTTACAAACAAATGACATATACATTTTGAATTACATCAAATAAACGTTCTCTTTTGAGCAGGTCGTTGAAAAGGTGTGAAAGAAACTATTCCACGATGGAGGAGTACTATAGGCGGTAGAGAAGTTGCGACCATATATCGAAGGTGTCCGATTTACGGTCGTGACGGATCACTATACCCTGGTATGGCTGAGATAATCTGAAGGACCCTTGTGGTAGGTTAGCTAGATGGGCGGTGAAGCTGCAACAATTTGGTTTTGAAATTGTGCATAGGAAGGGTAAGGAACACGTTGTTCCAGATTTGCTCTCCAGGGCTGTAGAGGTGACGGCTGGGATCGAAGAGCCAGCAGTTTCAGACCCGTGGGTCTAGAAAATTATGGAGAAAGTTGCGGCTAACCCCCTCTCATATCCGACATAGAAGGTCGAACTAGGGAAGCTATTTAAATTTGTTATGGCCAAACATGTGATTGTGCGTGACCAAGAGTTAGAATGGAAGGAAGTAGTAGAGAAGAAAGATAGGGACAAAATCTTAAAAGAAGGTCACGACAATCCTATGGCAGGGCATATGGGAGTGAATAAAACTTTTGTTAGGGTAGGAGCCCGGTATTATTGGCCGAAAATGCGGGCCGATATTACCAGGTATGTCAGGAGCTGTAGGGTATGTCAAGCAGTGAAACCGGTGAACACCAAACCGGCTGGTTGGATGGTTCAGAGGGATTGTAGACCCTTGGCAGACGATCTGCGTAGATCTGGTAGGACCGCTTCCGAGGTCCTTCAGTGGATTCTCCTATATACTGACAGTAGTGGATTACTTCACCAAGTTTCCACTACTATTTGCGCTAAGGAACGCGACGGCGAAGTCGGTTATTAAACATCTCGAGGACGGCGTGTTCTGGTGAGAAATGGCAACGTCGGGAACGAGTTTCGGAAATCGGCAAAACAATACGGCAGCGAAAGTCGGCAACCACGATGAAGACACCATGAATGAATCGGGCGATTTACCCCCGGGGGAGAATAATGGTACTGGCGAGTACGAAGCGGAAATGATGGAAATGGGCAGAAGTTTCCAAGAGCTGAGGGCGGATATATCATTGCACAGAAGAATTTTGATGCATTAGTGTATGGTGTTTTTACAAGTAGCAATGGTGAAACTCATTCTTTTACAGCAGATGATTGGTTATTAGACTCGGGTCATCACATGAGTTTCCGACACGAGTGGTTTCAAAATGTTGTTGAACTCGCAGAACCCATGACTGTTGTCATTGGCAACGGAGAACAAATTTTTGCTCTCGGTAAAGGCAGCGTTGACATTTATGCCTTTGATAATCAGAAGTGGTCAAGAAAAGTATTATTAAATGTATATTACATGCCAAAGATTAAGTTAAAACATTTCCCTTCGGGAGTAGCGCTGGATAATCAATATAAGATGATATCTGACAATGCCAAGTGTGAAATAAGGAAAAATACACGTATTGTTGCAGTGGGAGTGCGATGCAAGATTATTTAAAATTATGTTTCATGTAATTTCACATAGCGATGAGGGGTCATCAAATGTTGTCATCAAAGTAGATTCACTTAAATTGTGGCATGAACGTCTGGGCCACTTGTGCATAAGACAGGCGAAAAGTGTTCTCAGCAAAAGAAACATTAAGTACCAAGATGACAAAAGTTTTTTTTGTGATGCTTGTGCTTACGGCAAACAATGTCGATCTTCATTTCGAGAAAGTGATTCCAGAGCAACATCTGCATGTGAACTTGTTCACTCTGATGTGTGCGGCCCTATGCAGCAGCGTTCTATTGGCGGATTCAGATACTTTGCACTTTTTAAGGACGAAAAGAGTGGGTTGTCTGAGGCTCTTGACAATTACATACGTGAAGTCAAAATAGATAAGAGTTACTTAATTAACACACTTAGGTCTGATAATGGGCTGGAGTGTAAAAATAAATATGTAGATGTTATTTTGCGACGATACGGTATACGTCATCAGACCACGGTACCCTATAATCCCGAACAGAATGAGCGTGTTGAAAGGAACATGAGGTTCATCGTAGAAATCGCTAGGACTATGTTGCATGCTAGGAACCAGCCACTCAAACTTTGGGCGAAAACTGTGAACACAGCAATTTATCTTTTAAACAGATATGGTCCAAGTCCGCAGAAAGATAAAAGTCCATTTGAGCTTTGGTTTGGAAAACATCCCAGGATTGATAATTTAAAGGTTTTCGGCTGAAGTGTTTGAATATCCCGAAAGAAAAGCGACAGAAATGAGATAAGAAAGCAAAACATTGCTATTTCGTTGGCTATGTAGAAAATCAGAAGGGCTATGGTATTTGGTTGAGTCAAACTAAACAGACTGCAGTTATACCATTTCCCAGAGATTCTGATGTAAGTTTGACTGATTGTTTGGATGTGAATCAAACCAAAGATTCGGTCGGCAGCGGTCATGAACATGATGATAACCATTCTGCAGAAGAGGATAACGATCTTGATTCAGGTGATGGAAATGTCAAAGGAAATTATGAGATGAATCAAATGATCGAAACACCACCGAGGCGTATACTTCGAAGCCATACGATGAACCAAACATCAGCATCACCCAGTATCCTCCTGAATATCTTAGAACGGCATGCATTTGTTTCCCAGAGTTATGAGCCAACAAGTTATTATGAAGCATTGCATTTTAATGACGCAGAGAAATGGAAAACTGCGATGGACGAAGAGATCAAAGCACTTAAGCAAAATAGAACATGGGATTTAGTTGAACTTCCAAAAGGACGAAAGGTTATCGACAACAAATGGGTGTTCAAGACAAAACTTTCAAAAGACAATAAAGTGGACAGATATAAAGCTCGTCTCGTTGTGTGAGGTTTCACTTAGAGCGAAGGTATTGATTACACCGAAACTTTCAGTCCAATCGCACGATTCACGTAAATAAGAACAGTTTTAGCAATCGCTGTTTCCGAAGGGTTAGCATTAAAACAATTTGACGTCAAAACAGCTTTTCTTAATGGCGATCTGGAAAAATTAGTTTACATGTCGCAACCCGAAGGATACGATGATTTAAGCGGTCGTGTGTGCAAGCTAAACGTTTATATGTGTAGTTTATATGAGTTGAAACAGGCATCGAGATGTTAGAATTTTAAGTTTACGAAACTGCTCAAGAAATTCAATTTCAAACCAAGTACAGCAGATCCTTGTGTTTTTACACACCACAGCAACGGAAGGAAGATTATGATGGCTATATACATCGATGATGGACTTATTGCAGCAACTAAAGAAGAAGATGTTCAGCGGTTAATTTCATATGTACATCGTCATCTTGAAGTCGAGATTACAGATGCGGAATATTATCTTAGTCTTCAAATAGATCAACTGAAAAATGAATGTATTCATCTTAGCCAGTCAAGCTATTCTGAAAGATTGCTACACAAATTTAACATGTCTGATTGTCGTCCGGTAGCAACACCAGCTGAAATGTCGCTGAACACGTCAACGCAGTAAAACGTATTTTTCAATACGTAAAGAGGACAACCAATCACGGTATTCTTTTAAAAACTAGCACTAAATATTCAATTACTTGTTACAGCGATGCTGATTATGCTGGTGACACAGAAAGTAGACGGTCTAAGAGCGGTTTTTTTTTCTCATAAATGAAATACATATCTCAGAGACAAAAATGCGTAAGCTTGTCCACCACAGAAGCTGAATATATCGCTGCATCAGAAGCTGTAAAGGAGATGACCTGGGTGAAAAGTCTTCTTCGAGCTCTTATTCCTGAAGCCAACTCAAGCATGACTTTGTTGGTGGATAACCAAAGCGCTATAAAGCTCGTAAAGAATCCTGAGTTCCACAGAAGGACAAAACATGTGGACATCCGCTACCATTTCATTCGGGAAAAATATATGGAACGCGAATTCTCTTTGAATTATGTGCCGACTGAAAAACAATTCGCTGATATTCTTACGAAACCACTGGCAAGGGAAAAATTTGAGTTTTTTCGTTATTCATTGAATATTGTGCCAATTTGATTGTTGTCTTTATGCATTCATTTCGAATTAAAGTATGTATTTTGATTTATGAACTGAAGTAAATGAACTTATCCAAAGTTAATAAGAAGTAGGAGTGTTGAGATATATGTATTAATAATTTTGCTCACTGTATTATAAACTTTATGTAAAAACAAAGATACCCTGCTTTTTTACAAGCTGTATTTGTCATTTCGAACGACATCAAATCACAAACAGAAATCATATAGTAAAGAGATATCCAACTTCTACCTCTCTTGCCCCTTGATATCATTTGACAGCGTTTTTTATGCGATTTTTCATATCGCGTCTGTGAATCCATGTGAGCTGCTCAAATCAGCTGATAACCATACACATTCAAATAAATGATGTGAACTACGCCACTTATTTGAAAAACTGTTCGTTGCTTGAACGTTATTTCAAATTCATGTTTTCATCACGAAAGTAAGTGCAGAGGGTGCATTCACATGAGCTTTTACAATGTTTTTATTTATTACAAAATTAATATCCGTTATTTGAATATATTATTGAAAAATTATAAAATTGGTAAATGAAGATTGATTTAATGGATGTGTATTGTATATACACATATATTGAATTTAACCGATAAGAGTAGAACAGTGCAGGTTTTATTAATGGGATAAAGAATGTAAATTAAATTTAATTGATATTTGAAGTTTTAGATTTCTGTGCCTGTAATTGCGTAGAAAAGTCGCGTATTTTGAAACGGTTGCCTAACCTAAAACGTATTCATTTGATTAAGACAAATTTAATAAGAATATTAATAAGAAATTTTATTAATTGCATTTTTTCACAAAAAAACAATTTAAGCAAATGCTTTTTGATTTTCAGATTTCTTTGAAAGTAATAATCCCCATGTGAAATAATTAAAGAATTTCATTTTCTTGCACTATATTTTCAATTTCTCATGGAACTTGATTCATATCAGCATTTTAAACAGATTTCTTTAAACAATACTAATCGCCACATTATTTACATTTGGCAAACATTGCGAAACTTATCCCTGAACGATTTCAGTCGTGGGCAAATTTCTGATCACAAATCAATCACATATAGACATCCAACTCCTACTTCTATTGCCCCTAATTCCATCTGACAGCGTTTTTTTATAACATTTTCACCGACACGATTCACCGAGAATACGTGTGAGCTATGCCGAACAGCTGATAGACTTCCCATCCAAGCTGATGTAGTGAAATGAGTGTACACAGTGTTTACATGAACAGAAGAAGGCAGGAGTATCGAAAATAAAGTATTTGATTTTCCACAAGTTGGAATGAAATAGTATAGATTCGGCGAAAATCTTACTTCAAATTTGATTTTGTGGTGAAGCCGTTCCGTTTCTATCCCATATAGTTCCATTTTCGACATATTTTCCTCAGGAAACATTTAATGCATATGCGATGTCATTAATGATGAGTCCAAATTAGTGTGAGTGAAAATGAGGAAATATTTGTGCATTCATTATCAATCGTCAAATTTATTGGAAGATTCGTCAATAACTGTCAAACAACAGTTGTCAAATTTTTGAGTTGGCTAGGGGTTTTCCAGCTGGAAAGTAACGCATCTTTATATGACTGATTTGTGATCTTTATATGACTAGTTTGTGATTTTAATCACAAATCAATCACATATAGATATCCAACTCCTACTTCTATTGACAGCGTTTTTTTATAACATTTTCACCGACACGATTCACCGAGAATACGTGTGAGCTATGCCGAACAGCTGATAGACTTCCCCTCCAAGCTGATGTAGTGAAATGGGTGTACACAGTGTTTACATGAACAGAAGAAGGCAGGAGCATCGAAAATAAAGTATTTGATTTTCCACAAATTGGAATGAAATAGCGTAGATTCGGCGAAAATCTTACTTCAAATTTGATTTTCCGGTGAAGCCGTTCCGTTTTTATCCCATATAGTTCCATTTTCGACATATTTTCTTCAGAAAATATTTCATGCATATGCGACATCGCATATTATTCCCAGAGTCATCTAAATACTCATAAGTTTGTTATTTATTTTTCAAATGTTGTCATGACAATTTTCAAAACAAAAAGTAGGAGGAGCTAAACGATGAAGTTAGTGTTCACAAAATGTATTCGTTAAGCACTATTTTTTTAATATTTAGGGTCTGAAACATTTATTGGAAACAATATTGGAAACTTGTGAGAAATACATTTGAAAATGGATACATATTGAAAGCAATTCGGTTTGGGAAGGTTTCGGACATTCCTTAAAGACTCAAGTTCATAACATTAGGTCAATGTTATTGGTGATCAAAATAAACTTAGTACAATATTTCTTTGTATTACAATTATATTATTATATGAAATATTATGTTGAAATAAAAATATGTACAGTAAAACAATAAAACATGTTTTTGCAAAATTAAAACCATGAAAGTTACGTTTGTACCATTCTGGTACGGAATCCTAAAAAGCCATTTAATATGAAATAAACATAAATTTGAATTGAAGAAGATAATCCAATGTTGTAAAACCTAAAAAATTGCCTTGTCTGCCTAAATATATATTAGGTCAGTTTTAAGTATAAAATATTTTAAACCATATTAATTTGTTCACAAACTTTTTTCTAGATTTACGATAGTTTTGCACAAAGAAACAAGTTTTGGTCTCTTTTTCGTTAATCTGTAGCCAACTTTTAAACGAATATTTCGATAATCTTTTAAAATTCTGCTTTATTTTGAATTAAGATCAAAAAATTGTCCATTCATTTCCATAATAATTAAATAACTCTTCGATATTATCAATCGAAAATATCATAACAAGAATAGCATTCGGACGACGTGTTCTATTCTACAATTATATTTGTTTTGATTTAAAATTGCGTTATTCGACGATAAATTAATAAATAAATTGTCAATTATTTGATTAAATTTAAAATCTAAAGGCATTTTAAAACATTTACCAATACCTAAAAATAATTGCTATTCCCAGAAGAAATAATGTTTGAATTACGTTTATAAAATATAAATGATACAAATCAGCTTTAGTTAGTTACTAAAGCCTGCGAACAGAGTCCTTAAAATATTTTCGGATAGCCGTCAAATTCACGAATTGGTGACTTAACTGAGGACAATTCATGAATTTGTTACGTTGCCGTGGGCAACCATTCATGAATGAGCCGCCATTTTCGAGGGGAAATGATGAATCCAAATTAGTGTGAGTGAATATGAGGAAAAATTTGTGAATTCATCATCAACTGTCAAATTTATTGGAAGATTCGTGAACAACTGTCAAATTTTTGAGTTGGCTAGGGGTTTTCCAGCTGGAAAGTTACGCATCTTTATATGACTGATTTGTGATTTTAATATACATTTTGTAGAAGGGGCATAATGCACCATTTTGTTCTTTTAATATTAAAAGCAATTTCTTCGGTACTTGTCTTGTACTCTTTATGGCCTAGCCGTTTTGCTACAAGATACGATTTTATTAAAAGTGCTGATATTGTTCAAATGTTTACTACTGGAATATGCAGAAATATATCTATGCAACAGCTTGAAGAGTGTGACTATAATGATATAATAAGAACCAATCCATTAATGCGTGATTATGTGAACAATTTGGATGAAGGCGGTGATGTTCTTCTGGGTGGTGAATATTATCCCATTAAATGTCGTGCGAAATATAGCAGTGCTATCATAGTTCCATACCGAAGAAGAAGAAACCAACTGCTGAAGTTTGTGTTTTATATGCACAGGTTCCTAAGAAAACAACGTATCCACTATCGCTTTTTTGTAGTGGAGCAATATGATGAACAACTTTTTAACCGTGCAAAACTGTTAAACATTGGATCCGAAATAGCAGCAGGATTGGAATTTCCGTGCCTTATATTTCATGACGTGGATCTTCTCCCATCTAACCTTGGCCAATTGTATGTATGCTCCACATTTCCTCGTCATATGAGCTCCAATTTAGACGCCTTTAGATACAATTTACCTTACTTGGGACTATTTGGGGGTGTGGTTAGCATTCGAACTGTTCAGTTTCAAAATGTTAACGGTTTGTCAAATTTATTTACTGGCTGGGGAGGGGAAGATGACGATTTCTACGGCAGAATCAAATTTAGGAAAATGAACGTTTACCGATTTGAACCTGCTTACAATGAGTACACCATGATGAAACATAAAAAGGAAATACCCAGTGAAGAACGAATCAATTTCCTAAACACGGGACCAGTTCGTTACTATTCTGACGGATTAAGTTCACTGAAATACAAACGCCCATGTTCTGCATTTCGAGTGAAATGAATTTGAAATCGAATTTCCATTTCACCGGAAGTGAATTTTCATGTTCTGCATTTCGATTGATTTCGAATTTTTCGAATTCACTGTCGGAAAAAACGAACGTTGTTGCCTTGGCTTCGGCAGGTAAATGGTTTTTGTTTTGGCTTAGTTTTCGTTGTTTCGACAGGCATTGGTTGTTGTTTTGAACACTTTTTCGTGTTTCGAAGTAAAATAAAAAGAAGAATCCTCAGGGAATATTCCTATAGATCATTTGAATCATCTTTTTCATATATAAACAAGAGTTTGGCATACAAAAGGAACCTCCTTGCACATCTTGAGAGAAATAGAACCACCAGCTTGCAGTTTTTATATTTTTCCAGGAAAGCAATTTTATTCAACAGTTTCATATAAGAAAGACAGAATGAAGAGTTCCTTATAAATCAGGATTTGCCTCCATAAACTTCACAGATATACCACCCCACCTTGAATTTTTGTTTTCCCATAAAATGAATAATAAAAACAGTAAAAAGAAAATGAAAAATCTGAATAGTTCACGTATTTAATCAAATTTAGATGCGGAATATTATCTTAGTCTTCAAATAGATCAACTGAAAAATGAATGTATTCATCTTAGCCAGTCAAGCTATTCTGAAAGATTGCTACACAAATTTAACATGTCTGATTGTCGTCCGGTAGCAACACCAGCTGAAATGTCGCTGAACACGTCAACGCAGTAAAACGTATTTTTCAATACGTAAAGGGGACAACCAATCACGGTATTCTTTTAAAAACTAGCACTAAATATTCAATTACTTGTTACAGCGATGCTGATTATGCTGGTGACACAGAAAGTAGACGGTCTAAGAGCGGGTTTTTTTCTCATAAATGAAATACATATCTCAGAGACAAAAATGCGTAAGCTTGTCCACCACAGAAGCTGAATATATCGGAGCTCTTATTCCTGAAGCCAACTCAAGCATGACTTTGTTTGTGGATAACCGAAGCGCTATAAAGCTCGTAAAGAATCCTGAGTTCCACAGAAGGACAAAACATGTGGACATCCGCTACCATTTCATTCGGGAAAAATATATGGAACGCGAATTCTCTTTGAATTATGTGCCGACTGAAAAACAATTCGCTGATATTCTTACGAAACCACTGGCAAGGGAAAAATTTGAGTTTTTTCGTTATTCATTGAATATTGTGCCAATTTGATTGTTGTCTTTATGCATTCATTTCGAATCAAAGTATGTATTTTGATTTATGAACTGAAGTAAATGAACTTATCCAAAGTTAATAAGAAGTGGGAGTGTTGAGATATATGTATTAATAATTTTGCTCACTGTATTATAAACTTTATGTAAAAACAAAGATACCCTGTTTTTTTACAAGTTGTATTTGTCATTTCGAACGACATCAAATCACAAACAGAAATCACATAGTAAAGAGATATCCAACTTCTACTTCTCTTGCCCCTTGATTTCATTTGACAGCGTTTTTTATGCGATTTTTCATATCGTGTCTGTGAATCCATGTGAGCTGCTCAAATCAGCTGATAACCATACACATTCAAATAAATGATGTGAACTACGCCACTTATTTGAAAAACTGTTCGTTGCTTGAACGTTATTTCAAATTCATGTTTTCATCACGAAAGTAAGTGCAGAGGGTGCATTCACATGAGCTTTTACAATGTTTTTATTTATTACAAAATTAATATCCGTTATTTGAATATATTATTGAAAAATTATAAAATTGGTAAATGAAGATTGATTTAATGGATGTGTATTGTATATACACATATATTGAATTTAACCGATAAGAGTAGAACAGTGCAGGTTTTATTAATGGGATAAAGAATGTAAATTAAATTTAATTGATATTTGAAGTTTTAGATTTCTGTGCCTGTAATTGCGTAGAAAAGTCGCGTATTTTGAAACGGTTGCCTAACCTAAAACGTATTCATTTGATTAAGACAAATTTAATAAGAATATTAATAAGAAATTTTATTAATTGCATTTTTTCACAAAAAAACAATTTAAGCAAATGCTTTTTGATTTTCAGATTTCTTTGAAAGTAATAGTCCCCATGTGAAATAATTAAAGAATTTCATTTTCTTGCACTATATTTTCAATTTCTCATGGAACTTGATTCATATCAGCATTTTAAACAGATTTCTTTAAACAATACTAATCGCCACATTATTTACATTTGGCAAACATTGCGAAACTTATCCCTGAACGATTTCAGTCGTGGGCAAATTTCTGATCACAAATCAATCACATATAGACATCCAACTCCTACTTCTATTGCCCCTAATTCCATCTGACAGCGTTTTTTTATAACATTTTCACCGACACGATTCACCGAGAATACGTGTGAGCTATGCCGAACAGCTGATAGACTTCCCATCCAAGCTGATGTAGTGAAATGAGTGTACACAGTGTTTACATGAACAGAAGAAGGCAGGAGTATCGAAAATAAAGTATTTGATTTTCCACAAGTTGGAATGAAATAGTATAGATTCGGCGAAAATCTTACTTCAAATTTGATTTTGTGGTGAAGCCGTTCCGTTTCTATCCCATATAGTTCCATTTTCGACATATTTTCCTCAGGAAACATTTCATGCATATGCGATATTCCCAGAGTCATCTAAACACTCATAAGTTTGTTATTTATTTTTCAAATGTTGTCATGACAATTTTCAAAACAAAATGTAAGAGGAGCTAAACAATGAAGTTAGTGTTCGCAAAATGTATTCGTTAAGCACTATTTTTTTAATATTTAGGGCCTGAAACATTTATTGGAAACAATACTGGAAACTTGTGAGGAATACGTTTGAAAATGAATAAATATTGAAACCAGTTCGGTTTGGAAAGGTTTCGGACATTCTATAAGGACTCAAGTTCCCTCATAAGCAATAAAATTAGGTCAATGTTATTGGTAATAAAAATGTAGTACAATATTTCTTTGTATTACAATTCTATTATTATATGAAATATTATATTAAAATAAAAATATGCCTGTACGGCAGATAAATCCGTCAAATTCACGAATTAGTGACTTTATAGCGGGCAATTTATGAATTTGCCGCCATTTTCGTGGGGTAATGATGAGTCCAAATTAGTGTGAGTGAAAATGAGGAAATATTTGTGCATTCATTATCAATCGTCAAATTTATTGGAAGATTCGTCAATAACTGTCAAACAACAGTTGTCAAATTTTTGAGTTGGCTAGGGGTTTTCCAGCTGGAAAGTAACGCATCTTTATATGACTGATTTGTGATCTTTATATGACTAGTTTGTGATTTTAATCACAAATCAATCACATATAGATATCCAACTCCTACTTCTATTGACAGCGTTTTTTATAACATTTTCACCGACACGATTCACCGAGAATACGTGTGAGCTATGCCGAACAGCTGATAGACTTCCCCTCCAAGCTGATGTAGTGAAATGGGTGTACACAGTGTTTACATGAACAGAAGAAGGCAGGAGCATCGAAAATAAAGTATTTGATTTTCCACAAATTGGAATGAAATAGCGTAGATTCGGCGAAAATCTTACTTCAAATTTGATTTTCCGGTGAAGCCGTTCCGTTTTTATCCCATATAGTTCCATTTTCGACATATTTTCTTCAGAAAATATTTCATGCATATGCGACATCGCATATTATTCCCAGAGTCATCTAAATACTCATAAGTTTGTTACTTATTTTTCAAATGTTGTCATGACAATTTTCAAAACAAAACGTAATAGGAGCTAAACAATGAAGTTAGTGTTCACAAAATGTATTCGTTAAGCACTATTTTTTTAATATTTAGGGTCTGAAACATTTATTGGAAACAATATTGGAAACTTGTGAGAAATACATTTGAAAATGGATACATATTGAAAGCAGTTCGGTTTGGGAAGGTTTCGGACATTCCTTAAAGACCCAAGTTCATAACATTAGGTCAATGTTATTGGTGATCAAAATAAACTTAGTACAATATTTCTTTGTATTACAATTATATTATTATATGAAATATTATGTTGAAATAAAAATATGTACAGTAAAACAATAAAACATGTTTTTGCAAAATTAAAACCATGAAAGTTACGTTTGTACCATTCTGGTACGGAATCCTAAAAAGCCATTTACTATGAAAGAAACATAAATTTGAATTGAAGAAGATGTTCAAAAACCTAAAAAATTGCCTTGTCTGCCTAAATATATATTAGGTTAGTTTTAAGTATAAAATATTTTAAACCATATTAATTTGTTCACAAACTTTTTTCTAGATTTACGATAGTTTTGCACAAAGAAACAAGTTTTGGTCTCTTTTTCGTTAATCTGTAGCCAACTTTTAAACGAATATTTCGATAATCTTTTAAAATTCTGCTTTATTTTGAATTAAGATCAAAAAATTGTCCATTCATTTCCATAATAATTAAATAACTCTTCGATATTATCAATCGAAAATATCATAACAAGAATAGCATTCGGACGACGTGTTCTATTCTACAATTATATTTGTTTTGATTTAAAATTGCGTTATTCGACGATAAATTAATAAATAAATTGTCAATTATTTGATTAAATTTAAAATCTAAAGGCATTTTAAAACATTTACCAATACCTAAAAATAATTGCTATTCCCAGAAGAAATAATGTTTGAATTACGTTTATAAAATATAAATGATACAAATCAGCTTTAGTTAGTTACTAAAGCCTGCGAACAGAGTCCTTAAAATATTTTCGGATAGCCGTCAAATTCACGAATTGGTGACTTAACTGAGGACAATTCATGAATTTGTTACGTTGCCGTGGGCAACCATTCATGAATGAGCCGCCATTTTCGAGGGGAAATGATGAATCCAAATTAGTGTGAGTGAATATGAAGAAAAATTTGTGAATTCATCACCAACTGTCAAATTTATTGGAAGATTCGTGAACAACTGTCAAATTTTTGAGTTGGCTAGGGGTTTTCCAGCTGGAAAGTTACGCATCTTTATATGACTGATTTGTGATTTTAATATACATTTTGTAGAAGGGGCATAATGCACCATTTTGTTCTTTTAATATTAAAAGCAATTTCTTCGGTACTTGTCTTGTACTCTTTATGGCCTAGCCGTTTTGCTACAAGATACGATTTTATTAAAAGTGCTGATATTGTTCAAATGTTTACTACTGGAATATGCAGAAATATATCTATGCAACAGCTTGAAGAGTGTGACTATAATGATATAATAAGAACCAATCCATTAATGCGTGATTATGTGAACAATTTGGATGAAGGCGGTGATGTTCTTCTGGGTGGTGAATATTATCCCATTAAATGTCGTGCGAAATATAGCAGTGCTATCATAGTTCCATACCGAAGAAGAAGAAACCAACTGCTGAAGTTTGTGTTTTATATGCACAGGTTCCTAAGAAAACAACGTATCCACTATCGCTTTTTTATAGTGGAGCAATATGATGAAAAACTTTTTAACCGTGCAAAACTGTTAAACATTGGATCCGAAATAGCAGCAGGATTGGAATTTCCGTGCCTTATATTTCATGACGTGGATCTTCTCCCATCTAACCTTGGCCAATTGTATGTATGCTCCACATTTCCTCGTCATATGAGCTCCAATTTAGACGCCTTTAGATACAATTTACCTTACTTGGGACTATTTGGGGGTGTGGTTAGCATTCGAACTGTTCAGTTTCAAAATGTTAACGGTTTGTCAAATTTATTTACTGGCTGGGGAGGGGAAGATGACGATTTCTACGGCAGAATCAAATTTAGGAAAATGAACGATTACCGATTTGAACCTGCTTACAATGAGTACACCATGATGAAACATAAAAAGGAAATACCCAGTGAAGAACGAATCAATTTCCTAAACACGGGACCAGTTCGTTACTATTCTGACGGATTAAGTTCACTGAAATACAAACGCCCATGTTCTGCATTTCGAGTGAAATGAATTTGAAATCGAATTTCCATTTCACCCGAAGTGAATTTTCATGTTCTGCATTTCGATTGATTTCGAATTTTTCGAATTCACTGTCGGAAAAAACGAACGTTGTTGCCTTGGCTTCGGCAGGTAAATGGTTTTTGTTTTGGCTTAGTTTTCGTTGTTTCGACAGGCATTGGTTGTTGTTTTGAACACTTTTTCGTGTTTCGAAGTAAAATGAAAAGAAGAATCCTCAGGGAATATTCCTATAGATCATTTGAATCATCTTTTTCATATATAAACAAGAGTTTGGCATACAAAAGGAACCTCCTTGCACATCTTGAGAGAAATAGAACCACCAGCTTGCAGTTTTTATATTTTTCCAGGAAAGCAATTTTATTCAACAGTTTCATATAAGAAAGACAGAATGAAGAGTTCCTTACAAATCAGGATTTGCCTCCATAAACTTCACAGAAATACCACCCCACCTTGAATTTTTGTTTTCCCATAAAATGAATAATAAAAACAGTAAAAAGAAAATGAAAAATCTGAATAGTTCACGTATTTAATCAAATTTAGATGTGGAATATTATCTAAGTCTTCAAATAGATCAACTGAAAAATGAATGTATTCATCTTAGCCAGTCAAGCTATTCTGAAAGATTGCTACACAAATTGAACATGTCTGATTGTCGTCCGGTAGCAACACCAGCTGAAATGTCGCTGAACACGTCAACGCAGTAAAACGTATTTTTCAATACGTAAAGAGGACAACCAATCACGGTATTCTTTTAAAAACTAGCACTAAATATTCAATTACTTGTTACAGCGATGCTGATTATGCTGGTGACACAGAAAGTAGACGGTCTAAGAGCGGGTTTTTTTTCTCATAAATGAAATACATATCTCAGAGACAAAAATGCGTAAGCTTGTCCACCACAGAAGCTGAATATATCGCTGCATCAGAAGCTGTAAAGGAGATGACCTGGGTGAAAAGTCTTCTTCGAGCTCTTATTCCTGAAGCCAACTCAAGCATGACTTTGTTTGTGGATAACCGAAGCGCTATAAAGCTCGTAAAGAATCCTGAGTTACACAGAAGGACAAAACATGTGGACATCCGCTACCATTTCATTCGGGAAAAATATATGGAACGCGAATTCTCTTTGAATTATGTGCCGACTGAAAAACAATTCGCTGATATTCTTACGAAACCACTGGCAAGGGAAAAATTTGAGTTTTTTCGTTATTCATTGAATATTGTGCCAATTTGATTGTTGTCTTTATGCATTCATTTCGAATCAAAGTATGTATTTTGATTTATGAACTGAAGTAAATGAACTTATCCAAAGTTAATAAGAAGTGGGAGTGTTGAGATATATGTATTAATAATTTTGCTCACTGTATTATAAACTTTATGTAAAAACAAAGATACCCTGTTTTTTTACAAGTTGTATTTGTCATTTCGAACGACATCAAATCACAAACAGAAATCACATAGTAAAGAGATATCCAACTTCTACCTCTCTTGCCCCTTGATTTCATTTGACAGCGTTTTTTATGCGATTTTTCATATCGTGTCTGTGAATCCATGTGAGCTGCTCAAATCAGCTGATAACCATACACATTCAAATAAATGATGTGAACTACGCCACTTATTTGAAAAACTGTTCGTTGCTTGAACGTTATTTCAAATTCATGTTTTCATCACGAAAGTAAGTGCAGAGGGTGCATTCACATGAGCTTTTACAATGTTTTTATTTATTACAAAATTAATATCCGTTATTATTTGAATATATTATTGAAAAATTATAAAATTGATAAATGAAGATTGGTTTAGTGGATGTGTATTGTATATACACATATTGTCGCGTGCAAATTGCACGCTACAAAAAAAAAAAACCTATTTGTCCTGTCGACCTTAACCCCATCCCCAAGAAAAGGTAAAGGGAAACCCCCAATCCCCCGCCACAAGCGTTACCCCTGTTGGTATACCTGAGCGGGAGCTGATGCGACGATAGGGTTCGCGGAAACAGGGGATACTTATCCGAGTACCAAATTGTACCAATAAGTAGTTAATCGGGTCAATGAAAATATCCCCGGAACCTCCCATTTCTTCCGAAGTCGCCGTCGCACAATGCCCCAAAGATATGTAGGTATGTACAACAACAGACGACTTAACAAGCATACATACAAACAACGACAAAAAGACCTGCATATAAACATCGAGAAAAACATAAAAACATTACGAATAATAATAATACAGCAAACCAAACGATAATACCATCAATATCATTATAACAATAATAATATAACAAATCAAACCATCAACATCACTATTACAATAATATATAAACGAATCATGGCAGATGCAATAACATAAAAGACAATTAGAGAACATATAAATTATTATAAGCAGGCAGACGAAACGCAATCAAACGCCTTACATATCTTTGGGCTGTACAGAGAAAAAGAGAAATGACAGCTGATCGCCAGAAAATTGACTTCCAAAGTCAATGCACCGAACGATTGAAGGGTGAGAGAGATGCGGCGTGGGAGGTTGCTAATGCTCTGGAGGTGATTCCCTTTGCATTAGCAACCACGATCGACGTTGAGTGAATGTGAGCGAGAGAGGGGGCGGCGATTGAGGCTGTCAATGTACTGGATGTGATTCCCTTTGCATTGGCAGCCAAGGTCAGCCGTCTGCATACATAATGCACGGAGTCGGCACAACAACAAACATACACCCGTGCCATGGAAGGCTGGTCAACGGGCGGTATGATCGCGAGCCATAGCCGCTATTCGAGTGGCTATGAAAATCTCCATACAGAAAAAAAGGAGAAAAGTAAAGAGAAAAAAAGAGGAGAAAGTCCCAGCGACGATCTGCTGCCGGCTCCGTCGCAGCGTATGCATGCGTGGGTGAGTGATGCAGATTTGGCAGATTGGAGAGTGAATGGAAGGTGAGAGTGCGTAATGCAAGAAAGGTTGTATGCGCGCAATCATTAGAGTGAATGGTATATGTGTGTGAGTGTGACTTAGAATTTCTCCGCCTGCAAAAGAAGAGCTTTTCCAGACTGAGGAATTCTAAGCGGGAAACAGACCTTCGCTGCTTGTGGTTTTTTTCTATCTCAGTGGCGTAGCGTACAGAACGGTACAGTGGGCCGCATCAGCTCCCGTACCGTTTCGAAAAAAAAAAAAACAGTTGGTCCGCAGCAAAAGGGCTGCTTCGCGGTACGCGCCCCTATCCCGTTTCGGTACCAAAAGGGTACCTCGCGAAGAGTTGGCGGTGGATTCGGGGTCACCCGGTGCCGTCCACTCTTGGTTTTGGAATTGTGTGTTCCTTCTCTGTGTGTGTTTCGGGGGCAGTTGGCCACCGAGCCCAAGCAGTTTGCTGGGTCAAGGGGCGATTCTTTGGAATCGACGTGCGGGCCAAGGTTCATAGAACCAAGGCCGAAAAATCGGTTTTCCCCAAAATTTTTAGTTACGCGTTCTCTGACGTTCGGGAAGGTTGTCGGAGGGGGGTTTTGAAGATTTGTTGTTGGCGTATAAGCGCCCCAGGGTTTCGTCGTCGCCGTCGAAAGACGACGTGGCGCCCATTTGCTTTGGGAAGTTTGGTCTTTTTTGGGATTTTTTTGGAACATTTTGGTTGTGCCAGTTTTGGGGGACCCACCCCAGCTGAGCAGTCGGGTTGGGAAGTCTTTTGCGACCCCCAGTCGTGCGGCACGCGACAATATATTGAATTTAACCGATAAGAGTAGAACAGCGCAGGTTTTATTAATGGGATAAAGAATGTAAATTAAATTTAATTGATATTTGAAGTTTTAGATTTCTGTGCCAGTAATTGCGTAGAAAAGTCGCGTATTTTGAAACGGTTGCCTAACCTAAAACGTATTCATTTGATTAAGACAAATTTAATAAGAATATTAATAAGAAATTTTATTAATTGCATTTTTTCACAAAAAACAATTCAAGCAAATGCTTTCTGTTTTTCAGATTTCTTTGAAAGTAATAATCCCCATGTGAAATAATTAAAGAATTTCATTTTCTTGCACTATATTTTCAATTTCTCATGAAACTTGATTCATATCAGCATTTTAAACAGATTTCTTTAAACAATACTAATCGCCACATTATTTACATTTAGCAAACATTGCGAAACTTATTCCTGAACGATTTTAGTCGTGGGCAAATTTCTGATCACAAATCAATCGAATATGGAATGCTCTTCCCAGCCTAATATTTCCCACTCACTACAATCTACAGACATTTAAGACCAATGTGCATAGGTACCTCCTTTCCATTTCTCCCTCTATACCTTCGGCCCGTGCTGTGTCTTGATTCCGGACACTTAAGGGTATTCGTAACCCCTTTTGCGCGCGCAAATTATAAAAAAAAAAAAAAAAAAATCAATCACATATAGATATCCAACTCCTACTTCTATTGCCCCTAATTCCATCTGACAGCGTTTTTTATAACATTTTCACCGACACTATTCACCGAGAATACGTGTGAGCTATGCCGAACAGCTGATAGACTTCCCCTCCCAGCTGATGTAGTGAAATGGGTGTGGACAGTGTTTACATAAATAAAGTATTTGATTTTCCACAAGTTGGAATGAAATAGTGTAGATTCGGCGAAAATCTTACTTCAAATTTGATTTTCTGGTGAAGCCGTTTCGTTGCTATCCCATATAGTTCCATTTTCGACATATTTTCCTCAGGAAACATTTCATGCATATGCGATATTCCCAGAGTCATCTAAACACTCATAAGTTTATTATTTATTTTTCAAATGTTGTCATGACAATTTTCAAAACAAAACGGAAGAGGAGCTAAACAATGATGCTAGTGTTCGCAAAATGTATTCGTTAAGCACTATTTTTTTAACATTTAGGGTCTGAAACATTTATTGGAAACAATACTGGAAACTTGTGAGAAATACATTTGAAAATGGATACATATTGAAAGCAGTTCGGTTTGGGAAGGTTTCGGACATTCCTTAAAGACCCAAGTTCATAACATTAGGTCAATGTTATTGGTGATCAAAATAAACTTAGTACAATATTATATTGTATATATATATACAATACAATATATACAATACAATATTGTATTACAATTACATTATTATATGAAATATTATGTTGAAATAAAAATATGTACAGTAAAACAATAAAACATGTTTTTGCAAAATTAAAACCATGAAAGTTACGTTTGTACCATTCTGGTACGGAATCCTAAAAAGCCATTTAATATGAAAGAAACATAAATTTGAATTGAAGAAGATAATCCAATGTTGTAAAACCTAAAAAATTGCCTTGTCTGCCTAAATATATATTAGGTCAGTTTTAAGTATAAAATATTTTAAACCATATTAATTTGTTCACACACTTTTTTCTAGATTTACGATAATTTTGCACAAAGAAACAAGGTTTGGTCTCTTTTTCGTTAATCTGTAGCCAACTTTTAAACGAATATTTCGATAATCTTTTAAAATTCTGCTTTATTTTGAATTAAGATCAAAAAATTGTCCATTCATTTCCATAATAATTAAATAACTCTTCGATATTATCAATCGAAAATATCATAACAAGAATAGCATTCGGACGACGTGTTCTATTCTACAATTATATTTGTTTTGATTTAAAATTGCGTTATTCGACGATAAATTAATAAATAAATTGTCAATTATTTGATTAAATTTAAAATCTAAAGGCATTTTAAAACATTTACCAATACCTAAAAATAATTGCTATTCCCAGAAGAAATAATGTTTGAATTACGTTTATAAAATATAAATGATACAAATCAGCTTTAGTTAGTTACTAAAGCCTGCGAACAGAGTCCTTAAAATATTTTCGGATAGCCGTCAAATTCACGAATTGGTGACTTAACTGAGGACAATTCATGAATTTGTTACGTTGCCGTGGGCAACCATTCATGAGTGAGCCGCCATTTTCGAGGGGAAATGATGAATCCAAATTAGTGTGAGTGAATATGAGGAAAAATTTGTGAATTCATCATCAACTGTCAAATTTATTGGAAGATTCGTGAACAACTGTCAAATTTTTGAGTTGGCTAGGGGTTTTCCAGCTGGAAAGTTACGCATCTTTATATGACTGATTTGTGATTTTAATATACATTTTGTAGAAGGGGCATAATGCAGAAATTTGGTGTGTGTCCGGCAAGAAGTTTTTACCATTTTGTTCTTTTAATATTAAAAGCAATTTCTTCGGTACTTGTCTTGTACTCTTTATGGCCTAGCCGTTTTGCTACAAGATACGATTTTATTAAAAGTGCTGATATTGTTCAAATGTTTAATACTGGAATATGCAGAAATATATCTATGCAACAGCTTGAAGAGTGTGACTATAATGATATAATAAGAACCAATCCATTAATGCGTGATTATGTGAACAATTTGGATGAAGGCGGTGATGTTCTTCTGGGTGGTGAATATTATCCCATTAAATGTCGTGCGAAATATAGCAGTTCCATACCGAAGAAGAAGAAACCAACTGCTGAAGTTTGTGTTTTATATGCACAGGTTCCTAAGAAAACAACGTATCCACTATCGCTTTTTTGTAGTGGAGCAATATGATGAAAAACTTTTTAACCGTGCAAAACTGTTAAACATTGGATCCGAAATAACAGCAGGATTGGAATTTCCGTGCCTTATATTTCATGACGTGGATCTTCTCCCATCTAACCTTAGCCAATTGTATGCATGCTCCACATTTCCTCGTCATATGAGCTCCAATTTAGACGCCTTTAGATACAATTTACCTTACTTGGGACTATTTGGGGGTGTGGTTAGCATTCGAACTGTTCAGTTTCAAAATGTTAACGGTTTGTCAAATTTATTTACTGGCTGGGGAGGGGAAGATGACGATTTCTACGGCAGAATCAAATTTAGGAAAATGAACGTTTACCGATTTGAACCTGCTTACAATGAGTACACCATGATGAAACATAAAAAGGAAATACCCAGTGAAGAACGAATCAATTTCCTAAACACGGGACCAGTTCGTTACTATTCTGACGGATTAAGTTCACTGAAATACAAACGCCCATGTTCTGCATTTCGAGTGAAATGAATTTGAAATCGAATTTCCATTTCACCCGAAGTGAATTTTCATGTTCTGCATTTCGATTGATTTCGAATTTTTCGAATTCACTGTCGGAAAAAACAAACGTTGTTGCCTTGGCTTCGGCAGGTAAATGGATTTTGTTTTGGCTTAGTTTTCGTTGTTTCGACAGGCATTGGTTGTTGTTTTGAACACTTTTTCGTATTTCGAAGTAAAATAAAAAGAAGAATCCTCAGGGAATATTCCTATAGATCATTTGAATCATCTTTTTCATATATAAACAAGAGTTTGGCATACAAAAGGAACCTCCTTGCACATCTTGAGAGAAATAGAACCACCAGCTTGCAGTTTTTATATTTTTCCAGGAAAGCAATTTTATTCAACAGTTTCATATAAGAAAGACAGAATGAAGAGTTCCTTATAATAATTCCTTATATATATATAATAGTTCACGTATTTAATCAAATTTTGATGCGGAATATTATCTTAGTCTTCAAATAGATCAACTGAAAAATGAATGTATTCATCTTAGCCAGTCAAGCTATTCTGAAAGATTGCTACACAAATTTAACATGTCTGATTGTCGTCCGGTAGCAACACCAGCTGAAATGTCGCTGAACACGTCAACGCAGTAAAACGTATTTTTCAATACGTAAAGGGGACAACCAATCACGGTATTCTTTTAAGAACTAGCACTAAATATTCAATTACTTGTTACAGCGATGCTGATTATGCTGGTGACACAGAAAGTAGACGGTCTAAGAGCGGGTTTTTTTTCTCATAAATGAAATACATATCTTAGAGACAAAAATGCGTAAGCTTGTCCACCACAGAAGCTGAATATATCGCTGCATCAGAAGCTGTAAAGGAGATGACCTGGGTGAAAAGTCTTCTTCGAGCTCTTATTCCTGAAGCCAACTCAAGCATGACTTTGTTGGTGGATAACCAAAGCGCTATAAAGCTCGTAAAGAATCCTGAGTTCCACAGAAGGACAAAACATATGGACATCCGCTACCATTTCATTCGGGAAAAATATATGGAACGCGAATTCTCTTTGAATTATATGCCGACTGAAAAACAATTCGCTGATATTCTTACGAAACCACTGGCAAGGGAAAAATTTGAGTTTTTTCGTTATTCATTGAATATTGTGCCAATTTGATTGTTGTCTTTATGCATTCATTTCGAATTAAAGTATGTATTTTGATTTATGAACTGAAGTAAATGAACTTATCCAAAATTAATAAGAAGTGGGAGTGTTGAGATATATGTATTAATAATTTTGCTCACTGTATTATAAACTTTATGTAAAAACAAAGATACCCTGCTTTTTTACAAGCTGTATTTGTCATTTCGAACGACATCAAATCACAAACAGAAATCACATAGTGAAGTGATATCCAACTTCTACCTCTCTTGCCCCTTGATTTCATTTGACAGCGTTTTTTATGCGATTTTTCATATCGTGTCTGTGAATCCATGTGAGCTGATCAAATCAGCTGATAACCATACACATTCAAATAAATGATGTGAACTACGCCACTTATTTGAAAAACTGTTCGTTGCTTGAACGTTATTTCAAATTCATGTTTTCAACACGAAAGTAAGTGCAGAGGGTGCATTCACATGAGCTTTTACAATGTTTTTATTTATTACAAAATTAATATCCGTTATTATTTGAATATATTATTGAAAAATTATAAAATTGGTAAATGAAGATTGGTTTAGTGGATGTGTATTGTATATACACATATTGTCGCGTGCAAATTGCACGCTACAAAAAAAAAAAAAACCTATTTGTCCTGTCGACCTTAACCCCATCCCCAAGAAATGGTAAAGGGAAACCCCCAATCCCCCGCCACAAGCGTTACCCCTGTTGGTATACCTGAGCGGGAGCTGATGCGACGATAGGGTTCGCGGAAACAGGGGATACTTATCCGAGTACCAAATTGTACCAATAAGTAGTTAATCGGGTCAATGAATATCCCCGGAACCTCCCATTTCTTCCGAAGTCGCCGTCGCACAATGCCCCAAAGATATGTAGGTATGTACAACAACAGACGACTTAACAAGCATACATACAAACAACGACAAAAAGACCTGCATATAAACATCGAGAAAAACATAAAAACATTACGAATAATAATAATACAGCAAACCAAACGATAATACCATCAATATCATTATAACAATAATAATATAACAAATCAAACCATCAACATCACTATTACAATAATATATAAACGAATCATGGCAGATGCAATAACAAAAAAGACAATTAGAGAACATATAAATTATTATAAGCAGGCAGATGAAACGCAATCAAACGCCTTACATATCTTTGGGCTGTACAGAGAAAAAGAGAAATGACAGCTGATCGCCAGAAAATTGACTTCCAAAGTCAATGCACCGAACGATTGAAGGGTGAGAGAGATGCGGCGTGGGAGGTTGCTAATGCTCTGGAGGTGATTCCCTTTGCATTAGCAACCACGATCGACGTTGAGTGAATGTGAGCGAGAGAGGGGGCGGCGATTGAGGCTGTCAATGTACTGGATGTGATTCCCTTTGCATTAGCAACCACGATCGACGTTGAGTGAATGTGAGCGAGAGAGGGGGCGGCGATTGAGGCTGTCAATGTACTGGATGTGATTCCCTTTGCATTGGCAGCCAAGGTCAGCCGTCTGCATACATAATGCACGGAGTCGGCACAACAACAAACATACACCCGTGCCATGGAAGGCTGGTCAACGGGCGGTATGAACGCGAGCCATAGCCGCTATTCGAGTGGCTATGAGAATCTCCAAACAGAAAAAAAGGAGAAAAGTAAAGAGAAAAAAAGAGGAGAAAGTCCCAGCGACGATCTGCTGCCGGCTCCGTCGCAGCGTATGCATGCGTGGGTGAGTGATGCAGATTTGGCAGATTGGAGAGTGAATGGAAGGTGAGAGTGCGTAATGCAAGAAAGGTTGTATGCGCGCAATCATTAGAGTGAATGGTATATGTGTGTGAGTGTGACTTAGAATTTCTCCGCCTGCAAAAGAAGAGCTTTTCCAGACTGAGGAATTCTAAGCGGGAAACAGACCTTGGAAGTCAATTCTTTTTCGGCGATCGCGAATAAGGGACGTGCTGTCCCATAGTGAGTTCGAAAAAAAGGGAAGAAAAGAAAATACAGAGCAGGTTGCACAGTCAACCGATAGTGGAAAGGAAAAGTATAGTGGATAGAAAGAAAAGACACGGGAAAATAACGAAAGGAAGAACACGTAGGACATAAAAGACAACACAACAACGAAGCATTGAGACGAGGACGAGGAAGAAAGGGGAGAGACGACCGGAGGAGCAGCGGTGAGACGGAAAGAACGCAAAACAACGGATAAGTACCCCCTAGTGGGGAAGATATATATATTTTAATCTTTTTGTGTATAGATTTAGGTCCCCATAAGGGGCTGAACCGAGAAAAATTTAAAGGTTTTTTTGATAGCGGGACGGAGCCCGTTTAAAGTGCCCGTTAGCTGCTTGTGGTTTTTTTCTATCTCAGTGGCGTAGCGTACAGAACGGTACAGTGGGGCGCATCAGCTCCCGTACCGTTTCGAAAAAAAAAAACAGTTGGTCCGCAGCAAAAGGGCTGCTTCGCGGTACGCGCCCCTATCCCGTTTCGGTACCAAAAGGGTACCTCGTGAAGAGTTGGCGGTGGATTCGGGGTCACCCGGTGCCGTCCACTCTTGGTTTTGGAATTGTGTGTTCCTTCTCTGTGTGTGTTTCGGGGGCAGTTGGCCACCGAGCCCAAGCAGTTTGCTGGGTCAAGGGGCGATTCTTTGGAATCGACGTGCGGGCCAAGGTTCATAGAACCAAGGCCGAAAAATCGGTTTTCCCCAAAATTTTTAGTTACGCGTTCTCTGACGTTCGGGAAGGTTGTCGGAGGGGGGTTTTGAAGATTTGTTGTTGGCGTATAAGCGCCCCAGGGTTTCGTCGTCGCCGTCGAAAGACGACGTGGCGCCCATTTGCTTTGGGAAGTTTGGTCTTTTTTGGGATTTTTTTGGAACATTTTGGTTGTGCCAGTTTTGGGGGACCCACCCCAGCTGAGCAGTCGGGTTGGGAAGTCTTTTGCGACCCCCAGTCGTGCGGCACGCGACAATATATTGAATTTAACCGATAAGAGTAGAACAGCGCAGGTTTTATTAATGGGATAAAGAATGTAAATTAAATTTAATTGGAGTGAATTTTCATGTTCTGCATTTCGATTGATTTCGAATTTTTCGAATTCACTGTCGGAAAAAACAAACGTTGTTGCCTTGGCTTCGGCAGGTAAATGGATTTTGTTTTGGCTTAGTTTTCGTTGTTTCGACAGGCATTGGTTGTTGTTTTGAACACTTTTTCGTATTTCGAAGTAAAATGAAAAGAAGAATCCTCAGGGAATATTCCTATAGATCATTTGAATCATCTTTTTCATATATAAACAAGAGTTTGGCATACAAAAGGAACCTCCTTGCACATCTTGAGAGAAATAGAACCACCAGCTTGCAGTTTTTATATTTTTCCAGGAAAGCAATTTTATTCAACAGTTTCATATAAGAAAGACAGAATGAAGAGTTCCTTATAAATCAGGATTTGCCTCCATAAACTTCACAGATATACCACCCCACCTTGAATTTTTGTTTTCCCATAAAATGAATAATAAAAACAGTAAAAAGAAAATGAAAAATCTGAATAGTTCACGTATTTAATCAAATTTAGATGCGGAATATTATCTTAGTCTTCAAATAGATCAACTGAAAAATGAATGTATTCATCTTAGCCAGTCAAGCTATTCTGAAAGATTGCTACACAAATTTAACATGTCTGATTGTCGTCCGGTAGCAACACCAGCTGAAATGTCGCTGAACACGTCAACGCAGTAAAACGTATTTTTCAATACGTAAAGGGGACAACCAATCACGGTATTCTTTTAAAAACTAGCACTAAATATTCATATTTACTTGTTACAGCGATGCTGATTATGCTGGTGACACAGAAAGTAGACGGTCTAAGAGCGGGTTTTTTTTCTCATAAATGAAATACATATCTCAGAGACAAAAATGCGTAAGCTTGTCCACCACAGAAGCTGAATATATCGCTGCATCAGAAGCTGTAAAGGAGATGACCTGGGTGAAAAGTCTTCTTCGAGCTCTTATTCCTGAAGCCAACTCAAGCATGACTTTGTTGGTGGATAACCAAAGCGCTATAAAGCTCGTAAAGAATCCTGAGTTCCACAGAAGGACAAAACATATGGACATCCGCTACCATTTCATTCGGAAAAAATATATGGAACGCGAATTCTCTTTGAATTATGTGTCGACTGAAAAACAATTCGCTGATATTCTTACGAAACCACTGGCAAGGGAAAAATTTGAGTTTTTTCGTTATTCATTGAATATTGTGCCAATTTGATTGTTGTCTTTATGCATTCATTCGAATTAAAGTATGTATTTTGATTTATGAACTGAAGTAAATGAACTTATCCAAAATTAATAAGAAGTGGGAGTGTTGAGATATATGTATTAATAATTTTGCTCACTGTATTATAAACTTTATGTAAAAACAAAGATACCCTGCTTTTTTACAAGCTGTATTTGTCATTTCGAACGACATCAAATCACAAACAGAAATCACATAGTGAAGTGATATCCAACTTCTACCTCTCTTGCCCCTTGATTTCATTTGACAGCGTTTTTTATGCGATTTTTCATATCGTGTCTGTGAATCCATGTGAGCTGATCAAATCAGCTGATAACCATACACATTCAAATAAATGATGTGAACTACGCCACTTATTTGAAAAACTGTTCGTTGCTTGAACGTTATTTCAAATTCATGTTTTCAACACGAAAGTAAGTGCAGAGGGTGCATTCACATGAGCTTTTACAATGTTTTTATTTATTACAAAATTAATATCCGTTATTATTTGAATATATTATTGAAAAATTATAAAATTGGTAAATGAAGATTGGTTTAGTGGATGTGTATTGTATATACACATATTGTCGCGTGCAAATTGCACGCTACAAAAAAAAGAAAAACATATTTGTCCTGTCGACCTTAACCCCATCCCCAAGAAAAGGTAAAGGGAAACCCCCAATCCCCCGCCACAAGCGTTACCCCTGTTGGTATACCTGAGCGGGAGCTGATGCGACGATAGGGTTCGCGGAAACAGGGGATACTTATCCGAGTACCAAATTGTACCAATAAGTAGTTAATCGGGTCAATGAATATCCCCGGAACCTCCCATTTCTTCCGAAGTCGCCGTCGCACAATGCCCCAAAGATATGTAGGTATGTACAACAACAGACGACTTAACAAGCATACATACAAACAACGACAAAAAGACCTGCATATAAACATCGAGAAAAACATAAAAACATTACGAATAATAATAATACAGCAAACCAAACGATAATACCATCAATATCATTATAACAATAATAATATAACAAATCAAACCATCAACATCACTATTACAATAATATATAAACGAATCATGGCAGATGCAATAACAAAAAAGACAATTAGAGAACATATAAATTATTATAAGCAGGCAGATGAAACGCAATCAAACGCCTTACATATCTTTGGGCTGTACAGAGAAAAAGAGAAATGACAGCTGATCGCCAGAAAATTGACTTCCAAAGTCAATGCACCGAACGATTGAAGGGTGAGAGAGATGCGGCGTGGGAGGTTGCTAATGCTCTGGAGGTGATTCCCTTTGCATTAGCAACCACGATCGACGTTGAGTGAATGTGAGCGAGAGAGGGGGCGGCGATTGAGGCTGTCAATGTACTGGATGTGATTCCCTTTGCATTGGCAGCCAAGGTCAGCCGTCTGCATACATAATGCACGGAGTCGGCACAACAACAAACATACACCCGTGCCATGGAAGGCTGGTCAACGGGCGGTATGATCGCGAGCCATAGCCGCTATTCGAGTGGCTATGAGAATCTCCAAACAGAAAAAAAGGAGAAAAGTAAAGAGAAAAAAAGAGGAGAAAGTCCCAGCGACGATCTGCTGCCGGCTCCGTCGCAGCGTATGCATGCGTGGGTGAGTGATGCAGATTTGGCAGATTGGAGAGTGAATGGAAGGTGAGAGTGCGTAATGCAAGAAAGGTTGTATGCGCGCAATCATTAGAGTGAATGGTATATGTGTGTGAGTGTGACTTAGAATTTCTCCGCCTGCAAAAGAAGAGCTTTTCCAGACTGAGGAATTCTAAGCGGGAAACAGACCTTGGAAGTCAATTCTTTTTCGGCGATCGCGAATAAGGGACGTGCTGTCCCATAGTGAGTTCGAAAAAAAGGGAAGAAAAGAAAATACAGAGCAGGTTGCACAGTCAACCGATAGTGGAAAGGAAAAGTATAGTGGATAGAAAGAAAAGACACGGGAAAATAACGAAAGGAAGAACACGTAGGACATAAAAGACAACACAACAACGAAGCATTGAGACGAGGACGAGGAAGAAAGGGGAGAGACGACCGGAGGAGCAGCGGTGAGACGGAAAGAACGCAAAACAACGGATAAGTACCCCCTAGTGGGGAAGATATATATATTTTAATCTTTTTGTGTATAGATTTAGGTCCCCATAAGGGGCTGAACCGAGAAAAATTTTAAAGGTTTTTTTGATAGCGGGACGGAGCCCGTTTGAAGTGCCCGTTAGCTGCTTGTGGTTTTTTTCTATCTCAGTGGCGTAGCGTACAGAACGGTACAGTGGGCCGCATCAGCTCCCGTACCGTTTCGAAAAAAAAAAAAACAGTTGGTCCGCAGCAAAAGGGCTGCTTCGCGGTACGCGCCCCTATCCCGTTTCGGTACCAAAAGGGTACCTCGTGAAGAGTTGGCGGTGGATTCGGGGTCACCCGGTGCCGTCCACTCTTGGTTTTGGAATTGTGTGTTCCTTCTCTGTGTGTGTTTCGGGGGCAGTTGGCCACCGAGCCCAAGCAGTTTGCTGGGTCAAGGGGCGATTCTTTGGAATCGACGTGCGGGCCAAGGTTCATAGAACCAAGGCCGAAAAATCGGTTTTCCCCAAAATTTTTAGTTACGCGTTCTCTGACGTTCGGGAAGGTTGTCGGAGGGGGGTTTTGAAGATTTGTTGTTGGCGTATAAGCGCCCCAGGGTTTCGTCGTCGCCGTCGAAAGACGACGTGGCGCCCATTTGCTTTGGGAAGTTTGGTCTTTTTTGGGATTTTTTTGGAACATTTTGGTTGTGCCAGTTTTGGGGGACCCACCCCAGCTGAGCAGTCGGGTTGGGAAGTCTTTTGCGACCCCCAGTCGTGCGGCACGCGACAATATATTGAATTTAACCGATAAGAGTAGAACAGCGCAGGTTTTATTAATGGGATAAAGAATGTAAATTAAATTTAATTGATATTTGAAGTTTTAGATTTCTGTGCCAGTAATTGCGTAGAAAAGTCGCGTATTTTGAAACGGTTGCCTAACCTAAAACGTATTCATTTGATTAAGACAAATTTAATAAGAATATTAATAAGAAATTTTATTAATTGCATTTTTTCACAAAAAACAATTCAAGCAAATGCTTTCTGATTTTCAGATTTCTTTGAAAGTAATAATCCCCATGTGAAATAATTAAAGAATTTCATTTTCTTGCACTATATTTTCAATTTCTCATGAAACTTGATTCATATCAGCATTTTAAACAGATTTCTTTAAACAATACTAATCGCCACATTATTTGATTTTCCACAAGTTGGAATGAAATAGTGAAGATTCGGCGAAAATCTTACTTCAAATTTGATTTTCTGGTGAAGCCGTTCCGTTGCTATCCCATATAGTTCCATTTTCGACATATTTTCCTCAGGAAACATTTCATGCATATGCGATATTCCCAGAGTCATCTAAACACTCATAAGTTTATTATTTATTTAATGTTGTCATGACAATTTTCAAAACAAAACGTAAGAGGAGCTAAACAATGATGTTAGTGTTCGCAAAATGTATTCGTTAAGCACTATTTTTTTAATATTTAGGGTCTGAAACATTTATTGGAAACAATACTGGAAACTTGTGAGAAATACATTTGAAAATGGATACATATTGAAAGCAGTTCGGCTTGGGAAGGTTTCGGACATTCCTTAAAGACCCAAGTTCATAACATTAGGTCAATGTTATTGGTGATCAAAATAAACTTAGTACAATATTATATTGTATATATATATACAATACAATATATACAATACAATATTGTATTACAATTATATTATTATATGAAATATTATGTTGAAATAAAAATATGTACAGTAAAACAATAAAACATGTTTTTGCAAAATTAAAACCATGAAAGTTACGTTTGTACCATTCTGGTACGGAATCCTAAAAAGCCATTTAATATGAAAGAAACATAAATTTGAATTGAAGAAGATAATCCAATGTTGTAAAACCTAAAAAATTGCCTTGTCTGCCTAAATATATATTAGGTCAGTTTTAAGTATAAAATATTTTAAACCATATTAATTTGTTCACACACTTTTTTCTAGATTTACGATAGTTTTGCACAAAGAAACAAGGTTTGGTCTCTTTTTCGTTAATCTGTAGCCAACTTTTAAACGAATATTTCGATAATCTTTTAAAATTCTGCTTTATTTTGAATTAAGATCAAAAAATTGTCCATTCATTTCCATAATAATTAAATAACTCTTCGATATTATCAATCGAAAATATCATAACAAGAATAGCATTCGGACGACGTGTTCTATTCTACAATTATATTTGTTTTGATTTAAAATTGCGTTATTCGACGATAAATTAATAAATAAATTGTCAATTATTTGATTAAATTTAAAATCTAAAGGCATTTTAAAATATTTACCAATACCTAAAAATAATTGCTATTCCCAGAAGAAATAATGTTTGAATTACGTTTATAAAATATAAATGATACAAATCAGCTTTAGTTAGTTACTAAAGCCTGCGAACAGAGTCCTTAAAATATTTTCGGATAGCCGTCAAATTCACGAATTGGTGACTTAACTGAGGACAATTCATGAATTTGTTACGTTGCCGTGGGCAACCATTCATGAATGAGCCGCCATTTTCGAGGGGAAATGATGAATCCAAATTAGTGTGAGTGAATATGAAGAAAAATTTGTGAATTCATCATCAACTGTCAAATTTATTGGAAGATTCGTGAACAACTGTCAAATTTTTGAGTTGGCTAGGGGTTTTCCAGCTGGAAAGTTACGCATCTTTATATGACTGATTTGTGATTTTAATATACATTTTGTAGAAGGGGCATAATGCAGAAATTTGGTGTGTGTCCGGCAAGAAGTTTTTACCATTTTGTTCTTTTAATATTAAAAGCAATTTCTTCGGTACTTGTCTTGTACTCTTTATGGCCTAGCCGTTTTGCTACAAGATACGATTTTATTAAAAGTGCTGATATTGTTCAAATGTTTACTACTGGAATATGCAGAAATATATCTATGCAACAGCTTGAAGAGTGTGACTATAATGATATAATAAGAACCAATCCATTAATGCGTGATTATGTGAACAATTTGGATGAAGGCGGTGATGTTCTTCTGGATGGTGAATATTATCCCATTAAATGTCGTGCGAAATATAGCAGTTCCATACCGAAGAAGAAGAAACCAACTGCTGAAGTTTGTGTTTTATATGCACAGGTTCCTAAGAAAACAACGTATTCACTATCGCTTTTTTGTAGTGGAGCAATATGATGAAAAACTTTTTAACCGTGCAAAACTGTTAAACATTGGATCCGAAATAGCAGCAGGATTGGAATTTCCGTGCCTTATATTTCATGACGTGGATCTTCTCCCATCTAACCTTGGCCAATTGTATGCATGCTCCACATTTCCTCGTCATATGAGCTCCAATTTAGACGCCTTTAGATACAATTTACCTTACTTGGGACTATTTGGGGGTGTGATTAGCATTCGAACTGTTCAGTTTCAAAATGTTAACGGTTTGTCAAATTTATTTACTGGCTGGGGAGGGGAAGATGACGATTTCTACGGCAGAATCAAATTTAGGAAAATGAACGTTTACCGATTTGAACCTGCTTACAATGATACACCATGATGGAACATAAAAAGGAAATACCCAGTGAAGAACGAATAAATTTCCTAAACACGGGACCAGTTCGTTACTATTCTGACGGATTAAGTTCACTGAAATACAAACTCCCATGTTCTGCATTTCGAGTGAAATGAATTTGAAATCGAATTTCCATTTCACCCGAAGTGAATTTTCATGTTCTGCATTTCGATTGATTTCGAATTTTTCGAATTCACTGTCGGAAAAAACAAACGTTGTTGCCTTGGCTTCGGCAGGTAAATGGATTTTGTTTTGGCTTAGTTTTCGTTGTTTCGACAGGCATTGGTTGTTGTTTTGAACACTTTTTCGTGTTTCGAAGTAAAATGAAAAGAAGAATCCTCAGGGAATATTCCTATAGATCATTTTAATCATCTTTTTTATTTATAAACAAGAGTTTGGCATACAAAAGGAACCTCCTTGCACATCTTGAGAGAAATAGAACCACCAGCTTGCAGTTTTTATATTTTTCCAGGAAAGCAATTTTATTCAACAGTTTCATATAAGAAAGACAGAATGAAGAGTTCCTTATAATAATTCCTTATATATATATAATAGTTCACGTATTTAATCAAATTTAGATGCGGAATATTATCTTAGTCTTCAAATAGATCAACAGAAAAATTAATGTATTCATCTTAGCCAGTCAAGCTATTCTGAAAGATTGCTACACAAATTGAACATGTCTGATTGTCGTCCGGTAGCAACACCAGCTGAAATGTCGCTGAACACGTCAACGCAGTAAAACGTATTTTTCAATACGTAAAGGGGACAACCAATCACGGTATTCTTTTAAAAACTAGCACTAAATATTCAATTACTTGTTACAGCGATGCTGATTATGCTGGTGACACAGAAAGTAGACGGTCTAAGAGCGGGTTTTTTTTCTCATAAATGAAATACATATCTTAGAGACAAAAATGCGTAAGCTTGTCCACCACAGAAGCTGAATATATCGCTGCATCAGAAGCTGTAAAGGAGATGACCTGGGTGAAAAGTCTTCTTCGAGCTCTTATTCCTGAAGCCAACTCAAGCATGACTTTGTTGGTGGATAACCAAAGCGCTATAAAGCTCGTAAAGAATCCTGAGTTCCACAGAAGGACAAAACATATGGACATCCGCTACCATTTCATTCGGGAAAAATATATGGAACGCGAATTCTCTTTGAATTATGTGCCGACTGAAAAACAATTCGCTGATATTCTTACGAAACCACTGGCAAGGGAAAAATTTGAGTTTTTTCGTTATTCATTGAATATTGTGCCAATTTGATTGTTGTCTTTATGCATTCATTTCGAATTAAAGTATGTATTTTGATTTATGAACTGAAGTAAATGAACTTATCCAAAATTAATAAGAAGTGGGAGTGTTGAGATATATGTATTAATAATTTTGCTCACTGTATTATAAACTTTATGTAAAAACAAAGATACCCTGTTTTTTTACAAGCTGTATTTGTCATTTCGAACGACATCAAATCACAAACAGAAATCACATAGTGAAGTGATATCCAACTTCTACCTCTCTTGCCCCTTGATTTCATTTGACAGCGTTTTTTATGCGATTTTTCATATCGTGTCTGTGAATCCATGTGAGCTGCTCAAATCAGCTGATAACCATACACATTCAAATAAATGATGTGAACTACGCCACTTATTTGAAAAACTGTTCGTTGCTTGAACGTTATTTCAAATTCATGTTTTCAACACGAAAGTAAGTGCAGAGGGTGCATTCACATGAGCTTTTACAATGTTTTTATTTATTACAAAATTAATATCCGTTATTATTTGAATATATTATTGAAAAATTATAAAATTGGTAAATGAAGATTGGTTTAGTGGATGTGTATTGTATATACACATATTGTCGCGTGCAAATTGCACGCTACAAAAAAAAAAAAACCTATTTGTCCTGTCGACCTTAACCCCATCCCCAAGAAAAGGTAAAGGGAAACCCCCAATCCCCCGCCACAAGCGTTACCCCTGTTGGTATACCTGAGCGGGAGCTGATGCGACGATAGGGTTCGCGGAAACAGGGGATACTTATCCGAGTACCAAATTGTACCAATAAGTAGTTAATCGGGTCAATGAATATCCCCGGAACCTCCCATTTCTTCCGAAGTCGCCGTCGCACAATGCCCCAAAGATATGTAGGTATGTACAACAACAGACGACTTAACAAGCATACATACAAACAACGACAAAAAGACCTGCATATAAACATCGAGAAAAACATAAAAACATTACGAATAATAATAATACAGCAAACCAAACGATAATACCATCAATATCATTATAACAATAATAATATAACAAATCAAACCATCAACATCACTATTACAATAATATATAAACGAATCATGGCAGATGCAATAACAAAAAAGACAATTAGAGAACATATAAATTATTATAAGCAGGCAGATGAAACGCAATCAAACGCCTTACATATCTTTGGGCTGTACAGAGAAAAAGAGAAATGACAGCTGATCGCCAGAAAATTGACTTCCAAAGTCAATGCACCGAACGATTGAAGGGTGAGAGAGATGCGGCGTGGGAGGTTGCTAATGCTCTGGAGGTGATTCCCTTTGCATTAGCAACCACGATCGACGTTGAGTGAATGTGAGCGAGAGAGGGGGCGGCGATTGAGGCTGTCAATGTACTGGATGTGATTCCCTTTGCATTGGCAGCCAAGGTCAGCCGTCTGCATACATAATGCACGGAGTCGGCACAACAACAAACATACACCCGTGCCATGGAAGGCTGGTCAACGGGCGGTATGATCGCGAGCCATAGCCGCTATTCGAGTGGCTATGAGAATCTCCAAACAGAAAAAAGGGAGAAAAGTAAAGAGAAAAAAAGAGGAGAAAGTCCCAGCGACGATCTGCTGCCGGCTCCGTCGCAGCGTATGCATGCGTGGGTGAGTGATGCAGATTTGGCAGATTGGAGAGTGAATGGAAGGTGAGAGTGCGTAATGCAAGAAAGGTTGTATGCGCGCAATCATTAGAGTGAATGGTATATGTGTGTGAGTGTGACTTAGAATTTCTCCGCCTGCAAAAGAAGAGCTTTTCCAGACTGAGGAATTCTAAGCGGGAAACAGACCTTGGAAGTCAATTCTTTTTCGGCGATCGCGAATAAGGGACGTGCTGTCCCATAGTGAGTTCGAAAAAAAGGGAAGAAAAGAAAATACAGAGCAGGTTGCACAGTCAACCGATAGTGGAAAGGAAAAGTATAGTGGATAGAAAGAAAAGACACGGGAAAATAACGAAAGGAAGAACACGTAGGACATAAAAGACAACACAACAACGAAGCATTGAGACGAGGACGAGGAAGAAAGGGGAGAGACGACCGGAGGAGCAGCGGTGAGACGGAAAGAACGCAAAACAACGGATAAGTACCCCCTAGTGGGGAAGATATATATATTTTAATCTTTTTGTGTATAGATTTAGGTCCCCATAAGGGGCTGAACCGAGAAAAATTTAAAGGTTTTTTTGATAGCGGGACGGAGCCCGTTTAAAGTGCCCGTTAGCTGCTTGTGGTTTTTTTCTATCTCAGTGGCGTAGCGTACAGAACGGTACAGTGGGCCGCATCAGCTCCCGTACCGTTTCGAAAAAAAAAAAAACAGTTGGTCCGCAGCAAAAGGGCTGCTTCGCGGTACGCGCCCCTATCCCGTTTCGGTACCAAAAGGGTACCTCGTGAAGAGTTGGCGGTGGATTCGGGGTCACCCGGTGCCGTCCACTCTTGGTTTTGGAATTGTGTGTTCCTTCTCTGTGTGTGTTTCGGGGGCAGTTGGCCACCGAGCCCAAGCAGTTTGCTGGGTCAAGGGGCGATTCTTTGGAATCGACGTGCGGGCCAAGGTTCATAGAACCAAGGCCGAAAAATCGGTTTTCCCCAAAATTTTTAGTTACGCGTTCTCTGACGTTCGGGAAGGTTGTCGGAGGGGGGTTTTGAAGATTTGTTGTTGGCGTATAAGCGCCCCAGGGTTTCGTCGTCGCCGTCGAAAGACGACGTGGCGCCCATTTGCTTTGGGAAGTTTGGTCTTTTTTGGGATTTTTTTGGAACATTTTGGTTGTGCCAGTTTTGGGGGACCCACCCCAGCTGAGCAGTCGGGTTGGGAAGTCTTTTGCGACCCCCAGTCGTGCGGCACGCGACAATATATTGAATTTAACCGATAAGAGTAGAACAGCGCAGGTTTTATTAATGGGATAAAGAATGTAAATTAAATTTAATTGGAGTGAATTTTCATGTTCTGCATTTCGATTGATTTCGAATTTTTCGAATTCACTGTCGGAAAAAACAAACGTTGTTGCCTTGGCTTCGGCAGGTAAATGGATTTTGTTTTGGCTTAGTTTTCGTTGTTTCGACAGGCATTGGTTGTTGTTTTGAACACTTTTTCGTATTTCGAAGTAAAATGAAAAGAAGAATCCTCAGGGAATATTCCTATAGATCATTTGAATCATCTTTTTCATATATAAACAAGAGTTTGGCATACAAAAGGAACCTCCTTGCACATCTTGAGAGAAATAGAACCACCAGCTTGCAGTTTTTATATTTTTCCAGGAAAGCAATTTTATTCAACAGTTTCATATAAGAAAGACAGAATGAAGAGTTCCTTATAAATCAGGATTTGCCTCCATAAACTTCACAGATATACCACCCCACCTTGAATTTTTGTTTTCCCATAAAATGAATAATAAAAACAGTAAAAAGAAAATGAAAAATCTGAATAGTTCACGTATTTAATCAAATTTAGATGCGGAATATTATCTTAGTCTTCAAATAGATCAACTGAAAAATGAATGTATTCATCTTAGCCAGTCAAGCTATTCTGAAAGATTGCTACACAAATTTAACATGTCTGATTGTCGTCCGGTAGCAACACCAGCTGAAATGTCGCTGAACACGTCAACGCAGTAAAACGTATTTTTTAATACGTAAAGGGGACAACCAATCACGGTATTCTTTTAAAAACTAGCACTAAATATTCATATTTACTTGTTACAGCGATGCTGATTATGCTGGTGACACAGAAAGTAGACGGTCTAAGAGCGGGTTTTTTTTCTCATAAATGAAATACATATCTCAGAGACAAAAATGCGTAAGCTTGTCCACCACAGAAGCTGAATATATCGCTGCATCAGAAGCTGTAAAGGAGATGACCTGGGTGAAAAGTCTTCTTCGAGCTCTTATTCCTGAAGCCAACTCAAGCATGACTTTGTTGGTGGATAACCAAAGCGCTATAAAGCTCGTAAAGAATCCTGAGTTCCACAGAAGGACAAAACATATGGACATCCGCTACCATTTCATTCGGGAAAAATATATGGAACGCGAATTCTCTTTGAATTATGTGCCGACTGAAAAACAATTCGCTGATATTCTTACGAAACCACTGGCAAGGGAAAAATTTGAGTTTTTTCGTTATTCATTGAATATTGTGCCAATTTGATTGTTGTCTTTATGCATTCATTTCGAATTAAAGTATGTATTTTGATTTATGAACTGAAGTAAATGAACTTATCCAAAATTAATAAGAAGTGGGAGTGTTGAGATATATGTATTAATAATTTTGCTCACTGTATTATAAACTTTATGTAAAAACAAAGATACCCTGCTTTTTTACAAGCTGTATTTGTCATTTCGAACGACATCAAATCACAAACAGAAATCACATAGTGAAGTGATATCCAACTTCTACCTCTCTTGCCCCTTGATTTCATTTGACAGCGTTTTTTATGCGATTTTTCATATCGTGTCTGTGAATCCATGTGAGCTGCTCAAATCAGCTGATAACCATACACATTCAAATAAATGATGTGAACTACGCCACTTATTTGAAAAACTGTTCGTTGCTTGAACGTTATTTCAAATTCATGTTTTCAACACGAAAGTAAGTGCAGAGGGTGCATTCACATGAGCTATTACAATGTTTTTATTTATTACAAAATTAATATCCGTTATTATTTGAATATATTATTGAAAAACTATAAAATAGGTAAATGAAGATTGGTTTAATGGATGTGTATTGTATATACACATATATTGAATTTAACCGATAAGAGTAGAACAGCGCAGGTTTTATTAATGGGATAAAGAATGTAGATTAAATTTAATTGATATTTGAAGTTTTAGATTTCTGTGCCAGTAATTGCGTAGAAAAGTCGCGTATTTTGAAACGGTTGCCTAACCTAAAACGTATTCATTTGATTAAGACAAATTTAATAAGAATATTAATAAGAAATTTTATTAATTGCATTTTTTCACAAAAAACAATTCAAGCAAATGCTTTCTGATTTTCAGATTTCTTTGAAAGTAATAATCCCCATGTGAAATAATTAAAGAATTTCATTTTCTTGCACTATATTTTCAATTTCTCATGAAACTTGATTCATATCAGCATTTTAAACAGATTTCTTTAAACATCGCCACATTATTTGATTTTCCACAAGTTGGAATGAAATAGTGAAGATTCGGCGAAAATCTTACTTCAAATTTGATTTTCTGGTGAAGCCGTTCCGTTGCTATCCCATATAGTTCCGTTTTCGACATATTTTCCTCAGGAAACATTTCATGCATATGCGATATTCCCAGAGTCATCTAAACACTCATGAGTTTATTATTTATTTAATGTTGTCATGACAATTTTCAAAACAAAACGTAAGAGGAGCTAAACAATGATGTTAGTGTTCGCAAAATGTATTCGTTAAGCACTATTTTTTTAATATTTAGGGTCTGAAACATTTATTGGAAACAATACTGGAAACTTGTGAGAAATACATTTGAAAATGGATACATATTGAAAGCAGTTCGGTTTGGGAAGGTTTCGGACATTCCTTAAAGACCCAAGTTCATAACATTAGGTCAATGTTATTGGTGATCAAAATAAACTTAGTACAATATTATATTGTATATATATATACAATACAATATATACAATACAATATTGTATTACAATTATATTATTATATGAAATATTATGTTGAAATAAAAATATGTACAGTAAAACAATAAAACATGTTTTTGCAAAATTAAAACCATGAAAGTTACGTTTGTACCATTCTGGTACGGAATCCTAAAAAGCCATTTAATATGAAAGAAACATAAATTTGAATTGAAGAAGATAATCCAATGTTGTAAAACCTAAAAAATTGCCTTGTCTGCCTAAATATATATTAGGTCAGTTTTAAGTATAAAATATTTTAAACCATATTAATTTGTTCACACACTTTTTTCTAGATTTACGATAGTTTTGCACAAAGAAACAAGGTTTGGTCTCTTTTTCGTTAATCTGTAGCCAACTTTTAAACGAATATTTCGATAATCTTTTAAAATTCTGCTTTATTTTGAATTAAGATCAAAAAATTGTCCATTCATTTCCATAATAATTAAATAACTCTTCGATATTATCAATCGAAAATATCATAACAAGAATAGCATTCGGACGACGTGTTCTATTCTACAATTATATTTGTTTTGATTTAAAATTGCGTTATTCGACGATAAATTAATAAATAAATTGTCAATTATTTGATTAAATTTAAAATCTAAAGGCATTTTAAAACATTTACCAATACCTAAAAATAATTGTTATTAAGAGAAGAAATAATGTTTGAATTACGTTTATAAAATATAAATGATACAAATCAGCTTTAGTTAGTTACTAAAGCCTGCGAACAGAGTCCTTAAAATATTTTCGGATAGCCGTCAAATTCACGAATTGGTGACTTAACTGAGGACAATTCATGAATTTGTTACGTTGCCGTGGGCAACCATTCATGAGTGAGCCGCCATTTTCGAGGGGAAATGATGAATCCAAATTAGTGTGAGTGAATATGAGGAAAAATTTGTGAATTCATCATCAACTGTCAAATTTATTGGAAGATTCGTGAACAACTGTCAAATTTTTGAGTTGGCTAGGGGTTTTCCAGCTGGAAAGTTACGCATCTTTATATGACTGATTTGTGATTTTAATATACATTTTGTAGAAGGGGCATAATGCAGAAATTTGGTGTGTGTCCGGCAAGAAGTTTTTACCATTTTGTTCTTTTAATATTAAAAGCAATTTCTTCGGTACTTGTCTTGTACTCTTTATGGCCTAGCCGTTTTGCTACAAGATACGATTTTATTAAAAGTGCTGATATTGTTCAAATGTTTACTACTGGAATATGCAGAAATATATCTATGCAACAGCTTGAAGAGTGTGACTATAATGATATAATAAGAACCAATCCATTAATGCGTGATTATGTGAACAATTTGGATGAAGGCGGTGATGTTCTTCTGGATGGTGAATATTATCCCATTAAATGTCGTGCGAAATATAGCAGTTCCATACCGAAGAAGAAGAAACCAACTGCTGAAGTTTGTGTTTTATATGCACAGGTTCCTAAGAAAACAACGTATTCACTATCGCTTTTTTGTAGTGGAGCAATATGATGAAAAACTTTTTAACCGTGCAAAACTGTTAAACATTGGATCCGAAATAGCAGCAGGATTGGAATTTCCGTGCCTTATATTTCATGACGTGGATCTTCTCCCATCTAACCTTGGCCAATTGTATGCATGCTCCACATTTCCTCGTCATATGAGCTCCAATTTAGACGCCTTTAGATACAATTTACCTTACTTGGGACTATTTGGGGGTGTGATTAGCATTCGAACTGTTCAGTTTCAAAATGTTAACGGTTTGTCAAATTTATTTACTGGCTGGGGAGGGGAAGATGACGATTTCTACGGCAGAATCAAATTTAGGAAAATGAACGTTTACCGATTTGAACCTGCTTACAATGATACACCATGATGGAACATAAAAAGGAAATACCCAGTGAAGAACGAATAAATTTCCTAAACACGGGACCAGTTCGTTACTATTCTGACGGATTAAGTTCACTGAAATACAAACTCCCATGTTCTGCATTTCGAGTGAAATGAATTTGAAATCGAATTTCCATTTCACCCGAAGTGAATTTTCATGTTCTGCATTTCGATTGATTTCGAATTTTTCGAATTCACTGTCGGAAAAAACAAACGTTGTTGCCTTGGCTTCGGCAGGTAAATGGATTTTGTTTTGGCTTAGTTTTCGTTGTTTCGACAGGCATTGGTTGTTGTTTTGAACACTTTTTCGTGTTTCGAAGTAAAATGAAAAGAAGAATCCTCAGGGAATATTCCTATAGATCATTTTAATCATCTTTTTTATTTATAAACAAGAGTTTGGCATACAAAAGGAACCTCCTTGCACATCTTGAGAGAAATAGAACCACCAGCTTGCAGTTTTTATATTTTTCCAGGAAAGCAATTTTATTCAACAGTTTCATATAAGAAAGACAGAATGAAGAGTTCCTTATAATAATTCCTTATATATATATAATAGTTCACGTATTTAATCAAATTTAGATGCGGAATATTATCTTAGTCTTCAAATAGATCAACAGAAAAATTAATGTATTCATCTTAGCCAGTCAAGCTATTCTGAAAGATTGCTACACAAATTGAACATGTCTGATTGTCGTCCGGTAGCAACACCAGCTGAAATGTCGCTGAACACGTCAACGCAGTAAAACGTATTTTTCAATACGTAAAGGGGACAACCAATCACGGTATTCTTTTAAAAACTAGCACTAAATATTCATATTTACTTGTTACAGCGATGCTGATTATGCTGGTGACACAGAAAGTAGACGGTCTAAGAGCGGGTTTTTTTTCCATATCTCAGAGACAAAAATGCGTAAGCTTGTCCACCACAGAAGCTGAATATATCGCTGCATCAGAAGCTGTAAAGGAGATGACCTGGGTGAAAAGTCTTCTTCGAGCTCTTATTCCTGAAGCCAACTCAAGCATGACTTTGTTGGTGGATAACCAAAGCGCTATAAAGCTCGTAAAGAATCCTGAGTTACACAGAAGGACAAAACATGTGGACATCCGCTACCATTTCATTCGGGAAAAATATATGGAACGCGAATTCTCTTTGAATTATGTGCCGACTGAAAAACAATTCGCTGATATTCTTACGAAACCACTGGCAAGGGAAAAATTTGAGTTTTTTCGTTATTCATTGAATATTGTGCCAATTTGATTGTTGTCTTTATGCATTCATTTCGAATTAAAGTATGTATTTTGATTTATGAACTGAAGTAAATGAACTTCTTCTTCTTCTTCTTAGGGCGCTACAGTCCGAGGTGGACCTGGGCCTCACTCAACATGCCTCTCCAGCCAGCACGATCTTTCGCCAGCTGTCTCCAGTTTCGCACACCAAGCCGGCAGAGGTCCCCCTCGACTTGTGTGCGCCACCTTGTTCGTGGACGTCCTCTGTTGCGTTGTCCCACAGGCTCAGAGTCGAAGACTCTTCGGGCCGGAGCTAAGTTGTCCATACGCTCTACATGGCCTAGCCATCTTAGGCGTTGGATCCGTAGACGCCTGGCTAGACTCATGTCGCTGTACAGCCCATACAGTTCGTGGTTGAATCTTCTCCTCCAAATGCCATCAACGCAAACAGGACCAAAGATCGCGCGCAGAACTTTTCTCTCGAAAAGACCAAGAGACTGTTCATCCGCTTGGGATATTGTCCATGCCTCTGCACCGTAAAGCAGGACTGGGATGATCAAGGTCTTATACAAAAGTCAACTTGGTCTTCCGAGAGAGGGCTCTACTACTCAATTGCCTTTTGAGCCCATAAAAACAGCGGTTGGCAAGAGTAATTCTGCGTTTGATCTCGGTACTGATGTTGTTTGTACTGTTAACCGCGGAGCCAAGGTAGACGAAGTCCTTTACTACCTCAAAGTTATAGCTGCCTATGGTGACGTTCTGGCCAAGTCGTCGATGTTGTGCGTCCTTTCTCGATGACAGCATATACTTTGTTTTGCCCTCGTTTACCGCCAGACCCATTTTAGCCGCTTCCGTTTCAATGCCAGCAAACGCATCATTGACGGCTCGCTGTGTTCTCCCAATCACGTCAATGTCATCCGCGTAAACTAGCAGTTGAACGGACTTTTGGAAGATCGTGCCTCTTGTGTTGGCCAGTGAGTTTTGCACGATCTTCTCAAGAATGATGTTAAAGAAATCACATGACAGCGCGTCGCCTTGTCTAAAACCTTTTTTGACATTGAAGGTCTCGGTGAGTTCGTTACCGACCTTGATGGAGCAGCGAGAGTTCTCCATCGTCATCCTGCTCAGTCTGACGAGTTTAGCAGGAATGTCAAAACTAGACATGGCGCTGTATAGCTCGTCTCTATACACGCTGTCATATGCGGCCTTGAAATCGACAAATAGATGGTGTGTGTCAATTTGCATTTCTTGGGTCTTCTCCAGGATCTGCCGCAGTGTGAAGATTTGATCGATGGTGGACTTCCCGGGCCTGAAACCACACTGATAAGGACCTATCAGTTTGTTCACGAATGGTTTCAGGCGTTCACACAAAACGGCAGAGAAGATTTTGTAGGCGATGTTAAGGAGACTTATCCCTCGATAGTTGGCGCAGTCAAAGGGGTCTCCTTTCTTGTGGATCGGGCAAACGATACTGAGATTCCACTCATCGGGCATGCTTTCCTCCGACCATATCTTACAGATGAGCTGGTGCATGCGCCCTACCAGATCACCTCCAGCTGCTTTAAACATTTCGGCGGGCAGACTATCTGCACCAGCAGCTTTATTAGACTTCAGTCTCGATATCGCTATCTTGACTTCGTCTAGGTCGGGGGGACGGTATTCTCTTCTATCATCGTCCGTTGTGTTGAGTGGAACATTCTGCCTGACAGCGGTATTTGTGTCCTCATCGCCGTTCAACAGTCTGCAGAAATGATTTTTCCAAATTCTCAGTATCGACTGCGAATCTACTACTAGCTGTCCATTTTCGTCCCGGCAAGCTTCTGTCCGAACTTTATATCCATTCGATAAAAGTTTTACCCTTTGGTAAAACTTTCGGACATCATTCCTGCCATAACACCTCTCCATCTCCTCGATCGCGCGCTTCTCGTGCTCTTTCTTTTTCTTCCTGAGAAGCCGGTTCTCTTCCCTTCTTCTCTGTTCGTAGAGCTCACGAACAGCTCTCGTGGTTCGATGCAGCGTTGCCCGGTAGGCTTCTTGCTTTGCTGCATGTGCCTGCCTGCACTCGTTGTCAAACCAGGGGTTTTTCCTTGTTGGCGTTTTAAAACCCAGCACATCAGTAGCGGCTTCTCTGATGGCTCTTTGACAACGTTTCCATTCTTCGTCTATTGTTAGTGCAGGCGGCGTCGAACTTTCGGAGAGTTTCAGGGAGACTCGATCGGCAAAGTTCCTGGCAGTCTGTTGCGATTGTAGCTTTTCGACGTCAAACCGTGGTTGGCTTCCTCGACTCCGTTCTTCTCTCGATATCCGTGTCCTTACCTTGGCTACAACAAGGAAATGGTCCGAGTCGATGTTGGCGCCTCGGAACGTTCGGACATCAAGAATACTGGAGGAGTGTCTGACGTCGATCGCAACGTGATCAATCTGGTTGACGGTTGAATGATCAGGGGACCGCCAGGTCCCTTTATGGATGTTGAGGTGTGGGAACCGCGTGCTAGCTACAGAGAGGTTTCGCCCCGTAACAAAGTCCACCAGCCTGAGTCCGTTTTCGGACGTGGTGTCGTGCAGGCTGTGTTTACCGATGACTCTAGCAAAGATGTCCTCTTTACCCAGCTTAGCGTTAAAATCTCCTAGAACGATCTTGGTGTCGTAGCTGGGGCATTGATCGTACGTTCTTTCTAGGAGATCATAGAAGTCATCCTTGCTATCGTCATCTTTGTCCTCCGTTGGGGCGTGGGCGCAGATTAGGCTGATGTTGCCGAATTTAGCCTTGATGCGGATTGTTATGAGGCGCTCGCTTATGTACTTAAAGCTTAAGACTTTTTGCCTAAGTCTGCCTCGAACAACAAATCCACATCCAAATAATCGCTGCCTTCGCTCTCTGTAACAGTCGCCGTAGTAGATATCGCAGTTTTTCATCCTCTTTTTGCCCGGCCCATCCCATCGCACTTCCTGGATTGCGGTAACGTCTGCTTTATAGCAGTCTAGGGCCTCCGCGAGTTCATCGGCTGCACGTGGTCTGTTCAGGGACCTCACATTCCACGTGCAGAACCGAAAGTCATTGTCCTTATTCCGTTTGCTGGGGTCGTCAACAGTAAATCCGTCCGTATCCGAGGCATATTGTTGCTTCTCAACTCCTTACTTTTTTACGTGGTGAGGAAGTTAACCCCACGCACAACCTCCAACTGGGAGGACAGGTCCATTTGTTTAGCCCCCGGACAAAGGGGTCCGGAGGGATCCGGTGTCGGTAGCCTCTTGCAGGCTGTGAGCGCCGCCGTTGGCCCTAAAAGGGCTCATCCGCCGCCATCTCTATTCCAAGGTCCCGACCTTACCATGGAAACCAGGTAGCTCCTGCTGACTGGAGTTGTGGATGCCGCCGTTGGCCAATCAGTTGACCAGCTCCTCCGCCGCCATCCTAAAAAGAGTGATGAGCCCTGGTAGACTCACACTCCCCCCTCTCTCGTTTGCAGCCGCCCAGACGTCCCACGAGGGTTGGTTACCCCATCTTCTGTCGAGGGTACTCGGCTCCCGGATTTCACCACGGGGAGGTGAGAGTAGGAGTTCGTTAATAGAGGCTAGGTGCAGACGCTTGTGTCTGCATGGTTCGCGTATTAACGCTTCGAAATCCGAAGTAAATGAACTTATCCAAAATTAATAAGAAGTGGGAGCGTTGAGATATATGTATTAATAATTTTGCTCACTGTATTATAAACTTTATGTAAAAACAAAGATACCCTGTTTTTTTACAAGCTGTATTTGTCATTTCGAACGACATCAAATCACAAACAGAAATCACATAGTAAAGAGATATCCAACTTCTACCTCTCTTGCCCCTTGATTTCATTTGACAGCGTTTTTTATGCGATTTTTCATATCGTGTCTGTGAATCCATGTGAGCTGCTCAAATCAGCTGATAACCATACACATTCAAATAAATGATGTGAACTACGCCACTTATTTGAAAAACTGTTCGTTGCTTGAACGTTATTTCAAATTCATGTTTTCAACACGAAAGTAAGTGCAGAGGGTGCATTCACATGAGCTTTTACAATGTTTTTATTTATTACAAAATTAATATCCGTTATTATTTGAATATATTATTGAAAAATTATAAAATTGGTAAATGAAGATTGGTTTAGTGGATGTGAATATATACACATATATTGAATTTAACCGATAAGAGTAGAACAGCGCAGGTTTTATTAATGGGATAAAGAATGTAAATTAAATTTAATTGATATTTGAAGTTTTAGATTTCTGTGCCTGTAATTGCGTAGAAAAGTCGCGTATTTTGAAACGGTTGCCTAACCTAAAACGTATTCATTTGATTAAGACAAATTTAATAAGAATATTAATAAGAAATTTTATTAATTGCATTTTTTCACAAAAAACAATTCAAGCAAATGCTTTCTGATTTTCAGATTTCTTTGAAAGTAATAATCCCCCTGTGAAATAATTAAAGAATTTCATTTTCTTGCACTATATTTTCAATTTCTCATGAAACTTGATTCATATCAGCATTTTAAACAGATTTCTTTAAACAATACTAATCGCCACATTATTTACATTTAGCAAACATTGCGAAACTTATTCCTGAACGATTTTAGTCGTGGGCAAATTTCTGATCACAAATCAATCACATATAGATATCCAACTCCTACTTCTATTGCCCCTAATTCCATCTGACAGCGTTTTTTATAACATTTTCACCGACACGATTCACCGAGAATACGTGTGAGCTATGCCGAACAGCTGATAGACTTCCCATCCAAGCTGATGTAGTGAAATGGGTGTGGACAGTGTTTACATGAACAGAAGAAGGCAGGAGTATCGAAAATAAAGTATTTGATTTTCCACAAGTTGGCATGAAATAGTGTAGATTCGGCGAAAATCTTACTTCAAATTTGATTTTCTGGTGAAGCCGTTCCGTTGCTATCCCATATAGTTCCATTTTCGACATATTTTCCTCAGGAAACATTTCATGCATATGCGATATTCCCAGAGTCATCTAAACACTCATAAGTTTATTATTTATTTTTCAAATGTTGTCATGACAATTTTCAAAACAAAACGTAAGAGGAGCTAAACAATGATGTTAGTGTTCGCAAAATGTATTAGTTAAAGTCCTTTGTTGGTTTTAGTTTAAAAAAATTAAATCGCGCGGATCGCTCCACGCGCAACTACTTGAAATAAAACTCAGAATTCAAAACGTTACAAAGATTTATTCGACTCGCAGTCACGATTGGGAATGCTCTAACAAAATGTATAACTTAATAACCTAAGCTCGGTTGGCCTTGGTTCCCACGGGCAAGTCCGAGCGTGCGTTGATAAAAATGCAACCGCAGCGTCTGGTGCAATATGATCGCCGACAGGTGTGCGAGGTTGCGGCGTGCGCGTGTTAACTGCCTCCTTTTTAAATATCTGCGTCCCGCAGATCAGTAGCTGGGCACGTGAAATGGCTCTGGTCATCAATGGATTGCTGACCTTGCTGGTTTCGGATTTTGCTTGGTTGTTGAACTTCCCTTAGACGTTGGGCTGGCTGCGGAACCTGCTTCCGGCGGAAGGACAGACGAAGATCGGGGATGTCGACCTTTCCATAGATTTTTTTCCACAGCATAAAAATTGTGATGCATATAGCTATTATGATGGAAAATTCTGTAATGATGGAGGAATTAAAAATGTCTTTTAGGAATTTAATGTGTTCAATATTCTTAATGCTGATGTCTTGCAGGTGTTCCAAGTTTGGCCTGATCCTCTTCCTGGTTACATTAGTCAGTACTGATGGAAGCGCCTGAAGGTATTTGGATTTTCCACCAGAGTAAGTTTGATTCCGGATGCTGACCGTGTCGTCATCTAGCTGAACGAGATAGGTACCTTCTAAATGAATAGAGGAATTCTTATTTAAAAGTGAACCATTGAAATTAGTTACAAAAATCGTGTTTTCCCCAATTAATTCAACCACCTCCTCGTTCGTATTTCTAAAGTCACACACCGCGGAGCCACCCCTAAGGACTCTGGACAGACAGTTGTACTCCTGTAATTTCTCCAAAACGCCCCCTTCACATACCGAGGAATTGGATATACTGTAACAGTTGCCTTTAATTCCATAGATTTCATCATGGTTAATGAGTAGTTTCGTAAAGTCAAGAACGATTTGTTTTCCGCTTCTGATTGCAGCACGGGTAGTCACTAAATGAAAAACCCTTGTGCCGACCTTTGGGATTGACAGGACATACAATAGTAAGGTCCCGTTAGTATACACAGAGGGCCGCGCGTATTCCACGGCTTCGACAACATTCTGATAAGGGAGGATCTCGAGTTCATTGATGATCGCGTTGATTTCTTCAGTGTCCAGTATATTGCTGTTGTAGTGTTTGTCTTAACCTTCCAGTCTCGTCATTGCGTATGGCGTTGTTTTGACGGTCAATTACCTCGTCCATTCTCTTCATGACTTCGTGTGTTACCTCGAATATTTTCTCGTTGATCTTATACTGGTGATTATTGTTCTCAACCACGTCTGACTGTGTATGTAATAATGTATCCCAATCAGTGGCGTCAGGGGAGCCAGCCAGCCATTTCCAGGCTGATCCTATCCAGTTAATAGATCTAGTCTGCCTTGTTTTGGGGTCACTTAACTCTTTTATTCGGTCCTTTATCTGGTTCAGGTGGAAATTAAGAACCAGCCGTGCTTCATCATCTGCTATGTGCTCTATAACCAGCCTTTCCGTCTTTTCGAGGATTGTCCGATAGTTCTGGAGGTCGATGACGTGAACTAGTTTGTAGTAACCATTTGTCAGCCAAGCATTGCCTTCCCTAATCGTCACTACGGGTGATTTATATGGAAAAATGTGTAAAGATTGTGCAGGCACCAGGGTACCTAAACTGTAACATATAATGACATGACAATTTTAATTAAGAATTTTAGTTAACAAGCGAATTATTTTCCTTAAAATGTTATACAATTTTTACTTCGTTTTTCTTAATCTTAAATTACTACAATTTCTCGTACATTTAATAAATTTTTAACTTTGGTTTAATATGTAGGGCTGCTTTACATTTCATTGCCCTTTTAATTTCTTTTTTTTTATGTTTTACTTGTGTTTTTTATATGAGCTTTATGAACTCTTCTTCCACTCTCTGTCGTTATGGTTACGCGATTGTCTTTCGCAACTATCTCCTTTTTGTACAAAGGTTTATTTTTACCTTTGATTCGTTTAATAGTGGTGAAAACGACATCACCCTCACGGTATTTCCTTGGTACACTTCTAACATTTCTAGCTTCCATATTTCTTTTAATAATGCCCCTCAGGTCTTTATTAATTTTTGATCGAATATTTAGGAGATTTTGGTAGTTTACTCTCTGGGATCTATTGAAGAAAACATCGGAGGGTTTTCGCTTGGTGACCGAATGGAAAGTGTTATTGTAGCGATCTACGGTAATATAAACTAGCTCCTTAACTTTGAGATCCGGATTCTCAGCTTTAAGACACCGGTAGATTTCAAGTATGGTGGAATGGACCCTTTCTATTTGCCCATTCACCTCACTCCTATAGGAAGGGGTCAAATACAGTTTGATTCCTAAAATCTTAATAAAATTTATAACTATGGGGCTCAAAAAACCTCTCTCGTTGTCAGTGACCAACACTTCTGGGACTGTGAAGTAGTGCAAAACTTTAATTAACTTGGATCTAATATAAATGGCTGATTTCTCTTTAATATGAAAAAATTTTGAAAATTTTGAAAACTTGTCGATAATGGTCAGGAATTTCTCATTTTGAATTTCCATAATGTCCATATGGAGAATTTCACTAGGGTATTTGGGGCAAGGTGTTGGTTGCAATTCAGGGTTTGTAGGATGTCGGTCGTATTTGTTTGCTTTGCACACCTCACATGAGGCAGCGAACTTCCTAATCTGAGACATCATCTGGGGGAAATAATATCTCTCCAGTATCTCTTCTCTGTTCTCCTTCGGACCTCGATGAGCCCTCCTATGTTCTTTTTCTATTATTATGAATCTTCGCTCTTCGTTAGCTACGTCTTCGACAACCCTTTGTGTGACTCGAATTTTGTACTTCTCGAACCTTGAAAAATATACTTTTTGAAGCGTCCCTAAGTACTCCTCTGGAATTTTGATTCCATTGACAACATTAGGATGAAGATTTTCCCGTAGTTCTTCGACGAGATTGTCCTCGTTAATTGACGTCAAGGAGATATAGTGACGATGGTAGCCAGCGTGTGGTTCTTAATGCGCGCACAAATTGGGACCGATCCTAAAAATCAGTTGGTTTCTGATTACGTTGATGGGTGCCTCCACGTGGGGTATCAAATCAGAATTGTCTTGATTAGCGCTGTGAATAGAACAAGAATCCGTACTACTGTTAGATTGTTCACAGTATCCCTCTTCTGCCGTACCCGTTCGGGATTCGCCAGTCCCTGAAGCCTGCCTTTCGCTCACTGTGTCCGTGTCTGACCGGAAATCTGATTGCGCTTCAGTGGCTGTTTCTGTGCCTTCGTCGGACAGTTGGTTCATCTGAGTCTTAAGACGCGAGAGAGCATCGGCCACAAAGTTTGATTTACCAGGAGTATAAATCAACTCGTAGTTGTACTCTTCGATACGTGCCTTCCAACGTTTGAGTTTAGCGTTATGGTTTCTATTGCTCATTGCGAACGTCAGAGGCTGATGGTCGGTGTATATTCTTATCTTTTTAGCCCCGTACAGGTAATTTCTTAAATTATCAAGGGCCCAGACTATCGCCAACATCTCCTTCTCATTCGTCGCATAGTTTTCCTCTGTGCGATTCAGAGAACGAGAGATATACGCAACTGGTCTCTCCTTCCCATGCTCACCCTGGGATAACACAGCGCCAATGGCGTAATCAGAAGCATCCGTGGTCAAATTAAAACCCTTTTCGAAGTCTGGGAATGCTAATACTTCCGCAGAAGTCAGAAGTTCTTTAAGGGTCTCGAATGCTTTCATGCCCTCATTATCGAGAGAGACTGGGACACTTTTTGATTGATTTGCCTTAACCTGCGCGAAGGCACCACGAGTAATATTGGTCAAGGGCTTAGCGATCTTCGCATAATCTCGAATAAATTTCCTGTAATAGGACGTCAATCCGAGAAAGCTTTTTAGCTCCTTTAGGTTTGTAGGTGGACTTATCGTTTCAATTGCTTTGACCTTTTTCGGGTCTGGGAGAATGCCTTCAGGAGTAACTAAGTAACCGAGAAATTCAACAGTAGTGACCAAGAAGTGAGTTTTTTCCAAATTTATTTTTAACCCGGCTTCATTGAGTTTTGAAAAGACAGTCTCAATATCTCTCAACTGATCTTCTTCGGATTTGCTAAAGACGATGATGTCGTCGATATAGACGTAGCAGATCTTACCGATGAGTTCCTTGAGTACATCGTCTATCATCCTTTGGAAGATAGCGGGGGCATTCTTGAGGCCAAAAGGAAGTCTGAGGTATTCATATTTACCATTCATTGTTGAGAACGCAGTCTTGGGGATGTCTTTTTCGTGCATCATAATTTGATGGAATCCCGAGGTAAGATCTAGTGTAGTAAAGAATTTTGCATCTCCAAGACTAGCCAGAGTACTGTTTATATCTGGAATATGGTAGGTATCTGGAATTGTTACAGCGTTGAGGCGCTTGTAGTCAATTACCATCCTATACTGTTTTTCACCGTCAGGTTTTGGTTTCTTAGGGACTACCCATATGGGCGAATTATATGGGCTATTTGATGGACGAATAATGTTTTCCGAAAGGAGTTCCTTGACCTGCTTTTCGACTTCTTCCCTCATACAGGCTGGGTAAGGATAACTTTTTGTGTAAATTGGTTCATCCGTGCTTGTGAGAATTCTGGCCCTTACGTTGGTTTTAATTTTTTCGTTACCAACTGGTCCAAAAATGTTCCTAAACTTTCCACAAATAGCCTCCAATCCAGACTTTGCGGAAGCTGAAACGTGTTCTCCTAAAGTAGGTAACATGTTCACTGCTTCTGATGGTCGATTCTTTAAAGGAATCACCTTATCGGATTCGATGGTGAGCTGGTTTTTCTCTCTGTCGATGACGGCCTTAAGTTGTTTTAGCGTGTCATCCCCGATTATGCCGTCGAACGCTTTTAGACTTGGCAAGATAAAGAAAGTTACATTTAATTGGGAACCTAAGCTTTGTAAGAATTTGCCGCAGATTTTATTTTCTATGCGAATTTTTCCAGCCGGACTATTCACAAAGAATGGGTTTTGGACGGGTTCGGGACATGGAGCCAGGTGCGGTCTAATGAAGTTTTTATTCGCTCCAGTGTCTATTAGGAAGTTAACAGTGACCCCGTCCCTCGTAACATACTCTAAGTATGGTACGCTGCAAATGAGGCCTCCACCATAAAATTTTCTGGTGGTGGTTCCTCATTGGTAAGATCGCCACATATGGTGCTTTCCCCTACGGTTGGTGGTTCAGGTTCCGCAGGCGTAATGTGATGAAGCCGCTGTTGCTCGTGAGGGTAATTGAGGGTTTGGCGCCTGAATGGGTTTGGTCTATTCATATTGCTGGCACGTCTCGTATGAATAGAACTATCCACTTCCATTTTGATTGGTAGATTCGAGGTAGTCGGCCTAGATGACATTCGCTGCTGTTGTGGGCCGGAGTTCCAGACTGAATTCGATCGATAGGGAGTTTTGTTCCTTGCGCTATAAGACCTGTTGACGTTTTCAGAATTTCTCTTAAAATTATAATGTACAGGAGATGATACGGTGTTAGGAGCGTTTACATGGACCGAATTGCTTCTGAAATTCAAATTCTGCATCTCAATACATGCGGAATATGCCTCAGGCAAGGTTCGTGGTTTTTGAATTATTAGCAGTCTAGCAAGGTCTCCATTTAGGCCCCTTACGAAGACGTCCAACGCGCGATTTCGGTAAGTTTCCACCAAAGCATTCATTGTTTCGGGGGAATAGACCTCGGCCCTAATCTTACTGATAATCAGTGAAAATTGGTGATTTACGGTAGCGTAGAAATCATCAACTCTTGAATTGCCTTGCGTGAGCTGGTTAAGTTGATGTTCCAACGTTTGAATGTCTCTCTTATCCGCGTAATGAAGGGAGAGAACTCTCTTCACTTCTGCCCAATTGCCGTCGAAGATCTTATATGACACAAGGGCTGAATCTGCCTTCCCCCTAATCTTTTGCCGAATATGTTGAAGGATTGCGCGATAGATAGGCTTGTTTCGAACAATATCATAATCCTTCAAAACCGTTTCGACACTATGAACCCAAGATACGTAGTGCACTGGGTTTCCGTCGAAGACCTGTAATTCTTTAACGGAATCGGGAAGCTTAGAGATTTCCTTTAAATCTTCTTCACAACTAGGTGCACATAGTTGCACCGACGGTTCCACTTGTGGGGTAGGGATATTCGTTCGTTCCAGAACAAGTAGCCGATTAGTGATAGCTCCTAATTGATCGTTTACCACTTGCATAACCACCTGAGAATTATTCTGCTCTATCCTGGTCATGCGATTCTCTAAACCCCTAAGCTGCTCCAACACGGTGTTAATCGCACCTGTGAGCTGGGTTACTGACCCTTTGAGTTCATCCATACTTGATTTCTAATTCTTTCCTTCTTCTGAATTAACAAAGATTAACCGAGAAAGTGCGCCAAAATACCGACTATCAATAGTTAAGCGAGAGATATTATTGTTTTTTAACGACAGGAGTAGAATTTTTTGTAATATTTTTCAGTTCAGTGTTCTATAGCTTATCTTTTACAATGGATTTTTCCTTCAACTTTTTAGTTCAATGTATTAATTTTTTAATTGGCACAGCCCAGGGTTCAATTTGATTCCCTAGATGCCCGCTAGGCGCTCTCCGTTAAAGTTTCGGGGTAGAAACTGTTGCTTGGAAGGCCCGTATTTTTCCGTTTTAGTCGTTAATGTGATTTTGGGATATATGTATATTCACAGCGACCTACTAAGGTACGAGGATCTTCACCACAATTTATTAAAATTAATTAATTTTGCAGTTTACCGGCCCCTTTTTTCTTGAGATTCGGCCCCTAGGCATAAAATATAAGCTAATTTCCCTGGGCTATGGAGGGATTTTTTCCCTGGTTTTTTTACAAAAGAATTGTAGTGTAAATTATGTAATTCTTAGTTTAAACAATATTATTATACTATTCTATCTTACAATAATAGATATATGGGGCAGCCTTGCATCGCTCGAATCCCGTTCAGCATTCTTTCGTTGTTTGTTTCCTTCTATGACAGCTTCAAGATTTCTTCACTGCACTTCACAAGTTCTATTCTTCTTTTAGACTTTGATTTGTGTCACCTTGGATATATTTAAATTCAGGAAACCTCTCAGGATTTCTTCACTACACTTCACAAGTTCTATTCTTTTTTTAAACTTTGATTTGTGTCAACTTGGATATATTTAAATTCAGGAAACCTCTCAGGGTTTCTTCACTACACTTCACAGGATTCGCGATTAAGGCTGTCCCTGCTCGGGCGCCAGTTAAAGTCCTTTGTTGGTTTTAGTTTAAAAAAATTAAATCGCGCGGATCGCTCCACGCGCAACTACTTGAAATAAAACTCAGAATTCAAAACGTTACAAAGATTTATTCGACTCGCAGTCACGATTGGGAATGCTCTAACAAAATGTATAACTTAATAACCTAAGCTCGGTTGGCCTTGGTTCCCACGGGCAAGTAAGAGCGTGCGTTGATAAAAATGCAACCGCAGCGTCTGGTGCAATATGATCGCCGACAGGTGTGCGAGGTTGCGGCGTGCGCGTGTTAACTTATTCGTTAAGCACTATTTTTTTAATATTTAGGGCCTGAAACACTTATTGGAAATAATACTGGAAACTTGTGAGGAATACGTTTGAAAATGAATAAATATTGAAACCAGTTCGGTTTGGAAAGGTTTCGGACATTCTTTAAGGACTCAAGTTCCATTGTAAACAATAAAATTAGGTCAATGTTATTGGTAATAAAAATGTAGTACAATATTTCTTTGTATTACAATTCTATTATTATATGAAATATTATATTAAAATAAAAATATGCCTGTACGGCAGATACATCTCTTCTAAATTTCTTGATTTAAAAGAAACCATGAAAGTTACGTTTGTGCCATAATAAAAGTACCATTAGGACGACGTGTTCTATTCAACAATTGTATATGTTTTGAGTTAAAATTGATTAATTTGACGATTTGGCAATTTATTTGATAAAATTTGAAATCTAAAGGCATAAAACATCTACTAATAAATAAAAATAATTGTTATTCCCAGAAGAAATAATGTTTGAATTACGTTTATAAAATATAAATGCTGATACAAATCAGCTTTAGTTACTAAAGCCTGCGAAAAGAGTCCTTGAAATATTTTCCGATAGCCGTCAAATTCACGAATTAGTGACTTTATAGCGGGCAATTCATGAATTTGTGACGTTACCATGGGCAACCTTTCATGAATGTGCCGCCATTTTCGTGGGGTAATGATGAGTCCAAATTAGTGTGAGTGAAAATGAGGAAATATTTGTGCATTCATTATCAATCGTCAAATTTATTGGAAGATTCGTCAATAACTGTCAAACAACAGTTGTCAAATTTTTGAGTTGGCTAGGGGTTTTCCAACTGGAAAGTAACGCATCTTTATATGACTGATTTGTGATCTTTATATGAATGGTTTGTGATTTTAATCACAAACCAATCACATATAGATATCCAACTCCTACTTCTCTTGCCCCTAATTCCATCTGACAGCGTTTTATATAACATTTTCACCGACACGATTCACCGAGAATACGTGTGAGCTGTGCCGAACAGCTGATAGACTTCCCCTCCAAGCTGATGTAGTGAAATGGGCATGGACAGTGTTTACATGAACGGAAGAAGGCAGGAGCATCGAAAATAAAGTATTTGATTTTGCACAAATTGGAATGAAATAGTGTAGATTCGGCGAAAATCTTACTTCAAATTTGATTTTCCGGTGAAGCCGTTCCGTTTTTATCCCATATAGTTCCATTTTCGACATATTTTCTTCAGAAATCGCATCGCATATTATTCCCAGAGTCATCTAAACACTCATAAGTTTGTTATTTATTTTTCAAATGTTGTCATGGCAATTTTCAAAACAAAAAGTAGGAGGAGCTAAACAATGAAGCTAGTGTTCACAAAATGTATTCGTTAAGCACTATTTTTTTAATATTTAGGGTCTGAAACATTTATTGGAAACAATACTGGAAACTTGTGAGAAATACATTTGAAAATGGATACATATTGAAAGCAGTTCGGTTTGGGAAGGTTTCGGACATTCCTTAAAGACTCAAGTTCATAACATTAGGTCAATGTTATTGGTGATCAAAATAAACTTAGTACAATATTTCTTTGTATTACAATTATATTATTATATGAAATATTATGTTGAAATAAAAATATGTACAGTAAAACAATAAAACATGTTTTTGCAAAATTAAAACCATGAAAGTTACGTTTGTACCATTCTGGTACGGAATCCTAAAAAGCCATTTAATATGAAAGAAACATAAATTTGAATTGAAGAAGATAATCCAATTTTGTAAAACCTAAAAAATTGCCTTGTCTGCCTAAATATGTATTAGGTTAGTTTTAAGTATAAAATATTTTAAACCATATTAATTCGTTCACAAACTTTTTTCTAGATTTACGATAATTTTGCACAAAGAAACAAGGTTTGGTCTCTTTTTCGTTAATCTGTAGCCAACTTTTAAACGAATATTTCGATAATCTTTTAAAATTCTGCTTTATTTTGAATTAAGATCAAAAAATTGTCCATTCATTTCCATAATAATTAAATAACTCTTCGATATTATCAATCGAAAATATCATAACAAGAATAGCATTCGGACGACGTGTTCTATTCTACAATTATATTTGTTTTGATTTAAAATTGCGTTATTCGACGATAAATTAATAAATAAATTGTCAATTATTTGATTAAATTTAAAATCTAAAGGCATTTTAAAACATTTACCAATACCTAAAAATAATTGTTATTAAGAGAAGAAATAATGTCTGATTTACGTTTATAAAATATAAATGATACAAATCAGCTTTAGTTACTAAAGCCTGCGAACAGAGTCCTTAAAATATTTCCGGATAACCGTCAAATTCACGAATTGGTGACTTAACTGAGGACAATTCATGAATTTGTTACGTTGCCGTGGGCAACCTTTCATGAATGAGCCGCCCTTTTCGAGGGGTAATGATGAATCCAAATTAGTGTGAGTGAAAATGAGGAAGTATTTGTGCATTCATCATCAACCGTCAAATTTATTGGAAGATTCGTCAAATTTAATGGAAGATTCGTGAACAACTGTCAAATTTTTGAGTTGGCTAGGGGTTTTCCAGCTGGAAAGTTACGCATCTTTATATGACTGATTTGTGATTTTAATATACATTTTGTAGAAGGGGCATAATGCAGAAATTTGGTGTGTGTCCGGCAAGAAGTTTTTACCATTTTGTTCTTGTACTCTTTATGGCCTAGCCGTTTTGCTACAAGATACGATTTTATTAAAAGTGCTGATATTGTTCAAATGTTTACTACTGGAATATGCAGAAATATATCTATGCAACAGCTTGAAGAGTGTGACTATAATGATATAATAAGAACCAATCCATTAATGCGTGATTATGTGAACAATTTGGATGAAGGCGGTGATGTTCTTCTGGGTGGTGAATATTATCCCATTAAATGTCGTGCGAAATATAGCAGTTCCATACCGAAGAAGAAGAAACCAACTGCTGAAGTTTGTGTTTTATATGCACAGGTTCCTAAGAAAACAACGTATCCACTATCGCTTTTTTGTAGTGGAGCAATATGATGAAAAACTTTTTAACCGTGCAAAACTGTTAAACATTGGATCCGAAATAGCAGCAGGATTGGAATTTCCGTGCCTTATATTTCATGACGTGGATCTTCTCCCATCTAACCTTGGCCAATTGTATGCATGCTCCACATTTCCTCGTCATATGAGCTCCAATTTAGACGCCTTTAGATACAATTTACCTTACTTGGGACTATTTGGGGGTGTGGTTAGCATTCGAACTGTTCAGTTTCAAAATGTTAACGGTTTGTCAAATTTATTTACTGGCTGGGGAGGGGAAGATGACGATTTCTACGGCAGAATCAAATTTAGGAAAATGAACGTTTACCGATTTGAACCTGCTTACAATGAGTACACCATGATGAAACATAAAAAGGAAATACCCAGTGAAGAACGAATCAATTTCCTAAACACGGGACCAGTTCGTTACTATTCTGACGGATTAAGTTCACTGAAATACAAACGCCCATGTTCTGCATTTCGAGTGAAATGAATTTGAAATCGAATTTCCATTTCACCCGAAGTGAATTTTCATGTTCTGCATTTCGATTGATTTCGAATTTTTCGAATTCACTGTCGGAAAAAACAAACGTTGTTGCCTTGGCTTCGGCAGGTAAATGGATTTTGTTTTGGCTTAGTTTTCGTTGTTTCGACAGGCATTGGTTGTTGTTTTGAACACTTTTTCGTATTTCGAAGTAAAATGAAAAGAAGAATCCTCAGGGAATATTCCTATAGATCATTTGAATCATCTTTTTCATATATAAACAAGAGTTTGGCATACAAAAGGAACCTCCTTGCACATCTTGAGAGAAATAGAACCACCAGCTTGCAGTTTTTATATTTTTCCAGGAAAGCAATTTTATTCAACAGTTTCATATAAGAAAGACAGAATGAAGAGTTCCTTACAAATCAGGATTTGCCTCCATAAACTTCACAGAAATACCACCCCACCTTGAATTTTTGTTTTCCCATAAATTGAATAATAAAAACAGTAAAAAGAAAATGAAAAATCTGAATAGTTCACGTATTTAATCAAATTTAGATGCGGAATATTATCTTAGTCTTCAAATAGATCAACTGAAAAATTATTGTATTCATCTTAGCCAGTCAAGCTATTCTGAAAGATTGCTACACAAATTTAACATGTCTGATTGTCGTCCGGTAGCAACACCAGCTGAAATGTCGCTGAACACGTCAACGCAGTAAAACGTATTTTTCAATACGTAAAGGGGACAACCAATCACGGTATTCTTTTAAAAACTATCACTAAATATTCAATTACTTGTTACAGCGATGCTGATTATGCTGGTGACACAGAAAGTAGACGGTCTAAGAGCGGGTTTTTTTTCTCATAAATGAAATACATATCTCAGAGACAAAAATGCGTAAGCTTGTCCACCACAGAAGCTGAATATATCGCTGCATCAGAAGCTGTAAAGGAGATGACCTGGGTGAAAAGTCTTCTTCGAGCTCTTATTCCTGAAGCCAACTCAAGCATGACCTTGTTGGTAGATAACCAAAGCGCTTTAAAGCTCGTAAAGAATCCTGAGTTCCACAGAAGGACAAAACATTTGGACATCCGCTACCATTTCATTCGGGAAAAATATATGGAACGCGAATTCTCTTTGAATTATGTGCCGACTGAAAAACAATTCGTTGATATTCTTACGAAACCACTGGCAAGGGAAAAATTTTAGTTTTTTCGTTATTCATTGAATATTGTGCCAATTTGATTGTTGTCTTTATGCATTCATTTCGAATTAAATTATGTATTTTGATTTATGAACTGAAGTAAATGAACTTAATAATAATAATAATGGCGGCGCTACAGTCCGAGGTGGACCTGGGTATAGCTTCTCAGCAACCACTCGTATTGTGCATGCTATTGTTCTCTCACGAGAGGAGGGGACCTACAGTTTAATGCCGACTCCGAACGGCGAAATTGAGAAGCTTTTTCTAGACAGTTATACTCTTTGAGCATTGTCAGTGACTCGAAAGAGGTGGAGCCGTGAAAAAATGTTTGATGTTTTTTTCGAGATTCGAACTGACGACCTCGAGCGTAGGAGTCGACGCACCTACCCACTACGCCACGGCGCCCAGTAGTAAATGAAGTAAATGAACTTATCCAAAATTAATAAGAAGTGGGAGTGTTGAGATATATGTATTAATAATTTTGCTCACTGTATTATAAACTTTATGTAAAAACAAAGATACCCTGCTTTTTTACAAGCTGTATTTGTCATTTCGAACGACATCAAATCACAAACAGAAATCACATAGTAAAGAGATATCCAACTTCTACCTCTCTTGCCCCTTGATTTCATTTGACAGCGTTTTTTATGCGATTTTTCATATCTTGTCTGTGAATCCATGTGAGCTGCTCAAATCAGCTGATAACCATACACATTCAAATAAATGATGTGAACTACGCCACTTATTTGAAAAACTGTTCGTTGCTTGAACGTTATTTCAAATTCATGTTTTCAACACGAAAGTAAGTGCAGAGGGTGCATTCACATGAGCTTTTACAATGTTTTTATTTATTACAAAATTAATATCCGTTATTATTTGAATATATTATTGAAAAATTATAAAATTGATAAATGAAGATTGGTTTAGTGGATGTGTATTGTATATACACATATATTGAATTTAACCGATAAGAGTAGAACAGCGCAGGTTTTATTAATGGGATAAAGACTGTAAATTAAATTTAATTGATATTTGAAGTTTTAGATTTCTGTGCCTGTAATTGCGTAGAAAAGTCGCGTATTTTGAAACGGTTGCCTAACCTAAAACGTATTCATTTGATTAAGACAAATTTAATAAGAAATTTTATTAATTGCATTTTTTCACAAAAAACAATTTAAGCAAATGCTTTTTGATTTTCAGATTTCTTTGAAAGTAATAATCCCCATGTGAAATAATTAAAGAATTTCATTTTCTTGCACTATATTTTCAATTTCTCATGAAACTTGATTCATATCAGCATTTTAAACAGATTTCTTTAAACAATACTAATCGCCACATTATTTACATTTGGCAAACATTGCGAAATTTATCCCTGAATGATTTTAGTCGTGGGCAAATTTCTGATCACAAATCAATCACATATAGACATCCAACTCCTACTTCTATTGCCCCTAATTCCATCTGACAGCGTTTTTTATAACATTTTCACCGACACGATTCACCGAGAATACGTGTGAGCTATGCCGAACAGCTGATAGACTTCCCCTCCAAGCTGATGTAGTGAAATGGGTGTGGACAGTGTTTACATGAACAGAAGAAGGCAGGAGTATCGAAAATAAAGTATTTGATTTTCCACAAGTTGGAATGAAATAGTGTAGATTCGGCGAAAATCTTACTTCAAATTTGATTTTCTGGTGAAGCCGTTCCGTTGCTATCCCATATAGTTCCATTTTCGACATATTTTCCTCAGGAAACTTTTCATGCATATGCGATATTTCCAGAGTCATCTAAACACTCATAAGTTTATTATTTATTTTTCAAATGTTGTCATGACAATTTTCAAAACAAAACGTAAGAGGAGCTAAACAATGAAGTTAGTGTTCGCAAAATGTATTCGTTAGGCACTATATTTTTTTAATATTTAGGGCCTGAAACATTTATTGGAAACAATACTGGAAACTTGTGAGGAATACGTTTGAAAATGAATAAATATTGAAACCAGTTCGGTTTGGAAAGGTTTCGGACATTCTTTATGGACTCAAGTTCCCTTATAAACAATAAAATTAGTACAATATTTCTTTGTATTACAATTCCATTATTATATGAAATATTATATTAAAATAAAAATGCCTGTACGGCAGATACATCTCTTCTAAATTTCTTGATTTAAAAGAAACCATGAAAATTACGTTTGTGCCATAATAAAAGTACCATTAGGACGACGTGTTCTATTCAACAATTGTATATGTTTTGAGTTAAAATTGATTAATTTGACGATTTGGAAATTTATTTGATAAAATTTGAAATCTAAAGGCATAAAACATTTACTAATAAATAAAAATAATTGTTATTCCCAGAAGAAATAATGTTTGAATTACGTTTATAAAATATAAATGCTGATACAAATCAGCTTTAGTTACTAAAGCCTGCGAAAAGAGTCCTTGAAATATTTTCCGATAGCCGTCAAATTCACGAATTAGTGACTTTATAGCGGGCAATTTATGAATTTGTGACGTTACCATGGGCAACCTTTCATGAATGTGCCGCCATTTTCGTGGGGTAATGATGAGTCCAAATTAGTGTGAGTGAAAATGAGGAAATATTTGTGCATTCATTATCAATCGTCAAATTTATTGGAAGATTCGTCAATAACTGTCAAACAACAGTTGTCAAATTTTTGAGTTGGCTAGGGGTTTTCCAGCTGGAAAGTAACGCATCTTTATATGACTGATTTGTGATCTTTATATGACTGGTTTGTGATTTTAATCACAAATCAATCACATATAGATATCCAACTCCTACTTCTCTTGCCCCTAATTCCATCTGACAGCGTTTTATATAACATTTTCACCGACACAATTCACCGAGAATACGTGTGAGCTATGCCGAACAGCTGATAGACTTTCCCTCCAAGCTGATGTAGTGAAATGGGCATGGACAGTGTTTACATGAACGGAAGAAGGCAGGAGCATCGAAAATAAAGTATTTGATTTTGCACAAATTGGAATGAAATAGTGTAGATTCGGCGAAAATCTTACTTAAAATTTGATATTTTCTTCAGAAATCGCATCGCATATTATTCCCAGAGTCATCTAAACACTCATAAGTTTGTTATTTATTTTTCAAATGTTGTCATGGCAATTTTCAAAACAAAAAGTAGGAGGAGCTAAACAATGAAGCTAGTGTTCACTAAATGTATTCGTTAAGCACTATTTTTTTAATATTTAGGGTCTGAAACATTTATTGGAAACAATACTGGAAACTTGTGAGAAATACATTTGAAAATGGATACATATTGAAAGCAGTTCGGTTTGGGAAGGTTTCGGACATTCTTTAAAGACTCAAGTTCATAACATTAGGTCAATGTTATTGGTGATCAAAATAAACTTAGTACAATATTTCTTTGTATTACAATTATATTATTATATGAAATATTATGTTGAAATAAAAATTAAAACCATGAAAGTTACGTTTGTGCCATTCTGGTACGGAATCCTAAAAAGCCATTTAATATGAAAGAAACATAAATTTGAATTGAAGAAGATAATCCAATTTTGTAAAACCTAAAAAATTGCCTTGTCTGCCTAAATATGTATTAGGTTAGTTTTAAGTATAAAATATTTTAAACCATATTAATTTGTTCACAAACTTTTTTCTAGATTTACGATAATTTTGCACAAAGAAACAAGGTTTGGTCTCTTTTTCGTTAATCTGTAGCCAACTTTTAAACGAATATTTCGATAATCTTTTAAAATTCTGCTTTATTTTGAATTAAGATCAAAAAATTGTCCATTCATTTCCATAATAATTAAATAACTCTTCGATATTATCAATCGAAAATATCATAACAAGAATAGCATTCGGACGACGTGTTCTATTCTACAATTATATTTGTTTTGATTTAAAAAAACTGAAATACAAACGCCCATGTTCTGCATTTCGAGTGAAATGAATTTGAAATCGAATTTCCATTTCACCCGAAGTGAATTTTCATGTTCTGCATTTCGATTGATTTCGAATTTTTCGAATTCACTGTCGGAAAAAACAAACATTTTTGCCTTGGCTTCGGCAGGTAAATGGTTTTTGTTTTGGCTTAGTTTCCGTTGTTTCGACAGGCAATTGATTGTTGTTTTGAACACTTTTTCGTGTTTCGAAGTAAAATGAAAAGAAGAATCCTCAGGCAATATTCCTATAGATCATTTGAATCATCTTTTTCATATATAAACAAGAGTTTGGCATACAAAAGGAACCTCCTTGCACATCTTGAGAGAAATAGAACCACCAGCTTGCAGTTTTTATATTTTTCCAGGAAAACAATTTTATTCAACAGTTTCATATAAGAAAGACAGAATGAAGAGTTCCTTACAAATCAGGATTTGCCTCCATAAACTTCACAGAAATACCACCCCACCTTGAATTTTTGTTTTCCCATAAAATGAATAATAAAAACAGTAAAAAGAAAATGAAAAATCTGAATAGTTCACGTATTTAATCAAATTTAGATGCGGAATATTATCTTAGTCTTCAAATAGATCAACTGAAAAATGAATGTATTCATCTTAGCCAGTCAAGCTATTCTGAAAGATTGCTACACAAATTTAACATGTCTGATTGTCGTCCGGTAGCAACACCAGCTGAAATGTCGCTGTACACGTCAACGCAGTAAAACGTATTTTTCAATACGTAAAGGGGACAACCAATCACGGTATTCTTTTAAAAACTATCACTAAATATTCAATTACTTGTTACAGCGATGCTGATTATGCTGGTGACACAGAAAGTAGACGGTCTAAGAGCGGGTTTTTTTTCTCATAAATGAAATACATATCTCAGAGACAAAAATGCGTAAGCTTGTCCACCACAGAAGCTGAATATATCGCTGCATCAGAAGCTGTAAAGGAGATGACCTGGGTGAAAAGTCTTCTTCGAGCTCTTATTCCTGAAGCCAACTCAAGCATGACTTTGTTGGTGGATAACCAAAGCGCTATAAAGCTCGTAAAGAATCCTGAGTTACACAGAAGGACAAAACATGTGGACATCCGCTACCATTTCATTCGGGAAAAATATATGGAACGCGAATTCTCTTTGAATTATGTGCCGACTGAAAAACAATTCGCTGATATTCTTACGAAACCACTGGCAAGGGAAAAATTTGAGTTTTTTCGTTATTCATTGAATATTGTGCCAATTTGATTGTTGTCCTTATGCATTCATTTCGAATTAAAGTATGTATTTTGATTTATGAACTGAAGTAAATGAACTTATCCAAAATTAATAAGAAGTGGGAGTGTTGAGATATATGTATTAATAATTTTGCTCACTGTATTATAAACTTTATGTAAAAACAAAGATACCCTGCTTTTTTACAAGCTATATTTGTCATTTCGAACGACATCAAATCACAAACAGAAATCACATAGTAAAGAGATATCCAACTTCTACCTCTCTTGCCCCTTGATTTCATTTGACAGCGTTTTTTATGCGATTTTTCATATCTTGTCTGTGAATCCATGTGAGCTGCTCAAATCAGCTGATAACCATACACATTCAAATAAATGATGTGAACTACGCCACTTATTTGAAAAACTGTTCGTTGCTTGAACGTTATTTCAAATTCATGTTTTCAACACGAAAGTAAGTGCAGAGGGTGCATTCACATGAACTTTTACAATGTTTTTATTTATTACAAAATTAATATCCGTTATTATTTGAATATATTATTGAAAAATTATAAAATTGATAAATGAAGATTGGTTTAGTGGATGTGTATTGTATATACACATATATTGAATTTAACCGATAAGAGTAGAACAGCGCAGGTTTTATTAATGGGATAAAGAATGTAAATTAAATTTAATTGATATTTGAAGTTTTAGATTTCTGTGCCTGTAATTGCGTAGAAAAGTCGCGTATTTTGAAACGGTTGCCTAACCTAAAACGTATTCATTTGATTAAGACAAATTTAATAAGAAATTTTATTAATTGCATTTTTTCACAAAAAACAATTTAAGCAAATGCTTTTTGATTTTCAGATTTCTTTGAAAGTAATAATCCCCATGTGAAATAATTAAAGAATTTCATTTTCTTGCACTATATTTTCAATTTCTCATGAAACTTGATTCATATCAGCATTTTAAACAGATTTCTTTAAACAATACTAATCGTCACATTATTTACATTTGGCAAACATTGCGAAACTTATTCCCGAACGATTTCAGTCGTGGGCAAATTTCTGATCACAAATCAATCACATATAGATATCCAACTCCTACTTCTATTGCCCCTAATTCCATCTGACAGCGTTTTTTATAACATTTTCACCGACACGATTCACCGAGAATACGTGTGAGCTATGCCGAACAGCTGATAGACTTCCCCTCCAAGCTGATGTAGTGAAATGGGTGTGGACAGTGTTTACATGAACAGAAGAAGGCAGGAGTATCGAAAATAAAGTATTTGATTTTCCACAAGTTGGAATGAAATAGTGTAGATTCGGCGAAAATCTTACTTCAAATTTGATTTTCTGGTGAAGCCGTTCCGTTGCTATCCCATATAGTTCCATTTTCGACATATTTTCTTCAGAAATCGCATCGCATATTATTCCCAGAGTCATCTAAACACTCATAAGTTTGTTATTTATTTTTCAAATGTTGTCATGGCAATTTTCAAAACAAAAAGTAGGAGGAGCTAAACAATGAAGTTAGTGTTCGCAAAATGTATTCGTTAGGCACTATATTTTTTTAATATTTAGGGCCTGAAACATTTATTGGAAACAATACTGGAAACTTGTGAGGAATACATTTGAAAATGGATACATATTGAAAGCAGTTCGGGTTGGGAAGGTTTCGGACATTCCTTAAAGACTCAAGTTCATAACATTAGGTCAATGTTATTGGTGATCAAAATAAACTTAGTACAATATTTCTTTGTATTACAATTATATTATTATATGAAATATTATGTTGAAATAAAAATATGTACAGTAAAACAATAAAACATGTTTTTGCAAAATTAAAACCATGAAAGTTACGTTTGTACCATTCTGGTACGGAATCCTAAAAAGCCATTTAATATGAAAGAAACATAAATTTGAATTGAAGAAGATAATCCAATGTTGTAAAACCTAAAAAATTGCCTTGTCTGCCTAAATATATATTAGGTTAGTTTTAAGTATAAAATATTTTAAACCATATTAATTTGTTCACAAACTTTTTTCTAGATTTACGATAATTTTGCACAAAGAAACAAGGTTTGGTCTCTTTTTCGTTAATCTGTAGCCAACTTTTAAACGAATATTTCGATAATCTTTTAAAATTCTGCTTTATTTTGAATTAAGATCAAAAAATTGTCCATTCATTTCCATAATAATTAAATAACTCTTCGATATTATCAATCGAAAATATCATAACAAGAATAGCATTCGGACGACGTGTTCTATTCTACAATTATATTTGTTTTGATTTAAAATTGCGTTATTCGACGATAAATTAATAAATAAATTGTCAATTATTTGATTAAATTTAAAATCTAAAGGCATTTTAAAACATTTACCAATACCTAAAAATAATTGTTATTAAGAGAAGAAATAATGTTTGATTTACGTTTATAAAATATAAATGATACAAATCAGCTTTAGTTACTAAAACTGTCAAATTTTTGAGTTGGCTAGGGGTTTTCCGGCTGGGAAGTTACGCATCTTTATATGACTGATTTGTGATTTTAATATACATTTTGTAGAAGGGGCATAATGCAGAAATTTGGTGTGTGTCCGGCAAGAAGTTTTTACCATTTTGTTTTTTTAATATTAAAAGCAATTTCTTCGGTATTTGTCTTGTACTCTTTATGGCCTAGCCGTTTTGCTACAAGATACGATTTTATTAAAAGTGCTGATATTGCTCAAATGTTTACTACTGGAACGTGCAGAAATATATCCATGCAACAGCTTGAAGAGTGTGACTATAATGATATAATAAGAACCAATGCGTGATGATGTGAACAATTTGGATGAAGGCGGTGATGTTCTTCTGGGTGGTGAATATTATCCCATTAAATGTCGTGCGAAATATAGCAGTTCCATACCGAAGAAGAAGAAACCAACTGCTGAAGTTTGTGTTTTGTATGCACAGGTTCCTAAGAAAACAACGTATTCACTATCGCTTTTTTGTAGTGGAGCAATATGATGAAAAACTTTTTAACCGAAACATTGGATCCGAAATAGCAGCAGGATTGGAATTTCCGTGCCTTAGATTTCATGACGTGGATCTTCTCCCATCTAACCTTGGCCAATTGTATGCATGCTCCACATTTCCTCGTCATATGAGCTCCAATTTAGACGCCTTTAGATACAATTTACCTTACTTGGGACTATTTGGGGGTGTGGTTAGCATTCGAACTGTTCAGTTTCAAAATGTTAACGGTTTGTCAAATTTATTTACTGGCTGGGGAGGGGAAGATGACGATTTCTACGGCAGAATCAAATTTAGGAAAATGAACGTTTACCGATTTGAACCTGCTTACAATGAGTACACCATGATGAAACATAAAAAGGAAATACCCAGTGAAGAACGAATCAATTTCCTAAACACGGGACCAGTTCGTTACTATTCTGACGGATTAAGTTCACTGAAATACAAACGCCCATGTTCTGCATTTCGAGTGAAATGAATTTGAAATCGAATTTCCATTTCACCCGAAGTGAATTTTCATGTTCTGCATTTCGATTGATTTCGAATTTTTCGAATTCACTGTCGGAAAAAACAAACGTTGTTGCCTTGGCTTCGGCAGGTAAATAGATTTTGTTTTGGCTTAGTTTTCGTTGTTTCGACAGGCATTGGTTGTTGTTTTGAACACTTTTTCGTATTTCGAAGTAAAATGAAAAGAAGAATCCTCAGGGAATATTCCTATAGATCATTTGAATCATCTTTTTCATATATAAACAAGAGTTTGGCATACAAAAGGAACCTCCTTGCACATCTTGAGAGAAATAGAACCACCAGCTTGCAGTTTTTATATTTTTCCAGGAAAGCAATTTTATTCAACAGTTTCATATAAGAAAGACAGAATGAAGAGTTCCTTACAAATCAGGATTTGCCTCCATAAACTTCACAGAAATACCACCCCACCTTGAATTTTTGTTTTCCCATAAAATGAATAATAAAAACAGTAAAAAGAAAATGAAAAATCTGAATAGTTCACGTATTTAATCAAATTTAGATGCGGAATATTATCTTAGTCTTCAAATAGATCAACTGAAAAATTATTGTATTCATCTTAGCCAGTCAAGCTATTCTGAAAGATTGCTACACAAATTTAACATGTCTGATTGTCGTCCGGTAGCAACACCAGCTGAAATGTCGCTGAACACGTCAACGCAGTAAAACGTATTTTTCAATACGTAAAGGGGACAACCAATCACGGTATTCTTTTAAAAACTATCACTAAATATTCAATTACTTGTTACAGCGATGCTGATTATGCTGGTGACACAGAAAGTAGACGGTCTAAGAGCGGGTTTTTTTTCTCATAAATGAAATACATATCTCAGAGACAAAAATGCGTAAGCTTGTCCACCACAGAAGCTGAATATATCGCTGCATCAGAAGCTGTAAAGGAGATGACCTGGGTGAAAAGTCTTCTTCGAGCTCTTATTCCTGAAGCCAACTCAAGCATGACTTTGTTGGTAGATAACCAAAGCGCTTTAAAGCTCGTAAAGAATCCTGAGTTCCACAGAAGGACAAAACATTTGGACATCCGCTACCATTTCATTCGGGAAAAATATATGGAACGCGAATTCTCTTTGAATTATGTGCCGACTGAAAAACAATTCGTTGATATTCTTACGAAACCACTGGCAAGGGAAAAATTTTAGTTTTTTCGTTATTCATTGAATATTGTGCCAATTTGATTGTTGTCTTTATGCATTCATTTCGAATTAAATTATGTATTTTGATTTATGAACTGAAGTAAATGAACTTAATAATAATAATAATGGCGGCGCTACAGTCCGAGGTGGACCTGGGTATAGCTTCTCAGCAACCACTCGTATTGTGCATGCTATTGTTCTCTCACGAGAGGAGGGGACCTACAGTTTAATGCCGACTCCGAACGGCGAAATTGAGAAGCTTTTTCTAGACAGTTATACTCTTTGAGCATTGTCAGTGACTCGAAAGAGGTGGAGCCGTGAAAAAATGTTTGATGTTTTTTTCGAGATTCGAACTGACGACCTCGAGCGTAGGAGTCGACGCACCTACCCACTACGCCACGGCGCCCAGTAGTAAATGAAGTAAATGAACTTATCCAAAATTAATAAGAAGTGGGAGTGTTGAGATATATGTATTAATAATTTTGCTCACTGTATTATAAACTTTATGTAAAAACAAAGATACCCTGCTTTTTTACAAGCTGTATTTGTCATTTCGAACGACATCAAATCACAAACAGAAATCACATAGTAAAGAGATATCCAACTTCTACCTCTCTTGCCCCTTGATTTCATTTGACAGCGTTTTTTATGCGATTTTTCATATCTTGTCTGTGAATCCATGTGAGCTGCTCAAATCAGCTGATAACCATACACATTCAAATAAATGATGTGAACTACGCCACTTATTTGAAAAACTGTTCGTTGCTTGAACGTTATTTCAAATTCATGTTTTCAACACGAAAGTAAGTGCAGAGGGTGCATTCACATGAGCTTTTACAATGTTTTTATTTATTACAAAATTAATATCCGTTATTATTTGAATATATTATTGAAAAATTATAAAATTGATAAATGAAGATTGGTTTAGTGGATGTGTATTGTATATACACATATATTGAATTTAACCGATAAGAGTAGAACAGCGCAGGTTTTATTAATGGGATAAAGACTGTAAATTAAATTTAATTGATATTTGAAGTTTTAGATTTCTGTGCCTGTAATTGCGTAGAAAAGTCGCGTATTTTGAAACGGTTGCCTAACCTAAAACGTATTCATTTGATTAAGACAAATTTAATAAGAAATTTTATTAATTGCATTTTTTCACAAAAAACAATTTAAGCAAATGCTTTTTGATTTTCAGATTTCTTTGAAAGTAATAATCCCCATGTGAAATAATTAAAGAATTTCATTTTCTTGCACTATATTTTCAATTTCTCATGAAACTTGATTCATATCAGCATTTTAAACAGATTTCTTTAAACAATACTAATCGCCACATTATTTACATTTGGCAAACATTGCGAAATTTATCCCTGAATGATTTTAGTCGTGGGCAAATTTCTGATCACAAATCAATCACATATAGACATCCAACTCCTACTTCTATTGCCCCTAATTCCATCTGACAGCGTTTTTTATAACATTTTCACCGACACGATTCACCGAGAATACGTGTGAGCTATGCCGAACAGCTGATAGACTTCCCCTCCAAGCTGATGTAGTGAAATGGGTGTGGACAGTGTTTACATGAACAGAAGAAGGCAGGAGTATCGAAAATAAAGTATTTGATTTTCCACAAGTTGGAATGAAATAGTGTAGATTCGGCGAAAATCTTACTTCAAATTTGATTTTCTGGTGAAGCCGTTCCGTTGCTATCCCATATAGTTCCATTTTCGACATATTTTCCTCAGGAAACTTTTCATGCATATGCGATATTTCCAGAGTCATCTAAACACTCATAAGTTTATTATTTATTTTTCAAATGTTGTCATGACAATTTTCAAAACAAAACGTAAGAGGAGCTAAACAATGAAGTTAGTGTTCGCAAAATGTATTCGTTAGGCACTATATTTTTTTAATATTTAGGGCCTGAAACATTTATTGGAAACAATACTGGAAACTTGTGAGGAATACGTTTGAAAATGAATAAATATTGAAACCAGTTCGGTTTGGAAAGGTTTCGGACATTCTTTATGGACTCAAGTTCCCTTATAAACAATAAAATTAGTACAATATTTCTTTGTATTACAATTCCATTATTATATGAAATATTATATTAAAATAAAAATGCCTGTACGGCAGATACATCTCTTCTAAATTTCTTGATTTAAAAGAAACCATGAAAATTACGTTTGTGCCATAATAAAAGTACCATTAGGACGACGTGTTCTATTCAACAATTGTATATGTTTTGAGTTAAAATTGATTAATTTGACGATTTGGAAATTTATTTGATAAAATTTGAAATCTAAAGGCATAAAACATTTACTAATAAATAAAAATAATTGTTATTCCCAGAAGAAATAATGTTTGAATTACGTTTATAAAATATAAATGCTGATACAAATCAGCTTTAGTTACTAAAGCCTGCGAAAAGAGTCCTTGAAATATTTTCCGATAGCCGTCAAATTCACGAATTAGTGACTTTATAGCGGGCAATTTATGAATTTGTGACGTTACCATGGGCAACCTTTCATGAATGTGCCGCCATTTTCGTGGGGTAATGATGAGTCCAAATTAGTGTGAGTGAAAATGAGGAAATATTTGTGCATTCATTATCAATCGTCAAATTTATTGGAAGATTCGTCAATAACTGTCAAACAACAGTTGTCAAATTTTTGAGTTGGCTAGGGGTTTTCCAGCTGGAAAGTAACGCATCTTTATATGACTGATTTGTGATCTTTATATGACTGGTTTGTGATTTTAATCACAAATCAATCACATATAGATATCCAACTCCTACTTCTCTTGCCCCTAATTCCATCTGACAGCGTTTTATATAACATTTTCACCGACACAATTCACCGAGAATACGTGTGAGCTATGCCGAACAGCTGATAGACTTTCCCTCCAAGCTGATGTAGTGAAATGGGCATGGACAGTGTTTACATGAACGGAAGAAGGCAGGAGCATCGAAAATAAAGTATTTGATTTTGCACAAATTGGAATGAAATAGTGTAGATTCGGCGAAAATCTTACTTAAAATTTGATATTTTCTTCAGAAATCGCATCGCATATTATTCCCAGAGTCATCTAAACACTCATAAGTTTGTTATTTATTTTTCAAATGTTGTCATGGCAATTTTCAAAACAAAAAGTAGGAGGAGCTAAACAATGAAGCTAGTGTTCACTAAATGTATTCGTTAAGCACTATTTTTTTAATATTTAGGGTCTGAAACATTTATTGGAAACAATACTGGAAACTTGTGAGAAATACATTTGAAAATGGATACATATTGAAAGCAGTTCGGTTTGGGAAGGTTTCGGACATTCTTTAAAGACTCAAGTTCATAACATTAGGTCAATGTTATTGGTGATCAAAATAAACTTAGTACAATATTTCTTTGTATTACAATTATATTATTATATGAAATATTATGTTGAAATAAAAATTAAAACCATGAAAGTTACGTTTGTGCCATTCTGGTACGGAATCCTAAAAAGCCATTTAATATGAAAGAAACATAAATTTGAATTGAAGAAGATAATCCAATTTTGTAAAACCTAAAAAATTGCCTTGTCTGCCTAAATATGTATTAGGTTAGTTTTAAGTATAAAATATTTTAAACCATATTAATTCGTTCACAAACTTTTTTCTAGATTTACGATAATTTTGCACAAAGAAACAAGGTTTGGTCTCTTTTTCGTTAATCTGTAGCCAACTTTTAAACGAATATTTCGATAATCTTTTAAAATTCTGCTTTATTTTGAATTAAGATCAAAAAATTGTCCATTCATTTCCATAATAATTAAATAACTCTTCGATATTATCAATCGAAAATATCATAACAAGAATAGCATTCGGACGACGTGTTCTATTCTACAATTATATTTGTTTTGATTTAAAAAAACTGAAATACAAACGCCCATGTTCTGCATTTCGAGTGAAATGAATTTGAAATCGAATTTCCATTTCACCCGAAGTGAATTTTCATGTTCTGCATTTCGATTGATTTCGAATTTTTCGAATTCACTGTCGGAAAAAACAAACATTGTTGCCTTGGCTTCGGCAGGTAAATGGTTTTTGTTTTGGCTTAGTTTTCGTTGTTTCGACAGGCAATTGATTGTTGTTTTGAACACTTTTTCGTGTTTCGAAGTAAAATGAAAAGAAGAATCCTCAGGGAATATTCCTATAGATCATTTTAATCATCTTTTTTATTTATAAACAAGAGTTTGGCATACAAAAGGAACCTCCTTGCACATCTTGAGAGAAATAGAACCACCAACTTGCAGTTTTTATATTTTTCCAGGAAAGCAATTTTATTCAACAGTTTCATATAAGAAAGACAGAATGAAGAGTTCCTTACAAATCAGGATTTGCCTCCATAAACTTCACAGAAATACCACCCCACCTTGAATTTTTGTTTTCCCATAAAATGAATAATAAAAACAGTAAAAAGAAAATGAAAAATCTGAATAGTTCACGTATTTAATCAAATTTAGATGCGGAATATTATCTTAGTCTTCAAATAGATCAACTGAAAAATGAATGTATTCATCTTAGCCAGTCAAGCTATTCTGAAAGATTGCTACACAAATTTAACATGTCTGATTGTCGTCCGGTAGCAACACCAGCTGAAATGTCGCTGTACACGTCAACGCAGTAAAACGTATTTTTCAATACGTAAAGGGGACAACCAATCACGGTATTCTTTTAAAAACTATCACTAAATATTCAATTACTTGTTACAGCGATGCTGATTATGCTGGTGACACAGAAAGTAGACGGTCTAAGAGTGGGTTTTTTTTCTCATAAATGAAATACATATCTCAGAGACAAAAATGCGTAAGCTTGTCCACCACAGAAGCTGAATATATCGCTGCATCAGAAGCTGTAAAGGAGATGACCTGGGTGAAAAGTCTTCTTCGAGCTCTTATTCCTGAAGCCAACTCAAGCATGACTTTGTTGGTGGATAACCAAAGCGCTATAAAGCTCGTAAAGAATCCTGAGTTCCACAGAAGGACAAAACATGTGGACATCCGCTACCATTTCATTCGGGAAAAATATATGGAACGCGAATTCTCTTTGAATTATGTGCCGACTGAAAAACAATTCGCTGATATTCTTACGAAACCACTAGCAAGGGAAAAATTTGAGTTTTTTCGTTATTCATTGAATATTGTGCCAATTTGATTGTTGTCTTTATGCATTCATTTCGAATTAAAGTATGTATTTTGATTTATGAACTGAAGTAAATGAACTTATCCAAAATTAATAAGAAGTGGGAGTGTTGAGATATATGTATTAATAATTTTGCTCACTGTATTATAAACTTTATGTAAAAACAAAGATACCCTGTTTTTTTACAAGCTGTATTTGTCATTTCGAACGACATCAAATCACAAACAGAAATCACATAGTGAAGAGATATCCAACTTCTACCTCTCTTGCCCCTTGATTTCATTTGACAGCGTTTTTTATGCGATTTTTCATATCGTGTCTGTGAATCCATGTGAGCTGCTCAAATCAGCTGATAACCATACACATTCAAATAAATGATGTGAACTACGCCACTTATTTGAAAAACTGTTCGTTGCTTGAACGTTATTTCAAATTCATGTTTTCAACACGAAAATAGGTGCAGAGGGTGCATTCACATGAGCTTTTGCAATGTTTTTATTTATTACAAAATTAATATCCGTTATTATTTGAATATATTATATAAAAACTATAAAATAGGTAAATGAAGATTGGTTTAATGGATGTGTATTGTATATACACATATATTGAATTTAACCGATAAGAGTAGAACAGCGCAGGTTTTATTAATGGGATAAAGAATGTAAATTAAATTTAATTGATATTTGAAGTTTTAGATTTCTGTGCCTGTAATTGCGTAGAAAAGTCGCGTATTTTGAAACGGTTGCCTAACCTAAAACGTATTCATTTGATTAAGACAAATTTAATAAGAATATTAATAAGAAATTTTATTAAAATGCTTTTTGATTTTAAGATTTCTTTGAAAGTAATAATCCCCATGCGAAATAATTAAAGAATTTCATTTTCTTGCACTATATTTTCAATTTCTCATGAAACTTGATTCATATCAGCATTTTAAACAGATTTCTTTAAACAATACTAATCGTCACATTATTTACATTTGGCAAACATTGCGAAACTTATCCCTGAACGATTTCAGTCGTGGGCAAATTTCTGATCACAAATCAATCACATATAGATATCCAACTCCTACTTCTATTGCCCCTAATTCCATCTGACAGCGTTTTTTATAACATTTTCACCGACACGATTCACCGAGAATACGTGTGAGCTATGCCGAACAGCTGATAGACTTCCCCTCCAAGCTGATGTAGTGAAATGGGCATGGTCAGTGTTTACATGAACGGAAGAAGGCAGGAGCATCGAAAATAAAGTATTTGATTTTCCACAAATTGGAATGAAATAGTGTAGATTCGGCGAAAATCTTACTTCAAATTTGATTTTCCGGTGAAGCCGTTCCGTTTTTATCCCATATAGTTCCATTTTCGACATATTTTCTTCAGAAAATATTTCATGCATATGCGACATCGCATATTATTCCCAGAGTCATCTAAACACTCATAAGTTTGTTATTTATTTTTCAAATGTTGTCATGGCAATTTTCAAAACAAAAAGTAGGAGGAGCTGAACAATGAAGTTAGTGTTCACAAAATGTATTCGTTAAGCACTGTTTTTTTTAATATTTAGGGTCTGAAACATTTATTCGAAACAATACTGGAAACTTGTGAGAAATACATTTGAAAATGGATACATATTGAAAGCAGTTCGGTTTGGGAAGGTTTCGGACATTCCTTAAAGACTCAAGACATCCGACAACTGGCTCACTGTAGAAGCCAGAATCTTGGACGCGATGCTTACCGTAGACGGTGGCGGAGACGAGATTAACTTCGACGGAGCAGGATGGCAGAAAGGCGTCAAAGTCATCGGTTGTGACAACCAGAGGTCCCTAGACTTCTTAAAGTGCACAATCGACAACTGCGGCGAAATCTGGCAGAACGCGAAACTCGAGGTTATCCCTCGCTCGATGCTACCGCTTCGTAAATTGGCCTCAATATGGATTCCTCCACCGGTTCCCGAAAAGGACGAATCCATATTGAAGCTGATTGACAGGCAAAATAAAGAGCTCGACACTCAAAGCTGGAGAATCATTTCTTCAGCCAAGAGTAAGAATGGAGTGGGAAAGGACCTCATGGTTACCATTGACCAAAAGTCACTCGACCACATCCGCAGCAGATCTGGCAGCATCAAGTTCGGGCTGGGAACCCTGAAGGTCATGCTCCCCAACGAACACGAAAAGTCAAAGGAGGCTGTTAGTGGTGCAAATTAATTTGCATCACTGTAAAGCAGCCACCGACGACTTGATGCTGTTTATGCTGCAAGAAGACGTGGACATAGCCTTAATCCAAGAACCTTGGCTTTTCAAAGGCAAAATTCAAGGATTAAGGTCCAAAGTATACAATTTATACTATCCACAAACCGAAGGTAAGTTAAGAACCTGTATAGTCGCCAAGAAATGCCTAAATATTTTTCTCCTAGGTACTTACAGTAACGGAGACCTCACTGTGGCAGTACATGAACAACAGGACAAATCTATTTTGCTCCTATCGTCCTTATACTTGCCATACGATGAGGAGGACCCACCACCAGACGCAGTCCGAGCACTTGTGCAACACGCCAAGTCACGCGGATTGTGTCTACTGATAGGCTGCGACGCCAACGGTCATCACACTCAATGGGGAAGCAGCAACATCAATAAAAGGGGTGAGTCCATTTTTGATTTCATTATTTCCACTAACCTTAACATATGTAATAAAGGTAACATACCAACATTTCGTAACCGGGTTAGGGAAGAGGTAATTGACCTTACTCTACTTAGCGAGTCTAACTCTGTTCATGTGGAAAATTGGAGAGTATCGGCTAGCTGTTCCTTCTCGGACCACAGCCGAATACTCTTCAATCTTAACGTCAATAAAGAGAAACCAAAACCTTTCAGAAACCCTCAGAAGACAGACTGGACGCTCTTCTCAAACCTAGTTGCTAACAGGTTAGTACCGCCACTAGCCACTACTAACCCCGACCCAACTCACATTGAGAATTCAGTCGAAAACCTTGTGAAAGTTCTGAGAGCTGCCTTTAACAGATCCTGCCCTTTGCAACGTGCTCGCAAGAAAACCAGCGCAGTCTGGTGGACCACAGAGCTAAAGCAACTCAGGACTAGGACCCGAACTCTATTCAACAGAGCAAAGATTAGCAAAAGAGCTGAAGACTGGGACAACTACAAATCCAGCTTCAACGAATACAAGAGTAAAACAAGAGCAGCAAAGTCTAAATCCTGGCGTGAGTTCTGCGAATCCATAGAAGATCTTAACGAAGCTGCAAGGTTAAGGAAGATCTTATCCAAGGACCCATGTATTCCAGGATACATTCTTAAAGAGAATGGCTCATGGACAGAATCCAGTCAGGAATCACTAGAACTGCTGACTGAAACTCACTTCCCAGGTTGTAAGAACCCTGAAACCACTGTCCCCCAAGGGACGACGGTTCCCATGGTTGACACAAACGAAGAATTGATTAAAGAAATTATAACTAAAGATAAGGTGTCATGGGCAATAAACTCGTTCAAACCTTTTAAATCCCCAGGACCGGACGATATTCTGCCAGCGATGCTTCAGAAATCAGAAACCTTTATTGTACCCCACCTCGTAAGCATTTTCTTCAATTGCTTACGTGCAGGGTACATCCCATCACAATGGAGAGAGGTAAGAGTAGTTTACATACCTAAAGCAGGTAAACCAAACCACACTACTGCAAAAGACTATAGGCCAATCAGTCTCTCGTCGTTTCTATTAAAAACCTTAGAGAGGCTTTTAGATCTATACATTAGAGGGCTCATCAACTCCCACAACTTATGCAACACTCAACATGCCTATCTTAAAAGCAGATCGGTTGAAAGTGCACTTCATAGCGTTTAGGGTCTGAAACATTTATTGGAAACAATACTGGAAACTTGTGAGAAATACATTTGAAAATGGATACATATTGAAAGCAGTTCGGTTTGGGAAGGTTTCGGACATTCTTTAAAGACTCAAGTTCATAACATTAGGTCAATGTTATTGGTGATCAAAATAAACTTAGTACAATATTTCTTTGTATTACAATTATATTATTATATGAAATATTATGTTGAAATAAAAATTAAAACCATGAAAGTTACGTTTGTGCCATTCTGGTACGGAATCCTAAAAAGCCATTTAATATGAAAGAAACATAAATTTGAATTGAAGAAGATAATCCAATTTTGTAAAACCTAAAAAATTGCCTTGTCTGCCTAAATATGTATTAGGTTAGTTTTAAGTATAAAATATTTTAAACCATATTAATTCGTTCACAAACTTTTTTCTAGATTTACGATAATTTTGCACAAAGAAACAAGGTTTGGTCTCTTTTTCGTTAATCTGTAGCCAACTTTTAAACGAATATTTCGATAATCTTTTAAAATTCTGCTTTATTTTGAATTAAGATCAAAAAATTGTCCATTCATTTCCATAATAATTAAATAACTCTTCGATATTATCAATCGAAAATATCATAACAAGAATAGCATTCGGACGACGTGTTCTATTCTACAATTATATTTGTTTTGATTTAAAAAAACTGAAATACAAACGCCCATGTTCTGCATTTCGAGTGAAATGAATTTGAAATCGAATTTCCATTTCACCCGAAGTGAATTTTCATGTTCTGCATTTCGATTGATTTCGAATTTTTCGAATTCACTGTCGGAAAAAACAAACATTGTTGCCTTGGCTTCGGCAGGTAAATGGTTTTTGTTTTGGCTTAGTTTTCGTTGTTTCGACAGGCAATTGATTGTTGTTTTGAACACTTTTTCGTGTTTCGAAGTAAAATGAAAAGAAGAATCCTCAGGGAATATTCCTATAGATCATTTTAATCATCTTTTTTATTTATAAACAAGAGTTTGGCATACAAAAGGAACCTCCTTGCACATCTTGAGAGAAATAGAACCACCAACTTGCAGTTTTTATATTTTTCCAGGAAAGCAATTTTATTCAACAGTTTCATATAAGAAAGACAGAATGAAGAGTTCCTTACAAATCAGGATTTGCCTCCATAAACTTCACAGAAATACCACCCCACCTTGAATTTTTGTTTTCCCATAAAATGAATAATAAAAACAGTAAAAAGAAAATGAAAAATCTGAATAGTTCACGTATTTAATCAAATTTAGATGCGGAATATTATCTTAGTCTTCAAATAGATCAACTGAAAAATGAATGTATTCATCTTAGCCAGTCAAGCTATTCTGAAAGATTGCTACACAAATTTAACATGTCTGATTGTCGTCCGGTAGCAACACCAGCTGAAATGTCGCTGTACACGTCAACGCAGTAAAACGTATTTTTCAATACGTAAAGGGGACAACCAATCACGGTATTCTTTTAAAAACTATCACTAAATATTCAATTACTTGTTACAGCGATGCTGATTATGCTGGTGACACAGAAAGTAGACGGTCTAAGAGTGGGTTTTTTTTCTCATAAATGAAATACATATCTCAGAGACAAAAATGCGTAAGCTTGTCCACCACAGAAGCTGAATATATCGCTGCATCAGAAGCTGTAAAGGAGATGACCTGGGTGAAAAGTCTTCTTCGAGCTCTTATTCCTGAAGCCAACTCAAGCATGACTTTGTTGGTGGATAACCAAAGCGCTATAAAGCTCGTAAAGAATCCTGAGTTCCACAGAAGGACAAAACATGTGGACATCCGCTACCATTTCATTCGGGAAAAATATATGGAACGCGAATTCTCTTTGAATTATGTGCCGACTGAAAAACAATTCGCTGATATTCTTACGAAACCACTAGCAAGGGAAAAATTTGAGTTTTTTCGTTATTCATTGAATATTGTGCCAATTTGATTGTTGTCTTTATGCATTCATTTCGAATTAAAGTATGTATTTTGATTTATGAACTGAAGTAAATGAACTTATCCAAAATTAATAAGAAGTGGGAGTGTTGAGATATATGTATTAATAATTTTGCTCACTGTATTATAAACTTTATGTAAAAACAAAGATACCCTGTTTTTTTACAAGCTGTATTTGTCATTTCGAACGACATCAAATCACAAACAGAAATCACATAGTGAAGAGATATCCAACTTCTACCTCTCTTGCCCCTTGATTTCATTTGACAGCGTTTTTTATGCGATTTTTCATATCGTGTCTGTGAATCCATGTGAGCTGCTCAAATCAGCTGATAACCATACACATTCAAATAAATGATGTGAACTACGCCACTTATTTGAAAAACTGTTCGTTGCTTGAACGTTATTTCAAATTCATGTTTTCAACACGAAAATAGGTGCAGAGGGTGCATTCACATGAGCTTTTGCAATGTTTTTATTTATTACAAAATTAATATCCGTTATTATTTGAATATATTATATAAAAACTATAAAATAGGTAAATGAAGATTGGTTTAATGGATGTGTATTGTATATACACATATATTGAATTTAACCGATAAGAGTAGAACAGCGCAGGTTTTATTAATGGGATAAAGAATGTAAATTAAATTTAATTGATATTTGAAGTTTTAGATTTCTGTGCCTGTAATTGCGTAGAAAAGTCGCGTATTTTGAAACGGTTGCCTAACCTAAAACGTATTCATTTGATTAAGACAAATTTAATAAGAATATTAATAAGAAATTTTATTAAAATGCTTTTTGATTTTAAGATTTCTTTGAAAGTAATAATCCCCATGCGAAATAATTAAAGAATTTCATTTTCTTGCACTATATTTTCAATTTCTCATGAAACTTGATTCATATCAGCATTTTAAACAGATTTCTTTAAACAATACTAATCGTCACATTATTTACATTTGGCAAACATTGCGAAACTTATCCCTGAACGATTTCAGTCGTGGGCAAATTTCTGATCACAAATCAATCACATATAGATATCCAACTCCTACTTCTATTGCCCCTAATTCCATCTGACAGCGTTTTTTATAACATTTTCACCGACACGATTCACCGAGAATACGTGTGAGCTATGCCGAACAGCTGATAGACTTCCCCTCCAAGCTGATGTAGTGAAATGGGCATGGTCAGTGTTTACATGAACGGAAGAAGGCAGGAGCATCGAAAATAAAGTATTTGATTTTCCACAAATTGGAATGAAATAGTGTAGATTCGGCGAAAATCTTACTTCAAATTTGATTTTCCGGTGAAGCCGTTCCGTTTTTATCCCATATAGTTCCATTTTCGACATATTTTCTTCAGAAAATATTTCATGCATATGCGACATCGCATATTATTCCCAGAGTCATCTAAACACTCATAAGTTTGTTATTTATTTTTCAAATGTTGTCATGGCAATTTTCAAAACAAAAAGTAGGAGGAGCTGAACAATGAAGTTAGTGTTCACAAAATGTATTCGTTAAGCACTGTTTTTTTTAATATTTAGGGTCTGAAACATTTATTCGAAACAATACTGGAAACTTGTGAGAAATACATTTGAAAATGGATACATATTGAAAGCAGTTCGGTTTGGGAAGGTTTCGGACATTCCTTAAAGACTCAAGACATCCGACAACTGGCTCACTGTAGAAGCCAGAATCTTGGACGCGATGCTTACCGTAGACGGTGGCGGAGACGAGATTAACTTCGACGGAGCAGGATGGCAGAAAGGCGTCAAAGTCATCGGTTGTGACAACCAGAGGTCCCTAGACTTCTTAAAGTGCACAATCGACAACTGCGGCGAAATCTGGCAGAACGCGAAACTCGAGGTTATCCCTCGCTCGATGCTACCGCTTCGTAAATTGGCCTCAATATGGATTCCTCCACCGGTTCCCGAAAAGGACGAATCCATATTGAAGCTGATTGACAGGCAAAATAAAGAGCTCGACACTCAAAGCTGGAGAATCATTTCTTCAGCCAAGAGTAAGAATGGAGTGGGAAAGGACCTCATGGTTACCATTGACCAAAAGTCACTCGACCACATCCGCAGCAGATCTGGCAGCATCAAGTTCGGGCTGGGAACCCTGAAGGTCATGCTCCCCAACGAACACGAAAAGTCAAAGGAGGCTGTTAGTGGTGCAAATTAATTTGCATCACTGTAAAGCAGCCACCGACGACTTGATGCTGTTTATGCTGCAAGAAGACGTGGACATAGCCTTAATCCAAGAACCTTGGCTTTTCAAAGGCAAAATTCAAGGATTAAGGTCCAAAGTATACAATTTATACTATCCACAAACCGAAGGTAAGTTAAGAACCTGTATAGTCGCCAAGAAATGCCTAAATATTTTTCTCCTAGGTACTTACAGTAACGGAGACCTCACTGTGGCAGTACATGAACAACAGGACAAATCTATTTTGCTCCTATCGTCCTTATACTTGCCATACGATGAGGAGGACCCACCACCAGACGCAGTCCGAGCACTTGTGCAACACGCCAAGTCACGCGGATTGTGTCTACTGATAGGCTGCGACGCCAACGGTCATCACACTCAATGGGGAAGCAGCAACATCAATAAAAGGGGTGAGTCCATTTTTGATTTCATTATTTCCACTAACCTTAACATATGTAATAAAGGTAACATACCAACATTTCGTAACCGGGTTAGGGAAGAGGTAATTGACCTTACTCTACTTAGCGAGTCTAACTCTGTTCATGTGGAAAATTGGAGAGTATCGGCTAGCTGTTCCTTCTCGGACCACAGCCGAATACTCTTCAATCTTAACGTCAATAAAGAGAAACCAAAACCTTTCAGAAACCCTCAGAAGACAGACTGGACGCTCTTCTCAAACCTAGTTGCTAACAGGTTAGTACCGCCACTAGCCACTACTAACCCCGACCCAACTCACATTGAGAATTCAGTCGAAAACCTTGTGAAAGTTCTGAGAGCTGCCTTTAACAGATCCTGCCCTTTGCAACGTGCTCGCAAGAAAACCAGCGCAGTCTGGTGGACCACAGAGCTAAAGCAACTCAGGACTAGGACCCGAACTCTATTCAACAGAGCAAAGATTAGCAAAAGAGCTGAAGACTGGGACAACTACAAATCCAGCTTCAACGAATACAAGAGTAAAACAAGAGCAGCAAAGTCTAAATCCTGGCGTGAGTTCTGCGAATCCATAGAAGATCTTAACGAAGCTGCAAGGTTAAGGAAGATCTTATCCAAGGACCCATGTATTCCAGGATACATTCTTAAAGAGAATGGCTCATGGACAGAATCCAGTCAGGAATCACTAGAACTGCTGACTGAAACTCACTTCCCAGGTTGTAAGAACCCTGAAACCACTGTCCCCCAAGGGACGACGGTTCCCATGGTTGACACAAACGAAGAATTGATTAAAGAAATTATAACTAAAGATAAGGTGTCATGGGCAATAAACTCGTTCAAACCTTTTAAATCCCCAGGACCGGACGATATTCTGCCAGCGATGCTTCAGAAATCAGAAACCTTTATTGTACCCCACCTCGTAAGCATTTTCTTCAATTGCTTACGTGCAGGGTACATCCCATCACAATGGAGAGAGGTAAGAGTAGTTTACATACCTAAAGCAGGTAAACCAAACCACACTACTGCAAAAGACTATAGGCCAATCAGTCTCTCGTCGTTTCTATTAAAAACCTTAGAGAGGCTTTTAGATCTATACATTAGAGGGCTCATCAACTCCCACAACTTATGCAACACTCAACATGCCTATCTTAAAAGCAGATCGGTTGAAAGTGCACTTCATAGCGTTGTTCGAGATATTGAATACTCACTGGAACGAAAAGAATTTACAATGGCGGCCTTCCTCGATATCGAAGGGGCCTTCAACAATGTAAACACAGAAGCCATAATAACAGCTCTAGAATATATGAAAGTAGACAAATCCATAATACACTGGATTGGTAATATGCTAAATAGCAGAATTATCAATGCAGACATTGGACACAGCTCTATAAGGAAGATAACAACTAGAGGCACACCACAGGGGGGAGTTCTCTCCCCACTACTGTGGCTTCTTACAGTTAACAAAATCCTTAAAATCTTCATGGAGAAAGGCATAAAAAGCACAGCATATGCAGATGATTTAGTTATCTTGATAAAAGGTAAATTCCTACCAACTATTAGTGAACTAATGGAATCTGCATTGAAAGAACTCTCCTCGTGGGCAAGACAGAACGGTCTGAGGATAAACCCCCTTAAAACTGAACTAGTTTTGTTTACCAGGAAAAGGAAAATTCCGATATTTGCTCCACCCAAGCTGGATGGAATTCCACTCAAGCTCACAGCGGAGGCCAAATATCTAGGCATCATTCTCGACTCCAATCATCCAATCATCAACTCTCCTGGAAGAGGAACTTGGAAGAAAGGAGGAAAAAAGGATTAAATGCTTTTTACGCTTGCAAAAAGACCTTCGGCAAAAGATGGGGCTTGCAACCGTACATCATTCACTGGATGTACACAGCAATCATCAGACCTATTATAACTTATGGGGCCCTAGTCTGGTGGACTGCTAGCAACAAAAAAAGCTATATGAGCATGCTCAACAAAGTACAAAGGTCAGCAGCTGTCTGTACAACGGGAGCGATAAGGAGCACACCGCAAGCAGGGTTGGATATGATACTTCACTTCCTTCCCCTGGACTTATTCATAAAAGGCTGCGCCGCTAAAAGTGCTCTCAGATTAAGGGAGTCCTCTTTGTGGAAACAAGCCAACTATGGACATGCGGCCATAATCAAGATATTAGACGATCTGGGAAGGAAACATGGTTCTAGTAGCCTCATGACTAAAACCGACTACATATCCCCCCATAATGACTTCTCCCTCAAGATACCAATTCTATTCCCCGACAGAGACAAGTGGTTATCGAATGCCGTTATAAACGACCACGAGATAACCCTTTTCACCGACGGATCAAAAATGGACACAGGTACGGGGGCCGGATTCTACTCGGACACTTTGCAGAAACAAGAATCATTTAGACTCCCTAACTTGTGCAGTGTCTTCCAAGCAGAAATCCTGGCAATAGAGAAAGCAGCTAAACACATACAAGCAACCGATATCCCACCATCGGATATCACCATTTTTGTAGACAGCCAGGCTGCACTGAAGTCGTTAGAAATCAAAGGCTGTCATGAATTGCCGCATTTCACTGAAGTCCATCAGCCAACATAAGGTCAAACTCTGCTGGGTCCCGGGCCACAGCTTAATCGCAGGGAACGAGAGAGCGGACGAATTGGCCAGACAAGGATCTGAAATGAACATCAGCGAAGCGGATACGTCATTACGACCACCGATCAGTGCATTGTACCGGATCATAAGCGAAACAATACAAAAAGAGGCCAACTCGATTTGGCTTACAAGAAATGATTGTCACACGTCAAGATCAACGTGGCCAAAGCTTAATTACGGCAAAACAAAGATGCGGCATTGGACAGAAACTCGATCCGTATGCTCGTCGGAGTGATCACAGGTCACTGCCCCATAGGAGCAATGCTCCGGAAATGGAATGCGGAGTCCAGCGACCTCTGCAGGAGCTGCGGCGACGAGGAAGAGACCGAGACGATCCAACATCTGCTTTGCCAATGCCCAGCTCTACAGAATCGGCGCCTGGCTTCGTTGGGCCAGAGATTCTTCACAGAGACTGCGGACTTAGCGAATGCAGACATATCGGATCTGCTAAAATTCATAAAGAGCACGGGGTGGTTCCAGCCATCGCGTGACAGGATAGGTTATTAGATTACATACTCCGCATTTGAAGGGATTCACAATGGGCCCCATGGCCTCCGAGTGGAAGTGATGCCTTAACCATCACACTCCCCTTCCAAAACCTAACCTAACCTAAAGACTCAAGTTCATAACATTAGGTCAATGTTATTGGTGATCAAAATAAACTTAGTACAATATTTCTTTGTATTACAATTATATTATTATATGAAATATTATGTTGAAATAAAAATATGTACAGTAAAACAATAAAACATGTTTTTGCAAAATTAAAACCATGAAAGTTACGTTTGTACCATTCTGGTACGGAATCCTAAAAAGCCATTTAATATGAAAGAAACATAAATAAAAAATTGCCTTGTCTGCCTAAATATATATTAGGTTAGTTTTAAGTATAAAATATTTTAAACCATATTAATTTGTTCACAAACTTTTTTCTAGATTTACGATAATTTTGCACAAAGAAACAAGGTTTGGTCTCTTTTTCGTTAATCTGTAGCCAACTTTTAAACGAATATTTCGATAATCTTTTAAAATTCTGCTTTATTTTGAATTAAGATCAAAAAATTGTCCATTCATTTCCATAATAATTAAATAACTCTTCGATATTATCAATCGAAAATATCATAACAAGAATAGCATTCGGACGACGTGTTCTATTCTACAATTATATTTGTTTTGATTTAAAATTGCGTTATTCGACGACAAATTAATAAATAAATTGTCAATTATTTGATTAAATTTAAAATCTAAAGGCATTTTAAAACATTTACCAATACCTAAAAATAATTGTTATTAAGAGAAGAAATAATGTTTGATTTACGTTTATAAAATATAAATGATACAAATCAGCTTTAGTTACTAAAGCCTGCGAACAGAGTCCTTAAAATATTTCCGGATAACCGTCAAATTCACGAATTGGTGACTTAACTGAGGACAATTCATGAATTTGTTACGTTGCCGTGGGCAACCTTTCATGAATGAGCCGCCCTTTTCGAGGGGTAATGATGAATCCAAATTAGTGTGAGTGAAAATGAGGAAGTATTTGTGCATTCATCATCAACCGTCAAATTTATTGGAAGATTCGTCAATAACTGTCAAATTTATTGGAAGATTCGTGAACAACTGTCAAATTTTTGAGTTGGCTAGGGGTTTTCCGGCTGGGAAGTTACGCATCTTTATATGACTGATTTGTGATTTTAATATACATTTTGTAGAAGGGGCATAATGCAGAAATTTGGTGTGTGTCCGGCAAGAAGTTTTTACCATTTTGTTTTTTTAATATTAAAAGCAATTTCTTCGGTATTTGTCTTGTACTCTTTATGGCCTAGCCGTTTTGCTACAAGATACGATTTTATTAAAAGTGCTGATATTGCTCAAATGTTTACTACTGGAACGTGCAGAAATATATCTATGCAACAGCTTGAAGAGTGTGACTATAATGATATAATAAGAACCAATGCGTGATGATGTGAACAATTTGGATGAAGGCGGTGATGTTCTTCTGGGTGGTGAATATTATCCCATTAAATGTCGTGCGAAATATAGCAGTTCCATACCGAAGAAGAAGAAACCAACTGCTGAAGTTTGTGTTTTATATGCACAGGTTCCTAAGAAAACAACGTATTCACTATCGCTTTTTTGTAGTGGAGCAATATGATGAAAAACTTTTTAACCGTGCAAAACTGTTAAACATTGGATCCGAAATAGCAGCAGGATTGGAATTTCCGTGCCTTATATTTCATGACCTGGATCTTCTCCCATCTAACCTTGGCCAATTGTATGCATGCTCCACATTTCCTCGTCATATGAGCTCCAATTTAGACGCCTTTAGATACAATTTACCTTACTTGGGACTATTTGGGGGTGTGATTAGCATTCGAACTGTTCAGTTTCAAAATGTTAACGGTATGTCAAATTTATTTACTGGCTGGGGAGGGGAAGATGACGATTTGTACGGCAGAATCAAATTTAGGAAAATGAACGTTTACCGATTTGAACCTGCTTACAATGAGTACACCATGATGAAACATAAAAAGGAAATACCCAGTGAAGAACGAATAAATTTCCTAAACACGGGACCAGTTCGTTACTATTCTGACGGATTAAGTTCACTGAAATACAAACGCCCATGTTCTGCATTTCGAGTGAAATGAATTTGAAATCGAATTTCCATTTCACCCGAAGTGAATTTTCATGTTCTGCATTTCGATTGATTTCGAATTTTTCGAATTCACTGTCGGAAAAAACAAACATTGTTGCCTTGGCTTCGGCAGGTAAATGGTTTTTGTTTTGGCTTAGTTTTCGTTGTTTCGACAGGCAATTGATTGTTGTTTTGAACACTTTTTCGTGTTTCGAAGTAAAATGAAAAGAAGAATCCTCAGGAAATATTCCTATAGATCATTTGAATCATCTTTTTCATTTCTAAACAAGAGTTTGGCATACAAAAGGAACCTCCTTGCACATCTTGAGAGAAATAGAACCACCAACTTGCAGTTTTTATATTTTTCCAGGAAAGCAATTTTATTCAACAGTTTCATATAAGAAAGACAGAATGAAGAGTTCCTTATAATAATTCCTTATATATATATAATAGTTCACGTATTTAATCAAATTTAGATGCGGAATATTATCTTAGTCTTCAAATAGATCAACTGAAAAATGAATGTATTCATCTTAGCCAGTCAAGCTATTCTGAAAGATTGCTACACAAATTTAACATGTCTGATTGTCGTCCGGTAGCAACACCAGCTGAAATGTCGCTGTACACGTCAACGCAGCAAAACGTATTTTTCAATACGTAAAGGGGACAACCAATCACGGTATTCTTTTAAAAACTATCACTAAATATTCAATTACTTGTTACAGCGATGCTGATTATGCTGGTGACACAGAAAGTAGACGGTCTAAGAGTGGGTTTTTTTTCTCATAAATGAAATACATATCTCAGAGACAAAAATGCGTAAGCTTGTCCACCACAGAAGCTGAATATATCGCTGCATCAGAAGCTGTAAAGGAGATGACCTGGGTGAAAAGTCTTCTTCGAGCTCTTATTCCTGAAGCCAACTCAAGCATGACTTTGTTGGTGGATAACCAAAGCGCTATAAAGCTCGTAAAGAATCCTGAGTTCCACAGAAGGACAAAACATATGGACATCCGCTACCATTTCATTCGGGAAAAATATATGGAACGCGAATTCTCTTTGAATTATGTGCCGACTGAAAAACAATTCGCTGATATTCTTACGAAACCACTAGCAAGGGAAAAATTTGAGTTTTTTCGTTATTCATTGAATATTGTGCCAATTTGATTGTTGTCTTTATGCATTCATTTCGAATTAAAGTATGTATTTTGATTTATGAACTGAAGTAAATGAACTTATCCAAAATTAATAAGAAGTGGGAGTGTTGAGATATATGTATTAATAATTTTGCTCACTGTATTATAAACTTTATGTAAAAACAAAGATACCCTGTTTTTTTACAAGCTGTATTTGTCATTTCGAACGACATCAAATCACAAACAGAAATCACATAGTGAAGAGATATCCAACTTCTACCTCTCTTGCCCCTTGATTTCATTTGACAGCGTTTTTTATGCGATTTTTCATATCTTGTCTGTGAATCCATGTGAGCTGCTCAAATCAGCTGATAACCATACACATTCAAGTAAATGATGTGAACTACGCCACTTATTTGAAAAACTGTTCGTTGCTTGAACGTTATTTCAAATTCATGTTTTCAATACGAAAATAGGTGCAGAGGGTGCATTCACATGAGCTTTTGCAATGTTTTTATTTATTACAAAATTAATATCCGTTATTATTTGAATATATTATATAAAAACTATAAAATGAAGATTGGTTTAATGGATGTGTATTGTATATACACATATATTGAATTTAACCGATAAGAGTAGAACAGCGCAGGTTTTATTAATGGGATAAAGAATGTAAATTAAATTTAATTGATATTTGAAGTTTTAGATTTCTGTGCCTGTAATTGCGTAGAAAAGTCGCTTTTTTTGAAACGGTTGCCTAACCTAAAACGTATTCATTTGATTAAGACAAATTTAATAAGAATATTAATAAGAAATTTTATTAATTGCATTTTTTCACAAAAAACAATTTAAGCAAATGCTTTTTGATTTTAAGATTTCTTTGAAAGTAATAATCCCCATGCGAAATAATTAAAGAATTTCATTTTCTTGCACTATATTTTCAATTTCTCATGAAACTTGATTCATATCAGCATTTTAAACAGATTTCTTTAAACAATACTAATCGTCACATTATTTACATTTGGCAAACATTGCGAAACTTATCCCTGAACGATTTCAGTCGTGGGCAAATTTCTGATCACAAATCAATCACATATAGATATCCAACTCCTACTTCTATTGCCCCTAATTCCATCTGGCAGCGTTTTTATAACATTTTCACCGACACGATTCACCGAGAATACGTGTGAGCTATGCCGAACAGCTGATAGACTTCCCCTCCAAGCTGATGTAGTGAAATGGGCATGGACAGTGTTTACATGAACGGAAGAAGGCAGGAGCATCGAAAATAAAGTATTTGATTTTGCACAAATTGGAATGAAATAGTGTAGATTCGGCGAAAATCTTACTTCAAATTTGATTTTCCGGTGAAGCCGTTCCGTTTTTATCCCATATAGTTCCATTTTCGACATATTTTCTTCAGAAAATATTTCATGCATATGCGACATCGCATATTATTCCCAGAGTCATCTAAACACTCATAAGTTTGTTATTTATTTTTCAAATGTTGTCATGGCAATTTTCAAAACAAAAAGTAGGAGGAGCTAAACAATGAAGTTAGTGTTCACAAAATGTATTCGTTAAGCACTATTTTTTTAATATTTAGGGTCTGAAACATTTATTCGAAACAATACTGGAAACTTGTGAGAAATACATTTGAAAATGGATACATATTGAAAGCAGTTCGGTTTGGGAAGGTTTCGGACATTCCTTAAAGACTCAAGACATCCGACAACTGGCTCACTGTAGAAGCCAGAATCTTGGACGCGATGCTTACCGTAGACGGTGGCGGAGACGAGATTAACTTCGACGGAGCAGGATGGCAGAAAGGCGTCAAAGTCATCGGTTGTGACAACCAGAGGTCCCTAGACTTCTTAAAGTGCACAATCGACAACTGCGGCGAAATCTGGCAGAACGCGAAACTCGAGGTTATCCCTCGCTCGATGCTACCGCTTCGTAAATTGGCCTCAATATGGATTCCTCCACCGGTTCCCGAAAAGGACGAATCCATATTGAAGCTGATTGACAGGCAAAATAAAGAGCTCGACACTCAAAGCTGGAGAATCATTTCTTCAGCCAAGAGTAAGAATGGAGTGGGAAAGGACCTCATGGTTACCATTGACCAAAAGTCACTCGACCACATCCGCAGCAGATCTGGCAGCATCAAGTTCGGGCTGGGAACCCTGAAGGTCAGGCTCCCCAACGAACACGAAAAGTCAAAGGAGGCTGTTAGTGGTGCAAATTAATTTGCATCACTGTAAAGCAGCCACCGACGACTTGATGCTGTTTATGCTGCAAGAAGACGTGGACATAGCCTTAATCCAAGAACCTTGGCTTTTCAAAGGCAAAATTCAAGGATTAAGGTCCAAAGTATACAATTTATACTATCCACAAACCGAAGGTAAGTTAAGAACCTGTATAGTCGCCAAGAAATGCCTAAATATTTTTCTCCTAGGTACTTACAGTAACGGAGACCTCACTGTGGCAGTACATGAACAACAGGACAAATCTATTTTGCTCCTATCGTCCTTATACTTGCCATACGATGAGGAGGACCCACCACCAGACGCAGTCCGAGCACTTGTGCAACACGCCAAGTCACGCGGATTGTGTCTACTGATAGGCTGCGACGCCAACGGTCATCACACTCAATGGGGAAGCAGCAATATCAATAAAAGGGGTGAGTCCATTTTTGATTTCATTATTTCCACTAACCTTAACATATGTAATAAAGGTAACATACCAACATTTCGTAACCGGGTTAGGGAAGAGGTAATTGACCTTACTCTACTTAGCGAGTCTAACTCTGTTCATGTGGAAAATTGGAGAGTATCGGCTAGCTGTTCCTTCTCGGACCACAGCCGAATACTCTTCAATCTTAACGTCAATAAAGAGAAACCAAAACCTTTCAGAAACCCTCAGAAGACAGACTGGACGCTCTTCTCAAACCTAGTTGCTAACAGGTTAGTACCGCCACTAGCCACTACTAACCCCGACCCAACTCACATTGAGAATTCAGTCGAAAACCTTGTGAAAGTTCTGAGAGCTGCCTTTAACAGATCCTGCCCTTTGCAACGTGCTCGCAAGAAAACCAGCGCAGTCTGGTGGACCACAGAGCTAAAGCAACTCAGGACTAGGACCCGAACTCTATTCAACAGAGCAAAGATTAGCAAAAGAGCTGAAGACTGGGACAACTACAAATCCAGCTTCAACGAATACAAGAGTAAAACAAGAGCAGCAAAGTCTAAATCCTGGCGTGAGTTCTGCGAATCCATAGAAGATCTTAACGAAGCTGCAAGGTTAAGGAAGATCTTATCCAAGGACCCATGTATTCCAGGATACATTCTTAAAGAGAATGGCTCATGGACAGAATCCAGTCAGGAATCACTAGAACTGCTGACTGAAACTCACTTCCCAGGTTGTAAGAACCCTGAAACCACTGTCCCCCAAGGGACGACGGTTCCCATGGTTGACACAAACGAAGAATTGATTAAAGAAATTATAACTAAAGATAAGGTGTCATGGGCAATAAACTCGTTCAAACCTTTTAAATCCCCAGGACCGGACGATATTCTGCCAGCGATGCTTCAGAAATCAGAAACCTTTATTGTACCCCACCTCGTAAGCATTTTCTTCAATTGCTTACGTGCAGGGTACATCCCATCACAATGGAGAGAGGTAAGAGTAGTTTACATACCTAAAGCAGGTAAACCAAACCACACTACTGCAAAAGACTATAGGCCAATCAGTCTCTCGTCGTTTCTATTAAAAACCTTAGAGAGGCTTTTAGATCTATACATTAGAGGGCTCATCAACTCCCACAACTTATGCAACACTCAACATGCCTATCTTAAAAGCAGATCGGTTGAAAGTGCACTTCATAGCGTTGTTCGAGATATTGAATACTCACTGGAACGAAAAGAATTTACAATGGCGGCCTTCCTCGATATCGAAGGGGCCTTCAACAATGTAAACACAGAAGCCATAATAACAGCTCTAGAATATATGAAAGTAGACAAATCCATAATACACTGGATTGGTAATATGCTAAATAGCAGAATTATCAATGCAGACATTGGACACAGCTCTATAAGGAAGATAACAACTAGAGGCACACCACAGGGGGGAGTTCTCTTCCCACTACTGTGGCTTCTTACAGTTAACAAAATCCTTAAAATCTTCATGGAGAAAGGCATAAAAAGCACAGCATATGCAGATGATTTAGTTATCTTGATAAAAGGTAAATTCCTACCAACTATTAGTGAACTAATGGAATCTGCATTGAAAGAACTCTCCTCGTGGGCAAGACAGAACGGTCTGAGGATAAACCCCCTTAAAACTGAACTAGTTTTGTTTACCAGGAAAAGGAAAATTCCGATATTTGCTCCACCCAAGCTGGATGGAATTCCACTCAAGCTCACAGCGGAGGCCAAATATCTAGGCATCATTCTCGACTCCAATCATCCAATCATCAACTCTCCTGGAAGAGGAACTTGGAAGAAAGGAGGAAAAAAGGATTAAATGCTTTTTACGCTTGCAAAAAGACCTTCGGCAAAAGATGGGGCTTGCAACCGTACATCATTCACTGGATGTACACAGCAATCATCAGACCTATTATAACTTATGGGGCCCTAGTCTGGTGGACTGCTAGCAACAAAAAAAGCTATATGAGCATGCTCAACAAAGTACAAAGGTCAGCAGCTGTCTGTACAACGGGAGCGATAAGGAGCACACCGCAAGCAGGGTTGGATATGATACTTCACTTCCTTCCCCTGGACTTATTCATAAAAGGCTGCGCCGCTAAAAGTGCTCTCAGATTAAGGGAGTCCTCTTTGTGGAAACAAGCCAACTATGGACATGCGGCCATAATCAAGATATTAGACGATCTGGGAAGGAAACATGGTTCTAGTAGCCTCATGACTAAAACCGACTACATATCCCCCCATAATGACTTCTCCCTCAAGATACCAATTCTATTCCCCGACAGAGACAAGTGGTTATCGAATGCCGTTATAAACGACCACGAGATAACCCTTTTCACCGACGGATCAAAAATGGACACAGGTACGGGGGCCGGATTCTACTCGGACACTTTGCAGAAACAAGAATCATTTAGACTCCCTAACTTGTGCAGTGTCTTCCAAGCAGAAATCCTGGCAATAGAGAAAGCAGCTAAACACATACAAGCAACCGATATCCCACCATCGGATATCACCATTTTTGTAGACAGCCAGGCTGCACTGAAGTCGTTAGAAATCAAAGGCTGTCATGAATTGCCGCATTTCACTGAAGTCCATCAGCCAACATAAGGTCAAACTCTGCTGGGTCCCGGGCCACAGCTTAATCGCAGGGAACGAGAGAGCGGACGAATTGGCCAGACAAGGATCTGAAATGAACATCAGCGAAGCGGATACGTCACTACGACCACCGATCAGTGCATTGTACCGGATCATAAGCGAAACAATACAAAAAGAGGCCAACTCGATTTGGCTTACAAGAAATGATTGTCACACGTCAAGATCAACGTGGCCAAAGCTTAATTACGGCAAAACAAAGATGCTTTTGGCATTGGACAGAAACTCGATCCGTATGCTCGTCGGAGTGATCACAGGTCACTGCCCCATAGGAGCAATGCTCCGGAAATGGAATGCGGAGTCCAGCGACCTCTGCAGGAGCTGCGGCGACGAGGAAGAGACCGAGACGATCCAACATCTGCTTTGCCAATGCCCAGCTCTCCAGAATCGGCGCCTGGCTTCGTTGGGCCAGAGATTCTTCACAGAGACTGCGGACTTAGCGAATGCAGACATATCGGATCTGCTAAAATTCATAAAGAGCACGGGGTGGTTCCAGCCATCGCGTGACAGGATAGGTTATTAGATTACATACTCCGCATTTGAAGGGATTCACAATGGGCCCCATGGCCTCCGAGTGGAAGTGATGCCTTAACCATCACACTCCCCTTCCAAAACCTAACCTAACCTAAAGACTCAAGTTCATAACATTAGGTCAATGTTATTGGTGATCAAAATAAACTTAGTACAATATTTCTTTGTATTACAATTATATTATTATATGAAATATTATGTTGAAATAAAAATATGTACAGTAAAACAATAAAACATGTTTTTGCAAAATTAAAACCATGAAAGTTACGTTTGTACCATTCTGGTACGGAATCCTAAAAAGCCATTTAATATGAAAGAAACTAAAATTTGAATTGAAGAAGATAATCCAATGTTGTAAAACCTAAAAAATTGCCTTGTCTGCCTAAATATATATTAGGTTAGTTTTAAGTATAAAATATTTTAAACCATATTAATTTGTTCACAAACTTTTTTCTAGATTTACGATAATTTTGCACAAAGAAACAAGGTTTGGTCTCTTTTTCGTTAATCTGTAGCCAACTTTTAAACGAATATTTCGATAATCTTTTAAAATTCTGCTTTATTTTGAATTAAGATCAAAAAATTGTCCATTCATTTCCATAATAATTAAATAACTCTTCGATATTATCAATCGAAAATATCATAACAAGAATAGCATTCGGACGACGTGTTCTATTCTACAATTATATTTGTTTTGATTTAAAATTGCGTTATTCGACGACAAATTAATAAATAAATTGTCAATTATTTGATTAAATTTAAAATCTAAAGGCATTTTAAAACATTTACCAATACCTAAATATAATTGTTATTAAGAGAAGAAATAATGTTTGATTTACGTTTATAAAATATAAATGATACAAATCAGCTTTAGTTACTAAAGCCTGCGAACAGAGTCCTTAAAATATTTCCGGATAACCGTCAAATTCACGAATTGGTGACTTAACTGAGGACAATTCATGAATTTGTTACGTTGCCGTGGGCAACCTTTCATGAATGAGCCGCCCTTTTCGAGGGGTAATGATGAATCCAAATTAGTGTGAGTGAAAATGAGGAAGTATTTGTGCATTCATCATCAACCGTCAAATTTATTGGAAGATTCGTCAATAACTGTCAAATTTATTGGAAGATTCGTGAACAACTGTCAAATTTTTGAGTTGGCTAGGGGTTTTCCGGCTGGGAAGTTACGCATCTTTATATGACTGATTTGTGATTTTAATATACATTTTGTAGAAGGGGCATAATGCAGAAATTTGGTGTGTGTCCGGCAAGAAGTTTTTACCATTTTGTTTTTTTAATATTAAAAGCAATTTCTTCGGTATTTGTCTTGTACTCTTTATGGCCTAGCCGTTTTGCTACAAGATACGATTTTATTAAAAGTGCTGATATTGCTCAAATGTTTACTACTGGAACGTGCAGAAATATATCTATGCAACAGCTTGAAGAGTGTGACTATAATGATATAATAAGAACCAATGCGTGATGATGTGAACAATTTGGATGAAGGCGGTGATGTTCTTCTGGGTGGTGAATATTATCCCATTAAATGTCGTGCGAAATATAGCAGTTCCATACCGAAGAAGAAGAAACCAACTGCTGAAGTTTGTGTTTTATATGCACAGGTTCCTAAGAAAACAACGTATCCACTATCGCTTTTTTGTAGTGGAGCAATATGATGAAAAACTTTTTAACCGTGCAAAACTGTTAAACATTGGATCCGAAATAGCAGCAGGATTGGAATTTCCGTGCCTTATATTTCATGACGTGGATCTTCTCCCATCTAACCTTGGCCAATTGTATGCATGCTCCACATTTCCTCGTCATATGAGCTCCAATTTAGACGCCTTTAGATACAATTTACCTTACTTGGGACTATTTGGGGGTGTGATTAGCATTCGAACTGTTCAGTTTCAAAATGTTAACGGTATGTCAAATTTATTTACTGGCTGGGGAGGGGAAGATGACGATTTGTACGGCAGAATCAAATTTAGGAAAATGAACGTTTACCGATTTGAACCTGCTTACAATGAGTACACCATGATGAAACATAAAAAGGAAATACCCAGTGAAGAACGAATCAATTTCCTAAACACGGGACCAGTTCGTTACTATTCTGACGGATTAAGTTCACTGAAATACAAACGCCCATGTTCTGCATTTCGAGTGAAATGAATTTGAAATCGAATTTCCATTTCACCCGAAGTGAATTTTCATGTTCTGCATTTCGATTGATTTCGAATTTTTCGAATTCACTGTCGGAAAAAACAAACGTTGTTGCCTTGGCTTCGGCAGGTAAATGGTTTTTGTTTTGGCTTAGTTTTCGTTGTTTCGACAGGCAATTGATTGTTGTTTTGAACACTTTTTCGTGTTTCGAAGTAAAATGAAAAGAAGAATCCTCAGGAAATATTCCTATAGATCATTTGAATCATCTTTTTCATTTCTAAACAAGAGTTTGGCATACAAAAGGAACCTCCTTGCACATCTTGAGAGAAATAGAACCACCAACTTGCAGTTTTTATATTTTTCCAGGAAAGCAATTTTATTCAACAGTTTCATATAAGAAAGACAGAATGAAGAGTTCCTTACAAATCAGGATTTGCCTCCATAAACTTCACAGAAATACCACCCCACCTTGAATTTTTGTTTTCCCATAAAATGAATAATAAAAACAGTAAAAAGAAAATGAAAAATCTGAATAGTTCACGTATTTAATCAAATTTAGATGCGGAATATTATCTTAGTCTTCAAATAGATCAACTGAAAAATTAATGTATTCATCTTAGCCAGTCAAGCTATTCTGAAAGATTGCTACACAAATTTAACATGTCTGATTGTCGTCCGGTAGCAACACCAGCTGAAATGTCGCTGTACACGTCAACGCAGCAAAACGTATTTTTCAATACGTAAAGTTGAAAACCAATCACGGTATTCTTTTAAAAACTAGCACTAAATATTCAATTACTTGTTACAGCGATGCTGATTATGCTGGTGACACAGAAAGTAGACGGTCTAAGAGTGGGTTTTTTTTCTCATAAATGAAATACATATCTCAGAGACAAAAATGCGTAAGCTTGTCCACCACAGAAGCTGAATATATCGCTGCATCAGAAGCTGTAAAGGAGATGACCTGGGTGAAAAGTCTTCTTCGAGCTCTTATTCCTGAAGCCAACTCAAGCATGACTTTGTTGGTGGATAACCAAAGCGCTATAAAGCTCGTAAAGAATCCTGAGTTCCACAGAAGGACAAAACATATGGACATCCGCTACCATTTCATTCGGGAAAAATATATGGAACGCGAATTCTCTTTGAATTATGTGCCGACTGAAAAACAATTCGCTGATATTCTTACGAAACCACTGGCAAGGGAAAAATTTGAGTTTTTTCGTTATTCATTGAATATTGTGCCAATTTGATTGTTGTCTTTATGCATTCATTTCGAATTAAAGTATGTATTTTGATTTATGAACTGAAGTAAATGAACTTATCCAAAATTAATAAGAAGTGGGAGTGTTGAGATATATGTATTAATAATTTTGCTCACTGTATTATAAACTTTATGTAAAAACAAAGATACCCTGTTTTTTTACAAGCTGTATTTGTCATTTCGAACGACATCAAATCACAAACAGAAATGAAGATTGGTTTAATGGATGTGTATTGTATATACACATATATTGAATTTAACCGATAAGAGTAGAACAGCGCAGGTTTTATTAATGGGATAAAGAATGTAAATTAAATTTAATTGATATTTGAAGTTTTAGATTTCTGTGCCTGTAATTGCGTAGAAAAGTCGCGTATTTTGAAACGGTTACCTAACCTAAAACGTATTCATTTGATTAACACAAATTTAATAAGAATATTAATAAGAAATATTATTAATTGCATTTTTTCACAAAAAACAATTTAAGCAAATGCTTTTTGATTTTAAGATTTCTTTGAAAGTAATAATCCCCATGTGAAATAATTAAAGAATTTCATTTTCAATTTCTCATGAAACTTGATTCATATCAGCATTTTAAACAGATTTCTTTAAACAATACTAATCGTCACATTATTTACATTTGGCAAACATTGCGAAACTTATCCCTGAACGATTTCAGTCGTGGGCAAATTTCTGATCACAAATCAATCACATATAGATATCCAACTCCTACTTCTATTGCCCCTAATTCCATCTGACAGCGTTTTTTATAACATTTTCACCGACACGATTCACCGAGAATACGTGTGAGCTATGCCGAACAGCTGATAGACTTCCCCTCCAAGCTGATGTAGTGAAATGGGCATGGACAGTGTTTACATGAACGGAAGAAGGCAGGAGCATCGAAAATAAAGTATTTGATTTTCCACAAATTGGAATGAAATAGTGTAGATTCGGCGAAAATCTTACTTCAAATTTGATTTTCCGGTGAAGCCGTTCCGTTTTTATCCCATATAGTTCCATTTTCGACATATTTTCTTCAGAAAATATTTCATGCATATGCGACATCGCATATTATTCCCAGAGTCATCTAAACACTCATAAGTTTGTTATTTATTTTTCAAATGTTGTCATGGCAATTTTCAAAACAAAATGTAGGAGGAGCTAAACAATGAAGTTAGTGTTCACAAAATGTATTCGTTAAGCACTATTTTTTTAATATTTAGGGTCTGAAACATTTATTCGAAACAATACTGGAAACTTGTGAGAAATACATTTGAAAATGGATACATATTGAAAGCAGTTCGGTTTGGGAAGGTTTCGGACATTCCTTAAAGACTCAAGACATCCGACAACTGGCTCACTGTAGAAGCCAGAATCTTGGACGCGATGCTTACCGTAGACGGTGGCGGAGACGAGATTAACTTCGACGGAGCAGGATGGCAGAAAGGCGTCAAAGTCATCGGTTGTGACAACCAGAGGTCCCTAGACTTATTAAAGTGCACAATCGACAACTGCGGCGAAATCTGGCAGAACGCGAAACTCGAGGTTATCCCTCGCTCGATGCTACCGCTTCGTAAATTGGCCTCAATATGGATTCCTCCACCGGTTCCCGAAAAGGACGAATCCATATTGAAGCTGATTGAAAGGCAAAATAAAGAGCTCGACACTCAAAGCTGGAGAATCATTTCTTCAGCCAAGAGTAAGAATGGAGTGGGAAAGGACCTCATGGTTACCATTGACCAAAAGTCACTCGACCACATCCGCAGCAGATCTGGCAGCATCAAGTTCGGGCTGGGAACCCTGAAGGTCAGGCTCCCCAACGAACACGAAAAGTCAAAGGAGGCTGTTAGTGGTGCAAATTAATTTGCATCACTGTAAAGCAGCCACCGACGACTTGATGCTGTTTATGCTGCAAGAAGACGTGGACATAGCCTTAATCCAAGAACCTTGGCTTTTCAAAGGCAAAATTCAAGGATTAAGGTCCAAAGTATACAATTTATACTATCCACAAACCGAAGGTAAGTTAAGAACCTGTATAGTCGCCAAGAAATGCCTAAATATTTTTCTCCTAGGTACTTACAGTAACGGAGACCTCACTGTGGCAGTACATGAACAACAGGACAAATCTATTTTGCTCCTATCGTCCTTATACTTGCCATACGATGAGGAGGACCCACCACCAGACGCAGTCCGAGCACTTGTGCAACACGCCAAGTCACGCGGATTGTGTCTACTGATAGGCTGCGACGCCAACGGTCATCACACTCAATGGGGAAGCAGCAACATCAATAAAAGGGGTGAGTCCATTTTTGATTTCATTATTTCCACTAACCTTAACATATGTAATAAAGGTAACATACCAACATTTCGTAACCGGGTTAGGGAAGAGGTAATTGACCTTACTCTACTTAGCGAGTCTAACTCTGTTCATGTGGAAAATTGGAGAGTATCGGCTAGCTGTTCCTTCTCGGACCACAGCCGAATACTCTTCAATCTTAACGTCAATAAAGAGAAACCAAAACCTTTCAGAAACCCTCAGAAGACAGACTGGACGCTCTTCTCAAACCTAGTTGCTAACAGGTTAGTACCGCCACTAGCCACTACTAACCCCGACCCAACTCACATTGAGAATTCAGTCGAAAACCTTGTGAAAGTTCTGAGAGCTGCCTTTAACAGATCCTGCCCTTTGCAACGTGCTCGCAAGAAAACCAGCGCAGTCTGGTGGACCACAGAGCTAAAGCAACTCAGGACTAGGACCCGAACTCTATTCAACAGAGCAAAGATTAGCAAAAGAGCTGAAGACTGGGACAACTACAAATCCAGCTTCAACGAATACAAGAGTAAAACAAGAGCAGCAAAGTCTAAATCCTGGCGTGAGTTCTGCGAATCCATAGAAGATCTTAACGAAGCTGCAAGGTTAAGGAAGATCTTATCCAAGGACCCATGTGTTCCAGGATACATTCTTAAAGAGAATGGCTCATGGACAGAATCCAGTCAGGAATCACTAGAACTGCTGACTGAAACTCACTTCCCAGGTTGTAAGAACCCTGAAACCACTGTCCCCCAAGGGACGACGGTTCCCATGGTTGACACAAACGAAGAATTGATTAAAGAAATTATAACTAAAGATAAGGTGTCATGGGCAATAAACTCGTTCAAACCTTTTAAATCCCCAGGACCGGACGATATTCTGCCAGCGATGCTTCAGAAATCAGAAACCTTTATTGTACCCCACCTTGTAAGCATTTTCTTCAATTGCTTACGTGCAGGGTACATCCCATCACAATGGAGAGAGGTAAGAGTAGTTTACATACCTAAAGCAGGTAAACCAAACCACACTACTGCAAAAGACTATAGGCCAATCAGTCTCTCGTCGTTTCTATTAAAAACCTTAGAGAGGCTTTTAGATCTATACATTAGAGGGCTCATCAACTCCCACAACTTATGCAACACTCAACATGCCTATCTTAAAAGCAGATCGGTTGAAAGTGCACTTCATAGCGTTGTTCGAGATATTGAATACTCACTGGAACGAAAAGAATTTACAATGGCGGCCTTCCTCGATATCGAAGGGGCCTTCAACAATGTAAACACAGAAGCCATAATAACAGCTCTAGAATATATGAAAGTAGACAAATCCATAATACACTGGATTGGTAATATGCTAAATAGCAGAATTATCAATGCAGACATTGGACACAGCTCTATAAGGAAGATAACAACTAGAGGCACACCACAGGGGGGAGTTCTCTCCCCACTACTGTGGCTTCTTACAGTTAACAAAATCCTTAAAATCTTCATGGAGAAAGGCATAAAAAGCACAGCATATGCAGATGATTTAGTTATCTTGATAAAAGGTAAATTCCTACCAACTATTAGTGAACTAATGGAATCTGCATTGAAAGAACTCTCCTCGTGGGCAAGACAGAACGGTCTGAGGATAAACCCCCTTAAAACTGCACTAGTTTTGTTTACCAGGAAAAGGAAAATTCCGATATTTGCTCCACCCAAGCTGGATGGAATTCCACTCAAGCTCACAGCGGAGGCCAAATATCTAGGCATCATTCTCGACTCCAATCATCCAATCATCAACTCTCCTGGAAGAGGAACTTGGAAGAAAGGAGGAAAAAAGGATTAAATGCTTTTTACGCTTGCAAAAAGACCTTCGGCAAAAGATGGGGCTTGCAACCGTACATCATTCACTGGATGTACACAGCAATCATCAGACCTATTATAACTTATGGGGCCCTAGTCTGGTGGACTGCTAGCAACATAAAAAGCTATATGAGCATGCTCAACAAAGTACAAAGGTCAGCAGCTGTCTGTACAACGGGAGCGATAAGGAGCACACCGCAAGCAGGGTTGGATATGATACTTCACTTCCTTCCCCTGGACTTATTCATAAAAGGCTGCGCCGCTAAAAGTGCTCTCAGATTAAGGGAGTCCTCTTTGTGGAAACAAGCCAACTATGGACATGCGGCCATAATCAAGATATTAGACGATCTGGGAAGGAAACATGGTTCTAGTAGCCTCATGACTAAAACCGACTACATATCCCCCCATAATGACTTCTCCCTCAAGATACCAATTCTATTCCCCGACAGAGACAAGTGGTTATCGAATGCCGTTATAAACGACCACGAGATAACCCTTTTCACCGACGGATCAAAAATGGACACAGGTACGGGGGCCGGATTCTACTCGGACACTTTGCAGAAACAAGAATCATTTAGACTCCCTAACTTGTGCAGTGTCTTCCAAGCAGAAATCCTGGCAATAGAGAAAGCAGCTAAACACATACAAGCAACCGATATCCCACCATCGGATATCACCATTTTTGTAGACAGCCAGGCTGCACTGAAGTCGTTAGAAATCAAAGGCTGTCATGAATTGCCGCATTTCACTGAAGTCCATCAGCCAACATAAGGTCAAACTCTGCTGGGTCCCGGGCCACAGCTTAATCGCAGGGAACGAGAGAGCGGACGAATTGGCCAGACAAGGATCTGAAATGAACATCAGCGAAGCGGATACGTCACTACGACCACCGATCAGTGCATTGTACCGGATCATAAGCGAAACAATACAAAAAGAGGCCAACTCGATTTGGCTTACAAGAAATGATTGTCACACGTCAAGATCAACGTGGCCAAAGCTTAATTACGGCAAAACAAAGATGCTTTTGGCATTGGACAGAAACTCGATCCGTATGCTCGTCGGAGTGATCACAGGTCACTGCCCCATAGGAGCAATGCTCCGGAAATGGAATGCGGAGTCCAGCGACCTCTGCAGGAGCTGCGGCGACGAGGATCCAACATCTGCTTTGCCACTGCCCAGCTCTCCAGAATCGGCGCCTGGCTTCGTTGGGCCAGAGATTCTTCACAAAGACTGCGGACTTAGCGAATGCAGACATATCGGATCTGCTAAAATTCATAAAGAGCACGGGGTGGTTCCAGCCATCGCGTGACAGGATAGGTTATTAGATTACATACTCCGCATTTGAAGGGATTCACAATGGGCCCCATGGCCTCCGAGTGGAAGTGATGCCTTAACCATCACACTCCCCTTCCAAAACCTAACCTAACCTAAAGACTCAAGTTCATAACATTAGGTCAATGTTATTGGTGATCAAAATAAACTTAGTACAATATTTCTTTGTATTACAATTATATTATTATATGAAATATTATGTTGAAATAAAAATATGTACAGTAAAACAATAAAACATGTTTTTGCAAAATTAAAACCATGAAAGTTACGTTTGTACCATTCTGGTACGGAATCCTAAAAAGCCATTTAATATGAAAGAAACATAAATTTGAATTGAAGAAGATAATCCAATGTTGTAAAACCTAAAAAATTGCCTTGTCTGCCTAAATATATATTAGGTTAGTTTTAAGTATAAAATATTTTAAACCATATTAATTTGTTCACAAACTTTTTTCTAGATTTACGATAATTTTGCACAAAGAAACAAGGTTTGGTCTCTTTTTCGTTAATCTGTAGCCAACTTTTAAACGAATATTTCGATAATCTTTTAAAATTCTGCTTTATTTTGAATTAAGATCAAAAAATTGTCCATTCATTTCCATAATAATTAAATAACTCTTCGATATTATCAATCGAAAATATCATAACAAGAATAGCATTCGGACGACGTGTTCTATTCTACAATTATATTTGTTTTGATTTAAAATTGCGTTATTCGACGACAAATTAATAAATAAATTGTCAATTATTTGATTAAATTTAAAATCTAAAGGCATTTTAAAACATTTACCAATACCTAAAAATAATTGTTATTAAGAGAAGAAATAATGTTTGATTTACGTTTATAAAATATAAATGATACAAATCAGCTTTAGTTACTAAAACTGTCAAATTTTTGAGTTGGCTAGGGGTTTTCCGGCTGGGAAGTTACGCATCTTTATATGACTGATTTGTGATTTTAATATACATTTTGTAGAAGGGGCATAATGCAGAAATTTGGTGTGTGTCCGGCAAGAAGTTTTTACCATTTTGTTTTTTTAATATTAAAAGCAATTTCTTCGGTATTTGTCTTGTACTCTTTATGGCCTAGCCGTTTTGCTACAAGATACGATTTTATTAAAAGTGCTGATATTGCTCAAATGTTTACTACTGGAACGTGCAGAAATATATCCATGCAACAGCTTGAAGAGTGTGACTATAATGATATAATAAGAACCAATGCGTGATGATGTGAACAATTTGGATGAAGGCGGTGATGTTCTTCTGGGTGGTGAATATTATCCCATTAAATGTCGTGCGAAATATAGCAGTTCCATACCGAAGAAGAAGAAACCAACTGCTGAAGTTTGTGTTTTGTATGCACAGGTTCCTAAGAAAACAACGTATTCACTATCGCTTTTTTGTAGTGGAGCAATATGATGAAAAACTTTTTAACCGAAACATTGGATCCGAAATAGCAGCAGGATTGGAATTTCCGTGCCTTAGATTTCATGACGTGGATCTTCTCCCATCTAACCTTGGCCAATTGTATGCATGCTCCACATTTCCTCGTCATATGAGCTCCAATTTAGACGCCTTTAGATACAATTTACCTTACTTGGGACTATTTGGGGGTGTGATTAGCATTCGAACTGTTCAGTTTCAAAATGTTAACGGTATGTCAAATTTATTTACTGGCTGGGGAGGGGAAGATGACGATTTGTACGGCAGAATCAAATTCAGGAAAATGAACGTTTACCGATTTGAACCTGCTTACAATGAGTACACCATGATGGAACATAAAAAGGAAATACCCAGTGAAGAACGAATCAATTTTCTAAACACGGGACCAGTTCGTTACTATATTGACGGATTAAGTTCACTGAAATACAAACGCCCATGTTCTGCATTTCGAGTGAAATGAATTCGAAATCGAATTTCCATTTCACCCGAAGTGAATTTTCATGTTCTGCATTTCGATTGATTTCGAATTTTTCGAATTCACTGTCGGAAAAAACAAACATTGTTGCCTTGGCTTCGGCAGGTAAATGGTTTTTGTTTTGGCTTAGTTTTCGTTGTTTCGACAGGCATTTGATTGTTGTTTTGAACACTTTTTCGTGTTTCGAAGTAAAATGAAAAGAAGAATCCTCAGGGAATATTCCTATAGATCATTTGAATCATCTTTTTCATTTCTAAACAAGAGTTTGGCATACAAAAGGAACCTCCTTGCACATCTTGAGAGAAATAGAACCACCAGCTTGCAGTTTTTATATTTTTCCAGGAAAGCAATTTTATTCAACAGTTTCATATAAGAAAGACAGAATGAAGAGTTCCTTACAAATCAGGATTTGCCTCCATAAACTTCACAGAAATACCACCCCACCTTGAATTTTTGTTTTCCCATAAAATGAATAATAAAAACAATAAAAAGAAAATGAAAAATCTGAATAGTTCACGTATTTAATCAAATTTAGATGCGGAATATTATCTTAGTCTTCAAATAGATCAACTGAAAAATTAATGTATTCATCTTAGCCAGTCAAGCTATTCTGAAAGATTGCTACACAAATTTAACATGTCTGATTGTCGTCCGGTAGCAACACCAGCTGAAATGTCGCTGACCACGTCAACGCAGCAAAACGTATTTTTCAATACGTAAAGGGGACAACCAATCACGGTATTCTTTTAAAAACTAGCACTAAATATTCAATTACTTGTTACAGCGATGCTGATTATGCTGGTGACACAGAAAGTAGACGGTCTAAGAGTGCGTTTTTTTTCTCATAAATGAAATACATATCTCAGAGACAAAAATGCGTAAGCTTGTCCACCACAGAAGCTGAATATATCGCTGCATCAGAAGCTGTAAAGGAGATGACCTGGGTGAAAAGTCTTCTTCGAGCTCTTATTCCTGAAGCCAACTCAAGCATGACTTTGTTGGTGGATAACCAAAGCGCTATAAAGCTCGTAAAGAATCCTGAGTTCCACAGAAGGACAAAACATATGGACATCCGCTACCATTTCATTCGGGAAAAATATATGGAACGCGAATTCTCTTTGAATTATGTGCCGACTGAAAAACAATTCGCTGATATTCTTACGAAACCACTGGCAAGGGAAAAATTTGAGTTTTTTCGTTATTCATTGAATATTGTGCCAATTTGATTGTTGTCTTTATGCATTCATTTCGAATTAAAGTATGTATTTTGATTTATGAACTGAAGTAAATGAACTTATCCAAAATTAATAAGAAGTGGGAGTGTTGAGATATATGTATTAATAATTTTGCTCACTGTATTATAAACTTTATGTAAAAACAAAGATACCCTGCTTTTTTACAAGCTGTATTTGTCATTTCGAACGACATCAAATCACAAACAGAAATCACATAGTGAAGTGATATCCAACTTCTACCTCTCTTGCCCCTTGATTTCATTTGACAGCGTTTTTTATGCGATTTTTCATATCGTGTCTGTGAATCCATGTGAGCTGCTCAAATCAGCTGATAACCATACACATTCAAATAAATGATGTGAACTACGCCACTTATTTGAAAAACTGTTCGTTGCTTGAACGTTATTTCAAATTCATGTTTTCAACACGAAAGTAAGTGCAGAGGGTGCATTCACATGAGCTTTTACAATGTTTTTATTTATTACAAAATTAATATCCGTTATTATTTGAATATATTATTGAAAAATTATAAAATTGGTAAATGAAGATTGGTTTAGTGGATGTGTATTGTATATACACATATATTGAATTTAGCCGATAAGAGTAGAACAGCGCAGGTTTTATTAATGGGATAAAGAATGTAAATTAAATTTAATTGATATTTGAAGTTTTAGATTTCTGTGCCTGTAATTGCGTAGAAAAGTCGCGTATTTTGAAACGGTTGCCTAACCTAAAACGTATTCATTTGATTAAGACAAATTTAATAAGAATATTAATAAGAAATAATAAGAAAATAATAAGAAAGCAAATGCTTTTTGATTTTAAGATTTCTTTGAAAGTAATAATCCCCATGTGAAATAATCAAAGAATTTCATTTTCTTGCACTATATTTTCAATTTCTCATGAAACTTGATTCATATCAGCATTTTAAACAGATTTCTTTAAACAATACTAATCGTCACATTATTTACATTTGGCAAACATTGCGAAACTTATTCCCGAACGATTTCAGTCGTGGGCAAATTTCTGATCACAAATCAATCACATATAGATATCCAACTCCTACTTCTATTGCCCCTAATTCCATCTGACAGCGTTTTTTATAACATTTTCACCGACACGATTCACCGAGAATACGTGTGAGCTATGCCGAACAGCTGATAGACTTCCCCTCCAAGCTGATGTAGTGAAATGGGTGTGGACAGTGTTTACATGAACAGAAGAAGGCAGGAGTATCGAAAATAAAGTATTTGATTTTCCACAACTTGGAATGAAATAGTGTAGATTCGGCGAAAATCTTACTTCAAATTTGATTTTCTGGTGAAGCCGTTTCGTTGCTATCCCATATAGTTCCATTTTCGGCATATTTTCCTCAGGAAACATTTCATGCATATGCGATATTCCCAGAGTCATCTAAACACTCATAAGTTTATTATTTATTTTTCAAATGTTGTCATGACAATTTTCAAAACAAAACGTAAGAGGAGCTAAACAATGAAGTTAGTGTTCGCAAAATGTATTCGTTAAGCACTATTTTTTTAATATTTAGGGCCTGAAACATTTATTGGAAACAATACTGGAAACTTGTGAGGAATACGTTTGAAAATGAATAAATATTGAAACCAGTTCGGTTTGGAAAGGTTTCGGACATTCTTTAAGGACTCAAGTTCCCTTATAAACAATAAAATTAGTACAATATTTCTTTGTATTACAATTCCATTATTGTATGAAATATTATATTAAAATAAAAATGCCTGTACGGCAGATACATCTCTTCTAAATTTCTTGATTTAAAAGAAACCATGAAAGTTGCGTTTGTGCCATAATAAAAGTACCATTAGGACGACGTGTTCTATTCAACAATTGTATATGTTTTGAGTTAAAATTGATTAATTTGACGATTTGGCAATTTATTTGATAAAATTTGAAATCTAAAGGCATAAAACATTTACTAATAAATAAAAATAATTGTTATTCCCAGAAGAAATAATGTTTGAATTACGTTTATAAAATATAAATGCTGATACAAATCAGCTTTAGTTACTAAAGCCTGCGAAAAGAGTCCTTGAAATATTTTCCGATAGCCGTCAAATTCACGAATTAGTGACTTTATAGCGGGCAATTCATGAATTTGTGACGTTAAAATGGGCAACCTTTTATTTTAAGATTCGTCAATAACTGTCAAACTACAGTTGTCAAATTGTTGAGTTGGCTAGGGGTTTTCCAGCTGGAAAGTAACGCATCTTTATATGACTGATTTGTGATCTTTTTATGACTGGTTTGTGATTTTAATCACCTACTTCTCTTGCCCCTAATTCCATCTGACAGCGTTTTTTATAACATTTTCACCGACACGATTCACCGAGAATACGTGTAAGTTATGCCGAACAGCTGATAGACTTCCCCTCCAAGCTGATGTAGTGAAATGGGTGTGGACAGTGTTTACATGAACAGAAGAAGGCAGGAGTATCGAAAATAAAGTATTTGATTTTCCACAAGTTGGAATGAAATAGTGCAGATTCGGCGAAAATCTTACTTTAAATTTGATTTTCTGGTGAAGCCGTTCCGTTTTTATCCCATATAGTTCCATTTTCGAAATATTTTCTTCAGAAATCGCATCGCATATTATTCCCAGAGTCATCTAAACACTCATAAGTTTGTTATTTATTTTTCAAATGTCATGGCAATTTTCAAAACAAAAAGTAGGAGGAGCTAAACAATCAAGTTAGTGTTCACAAAATGTATTCGTTAAGCACTATTTTTTTAATATTTAGGGTCTGAAACATTTATTGGAAACAATACTGGAAACTTGTGAGAAATACATTTGAAAATGGATACATATTGAAAGCAGTTCGGTTTGGGAAGGTTTCGGACATTCCTTAAAGACTCAAGTTCATAACATTAGGTCAATGTTATTGGTGATCAAAATAAACTTAGTACAATATTTCTTTGTATTACAATTATATTATTATATGAAATATTATGTTGAAATAAAAATATGTACAGTAAAACAATAAAACATGTTTTTGCAAAATTAAAACCATGAGAGTTACGTTTGTACCATTCTGGTACGGAATCCTAAAAACCCTTTTAAAATGAAAGAAACATAAATTTGAATTGAATAAGATAATCCAATGTTGTAAAACCTAAAAAAACTCTTGGCAAAAGCTGGGGACTTCGACCGAAGATAACACTTTGGATGTATACTGCAATGTAATACGTCCTATTCTTACCTACGGCTCCTTAGTCTGGTGGCCAGCTTTAGCCAAAGCATACAATATTACAAAACTAAACAAGGTACAAAGAACTGCATAGGTATAGGTGTCACTGGCGCCCTAAGAACGACTGCCACAGATGCGCTTACAGTTATTTTGCACCTTCTACCTCCAGATCTACACGCAATGTTCATGGCCACATGCAGTGCACTTAGACTCAGAGAGTCAAACTGCTGGAATAATAGAACTTATGGACATGGTAATATCCTTAACTCACTACCACAACAGGCGATACTGAGTCATACTGACTACCTTATCCCAAAGCTAAATTTCAACAAAAATTATAGGGCTTTTTTCCCAACTAGAACTGAGTGGAAAAGCGACAGAGTCATCCAAAACCATGACATAGCCATCTTCACAGACGGTTCGAAGATGGACTCTGGTGTGGGCGCTGGAATCTTCTCCGAAGCCCTCAAGATATCAAAGTCACTCAAGCTACCAAGCTTTGCAAGCATTTTCCAGGCAGAAGTGCTAGCAATATATGATGCGTGTCTTGAAATTAAAAACAAAACAGAACCAGCACAGCGGATAGCAATCTTTTCAGATAGTCAAGCTGCTATCAAGGCTCTAACATCCATAACCACAACGTCAAAACTAGTGGATTGCTGCTGCAAGGAACTATCTATTATAGGTGAACGGAGCCCGGTCTCTTTGATCTGGGTTCCCGGGCACACGGGTGTAATAGGAAACGAAGCAGCAGACGAGCTAGCCAGACAGGGATCCAAACTCGATAGCCTCGTTGTGGAACAAATCCAGGCTCCACTAGGCTTCGTAAAAAACAACATCTACAATCACTTCCTCAAGATCGCCAATGAAAGATGGACCAAGCTGGAAACATGTGTCCTATCCAGAAGCTTATGGCCCAACTACAACCAAAAGAAAACAAAAGACCTGCTTAACAACAGTAGAAGAAATATATCCAGAATCACAGCGGTCTGCACTGGACACTGGACACTGGGCTGTTGGCAGGCATGCTGAAAGACTAGGCATACCATTTAACTCGCGCTGCCGTAGCTGCCGAGTGGAAACTGAGCCAGAAACACCCGAGCACTTTCTGTGCAAATGTCCGGCTCTAGCTAGAATCAGACAACGCACTCTGGGCAAAGCCTTCTTCAACACCCCTAATAATCTCTCAGAAGCAAACATTCATAGTCTGCTAGCCTTCATAAATTCCACGAAGTGGTTTCAAAATTAGGCTAATTCTGAGTGAATACACACTCTTTTTCACCCCCATCTCACAAATTAGGTATCCCATAGGATGCGGTATCAAAACGGCGCTTTCATGGCGCTAATTGGGTGCGAAAACAGGATCTGTATGTCCACCGCCATTTTTACCTACCTAATTTGTTCACAAACTTTTTTCTAGATTTACGATAGTTTTGCACAAAGAAACAAGGTTTGGTCTCTTTTTCGTTAATCTGTAGCCAACTTTTAAACGAATATTTCGATAATCTTTTAAAATTCTGCTTTATTTTGAATTAAGATCAAAAAATTGTCCATTCATTTCCATAATAATTAAATAACTCTTCGATATTATCAATCGAAAATATCATAACAAGAATAGCATTCGGACGACGTGTTCTATTCTACAATTATATTTGTTTTGATTTAAAATTGCGTTATTCGACGATAAATTAATAAATAAATTGTCAATTATTTGATTAAATTTAAAATCTAAAGCCATTTTAAAACATTTACCAATACCTAAAAATAATTGTTATTAAGAGAAGAAATAATGTTTGATTTACGTTTATAAAATATAAATGATACAAATCAGCTTTAGTTACTAAAGCCTGCGAACAGAGTCCTTAAAATATTTCCGGATAACCGTCAAATTCACGAATTGGTGACTTAACTGAGGACAATTCATGAATTTGTTACGTTGCCGTGGGCAACCTTTCATGAATGAGCCGCCCTTTTCGAGGGGTAATGATGAATCCAAATTAGTGTGAGTGAAAATGAGGAAGTATTTGTGCATTCATCATCAACCGTCAAATTTATTGGAAGATTCGTCAATACCTGTCAAATTTATTGGAAGATTCGTGAACAACTGTCAAATTTTTGAGTTGGCTAGGGGTTTTCCGGCTGGAAAGTAACGCTTTTTTTTTTTCTTTATATATATACATTTTGTAGAAAAGGCATAATGCAGAAATTTGGTGTGTGTCCGGCAAGAAGTTTTCACCATATTGTGTTTTTAATATTAAAAGCAATTTCTTCGGTATTTGTCTTGTACTCTTTATGGCCTTTTTTTTTTTTTTGCACTTTTTAACCGTGCAAAACTGTTAAACATTGGATCCGAAATAGCAGCAGGATTGGAATTTCCGTGCCTTATATTTCATGACGTGGGCGAAGTGGCGTAGTGGGTAGGTGCGTCGTCTAATACGCTCGAGGTCGTCGGTTCGAATCTCGAAAAAATCATCAAACATTTTTTCACGGCTCCACCTCTTTCGAGTCACTGACAATGCTCAAAGAGTATAACTGTCTAGGAAAAGCTTCTCAATCTCGCCGTTCAGAGTCGGCATTAAACTGTAGGTCCCCTCCTCTCGTGACAGAACAATAGCACGCACAACACGAGTGGTTGCTGAGAAGCTAGGCCCAGGTCCACCTCGGACTGTAGCGCCGCCATTATTATTAATATTATATTTGATGACGTGGATCTTCTCCCATCTAACCTTGGCCAATTGTATGCTTGCTCCACATTTTCTCGTCATATGAGCTCCAATTTAGACGCCTTTAGATACAATTTACCTTACTTGGGACTATTTGGGGGTGTGGTTAGCATTCGAACTGTTCAGTTTCAAAATGTTAACGGTATGTCAAATTTATTTACTGGCTGGGGAGGGGAAGATGACGATTTGTACGGCAGAATCAAATTTAGGAAAATGAACGTTTACCGATTTGAACCTGCTTACAATGAGTACACCATGATGAAACATAAAAAGGAAATACCCAGTGAAGAACCAATCAATTTCCGACGGATTAAGTTCACTGAAATACAAACGCCCATGTTCTGCATTTCGTGAAGTGAATGAAGTGAATTTTCATGTTCTGCATTTCGATTGATTTCGAATTTTTCGAATTCACAAAAAATTCAAAAAACAAGCATTGTTGCCTTGGCTTCGGCAGGTAAATGGTTTTTGTTTTGGCTTAGTTTTCGTTGTTTCGACAGGCATTTGATTGTTGTTTTGAACACTTTTTCGTGTTTCGAAGTAAAATGAAAAGAAGAATCCTCAGGGAATATTCCTATAGATCATTTGAATCATCTTTTTCATTTCTAAACAAGAGTTTGGCATACAAAAGGAACCTCCTTGCACATCTTGAGAGAAATAGAACCACCAGCTTGCAGTTTTTATATTTTTCCAGGAAAGCAATTTTATTCAACAGTTTCATATAAGAAAGACAGAATGAAGAGTTCCTTACAAATCAGGATTTGCCTCCATAAACTTCACAGAAATACCACCCCACCTTGAATTTTTGTTTTCCCATAAAATGAATAATAAAAACAGTAAAAAGAAAATGAAAAATCTGAATAGTTCACGTATTTAATCAAATTTAGATGCGGAATATTATCTTAGTCTTCAAATAGATCAACTGAAAAATTAATGTATTCATCTTAGCCAGTCAAGCTATTCTGAAAGATTGCTACACAAATTTAACATGTCTGATTGTCGTCCGGTAGCAACACCAGCTGAAATGTCGCTGTACACGTCAACGCAGCAAAACGTATTTTTCAATACGTAAAGGGGACAACCAATCACGGTATTCTTTTAAAAACTATCACTAAATATTCAATTACTTGTTACAGCGATGCTGATTATGCTGGTGACACAGAAAGTAGACGGTCTAAGAGTGGGTTTTTTTTCTCATAAATGAAATACATATCTCAGAGACAGAAATGCGTAAGCTTGTCCACCACAGAAGCTGAATATATCGCTGCATCAGAAGCTGTAAAGGAGATGACCTGGGTGAAAAGTCTTCTTCGAGCTCTTATTCCTGAAGCCAACTCAAGCATGACTTTGTTGGTGGATAACCAAAGCGCTATAAAGCTCGTAAAGAATCCTGAGTTCCACAGAAGGACAAAACATGTGGACATCCGCTACCATTTCATTCGGGAAAAATATATGGAACGCGAATTCTCTTTGAATTATGTGCCGACTGAAAAACAATTCGCTGATATTCTTACGAAACCAATGGCAAGGGAAAAATTTGAGTTTTTTCGTTATTCATTGAATATTGTGCCAATATGATTGTTGTCTTTATGCATTCATTTTGAATTAAAGTATGTATTTTGATTTATGAACTGAAGTAAATGAACTTATCCAAAATTAATAAGAAGTGGGAGTGTTGAGATATATGTATTAATAATTTTGCTCACTGTATTATAAACTTTATGTAAAAACAAAGATACCCTGTTTTTTTACAAGCTGTATTTGTCATTTCGAACGACATCAAATCACAAACAGAAATCACATAGTGAAGAGATATCCAACTTCTACCTCTCTTGCCCCTTGATTTCATTTGACAGCGTTTTTTATGCGATTTTTCATATCGTGTCTGTGAATCCATGTGAGCTGCTCAAATCATCTGATAACCATACACATTCAAATAAATGATGTGAACTACGCCACTTATTTGAAAAACTGTTCGTTGCTTGAACGTTATTTCAAATTCATGTTTTCAACACGAAAATAGGTGCAGAGGGTGCATTCACATGAGCTTTTGCAATGTTTTTATTTATTACAAAATTAATATCCGTTATTATTTGAATATATTATATAAAAACTATAAAATAGGTAAATGAAGATTGGTTTAATGGATGTGTATTGTATATACACATATATTGAATTTAACCGATAAGAGTAGAACAGCGCAGGTTTTATTAATGGGATAAAGAATGTAAATTAAATTTAATTGATATTTGAAGTTTTAGATTTCTGTGCCTGTAATTGCGTAGAAAAGTCGCGTATTTTGAAACGGTTGCCTAACCTAAAACGTATTCATTTGATTAAGACAAATTTAATAAGAATATTAATAAGAAATTTTATTAATTGCATTTTTTCACAAAAAACAATTTAAGCAAATGCTTTTTGATTTTCAGATTTCTTTGAAAGTAATAATCCCCATGTGAAATAATTAAAGAATTTCATTTTCTTGCACTATATTTTCAATTTCTCATGAAACTTGATTCATATCAGCATTTTAAACAGATTTCTTTAAACAATACTAATCGTCACATTATTTACATTTGGCAAACATTGCGAAACTTATCCCTGAACGATTTCAGTCGTGGGCAAATTTCTGATCACAAATCAATCACATATAGATATCCAACTCCTACTTCTATTGCCCCTAATTCCATCTGACAACGTTTTTTATAACATTTTCACCGACACGATTCACCGAGAATACGTGTGAGCTATGCCGAACAGCTGATAGACTTCCCCTCCAAGCTGATGTAGTGAAATGGGCATGGACAGTGTTTACATGAACGGAAGAAGGCAGGAGCATCGAAAATAAAGTATTTGATTTTGCACAAATTGGAATGAAATAGTGTAGATTCGGCGAAAATCTTACTTCAAATTTGATTTTCCGGTGAAGCCGTTCCGTTTTTATCCCATATAGTTCCATTTTCGACATATTTTCTTCAGAAAATATTTCATGCATATGCGACATCGCATATTATTCCCAGAGTCATCTAAACACTCATAAGTTTGTTATTTATTTTTCAAATGTTGTCATGGCAATTTTCAAAACAAAAAGTAGGAGGAGCTAAACAATGAAGTTAGTGTTCACAAAATGTATTCGTTAAGCACTATTTTTTTAATATTTAGGGTCTGAAACATTTATTCGAAACAATACTGGAAACTTGTGAGAAATACATTTGAAAATGGATACATATTGAAAGCAGTTCGGTTTGGGAAGGTTTCGGACATTCCTTAAAGACTCAAGACATCCGACAACTGGCTCACTGTAGAAGCCAAAATCTTGGACGCGATGCTTACCGTAGACGGTGGCGGAGACGAGATTAACTTCGACGGAGCAGGATGGCAGAAAGGCGTCAAAGTCATCGGTTGTGACAACCAGAGGTCCCTAGACTTCTTAAAGTGCACAATCGACAACTGCGGCGAAATCTGGCAGAACGCGAAACTCGAGGTTATCCCTCGCTCGATGCTACCGCTTCGTAAATTGGCCTCAATATGGATTCCTCCACCGGTTCCCGAAAAGGACGAATCCATATTGAAGCTGATTGACAGGCAAAATAAAGAGCTCGACACTCAAAGCTGGAGAATCATTTCTTCAGCCAAGAGTAAGAATGGAGTGGGAAAGGACCTCATGGTTACCATTGACCAAAAGTCACTCGACCACATCCGCAGCAGATCTGGCAGCATCAAGTTCGGGCTGGGAACCCTTAAGGTCAGGCTCCCCAACGAACACGAAAAGTCAAAGGAGGCTGTTAGTGGTGCAAATTAATTTGCATCACTGTAAAGCAGCCACCGACGACTTGATGCTGTTTATGCTGCAAGAAGACGTGGACATAGCCTTAATCCAAGAACCTTGGCTTTTCAAAGGCAAAATTCAAGGATTAAGGTCCAAAGTATACAATTTATACTATCTACAAACCGAAGGTAAGTTAAGAACCTGTATAGTCGCCAAGAAATGCCTAAATATTTTTCTCCTAGGTACTTACAGTAACGGAGACCTCACTGTGGCAGTACATGAACAACAGGACAAATCTATTTTGCTCCTATCGTCCTTATACTTGCCATACGATGAGGAGGACCCACCACCAGACGCAGTCCGAGCACTTGTGCAACACGCCAAGTCACGCGGATTGTGTCTACTGATAGGCTGCGACGCCAACGGTCATCACACTCAATGGGGAAGCAGCAACATCAATAAAAGGGGTGAGTCCATTTTTGATTTCATTATTTCCACTAACCTTAACATATGTAATAAAGGTAACATTTCAACATTTCGTAACCGGGTTAGGGAAGAGGTAATTGACCTTACTCTACTTAGCGAGTCTAACTCTGTTCATGTGGAAAATTGGAGAGTATCGGCTAGCTGTTCCTTCTCGGACCACAGCCGAATACTCTTCAATCTTAACGTCAATAAAGAGAAACCAAAACCTTTCAGAAACCCTCAGAAGACAGACTGGACGCTCTTCTCAAACCTAGTTGCTAACAGGTTAGTACCACCACTAGCCACTACTAACCCCGACCCAACTCACATTGAGAATTCAGTCGAAAACCTTGTGAACCTCTCAGAACTTCTGAGAGCTGCCTTTAACAGATCCTGCCCTTTGCAACGTGCTCGCAAGAAAACCAGCGCAGTCTGGTGGACCACAGAGCTAAAGCAACTCAGGACTAGGACCCGAACTCTATTCAACAGAGCAAAGATTAGCAAAAGAGCTGAAGACTGGGACAACTACAAATCCAGCTTCAACGAATACAAGAGTAAAACAAGAGCAGCAAAGTCTAAATCCTGGCGTGAGTTCTGCGAATCCATAGAAGATCTTAACGAAGCTGCAAGGTTAAGGAAGATCTTATCCAAGGACCCATGTGTTCCAGGATACATTCTTAAAGAGAATGGCTCATGGACAGAATCCAGTCAGGAATCACTAGAACTGCTGACTGAAACTCACTTCCCAGGTTGTAAGAACCCTGAAACCACTGTCCCCCAAGGGACGACGGTTCCCATGGTTGACACAAACGAAGAATTGATTAAAGAAATTATAACTAAAGATAAGGTGTCATGGGCAATAAACTCGTTCAAACCTTTTAAATCCCCAGGACCGGACGATATTCTGCCAGCGATGCTTCAGAAATCAGAAACCTTTATTGTACCCCACCTTGTAAACATTTTCTTCAATTGCTTACGTGCAGGGTACATCCCATCACAATGGAGAGAGGTAAGAGTAGTTTACATACCTAAAGCAGGTAAACCAAACCACACTACTGCAAAAGACTATAGGCCAATCAGTCTCTCGTCGTTTCTATTAAAAACCTTAGAGAGGCTTTTAGATCTATACATTAGAGGGCTCATCAACTCCCACAACTTATGCAACACTCAACATGCCTATCTTAAAAGCAGATCGGTTGAAAGTGCACTTCATAGCGTTGTTCGAGATATTGAATACTCACTGGAACGAAAAGAATTTACAATGGCGGCCTTCCTCGATATCGAAGGGGCCTTCAACAATGTAAACACAGAAGCCATAATAACAGCTCTAGAATATATGAAAGTAGACAAATCCATAATACACTGGATTGGTAATATGCTAAATAGCAGAATTATCAATGCAGACATTGGACACAGCTCTATAAGGAAGATAACAACTAGAGGCACACCACAGGGGGGAGTTCTCTCCCCATTACTGTGGCTTCTTACAGTTAACAAAATCCTTAAAATCTTCATGGAGAAAGGCATAAAAAGCACAGCATATGCAGATGATTTAGTTATCTTGATAAAAGGTAAATTCCTACCAACTATTAGTGAACTAATGGAATCTGCATTGAAAGAACTCTCCTCGTGGGCAAGACAGAACGGTCTGAGGATAAACCCCCTTAAAACTGAACTAGTTTTGTTTACCAGGAAAAGGAAAATTCCGATATTTGCTCCACCCAAGCTGGATGGAATTCCACTTAAGCTCACAGCGGAGGCCAAATATCTAGGCATCATTCTCGACTCCAAACTATCCTGGAAGAGGAACTTGGAAGAAAGGAGGAGAAAAGGATTAAATGCTTTTTACGCTTGCAAAAAGACCTTCGGCAAAAGATGGGGCTTGCAACCGTACATCATTCACTGGATGTACACAGCAATCATCAGACCTATTATAACTTATGGGGCCCTAGTCTGGTGGACTGCTAGCAACAAAAAAAGCTATATGAGCATGCTCAACAAAGTACAAAGGTCAGCAGCTGTCTGTACAACGGGAGCGATAAGGAGCACACCGCAAGCAGGGTTGGATATGATACTTCACTTCCTTCCCCTGGACTTATTCATAAAAGGCTGCGCCGCTAAAAGTGCTCTCAAATTAAGGGAGTCCTCTTTGTGGAAACAAACCAACTATGGACATGCGGCCATAATCAAGATATTAGACGATCTGGGAAGGAAACATGGTTCTAGTAGCCTCATGACTAAAACCGACTACATATCCCCCCATAATGACTTCTCCCTCAAGATACCAACTCTATTCCCCGACAGACCCTAGAGTGATTACACACCTTGCAGCGGTTCTGGGGCTTAAGTAGGATTAATGATACCAGTGAGCTATGGCGACGGACATGCGGCAAAGCATATCCTTCAGGGTCACCCATGTCGCAAAGGTCCTGGTTGAAATCTGAAAACCAAGATGTAATCAAGCTCTATCCCACCTCAACCCTTCCTCTTCTCCTCCCCTCTACCCCACTCCCCTGGGCTGGATCAAAGTGTCATGCGACCCGTGCTGATGATCAACCAGGCTGAGGGCCCAGACAAATAGCTCAGTCGCGTACGGAACATCCAGATACCTGGCGACCTCTGGATTAGCTAGCCTTACCTACGTACACGGAGCCCTGCGTAGGCCGACCACCCTTTCTCCGATACTCGTGGGATCCAAATCAAATGTACACAAACAACAAAAACAATAAAAACATAAATATAAATAACAACAACAAACCAAGAGAGGAAGAAGGTTCAAGTCGTGAACCGGTGGGGGATCAGGCTAGCAAACCTACCCCACCCCTCCCGAACCCCAGCCCTTCATCTGGATCGGTGAGGATAACTTCCCCCCACTTGTCCAACACGGACTCTGATAAACCTCTGCCGGGCGGCTCGCCTGTAGCTCAAGCACGGGATAAACCCTGCACGAGCAAACAAGCGCGTGCTGCTGCTAGGCCAGCAAGGACCCTAACGGACCGAATTAGGAAAACCGCGCCTGTTAAAGGATCCAAAGCCAGCAACCTGCCCACTAAGACAGGTTCTGGTACGGCTCCAACAAACCAGGCGAGGAAACACCATCTGTCCTCAACGGATGCTAGTACTAGCAACTTTAGGGAACGGCGCGCAGCCACTCGTATCCTCGACAAGCTGGCGCCCTTCCCTAAAGACAGCTGGAACAGCAAGCAAAAAGAGTCATATGATTGGGCCATTAATAGACTCTCCTGCGCCAAGGGAACCTCCGTACCTCATGCGGTCAAACGCGATAGGTCGATGGAGGAGCAAACGGTGCAGGCCCCGGCCCCCAAAAGAACCAAGAACAACACCGGTACTGCCACACAAGACAAGCAGTACAGCGATGTCCTGAAGAGCCATACCCTCGTTGGCGTGGTTGACAAGGCAGATCCAGATGGGAGCATCTCGGCGGATAAGTGGAGGAAGGTAGAGGCAGAGTTGGCCCCTGCCCTCCTCTCTATCTTAAGGGAGCGACCAGGACCTGCCCCAATCTGTGAAGACGGGGGATGGTTCCAGGGGCACGTGAAACTGCTTGCCTGTGCGGACCAAAGGTCGATTGACCTCCTCATCGAGGCCATAGGGATGGCGGGCGAGGTGTGGCCAGGGGCTCGCCTGGAGGTCTTGTCATTGGACAAGATACCCAGCAGGCCCAGGGCACGCATCCGCCTTCCGGCCAAGCCCTCGGACTCTACGTCCATAATGGACCTTATAAGACTATGCAACCCGAAATTAAATACTAGGGATTGGAAAGTAGGCAGGCTGGAGGAGCCCAAGGGGGACACCCGTTCGGGGGTAATCATCATCGACGAGGACTCCTTGGCTCAACTTGCTGCAGACGAGTACAAGATCTACTTTGGTTTCGGCAAGGTCCCTATTAGGGTATATAAAAAGGACTCGGAAAGGGTGTCTGCCCCTAAGGCAGATATCCCCCCGACTGAAACAGTTGCACCTGGCACGTCATCTGCCCCCAACATGGAGATCTCCCCCTTAACGGTAGACACTTGTCCAGACGAAACAAGTGCTACCCCCACTGACAACGAACCACCGGACGCATCAGAAGAAGTCCTCACGACTACGCTCAATACTCTGGGCATAGACGACGATACACTTTCGTCGGACTCAGAGTTTGAGCGGTTCTTCACCGCTAACTTATACCGTCCACCCCAGGAGAAGGATGACTTCATGTCTTCCGACTCGGACGAGGCCAATGACACTGTGGTGGAGGCATCTGTTATCAGTCGCAATGCTGCGGGTGATTCAGATTAACCTTCACCACTCCAAGGCGGCCTCCGCCAACCTCCTCATTCGTTTAGCCAAGAATGGGGAGGACATTGTCCTGATCCAGGAGCCCTGGACCGCGAAAGGTCTGGTGCTGGGACTCAGGACAGTGGGCTACAAGCTGCTTTACACCAAAAATGCAGGTAAACCTAGATCTTGCATTATGGTTAAAAGCTCTATTAACTCATTCCTCATTTCCAACCTTAGCGACCCTGATAACACGGTGGTAAGCCTGGAGCTGAGTCAGAGTACGTGCTGGATGACCTCAGCTTACCTTGCATACGACGGACCCATCCCACCCACAACACTCACAAGGACGGTCGCTATGGCGGAATCCAGCAACGCTTTCCTCGTTATTGGTTGTGATGCCAATGCACACAATCAATTATGGGGTAGCTCCAACAACAATGAAAGAGGTGAGTCTCTGTTAGACTTTATTCTAAATAAGAATCTAGTTATATGTAATACAGGAAATGTACCCACCTTTGTTACCAAAAATATACAGGAAGTACTTGATATTACCCTTGTCTCAAATAACTTCTCCAACTACATTAGTAATTGGAGGGTTTCTGATATCCACTCCTTCTCGGACCATAGATATCTCCAATTCGAGCAACCTCCAGTCAGGAACTATAGGGAAACCAACCGGTCTCTCTATGAAAGTATCGTAGGGAAATCCCTTTCGGGAACACCTCCCTCCCCTACTGACGTCAATGAGCTGGAATGGCTAGTCAACTCGTTCACTATTGCCCTTAATGATGCAATGGACACGGCCTGCCCACTCAAAACACTGAAGTTTAACTCCAAGCCACACTGGTGAAATAGTGAAATTGAACATCTTCGCAAAGCCAGCAGGAGGAAGTTCAATAAAGCTAAGTCCTCCCGGGATGAGCTCCACTGGGAATCCTATAAAGAATCCCTCAGATTATTCAAATCCAAAATGAAAACGGCAAAAAGGAAATCCTGGAAGCTGTTTTGCGGAAGAATAGAAGATATTTCGGAGACCTCAAGACTCAGAAAAATCCTCTCCTCGTGTCCTGCCATACCAAGCTACTACATGAAGCAGGACGGCACTTGGACTACGTTTAGTAAAGAATCACTTGAGATTCTACTTGATACTCACTTCCCCAGCTGCTCTGATGACCAACCCTCTTCAGCCTTGGGTTCTGGTTATCCCATCAGTAGCCTCGTGAAGCTCACCACTAAGCGCAGAATAGCATGGGCTATTCGTAGCTTCAAACCGTATAAATCCCCTGGTCCGGACGGTATTATACCAGCGGAACTCCAACTGAACTTAGACCTAATTCTTCCATGGTTGGAAACTATCCTCAAAGGTTGCCTAAGCTTGTCCCATATCCCCTTGGGATGGAGACAGGTGAAGGTTGTCTTCCTACCTAAAGCTGGTCGCAGCTCTCATGTAAACCCCAAAGATTTCAGACCTATCAGTTTATCTTCCTTCCTACTCAAAACGTTGGAAAGACTCATAGATATCCATCTTCGCTGCAATATAGACCCATCTAGATTGTCAGCCTCCCAACATGCATACACTAAAGGCAAATCAGTTGATACTGCCCTACATTCGCTTGTATGCTCCATCGAAAAATCCCTTCACCATAAGGAATTCACTATGGTAGCCTTCTTGGACATCGAGGGAGCCTTCAACAATGTCTACCTATCCTCTATCATCAGTGCACTGGTAAATCTTGGCGTGGACAAAGGACTCTGTAGACTGATTTACCAACTGCTTGTCAGTAGAGTTATCATATCGAAGCTGGGTTCTACCACAGTAACCAGAGTTGCCAGCAGAGGAACACCACAAGGTGGAGTTCTATCTCCCCTGCTATGGAACATCGTAGTCAACGAACTACTTTTGTTGCTAGATAAGGCAGGGTGCAAGGTGATAGCCTATGCAGATGACATTGCTGTGGCTGTCTCGGGAAAATATAAATCAGTGCTAAGGGATCTCTTGCAGCATGCTCTCTCAAAACTTTCGGCGTGGACCAAAGTCAACGGTTTGGGCATTAATGCTTCTAAAACGGAAATTGTCCTCTTCACACGAAAATATAGTATCCCCTCGATCGACCCCCCTACCATTAACGGCACCAGTTGCAAATTCTCGGAGTCTGCTAAATATCTGGGGCTCATCCTAGATAAGAGACTAAACTGGAAGCCGAACATAATGGAGCGCACCCGCAAGGCGACGCTGGCTCTCTACATTTGTAAAAGAGCATTAGGAAAGAAATGGGGTCTCCAACCTCATATGATCCACTGGATCTACACAACCGTCGTTAGACCCATTCTGTTGCATGGAGTACATGTCTGGTGGCCAATACTAGACAAAGCCATACACTATAATCTCATTAGGAAAGTTCAACGTCAAGCTTGCATTTGTATAGGAGGTGCGTTGAGAACCACACCCTCAGATGCACTGGACGTTATAATGAACCTATCCCCAATCGACATTTTCGGCAAACAACTAGCAAAGAATACGGCTATCCGTCTTACAGCCTCTTCCCAGTGGACCAACAATCCATTTGGCCACTCCACTATACTAAGTTCTTCTAACTTCCCCACGAGCATTCTGGACCATACCACACCCCTTTACTTCCCTGATAGACTTTTTGAAACCCTCATTCCTGATAGAGACTTCTGGAATGATAATCCCAAACCTTTTGCAGACTCCCTGCACTTTTTCACGGATGGGTCTAAAACCCAGGAGGGGGTGGGTAGTGGTGTTTTCTCTGATGAACTAAATATAAGTCTCTCCCTTCGCTTACCTGACTACTGTAGTGTGTTTCAGGCGGAGATTATGGCGATTAGTGAAGCGCTGTCTTGGCTCAAATGGAATGTAATATCCGCTCGTGATATTTGCATTTTCACTGACAGCCAGGCAGCCATCAGAGCCCTGGAACTGGTCTCTACGAACTCCAAGACTGTAATAAACTGCCGCTCATCTTTAGACAAGATGGCCGACCAGTTCAATATTTGCCTGTGCTGGGTGCCAGGACATAGAGACATTCCAGGCAACTGCAAAGCAGATGAGCTCGCCAAGCTCGCTACTTCACAGCCGTTACTTCCCAAACACAGTAGCTTGGGTATGCCCCTCACAACTTGCAAATTGTTGCTCTCATTAGAGGCAACTCGTGAAATAGATAACAGATGGGCGAGTGGCACTTCGTGTCACACCTCCAGGATAATCTGGCCTAGGCTAGATTCCAAAAGATCTAAGGATTTAATATCTCTTCACAGATCGAATATAAGCTCTATCGTCGGTGTCATCACAGGACACTGCCTCATAGGAAACCATGCCATCAGACTAGGTGTCCCGGCTAATGATTTCTGTAGAAGCTGCCTTGATGAGGAGGAAGTGGAAAGTGTCCCACACCTCCTATGCTCCTGTCCGGCCCTGGCGTCTATTCGACGTCAATATTTAGGGGCCTACTTTTTTGATGACTTGGGTGAACTTAGTACGGTTCCCATAAATAATCTACTTCGCTTTATTACAGGCTCCAAATGGTTTCCCTCGGACAACTTAGTGGTTTGATCACGATCAAACCTTGTGGCAGCACAATGGATCAACTATGGTCTAGGTGCACACACACACACACAGGAAAGTCACATCTCACATACATTCCCCGACAGAGACAAGTGGTTATCGAATGCCGTTATAAACGACCACGAGATAACCCTTTTCACCGACGGATCAAAAATGGACACAGGGACAGGGGCCGGATTCTACTCGGACACTTTGCAGAAACAAGAATCATCTAGACTCCCTAACTTGTGCAGTGTCTTCCAAGCAGAAATCCTGGCAATAGAGAAAGCAGCTAAACACATACAAGCAACCGATATCCCACCATCGGATATCACCATTTTTGTAGACAGCCAGGCTGCACTGAAGTCGATAGGATCCTGTACAACGAAATCAAAGGCTGTCATGAATTGCCGCATTTCACTGAAGTCCATCAGCCAACATAAGGTCAAACTCTGCTGGGTCCCGGGCCACAGCTTAATCGCAGGGAACGAGAGAGCGGACGAATTGGCCAGACAAGGATCTGAAATGAACATCAGCGAAGCGGATACGTCACTACGACCACCGATCAGTGCATTGTACCGGATCATAAGCGAAACAATACAAAAAGAGGCCAACTCGATTTGGCTTACAAGAAATGATTGTCACACGTCAAGATCAACGTGGCCAAAGCTTAATTACGGCAAAACAAAGAAGCTTTTGGCATTGGACAGAAACTCGATCCGTATGCTCGTCGGAGTGATCACAGGTCACTGCCCCATAGGAGCAATGCTCCGGAAATGGAATGCGGAGTCCAGCGACCTCTGCAGGAGCTGCGGCGACGAGGATCCAACATCTGCTTTGCCACTGCCCAGCTCTCCAGAATCGGCGCCTGGCTTCGTTGGGCCAGAGATTCTTCACAAAGACTGCGGACTTAGCGAATGCAGACATATCGGATCTGCTAAAATTCATAAAGAGCACGGGGTGGTTCCAGCCATCGCGTGACAGGATAGGTTATTAGATTACATACTCCGCATTTGAAGGGATTCACAATGGGCCCCATGGCCTCCGAGTGGAAGTGATGCCTTAACCATCACACTCCCCTTCCAAAACCTAACCTAACCTAAAGACTCAAGTTCATAACATTAGGTCAATGTTATTGGTGATCAAAATAAACTTAGTACAATATTTCTTTGTATTACAATTATATTATTATATGAAATATTATGTTGAAATAAAAATATGTACAGTAAAACAATAAAACATGTTTTTGCAAAATTGCCTTGTCTGCCTAAATATATATTAGGTTAGTTTTAAGTATAAAATATTTTAAACCATATTAATTTGTTCACAAACTTTTTTCTAGATTTACGATAATTTTGCACAAAGAAACAAGGTTTGGTCTCTTTTTCGTTAATCTGTAGCCAACTTTTAAACGAATATTTCGATAATCTTTTAAAATTCTGCTTTATTTTGAATTAAGATCAAAAAATTGTCCATTCATTTCCATAATAATTAAATTACTCTTCGATATTATCAATCGAAAATATCATAACAAGAATAGCATTCGGACGACGTGTTCTATTCTACAATTATATTTGTTTTGATTTAAAATTGCGTTATTCGACGATAAATTAATGAATAAATTGTCAATTATTTGATTAAATTTAAAATCTAAAGGCATTTTAAAACATTTACCAATACCTAAAAATAATTGTTATTAAGAGAAGAAATAATGTTTGATTTACGTTTATAAAATATAAATGATACAAATCAGCTTTAGTTACTAAAGCCTGCGAACAGAGTCCTTAAAATATTTCCGGATAACCGTCAAATTCATGAATTGGTGACTTAACTGAGGACAATTCATGAATTTGTTACGTTGCCGTGGGCAACCTTTCATGAATGAGCCGCCCTTTTCGAGGGGTAATGATGAATCCAAATTAGTGTGAGTGAAAATGAGGAAGTATTTGTGCATTCATCATCAACCGTCAAATTTATTGGAAGATTCGTCAATAACTGTCAAATTTATTGGAAGATTCGTGAACAACTGTCAAATTTTTGAGTTGGCTAGGGGTTTTCCGGCTGGAAAGTTACGCATCTTTATATGACTGATTTGTGATTTTAATATACATTTTGTAGAAGGGGCATAATGCAGAAATTTGGTGTGTGTCCGGCAAGAAGTTTTTACCATTTTGTTTTTTTAATATTAAAAGCAATTTCTTCGGTATTTGTCTTGTACTCTTTATGGCCTAGCCGTTTTGCTACAAGATACGATTTTATTAAAAATGCTGATATTGTTCAAATGTTTACTACTGGAACGTGCAGAAATATATCTATGCAACAGCTTGAAGAGTGTGACTATAATGATATAATAAGAACCAATGCGTGATGATGTGAACAATTTGGATGAAGGCGGTGATGTTCTTCTGGGTGGTGAATATTATCCCATTAAATGTCGTGCGAAATATAGCAGTTCCATACCGAAGAAGAAGAAACCAACTGCTGAAGTTTGTGTTTTATATGCACAGGTTCCTAAGAAAACAACGTATCCACTATCGCTTTTTTATAGTGGAGCAATATGATGAAAAACTTTTTAACCGTGCAAAACTGTTAAACATTGGATCCGAAATAGCAGCAGGATTGGAATTTCCGTGCCTTATATTTCATGACCTGGATCTTCTCCCATCTAACCTTGGCCAATTGTATGCATGCTCCACATTTCCTCGTCATATGAGCTCCAATTTAGACGCCTTTAGATACAATTTACCTTACTTGGGACTATTTGGGGGTGTGATTAGCATTCGAACTGTTCAGTTTCAAAATGTTAACGGTATGTCAAATTTATTTACTGGCTGGGGAGGGGAAGATGACGATTTGTACGGCAGAATCAAATTTAGGAAAATGAACGTTTACCGATTTGAACCTGCTTACAATGAGTACACCATGATGGAACATAAAAAGGAAATACCCAGTGAAGAACGAATCAATTTCCTAAACACGGGACCAGTTCGTTACTATATTGACGGATTAAGTTCACTGAAATACAAACGCCCATGTTCTGCATTTCGAGTGAAATGAATTCGAAATCGAATTTCCATTTCACCCGAAGTGAATTTTCATGTTCTGCATTTCGATTGATTTCGAATTTTTCGAATTCACTGTCGGAAAAAACAAACATTGTTGCCTTGGCTTCGGCAGGTAAATGGTTTTTGTTTTGGCTTAGTTTTCGTTGTTTCGACAGGCAATTGATTGTTGTTTTGAACACTTTTTCGTGTTTCCAAGTAAAATGAAAAGAAGAATCCTCAGGGAATTTTCCTATAGATCATTTGAATCATCTTTTTCATTTCTAAACAAGAGTTTGGCATACAAAAGGAACCTCCTTGCACATCTTGAGAGAAATAGAACCACCAGCTTGCAGTTTTTATATTTTTCCAGGAAAGCAATTTTATTCAACAGTTTCATATAAGAAAGACAGAATGAAGAGTTCCTTACAAATCAGGATTTGCCTCCATAAACTTCACAGAAATACCACCCCACCTTGAATTTTTGTTTTCCCATAAAATGAATAATAAAAACAGTAAAAAGAAAATGAAAAATCTGAATAGTTCACGTATTTAATCAAATTTAGATGCGGAATATTATCTTAGTCTTCAAATAGATCAACTGAAAAATTAATGTATTCATCTTAGCCAGTCAAGCTATTCTGAAAGATTGCTACACAAATTTAACATGTCTGATTGTCGTCCGGTAGCAACACCAGCTGAAATGTCGCTGTACACGTCAACGCAGCAAAACGTATTTTTCAATACGTAAAGGGGACAACCAATCACGGTATTCTTTTAAAAACTATCACTAAATATTCAATTACTTGTTACAGCGATGCTGATTATGCTGGTGACACAGAAAGTAGACGGTCTAAGAGTGGGTTTTCTTTCTCATAAATGAAATACATATCTCAGAGACAAAAATTCGTAAGCTTGTCCACCACAGAAGCTGAATATATCGCTGCATCAGAAGCTGTAAAGGAGATGACCTGGGTGAAAAGTCTTCTTCGAGCTCTTATTCCTGAAGCCAACTCAAGCATGACTTTGTTGGTGGATAACCAAAGCGCTATAAAGCTCGTAAAGAATCCTGAGTTCCACAGAAGGACAAAACATATGGACATCCGCTACCATTTCATTCGGGAAAAATATATGGAACGCGAATTCTCTTTGAATTATGTGCCGACTGAAAAACAATTCGCTGATATTCTTACGAAACCACTGGCAAGGGAAAAATTTGAGTTTTTTCGTTATTCATTGAATATTGTGCCAATTTGATTGTTGTTTTTATGCATTCATTTCGAATTAAAGTATGTATTTTGATTTATGAACTGAAGTAAATGAACTTATCCAAAATTAATAAGAAGTGGGAGTGTTGAGATATATGTATTAATAATTTTGCTCACTGTATTATAAACTTTATGTAAAAACAAAGATACCCTGTTTTTTTACAAGCTGTATTTGTCATTTCGAACGACATCAAATCACAAACAGAAATCACATAGTGAAGAGATATCCAACTTCTACCTCTCTTGCCCCTTGATTTCATTTAACAGCGTTTTTTATGCGATTTTTCATATCGTGTCTGTGAATCCATGTGAGCTGCTCAAATCAGCTGATAACCATACACATTCAAATAAATGATGTGAACTACGCCACTTATTTGAAAAACTGTTCGTTGCTTGAACGTTATTTCAAATTCATGTTTTCAACACGAAAGTAAGTGCAGAGGGTGCATTCACATGAGCTTTTACAATGTTTTTATTTATTACAAAATTAATATCCGTTATTATTTGAATATATTATTGAAAAATTATAAAATTGGTTAATGAAGATTGGTTTAGTGGATGTGTATTGTATATACACATATATTGAATTTAGCCGATAAGAGTAGAACAGCGCAGGTTTTATTAATGGGATAAAGAATGTAAATTAAATTTAATTGATATTTGAAGTTTTAGATTTCTGTGCCTGTAATTGCGTAGAAAAGTCGCGTATTTTGAAACGGTTGCCTAACCTAAAACGTATTCATTTGATTAAGACAAATTTAATAAGAATATTAATAAGAAATTTTATTAATTGCATTTTTTCACAAAAAACAATTTAAGCAAATGCTTTTTGATTTTAAGATTTCTTTGAAAGTAATAATCCCCATGTGAAATAATTAAAGAATTTCATTTTCTTGCACTATATTTTCAATTTCTCATGAAACTTGATTCATATCAGCATTTTAAACAGATTTCTTTAAACAATACTAATCGTCACATTATTTACATTTGGCAAACATTGCGAAACTTATCCCTGAACGATTTCAGTCGTGGGCAAATTTCTGATCACAAATCAATCACATATAGATATCCAACTCCTACTTCTATTGCCCCTAATTCCATCTGACAGCGTTTTTTATAACATTTTCACCGACACGATTCACCGAGAATACGTGTGAGCTATGCCGAACAGCTGATAGACTTCCCCTCCAAGCTGATGTAGTGAAATGGGCATGGACAGTGTTTACATTAACGGAAGAAGGCAGGAGCATCGAAAATAAAGTATTTGATTTTCCACAAGTTGGAATGAAATAGTGTAGATTCGGCGAAAATCTTACTTTAAATTTGATTTTCCGGTGAAGCCGTTCCGTTTTTATCCCATATAGTTCCATTTTCGACATATTTTCTTCAGAAAATATTTCATGCATATGCGACATCGCATATTATTCCCAGAGTCATCTAAACACTCATAAGTTTGTTATTTATTTTTCAATTGTTGTCATGGCAATTTTCAAAACAAAAAGTAGGAGGAGCTAAACAATGAAGTTAGTGTTCACAAAATGTATTCGTTAAGCACTATTTTTTTAATATTTAGGGTCTGAAACATTTATTCGAAACAATACTGGAAACTTGTGAGAAATACATTTGAAAATGGATACATATTGAAAGCAGTTCGGTTTGGGAAGGTTTCGGACATTCCTTAAAGACTCAAGTTCATAACATTAGGTCAATGTTATTGGTGATCAAAATAAACTTAGTACAATATTTCTTTGTATTACAATTATATTATTATATGAAATATTATGTTGAAATAAAAATATGTACAGTAAAACAATAAAACATGTTTTTGCAAAATTAAAACCATGAAAGTTACGTTTGTACCATTCTGGTACGGAATCCTAAAAAGCCATTTAATATGAAAGAAACATAAATTTGAATTGAAAAAGATAATCCAATGTTGTAAAACCTAAAAAATTGCCTTGTCTGCCTAAATATATATTAGGTTAGTTTTAAGTATAAAATATTTTAAACCATATTAATTTGTTCACAAACTTTTTTCTAGATTTACGATAGTTTTGCACAAAGAAACAAGGTTTGGTCTCTTTTTCGTTAATCTGTAGCCAACTTTTAAACGAATATTTCGATAATCTTTTAAAATTCTGCTTTATTTTGAATTAAGATCAAAAAATTGTCCATTCATTTCCATACTAATTAAATAACTCTTCGATATTATCAATCGAAAATATCATAACAAGAATAGCATTCGGACGACGTGTTCTATTCTACAATTATATTTGTTTTGATTTAAAATTGCGTTATTCGACGATAAATTAATAAATAAATTGTCAATTATTTGATTAAATTTAAAATCTAAAGCCATTTTAAAACATTTACCAATACCTAAAAATAATTGTTATTAAGAGAAGAAATAATGTTTGATTTACGTTTATAAAATATAAATGATACAAATCAGCTTTAATTACTAAAGCCTGCGAACAGAGTCCTTAAAATATTTCCGGATAACCGTCAAATTCACGAATTGGTGACTTAACTGAGGACAATTCATGAATTTGTTACGTTGCTGTGGGCAACCTTTCATGAATGAGCCGCCCTTTTCGAGGGGTAATGATGAATCCAAATTAGTGTGAGTGAAAATGAGGAAGTATTTGTGCAGTCATCATCAACCGTCAAATTTATTGGAAGATTCGTCAATAACTGTCAAATTTATTGGAAGATTCGTGAACAACTGTCAAATTTTTGAGTTGGCTAGGGGTTTTCCGGCTGGAAAGTTACGCATCTTTATATGACTGATTTGTGATTTTAATATACATTTTGTAGAAGGGGCATAATGCAGAAATTTGGTGTGTGTCCGGCAAGAAGTTTTTACCATTTTGTTTTTTTAATATTAAAAGCAATTTCTTCGGTATTTGTCTTGTACTCTTTATGGCCTAGCCGTTTTGCTACAAGATACGATTTTAATAAAAGTGCTGATATTGTTCAAATGTTTACTACTGGAACGTGCAGAAATATATCTATGCAACAGCTTGAAGAGTGTGACTATAATGATATAATAAGAACCAATCCATTAATGCGTGATTATGTGAACAATTTGGATATATATATTGACGGATTAAGTTCACTGAAATACAAACGCCCATGTTCTGCATTTCGAGTGAAATGAATTCGAAATCGAATTTCCATTTCACCCGAAGTGAATTTCCATGTTCTGCATTTCGATTGATTTCGAATTTTTCGAATTCACTGTCGGAAAAAACAAACGTTGTTGCCTTGGCTTCGGCAGGTAAATGGTTTTTGTTTTGGCTTAGTTTTCGTTGTTTCGACAGACATTGGTTGTTGTTTTGAACACTTTCGTGTTTCGAAGTAAAATGAAAAGAAGAATCCTCAGGGAATATTCCTATAGATCATTTGAATCATCTTTTTCATTTCTAAACAAGAGTTTGGCATACAAAAGGAACCTCCTTGCACATCTTGAGAGAAATAGAACCACCAGCTTGCAGTTTTTATATTTTTCCAGGAAAGCAATTTTATTCAACAGTTTCATATAAGAAAGACAGAATGAAGAGTTCCTTATAAATCAGGATTTGCCTCCATAAACTTCACAGAAATACCACCCCACCTTGAATTTTTGTTTTCCCATAAAATGAATAATAAAAACAGTAAAAAGAAAATGAAAAATTTGAATAGTTCACGTATTTAATCAAATTTAGATGCGGAATATTATCTTAGTCTTCAAATAGATCAACTGAAAAATGAATGTATTCATCTTAGCCAGTCAAGCTATTCTGAAAGATTGCTACACAAATTTAACATGTCTGATTGTCGTCCGGTAGCAACACCAGCTGAAATGTCGCTGAACACGTCAACGCAGTAAAACGTATTTTTCAATACGTAAAGGGGACAACCAATCACGGTATTCTTTTAAAAACTAGCACTAAATATTCAATTACTTGTTACAGCGATGCTGATTATGCTGGTGACACAGAAAGTAGACGGTCTAAGAGTGGGTTTTTTTCTCATAAATGAAATACATATCTCAGAGACAAAAATGCGTAAGCTTGTCCACCACAGAAGCTGAATATATCGCTGCATCAGAAGCTGTAAAGGAGATGACCTGGGTGAAAAGTCTTCTTCGAGCTCTTATTCCTGAAGCCAACTCAAGCATGACTTTGTTGGTGGATAACCAAAGCGCTATAAAGCTCGTAAAGAATCCTGAGTTCCACAGAAGGACAAAACATGTGGACATCCGCTACCATTTCATTTGGGAAAAATATATGGAACGCGAATTCTCTTTGAATTATGTGCCGACTGAAAAACAATTCGCTGATATTCTTACGAAACCACTAGCAAGGGAAAAATTTGAGTTTTTTCGTTATTCATTGAATATTGTGCCAATTTGATTGTTGTCTTTATGCATTCATTTCGAATTAAAGTATGTATTTTGATTTATGAACTGAAGTAAATGAACTTATCCAAAATTAATAAGAAGTGGGAGTGTTGAGATATATGTATTAATAATTTTGCTCACTGTATTATAAACTTTATGTAAAAACAAAGATACCCTGTTTTTTTACAAGCTGTATTTGTCATTTCGAACGACATCAAATCACAAACAGAAATCACATAGTGAAGAGATATCCAACTTCTACCTCTCTTGCCCCTTGATTTCATTTAACAGCGTTTTTTATGCGATTTTTCATATCGTGTCTGTGAATCCATGTGAGCTGCTCAAATCAGCTGATAACCATACACATTCAAATAAATGATGAAAAACTGTTCGTTGCTTGAACGTTATTTCAAATTCTTGTTTTCAACACGAAAATAGGTGCAGAGGGTGCATTCACATGAGCTTTTGCAATGTTTTTATTTATTACAAAATTAATATCCGTTATTATTTGAATATATTATTGAAAAATTATAAAATAGGTAAATGAAGATTGGTTTAATGGATGTGTATTGTATATACACATATATTGAATTTAACCGATAAGAGTAGAACAGCGCAGGTTTTATTAATGGGATAAAGAATGTAAATTAAATTTAATTGATATTTGAAGTTTTAGATTTCTGTGCCTGTAATTGCGTAGAAAAGTCGCGTATTTTGAAACGGTTGCCTAACCTAAAACGTATTCATTTGATTAAGACAAATTTAATAAGAATATTAATAAGAAATTTTATTAATTGCATTTTTTCACAAAAAACAATTTAAGCAAATGCTTTTTGATTTTCAGATTTCTTTGAAAGTAATAATCCACATGTGAAATAATTAAAGAATTTCATTTTCTTGCACTATATTTTCAATTTCTCATGAAACTTGATTCATATCAGCATTTTAAACAGATTTCTTTAAACAATACTAATCGTCACATTATTTACATTTGGCAAACATTGCGAAACTTATCCCTGAACGATTTCAGTCGTGGGCAAATTTCTGATCACAAATCAATCACATATAGATATCCAACTCCTACTTCTATTGCCCCTAATTCCATCTGACAGCGTTTTTTATAACATTTTCACCGACACGATTCACCGAGAATACGTGTGAGCTATGCCGAACAGCTGATAGACTTTCCCTCCAAGCTGATGTAGTGAAATGGGCATGGACAGTGTTTACATGAACGGAAGAAGGCAGGAGCATCGAAAATAAAGTATTTGATTTTGCACAAATTGGAATGAAATAGTGTAGATTCGGCGAAAATCTTACTTCAAATTTGATATTTTCTTCAGAAATCGCATCGCATCTTATTCCCAGAGTCATCTAAACACTCATAAGTTTGTTATTTATTTTTCAAATGTTGTCATGGCAATTTTCAAAACAAAAAGTAGGAGGAGCTAAACAATGAAGCTAGTGTTCACCACAAATTAGTCATATAAAGATGCGTAACTTTCCAGATGGAAAACCCCTAGCCAACTCAAAAATTTGACAGTTGTTCACGAATCTTCCAATAAATTTGACAGTTACTGACGAATCTTCCAATAAATTTGACGGTTGATGATGAATGCACAAATACTTCCTCATTTTCACTCACACTAATTTGGATTCATCATTACCCCTCGAAAAGGGCGGCTCATTCATGAATGGTTGCCCACGGCAACGTAACAAATTCATGAATTGTCCTCAGTTAAGTCACCAATTCATGAATTTGACGGCTATCCGGAAATATTTTAAGGACTTTGTTCGCAGGCTTTAGTAACTAAAGCTGATTTGTATCACATATATTTTATAAACGTAATTCAAACATTATTTCTTCTGGGAATAACAATTATTTTTAGTTATTGGTGAATGTTTTAAAATGCCTTTAGATTTTAAATTTAATCAAATAATTGATAATTTATTTATTCATTTATCGTCAAATAACCTAATTTTAAATCAAAACAAATATAATTGTAGAATAGAACACGTCGTCCGAATGGTACTCTTGTTATGATATTTTCGATTGATAATATCGAAAAGTTATTTAATTATTATGGAAATGAATAGACAATTTTTTGAAACAGAATTTTAAAAGATTGTCGAAATATTCGTTTAAAAGTTGGCTACAGATTAAAGAAAATGAGACCAACCCTTGTTTCTTTGTGAAAAACTATCGTAAATCTAGAAAATATTTATCCATTTTCAAACGTATTCCGAACAAGTTTCCAGTATTGTTTCCAATAAATGTTTCAGACCCTAAATATTAAAAAAAATAGTGTTTAACGAATACATTTTGTGAACACTAACTTCATTGTTTAGCTCCTCCTACTTTTTGTTTTGAAAATTGCCATGACAACATTTGAAAAATAAATAACAAACTTATGAGTGTTTAGATGGCTCAGGGAAAATCGCATATGCATGAAATGTTTTCTGAGGAAAATATGTCGAAAATGGAACTATATGGGATAAAAACGGAACGGCTTCACCGTAAAATCAAATTTGAAGTAAGATTTTCGCCGAATCTACACTATTTCATTCAAACTTGTGAAAAATCAAATACTTTATTTTCGATGCTCCTGCCTTCTTCCGTTCATGTAAACACTGTCCATGCCCATTTCACTACATCAGCTTGGAGGGGAAGTCACACGTATTCTCGGTAAATCGTGTCGGTGAAAATGTTATAAAAAACGCTGTCAGATGAAATTAAGGGGCAAGAGAAGTAGGAGTTGGATATCTATATGTGATTGATTTGTGGTGTTCACTAAATGTATTCGTTAAGCACTATTTTTTTAATATTTAGGGTCTGAAACATTTATTGGAAACAATACTGGAAACTTGTGAGAAATACATTTGAAAATGGATACATATTGAAAGCAGTTCGGTTTGGGAAGGTTTCGGACATTCTTTAAAGACTCAAGTTCATAACATTAGGTCAATGTTATTGGTGATCAAAATAAACTTAGTACAATATTTCTTTGTATTACAATTATATTATTATATGAAATATTATGTTGAAATAAAAATATGTACAGTAAAACAATAAAACATGTTTTTGCAAAATTAAAACCATGAAAGTTACGTTTGTACCATTCTGGTACGGAATCCTAAAAAGCCATTTAATATGAAAGAAACATAAATTTGAATTGAAGAAGATAATCCAATGTTGTAAAACCTAAAAAATTGCCTTGTCTGCCTAAATATATATTAGGTTAGTTTTAAGTATAAAATATTTTAAACCATATTAATTTGTTCACAAACTTTTTTCTAGATTTACGATAGTTTTGCACAAAGAAACAAGGTTTGGTCTCTTTTTCGTTAATCTGTAGCCAACTTTTAAACGAATATTTCGATAATCTTTTAAAATTCTGCTTTATTTTGAATTAAGATCAAAAAATTGTCCATTCTTTTCCATAATAATTAAATAACTCTTCGATATTATCAATCGAAAATATCATAACAAGAATAGCATTCGGACGACGTGTTCTATTCTACAATTATATTTGTTTTGATTTAAAATTGCGTTATTCGACGATAAATTAATAAATAAATTGTCAATTATTTGATTAAATTTAAAATCTAAAGCCATTTTAAAACATTTACCAATACCTAAAAATAATTGTTATTAAGAGAAGAAATAATGTTTGATTTACGTTTATAAAATATAAATGATACAAATCAGCTTTAGTTACTAAAGCCTGCGAACAGAGTCCTTAAAATATTTCCGGATAACCGTCAAATTCACGAATTGGTGACTTAACTGAGGACAATTCATGAATTTGTTACGTTGCCGTGGGCAACCTTTCATGAATGAGCCGCCCTTTTCGAGGGGTAATGATGAATCCAAATTAGTGTGAGTGAAAATGAGGAAGTATTTGTGCATTCATCATCAACCGTCAAATTTATTGGAAGATTCGTCAATAACTGTCAAATTTATTGGAAGATTCGTGAACAACTGTCAAATTTTTGAGTTGGCTAGGGGTTTTATTAAAAGTGCTGATATTGTTCAAATGTTTACTACTGGAACGTGCAGAAATATATCTATGCAACAGCTTGAAGAGTGTGACTATAATGATATAATAAGAACCAATCCATTAATGCGTGATTATGTGAACAATTTGGATATATATATTGACGGATTAAGTTCACTGAAATACAAACGCCCATGTTCTGCATTTCGAGTGAAATGAATTCGAAATCGAATTTCCATTTCACCCGAAGTGAATTTCCATGTTCTGCATTTCGATTGATTTCGAATTTTTCGAATTCACTGTCGGAAAAAACAAACGTTGTTGCCTTGGCTTCGGCAGGTAAATGGTTTTTGTTTTGGCTTAGTTTTCGTTGTTTCGACAGGCATTGGTTGTTGTTTTGAACACTTTTTCGTGTTTCGAAGTAAAATGAAAAGAAGAATCCTCAGGGAATATTCCTATAGATCATTTGAATCATCTTTTTCATTTCTAAACAAGAGTTTGGCATACAAAAGGAACCTCCTTGCACATCTTGAGAGAAATAGAACCACCAGCTTGCAGTTTTTATATTTTTCCAGGAAAGCAATTTTATTCAACAGTTTCATATAAGAAAGACAGAATGAAGAGTTCCTTATAAATCAGGATTTGCCTCCATAAACTTCACAGAAATACCACCCCACCTTGAATTTTTGTTTTCCCATAAAATGAATAATAAAAACAGTAAAAAGAAAATGAAAAATCTGAATAGTTCACGTATTTAATCAAATTTAGATGCGGAATATTATCTTAGTCTTCAAATAGATCAACTGAAAAATGAATGTATTCATCTTAGCCAGTCAAGCTATTCTGAAAGATTGCTACACAAATTTAACATGTCTGATTGTCGTCCGGTAGCAACACCAGCTGAAATGTCGCTGAACACGTCAACGCAGTAAAACGTATTTTTCAATACGTAAAGGGGACAACCAATCACGGTATTCTTTTAAAAACTAGCACTAAATATTCAATTACTTGTTACAGCGATGCTGATTATGCTGGTGACACAGAAAGTAGACGGTCTAAGAGTGCGTTTTTTTTCTCATAAATGAAATACATATCTCAGAGACAAAAATGCGTAAGCTTGTCCACCACAGAAGCTGAATATATCGCTGCATCAGAAGCTGTAAAGGAGATGACCTGGGTGAAAAGTCTTCTTCGAGCTCTTATTCCTGAAGCCAACTCAAGCATGACTTTGTTGGTGGATAACCAAAGCGCTATAAAGCTCGTAAAGAATCCTGAGTTCCACAGAAGGACAAAACATGTGGACATCCGCTACCATTTCATTTGGGAAAAATATATGGAACGCGAATTCTCTTTGAATTATGTGCCGACTGAAAAACAATTCGCTGATATTCTTACGAAACCACTAGCAAGGGAAAAATTTGAGTTTTTTCGTTATTCATTGAATATTGTGCCAATTTGATTGTTGTCTTTATGCATTCATTTCGAATTAAAGTATGTATTTTGATTTATGAACTGAAGTAAATGAACTTATCCAAAATTAATAAGAAGTGGGAGTGTTGAGATATATGTATTAATAATTTTGCTCACTGTATTATAAACTTTATGTAAAAACAAAGATACCCTGTTTTTTTACAAGCTGTATTTGTCATTTCGAACGACATCAAATCACAAACAGAAATCACATAGTGAAGAGATATCCAACTTCTACCTCTCTTGCCCCTTGATTTCATTTAACAGCGTTTTTTATGCGATTTTTCATATCGTGTCTGTGAATCCATGTGAGCTGCTCAAATCAGCTGATAACCATACACATTCAAATAAATGATGAAAAACTGTTCGTTGCTTGAACGTTATTTCAAATTCTTGTTTTCAACACGAAAATAGGTGCAGAGGGTGCATTCACATGAGCTTTTGCAATGTTTTTATTTATTACAAAATTAATATCCGTTATTATTTGAATATATTATTGAAAAATTATAAAATAGGTAAATGAAGATTGGTTTAATGGATGTGTATTGTATATACACATATATTGAATTTAACCGATAAGAGTAGAACAGCGCAGGTTTTATTAATGGGATAAAGAATGTAAATTAAATTTAATTGATATTTGAAGTTTTAGATTTCTGTGCCTGTAATTGCGTAGAAAAGTCGCGTATTTTGAAACGGTTGCCTAACCTACAACGTATTCATCTAAACGCTCATAAGTTTGTTATTTATTTTTCAAATGTTGTCATGGCAATTTTCAAAACAAAAAGTAGGAGGAGCTAAACAATGAAGTTAGTGTTCACAAAATGTATTCGTTAAGCACTATTTTTTTAATATTTAGGGTCTGAAACATTTATTGGAAACAATACTGGAAACTTGTGAGAAATCCATTTGAAAATGGATACATATTGAAAGCAGTTCGGTTTGGGAAGGTTTCGGACATTCTTTAAAGACTCAAGTTCATAACATTAGGTCAATGTTATTGGTGATCAAAATAAACTTAGTACAATATTTCTTTGTATTACAATTATATTATTATATGAAATATTATGTTGAAATAAAAATATGTACAGTAAAACAATAAAACATGTTTTTGCAAAATTAAAACCATGAAAGTTACGTTTGTACCATTCTGGTACGGAATCCTAAAAAGCCATTTAATATGAAAGAAACATAAATTTGAATTGAAGAAGATAATCCAATGTTGTAAAACCTAAAAAATTGCCTTGTCTGCCTAAATATATATTAGGTTAGTTTTAAGTATAAAATATTTTAAACCATATTAATTTGTTCACAAACTTTTTTCTAGATTTACGATAGTTTTGCACAAAGAAACAAGGTTTGGTCTCTTTTTCGTTAATCTGTAGCCAACTTTTAAACGAATATTTCGATAATCTTTTAAAATTCTGCTTTATTTTGAATTAAGATCAAAAAATTGTCCATTCTTTTCCATAATAATTAAATAACTCTTCGATATTATCAATCGAAAATATCATAACAAGAATAGCATTCGGACGACGTGTTCTATTCTACAATTATATTTGTTTTGATTTAAAATTGCGTTATTCGACGATAAATTAATAAATAAATTGTCAATTATTTGATTAAATTTAAAATCTAAAGCCATTTTAAAACATTTACCAATACCTAAAAATAATTGTTATTAAGAGAAGAAATAATGTTTGAATTACGTTTATAAAATATAAATGATACAAATCAGCTTTAGTTACTAAAGCCTGCGAACAGAGTCCTTAAAATATTTCCGGATAACCGTCAAATTCACGAATTGGTGACTTAACTGAGGACAATTCATGAATTTGTTACGTTGCCGTGGGCAACCTTTCATGAATGAGCCGCCCTTTTCGAGGGGTAATGATGAATCCAAATTAGTGTGAGTGAAAATGAGGAAGTATTTGTGCATTCATCATCAACCGTCAAATTTATTGGAAGATTCGTCAATAACTGTCAAATTTATTGGAAGATTCGTGAACAACTGTCAAATTTTTGAGTTGGCTAGGGGTTTTATTAAAAGTGCTGATATTGTTCAAATGTTTACTACTGGAACGTGCAGAAATATATCTATGCAACAGCTTGAAGAGTGTGACTATAATGATATAATAAGAACCAATCCATTAATGCGTGATTATGTGAACAATTTGGATATATATATTGACGGATTAAGTTCACTGAAATACAAACGCCCATGTTCTGCATTTCGAGTGAAATGAATTCGAAATCGAATTTCCATTTCACCCGAAGTGAATTTCCATGTTCTGCATTTCGATTGATTTCGAATTTTTCGAATTCACTGTCGGAAAAAACAAACGTTGTTGCCTTGGCTTCGGCAGGTAAATGGTTTTTGTTTTGGCTTAGTTTTCGTTGTTTCGACAGGCATTGGTTGTTGTTTTGAACACTTTTTCGTGTTTCGAAGTAAAATGAAAAGAAGAATCCTCAGGGAATATTCCTATAGATCATTTGAATCATCTTTTTCATTTCTAAACAAGAGTTTGGCATACAAAAGGAACCTCCTTGCACATCTTGAGAGAAATAGAACCACCAGCTTGCAGTTTTTATATTTTTCCAGGAAAGCAATTTTATTCAATAGTTTCATATAAGAAAGACAGAATGAAGAGTTCCTTATAAATCAGGATTTGCCTCCATAAACTTCACAGAAATACCACCCCACCTTGAATTTTTGTTTTCCCATAAAATGAATAATAAAAACAGTAAAAAGAAAATGAAAAATCTGAATAGTTCACGTATTTAATCAAATTTAGATGCGGAATATTATCTTAGTCTTCAAATAGATCAACTGAAAAATGAATGTATTCATCTTAGCCAGTCAAGCTATTCTGAAAGATTGCTACACAAATTTAACATGTCTGATTGTCGTCCGGTAGCAACACCAGCTGAAATGTCGCTGAACACGTCAACGCAGTAAAACGTATTTTTCAATACGTAAAGGGGACAACCAATCACGGTATTCTTTTAAAAACTAGCACTAAATATTCAATTACTTGTTACAGCGATGCTGATTATGCTGGTGACACAGAAAGTAGACGGTCTAAGAGTGCGTTTTTTTTCTCATAAATGAAATACATATCTCAGAGACAAAAATGCGTAAGCTTGTCCACCACAGAAGCTGAATATATCGCTGCATCAGAAGCTGTAAAGGAGATGACCTGGGTGAAAAGTCTTCTTCGAGCTCTTATTCCTGAAGCCAACTCAAGCATGACTTTGTTGGTGGATAACCAAAGCGCTATAAAGCTCGTAAAGAATCCTGAGTTCCACAGAAGGACAAAACATGTGGACATCCGCTACCATTTCATTTGGGAAAAATATATGGAACGCGAATTCTCTTTGAATTATGTGCCGACTGAAAAACAATTCGCTGATATTCTTACGAAACCACTAGCAAGGGAAAAATTTGAGTTTTTTCGTTATTCATTGAATATTGTGCCAATTTGATTGTTGTCTTTATGCATTCATTTCGAATTAAAGTATGTATTTTGATTTATGAACTGAAGTAAATGAACTTATCCAAAATTAATAAGAAGTGGGAGTGTTGAGATATATGTATTAATAATTTTGCTCACTGTATTATAAACTTTATGTAAAAACAAAGATACCCTGTTTTTTTACAAGCTGTATTTGTCATTTCGAACGACATCAAATCACAAACAGAAACCACATAGTGAAGAGATATCCAACTTCTACCTCTCTTGCCCCTTGATTTCATTTAACAGCGTTTTTATGCGATTTTTCATATCGTGTCTGTGAATCCATGTGAGCTGCTCAAATCAGCTGATAACCATACACATTCAAATAAATGATGAAAAACTGTTCGTTGCTTGAACGTTATTTCAAATTCTTGTTTTCAACACGAAAATAGGTGCAGAGGGTGCATTCACATGAGCTTTTGCAATGTTTTTATTTATTACAAAATTAATATCCGTTATTATTTGAATATATTATTGAAAAATTATAAAATAGGTAAATGAAGATTGGTTTAATGGATGTGTATTGTATATACACATATATTGAATTTAACCGATAAGAGTAGAACAGCGCAGGTTTTATTAATGGGATAAAGAATGTAAATTAAATTTAATTGATATTTGAAGTTTTAGATTTCTGTGCCTGTAATTGCGTAGAAAAGTCGCGTATTTTGAAACGGTTGCCTAACCTAAAACGTATTCATTTGATTAAGACAAATTTAATAAGAATATTAATAAGAAATTTTATTAATTGCATTTTTTCACAAAAAACAATTTAAGCAAATGCTTTTTGATTTTCAGATTTCTTTGAAAGTAATAATCCACATGCGAAATAATTAAAGAATTTCATTTTCTTGCACTATATTTTCAATTTCTCATGAAACTTGATTCATATCAGCATTTTAAACAGATTTCTTTAAACAATACTAATCGTCACATTATTTACATTTGGCAAACATTGCGAAACTTATCCCTGAACGATTTCAGTCGTGGGCAAATTTCTGATCACAAATCAATCACATATAGATATCCAACTCCTACTTCTATTGCCCCTAATTCCATCTGACAGCGTTTTTTATAACATTTTCACCGACACGATTCACCGAGAATACGTGTGAGCTATGCCGAACAGCTGATAGACTTCCCCTCCAAGCTGATGTAGTGAAATGGGTGTGGACAGTGTTTACATGAACAGAAGAAGGCAGGAGTATCGAAAATAAAGTATTTGATTTTCCACAAGTTGGAATGAAATAGTGTAGATACGGCGAAAATCTTACTTTAAATTTGATTTTCCGGTGAAGCCGTTCCGTTTTTATCCCACATAGTTCCATTTTCGACATATTTTCTTCAGAAAATATTTCATGCATATGCGACATCGCATATTATTCCCAGAGTCATCTAAACACTCATAAGTTTGTTATTTATTTTTCAAATGTTGTCATGGCAATTTTCAAAACAAAAAGTAGGAGGAGCTAAACAATGAAGTTAGTGTTCACAAAATGTATTCGTTAAGCACTATTTTTTTAATATTTAGGGTCTGAAACATTTATTGGAAACAATACTGGAAACTTGTGAGAAATACATTTGAAAATGGATACATATTGAAAGCAGTTCGGTTTGGGAAGGTTTCGGACATTCCTTAAAGACTCAAGTTCATAACATTAGGTCAATGTTATTGGTGATCAAAATAAACTTAGTACAATATTTCTTTGTATTACAATTATATTATTATATGAAATATTATGTTGAAATAAAAATTATGCAAAATTAAAACCATGAAAGTTACGTTTGTACCATTCTGGTACGGAATCCTAAAAAGCCATTTAATATGAAAGAAACATAAATTTGAATTGAAGAAGATAATCCAATGTTGTAAAACCTAAAAAATTGCCTTGTCTGCCTAAATATATATTAGGTTAGTTTTAAGTATAAAATATTTTAAACCATATTAATTTGTTCACAAACTTTTTTCTAGATTTACGATATTTTTGCACAAAGAAACAAGGTTTGGTCTCTTTTTCGTTAATCTGTAGCCAACTTTTAAACGAATATTTCGATAATCTTTTAAAATTCTGCTTTATTTTGAATTAAGATCAAAAAATTGTCCATTCATTTCCATAATAATTAAATAACTCTTCGATATTATCAATCGAAAATATCATAACAAGAATAGCATTCGGACGACGTGTTCTATTCTACAATTATATTTGTTTTGATTTAAAATTGCGTTATTCGACGATAAATTAATAAATAAATTGTCAATTATTTGATTAAATTTAAAATCTAAAGCCATTTTAAAACATTTACCAATACCTAAAAATAATTGTTATTAAGAGAAGAAATAATGTTTGATTTACGTTTATAAAATATAAATGATACAAATCAGCTTTAGTTACTAAAGCCTGCGAACAGAGTCCTTAAAATATTTCCGGATAACCGTCAAATTCACGAATTGGTGACTTAACTGAGGACAATTCATGAATTTGTTACGTTGCCGTGGGCAACCTTTCATGAATGAGCCGCCCTTTTCGAGGGGTAATGATGAATCCAAATTAGTGTGAGTGAAAATGAGGAAGTATTTGTGCATTCATCATCAACCGTGAAATTTATTGGAAGATTCGTCAATAACTGTCAAATTTATTGGAAGATTCGTGAACAACTGTCAAATTTTTGAGTTGGCTAGGGGTTTTCCGGCTGGAAAGTTACGCATCTTTATATGACTGATTTGTGATTTTAATATACATTTTGTAGAAGGGGCATAATGCAGAAATTTGGTGTGTGTCCGGCAAGAAGTTTTTACCATTTTGTTCTTTTAATATTAAAAGCAATTTCTTCGGTATTTGTCTTGTACTCTTTATGGCCTAGCCGTTTTGCTACAAGATACGATTTTATTAAAAGTGCTGATATTGTTCAAATGTTTACTACTGGAACATGCAGAAATATATCTATGCAACAGCTTGAAGAGTGTGACTATAATGATATAATAAGAACCAATGCGTGATGATGTGAACAATTTGGATGAAGGCGGTGATGTTCTTCTGGGTGGTGAATATTATCCCATTAAATGTCGTGCGAAATATAGCAGTTCCATACCGAAGAAGAAGAAACCAACTGCTGAAGTTTGTGTTTTATATGCACAGGTTCCTAAGAAAACAACGTATCCACTATCGCTTTTTTGTAGTGGAGCAATATGATGAAAAACTTTTTAACCGTGCAAAACTGTTAAACATTGGATCCGAAATAGCAGCAGGATTGGAATTTCCGTGCCTTATATTTCATGACGTGGATCTTCTCCCATCTAACCTTGGCCAATTGTATGCATGCTCCACATTTCCTCGTCATATGAGCTCCAATTTAGACGCCTTTAGATACAATTTACCTTACTTGGGACTATTTGGGGGTGTGGTTAGCATTCGAACTGTTCAGTTTTAAAATTTTAACGGTTTGTCAAATTTATTTACTGGCTGGGGAGGGGAAGATGACGATTTCTACGGCAGAATCAAATTTAGGAAAATGAACGTTTACCGATTTGATCCTGCTTACAATGAGTACACCATGATGGAACATAAAAAGGAAATACCCAGTGAAGAACGAATCAATTTCCTAAACACGGGACCAGTTCGTTACTATATTGACGGATTAAGTTCACTGAAATACAAACGCCCATGTTCTGCATTTCGAGTGAAATGAATTCGAAATCGAATTTCCATTTCACCCGAAGTGAATTTCCATGTTCTGCATTTCGATTGATTTCGAATTTTTCGAATTCACTGTCGGAAAAAACAAACGTTGTTGCCTTGGCTTCGGCAGGTAAATGGTTTTTGTTTTGGCTTAGTTTTCGTTGTTTCGACAGGCATTGGTTGTTGTTTTGAACACTTTTTCGTGTTTCGAAGTAAAATGAAAAGAAGAATCCTCAGGGAATATTCCTATAGATCATTTGAATCATCTTTTTCATTTCTAAACAAGAGTTTGGCATACAAAAGGAACCTCCTTGCACATCTTGAGAGAAATAGAACCACCAGCTTGCAGTTTTTATATTTTTCCAGGAAAGCAATTTTATTCAACAGTTTCATATAAGAAAGACAGAATGAAGAGTTCCTTATAAATCAGGATTTGCCTCCATAAACTTCACAGAAATACCACCCCACCTTGAATTTTTGTTTTCCCATAAAATGAATAATAAAAACAGTAAAAAGAAAATGAAAAATCTGAATAGTTCACGTATTTAATCAAATTTAGATGCGGAATATTATCTTAGTCTTCAAATAGATCAACTGAAAAATGAATGTATTCATCTTAGCCAGTCAAGCTATTCTGAAAGATTGCTACACAAATTTAACATGTCTGATTGTCGTCCGGTAGCAACACCAGCTGAAATGTCGCTGAACACGTCAACGCAGTAAAACGTATTTTTCAATACGTAAAGGGGACAACCAATCACGGTATTCTTTTAAAAACTAGCACTAAATATTCAATTACTTGTTACAGCGATGCTGATTATGCTGGTGACACAGAAAGTAGACGGTCTAAGAGTGCGTTTTTTTTCTCATAAATGAAATACATATCTCAGAGACAAAAATGCGTAAGCTTGTCCACCACAGAAGCTGAATATATCGCTGCATCAGAAGCTGTAAAGGAGATGACCTGGGTGAAAAGTCTTCTTCGAGCTCTTATTCCTGAAGTCAACTCAAGCATGACTTTGTTGGTTTATAACCAAAGCGTTATAAAGCTTGTAAAGAATCCTGAGTTCCACAGAAGGACAAAACATGTGGACATCCGCTACCATTTCATTCGGGAAAAATATATGGAACGCGAATTCTCTTTGAATTATGTGCCGACTGAAAAACAATTCGCTGATATTCTTACGAAACCACTAGCAAGGGAAAAATTTGAGTTTTTTCGTTATTCATTGAATATTGTGCTAATTTGATTGTTGTCTTTATGCATTCATTTCGAATTAAAGTATGTATTTTGATTTATGAATTGAAGTAAATGAACTTATCCAAAATTAATAAGAAGTGGGAGTGTTGAGATATATGTATTAATAATTTTGCTCACTGTATTATAAACTTTATGTAAAAACAAAGATACCCTGTTTTTTTACAAGCTGTATTTGTCATTTCGAACGACATCAAATCACAAACAGAAATCACATAGTGAAGAGATATCCAACTTCTACCTCTCTTGCCCCTTGATTTCATTTAACAGCGTTTTTTATGCGATTTTTCATATCGTGTCTGTGAATCCATGTGAGCTGCTCAAATCAGCTGATAACCATACACATTCAAATAAATGATGAAAAACTGTTCGTTGCTTGAACGTTATTTCAAATTCATGTTTTCAACACGAAAATAAGTGCAGAGGGTGCATTCACATGAGCTTTTGCAATGTTTTTATTTATTACAAAATTAATATCCGTTATTATTTGAATATATTATTGAAAAATTATAAAATAGGTAAATGAAGATTGGTTTAATGGATGTGTATTGTATATACACATATATTGAATTTAACCGATAAGAGTAGAACAGCGCAGGTTTTATTAATGGGATAAAGAATGTAAATTAAATTTAATTGATATTTGAAGTTTTAGATTTCTGTGCCTGTGATTGCGTAGAAAAGTCGCGTATTTTGAAACGGTTGCCTAACCTAAAACGTATTCATTTGATTAAGAAAAATTTAATAAGAATATTAATAAGAAATTTTATTAATTGCATTTTTTCACAAAAAACAATTTAAGCAAATGCTTTTTGATTTTCAGATTTCTTTGAAAGTAATAATCCACATGCGAAATAATTAAAGAATTTCATTTTCTTGCACTATATTTTCAATTTCTCATGAAATTTGATTCATATCAGCATTTTAAACAGATTTCTTTAAACAATACTAATCGCCACATTATTTACATTTGGCAAACATTGCGAAACTTATCCCTGAACGATTTCAGTCGTGGGCAAATTTCTGATCACAAATCAATCACATATAGATATCCAACTCCTACTTCTATTGCCCCTAATTCCATCTGACAGCGTTTTTTATAACATTTTCACCGACACGATTCACCGAGAATACGTGTGAGCTATGCCGAACAGCTGATAGACTTCCCCTCCAAGCTGATGTAGTGAAATGGGTGTGGACAGTGTTTACATGAACAGAAGAAGGCAGGAGTATCGAAAATAAAGTATTTGATTTTCCACAACTTGGAATGAAATAGTGTAGATTCGGCGAAAATCTTACTTCAAATTTGATTTTCTGGTGAAGCCGTTTCGTTGCTATCCCATATAGTTCCATTTTCGGCATATTTTCCTCAGGAAACATTTCATGCATATGCGATATTCCCAGAGTCATCTAAACACTCATAAGTTTATTATTTATTTTTCAAATGTTTTCATGACAATTTTCAAAACAAAACGTAATAGGAGCTAAACAATGAAGTTAGTGTTCGCAAAATGTATTCGTTAAGCACTATTTTTTTAATATTTAGGGCCTGAAACATTTATTGGAAACAATACTGGAAACTTGTGAGGAATACGTTTGAAAATGAATAAATATTGAAACCAGTTCGGTTTGGAAAGGTTTCGGACATTCTTTAAGGACTCAAGTTCCCTTATAAACAATAAAATTAGGTCAATGTTATTGGTAATAAAAATGTAGTACAATATTTCTTTGTATTACAATTCCATTATTATATGAAATATTATATTAAAATAAAAATGCCTGTACGGCAGATACATCTCTTCTAAATTTCTTGATTTAAAAGAAACCATGAAAGTTACGTTTGTGCCATAATAAAAGTACCATTAGGACGACGTGTTCTATTCAACAATTGTATATGTTTTGAGTTAAAATTGATTAATTTGACGATTTGGCAATTTATTTGATAAAATTTGAAATCTAAAGGCAAAAAACATTTACTAATAAATAAAAATAATTGTTATTCCCAGAAAAAATAATGTTTGAATTACGTTTATAAAATATAAATGCTGATACAAATCAGCTTTAGTTACTAAAACCTGCGAAAAGAGTCCTTGAAATATTTTCCGATAGTCGTCAAATTCACGAATTAGTGAATTCACGAATTTATAGCGGGCAATTCATGAATTTGTGACGTTACCATGGGCAACCTTTCATGAATGTGCCGCCAATTTCGTGGGCTAATGATGAGTCCAAATTAGTGTGAGTGAAAATGAGGAAATATTTGTGCATTCATTATCAACCGTCAAATTTATTGGAAGATTCGTCAATAACTGTCAAACAACAGTTGTCAAATTTTTGAGTTGGCTAGGGGTTTTCCAGCTGGAAAGTAACGCATCTTTATATGACTGATTTGTGATCCCACATATTTTCTTCAGAAAATATTTCATGCATATGCGACATCGCATATTATTCCCAGAGTCATCTAAACACTCATAAGTTTGTTATTTATTTTTTAAATGTTGTCATGGCAATTTTCAAAACAAAAAGTAGGAGGAGCTAAACAATGAAGTTAGTGTTCACAAAATGTATTCGTTAAGCACTATTTTTTTAATATTTAGGGTCTGAAACATTTATTGGAAACAATACTGGAAACTTGTGAGAAATACATTTGAAAATGGATACATATTGAAAGCAGTTCGGTTTGGGAAGGTTTCGGACATTCCTTAAAGACTCAAGTTCATAACATTAGGTCAATGTTATTGGTGATCAAAATAAACTTAGTACAATATTTATTTGTATTACAATTATATTATTATATGAAATATTATGTTGAAATAAAAATATGTACAGTAAAACAATAAAACATGTTTTTGCAAAATTAAAACCATGAAAGTTACGTTTGTACCATTCTGGTACGGAATCCTAAAAAGCCATTTAATATGAAAGAAACATAAATTTGAATTGAAGAAGATAATCCAATGTTGTAAAACCTAAAAAATTGCCTTGTCTGCCTAAATATATATTAGGTTAGTTTTAAGTATAAAATATTTTAAACCATATTAATTTGTTCACAAACTTTTTTCTAGATTTACGATAGTTTTGCACAAAGAAACAAGGTTTGGTCTCTTTTTCGTTAATCTGTAGCCAACTTTTAAACGAATATTTCGATAATCTTTTAAAATTCTGCTTTATTTTGAATTAAGATCAAAAAATTGTCCATTCATTTCCATACTAATTAAATAACTCTTCGATATTATCAATCGAAAATATCATAACAAGAATAGCATTCGGACGACGTGTTCTATTCTACAATTATATTTGTTTTGATTTAAAATTGCGTTATTCGACGATAAATTAATAAATAAATTGTCAATTATTTGATTAAATTTAAAATCTAAAGCCATTTTAAAACATTTATCAATACCTAAAAATAATTGTTATTAAGAGAAGAAATAATGTTTGATTTACGTTTATAAAATATAAATGATACAAATCAGCTTTAGTTACTAAAGCCTGCGAACAGAGTCCTTAAAATATTTCCGGATAACCGTCAAATTCACGAATTGGTGACTTAACTGAGGACAATTCATGAATTTGTTACGTTGCCGTGGGCAACCTTTCATGAATGAGCCGCCCTTTTCGAGGGGTAATGATGAATCCAAATTAGTGTGAGTGAAAATGAGGAAGTATTTGTGCATTCATCATCAACCGTCAAATTTATTGGAAGATTCGTCAATAACTGTCAAATTTATTGGAAGATTCGTGAACAACTGTCAAATTTTTGAGTTGGCTAGGGGTTTTCCGGCTGGAAAGTTACGCATCTTTATATGACTGATTTGTGATTTTAATATACATTTTGTAGAAGGGGCATAATGCAGAAATTTGGTGTGTGTCCGGCAAGAAGTTTTTACCATTTTGTTCTTTTAATATTAAAAGCAATTTCTTCGGTATTTGTCTTGTACTCTTTATGGCCTAGCCGTTTTGCTACAAGATACGATTTTATTAAAAGTGCTGATATTGTTCAAATGTTTACTACTGGAATATGCAGAAATATATCTATGCAACAGCTTGAAGATTGTGACTATAATGTTATAATAAGAACCAATGCGTGATGATGTGAACAATTTGGATGAAGGCGGTGATGTTCTTCTGGGTGGTGAATATTATCCCATTAAATGTCGTGCGAAATATAGCAGTGCTATCATAGTTCCATACCGAAGAAGTAGAAACCAACTGCTGAAGTTTGTGTTTTATATGCACAGGTTCCTAAGAAAACATCGTATCCACTATCGCTTTTTTGTAGTGGAGGAATATGATGAAAAACTTTTTAACCGTGCAAAACTGTTAAACATTGGATCCGAAATAGCAGCAGGATTGGAATTTCCGTGCCTTATATTTCATGACGTGGATCTTCTCCCATCTAACCTTGGCCAATTGTATGCATGCTCCACATTTCCTCGTCATATGAGCTCCAATTTAGACGCCTTTAGATACAATTTACCTTACTTGGGACTATTTGGGGGTGTGGTTAGCATTCGAACTGTTCAGTTTCAAAATGTTAACGGTTTGTCAAATTTATTTACTGGCTGGGGAGGGGAAGATGACGATTTCTACGGCAGAATCAAATTTAGGAAAATGAACGTTTACCGATTTGAACCTGCTTACAATGAGTACACCATGATGGAACATAAAAAGGAAATACCCAGTGAAGAACGAATCAATTTCCTAAACACGGGACCAGTTCGTTACTATATTGACGGATTAAGTTCACTGAAATACAAACGCCCATGTTCTGCATTTCGAGTGAAATGAATTTGAAATCGAATTTCCATTTCACCCGAAGTGAATTTTCATGTTCTGCATTTCGATTGATTTCGAATTCACTGTCGGAAAAAACAAACATTGTTGCCTTGGCTTCGGCAGGTAAATGGTTTTTGTTTTGGCTTAGTTTTCGTTGTTTCGACAGGCATTGGTTGTTGTTTTGAACACTTTTTCGTGTTTCGAAGTAAAATGAAAAGAAGAATCCTCAGGGAATATTCCTATAGATCATTTGAATCATCTTTTTCATTTCTAAACAAGAGTTTGGCATACAAAAGGAACCTCCTTGCACATCTTGAGAGAAATAGAACCACCAGCTTGCAGTTTTTATATTTTTCCAGGAAAGCAATTTTATTCAACAGTTTCATATAAGAAAGACAGAATGAAGAGTTCCTTATAAATCAGGATTTGCCTCCATAAACTTCACAGAAATACCACCCCACCTTGAATTTTTGTTTTCCCATAAAATGAATAATAAAAACAGTAAAAAGAAAATGAAAAATCTGAATAGTTCACGTATTTAATCAAATTTAGATGCGGAATATTATCTTAGTCTTCAAATAGATCAACTGAAAAATGAATGTATTCATCTTAGCCAGTCAAGCTATTCTGAAAGATTGCTACACAAATTTAACATGTCTGATTGTCGTCCGGTAGCAACACCAGCTGAAATGTCGCTGAACACGTCAACGCAGTAAAACGTATTTTTCAATACGTAAAGGGGACAACCAATCACGGTATTCTTTTAAAAACTAGCACTAAATATTCAATTACTTGTTACAGCGATGCTGATTATGCTGGTGACACAGAAAGTAGACGGTCTAAGAGTGGGTTTTTTTTCTCATAAATGAAATACATATCTCAGAGACAAAAATGCGTAAGCTTGTCCACCACAGAAGCTGAATATATCGCTGCATCAGAAGCTGTAAAGGAGATGACCTGGGTGAAAAGTCTTCTTCGAGCTCTTATTCCTGAAGCCAACTCAAGCATGACTTTGTTGGTGGATAACCAAAGCGCTATAAAGCTTGTAAAGAATCCTGAGTTCCACAGAAGGACAAAACATGTGGACATCCGCTACCATTTCATTCGGGAAAAATATATGGAACGCGAATTCTCTTTGAATTATGTGCCGACTGAAAAACAATTCGCTGATATTCTTACGAAACCACTAGCAAGGGAAAAATTTGAGTTTTTTCGTTATTCATTGAATATTGTGCCAATTTGATTGTTGTCTTTATGCATTCATTTCGAATTAAAGTATGTATTTTGATTTATGAACTGAAGTAAATGAACTTATCCAAAATTAATAAGAAGTGGGAGTGTTGAGATATATGTATTAATAATTTTGCTCACTGTATTATAAACTTTATGTAAAAACAAAGATACCCTGCTTTTTTACAAGCTTTATTTGTCATTTCGAACGACATCAAATCACAAACAGAAATCATATAGTAAAGAGATATCCAACTTCTACCTCTCTTGCCCCTTGATATCATTTGACAGCGTTTTTTATGCAATTTTTCATATCGCGTCTGTGAATCCATGTGAGCTGCTCAAATCAGCTGATAACCATACACATTCAAATAAATGAGGTGAACTACGCCACTTATTTGAAAAACTGTTCGTTGCTTGAACGTTATTTCAAATTCATGTTTTCAACACGAAAGTAAGTGCAGAGGGTGCATTCACATGAGCTTTTACAATGTTTTTATTTATTACAAAATTAATATCCGTTATTATTTGAATATATTATTGAAAAATTATAAAATTGGTAAATGAAGATTGGTTTAATGGATGTGTATTGTATATACACATATATTGAATTTAACCGATAAGAGTAGAACAGCGCAGGTTTTATTAATGGGATAAAGAATGTAAATTAAATTTAATTGATATTTGAAGTTTTAGATTTCTGTGCCTGTAATTGCGTAGAAAAGTCGCGTATTTTGAAACGGTTGCCTAACCTAAAACGTATTCATTTGATTAAGACAAATTTAATAAGAAATTTTATTAATTGCATTTTTTCACAAAAAACAATTTAAGCAAATGCTTTTTGATTTTCAGATTTCTTTGAAAGTAATAATCCACATGTGAAATAATTAAAGAATTTCATTTTCTTGCACTATATTTTCAATTTCTCATGAAACTTGATTCATATCAGCATTTCAAACAGATTTCTTTAAACAATACTAATCGTCACATTATTTACATTTGGCAAACATTGCGAAACTTATCCCTGAATGATTTCAGTCGTGGGCAAATTTCTGATCACAAATCAATCACATATACATAGATATCCAACTCCTACTTCTATTGCCCCTAATTCCATCTGACAGCGTTTTTTATAACATTTTCACCGACACGATTTACCGAGAATACGTGTGAGCTATGCCGAACAGCTGATAGACTTCCCCTCCAAGCTGATGTAGTGAAATGGGTGTGGACAGTGTTTACATGAACAGAAGAAGGCAGGAGTATCGAAAATAAAGTATTTGATTTTCCACAAGTTGGAATGAAATAGTGTAGATTCGGCGAAAATCTTACTTCAAATTTGATTTTCTGGTGAAGCCGTTCCGTTGCTATCCCATATAGTTCCATTTTCGACATATTTTCCTCAGGAAACATTTCATGCATATGCGATATTCCCAGAGTCATCTAAACACTCATAAGTTTGTTATTTATTTTTCAAATGTTGTCATGACAATTTTCAAAACAAAACGTAAGAGGAGCTAAACAATGAAGTTAGTGTTCGCAAAATGTATTCGTTAAGCACTATTTTTTTAATATGGCCTGAAACATTTATTGGAAACAATACTGGAAACTTGTGAGGAATACGTTTGAAAATAGATAAATATTGAAACCAGTTCGGTTTGGAAAGGTTTCGGACATTCTTTAAGGACTCAAATTCCCTTATAAACAATAAAATTAGGTCAATGTTATTGGTAATAATAATGCAGTACAATATTTCTTTGTATTACAATTCTATTATTATATGAAATATTATATTAAAATAAAAATATGCCTGTACGGCAGACACATCTCTTCTAAATTTCTTGATTTAAAAGAAACCAAGAAAGTTAAGTTCAAATTTTATCAACTAAATTGTCAAATGGTCAAATTAAACAATTTTAACTCAAAACATATATAATTGTTTAATAGAATACGTCCTCGTAATGGTACTCTTATTATGGCACAAACGTTACTTTCATGGCTCTACTTTTGCAAAAACATGTTTTCTTTTAAATTAAGAAATTAAGAAGAGGTGTATCTACCGTACAGACATATTTTTATTTTAATATAATATTTCATATAATAATAGAATTGTAATACAAAGAAAGGGCGCCGTGGCGTAGTGGGTAGGTGCGTCGACTCCTACGCTCGAGGTCGTCATTTCGAATCTCGAAAAAAAACATCAAACATTTTTTCACGGCTCCACCTCTTTCGAGTCACTGACAATGCTCAAAGAGTATAACTGTCTAGAAAAAAGCTTCTCAATCTCGCCGTTCGGAGTCGGCATTAAACTGTAGGTCCCCTCCTCTCGTGACAGAACAATAGCACGCACAACACGAGTGGTTGCTGAGAAGCTAGGCCCAGGTCCATCTCGGACTGTAGCGCCGCCATTATTATTATATTATTAATACAAAGAAATATTGAACTACATTTTTATGACCAATAACATTGACCTAATTTTATAGTTTATAAGGGAACTTGAGTCCTTAAAGAATGTCCGAAACCTTTCCAAAACGAACTGGTTTCAATATTTATCCATTTTCAAACGCATTCCTCACAAGTTTCCAATATTGTTTCCAATAAATGTTTCAGACCCTAAATATTAAAAAAATAGTGCTTAACGAATACATTTTGTGAAGACTAACTTCATTGTTTAGCTCCTCCTACTTTTTGTTTTTGAAAATTGCCACGACAGCATTCGAAAAATAAATAACAAACTTATGAGTGTTTAGATGGCTCTGGGAAAATCGCATATGCATGAAATGTTTTCTGAGGAAAATATATCGAAAATGGAACTATATGGGATAGAAACGGAACGGCTTCACCGGAAAATCAAATTTAAAGTAAGATTTTCGCCGAATCTACACTATTTCATTCCAACTTGTGGAAAATCAAATACTTTATTTTCGATGCTCCTGCCTTCTTCCGTTCATGTAAACACTGTCCACACCCATTTCACCACATCAGTTTGGAGGGGAAGTCACACGTATCCTCGGTAAATCGTGTCGGTGAAAATGTTATAAAAAACGCTGTCAGATGAAATTAAGGGGCAAGAGAAGTAGGAGTTGGATATCTATATGTGATTGATTTGTAGGGCAAATAATGAATTTGTGATGTTACCATGGGCAACCTTTCATGAATGTGCCGCCATTTTCGTGGTGTAATGATGAGTTCAAATTAGTGTGAGTGAAAATGAGGAAATATTTGTGCATTCATTATCAACCGTCAAATTTATTGGAAGATTCGTCAATAACTGTCAAACAACAGTTGTCAAATTTTTGAGTTGGCTAGGGGTTTTCCGGCTGGAAAGTTACGCATCTTTATATGACTGATTTGTGATCTTTATATGACTGGTTTGTGATTTTAATATACATTTTGTAGAAAAGGCATAATGCAGAAATTTGGTGTGTGTCCGCAAGAAGTTTTTACCATTTTGTTCTTTTAATATTAAAAGCAATCTCTTCGATATTTGTCTTGTACTCTTTATGGCCTAGCCGTTTTGCTACAAGATACGATTTTATTAAAAGTGCTGATATTGTTCAAATGCTTACTACTGGAACGTGCAGAAATATATCTATGCAACAGCTTGAAGAATGTGACTATAATGATATAATAAAAACCAATCCATTAATGCGTGATTATGTGAACAATTTGGATGAAGGCGTTGATGTTCTTCTGGGTGGTGAATATTATCCCATTAAATGTCGTGCGAAATATAGCAGTGCTATCATAGTTCCATACCGAAGAAGAAGAAACCAACTGCTGAAGTTTGTGTTTTATATGCACAGATTTCTAAGAAAACAACGTATCCACTATCGCTTTTTTGTAGTGGAGCAATATGAGGAAAAACTTTTTAACCGTGCAAAACTGTTAAACATTGGATCCGAAATAGCAGCAGGATTGGAATTTCCGTGCCTTATATTTCATGACGTGGACCTTCTCCCATCTAACCTTGGCCAATTGTGTGTATGCTCCACATTTCCTCGTCATATGAGCTCCAATTTAGACGCCTTTAGATACAATTTACCTTACTTGGGACTATTTGGGGGTGTGGTTAGCATTCGAACTGTTCAGTTTCAAAATGTTAACGGTATGTCAAATTTATTTACTGGCTGGGGAGGGGAAGATGACGATTTGTACGGCAGAATCAAATTTAGGAAAATGAACGTTTACCGATTTGAGCCTGCTTACAATGAGTACACCATGATGGAACGTAAAAAGGAAATACCCAGTGAAGAACGAATCAATTTCCTAGACACGGGACCAGTTCGTTACTATTCTGACGGATTAAATTCACTGAAATATGTAGTGCAGAAAATAGAAAATAATGGTCTATTTACGCATGTGTTAGTAAAAACATAAGCCTAAAGTAATTCTTCAAAATTGATATTCATAACTTGCAAAAAACTCTTAGATATATAGTACTTAAGATGAATAAAAAACGTTTAGAATGTAGAATTGACTTACCCAGAGGCCTTATCTTGTATTGCTATAGTATCGGAAATCTTTTCGAAATCGGAAATAGGTATTTTGTCCCTCTATAGAAAATAGACATAATCCGCATTCGAAAATTAATAGTTTATGCCTACTCGTTTACGGAAATTTGGTATTTTGTATTCCGAAAGCGGATGTCAAAACCGCCCTCACGGATTTTCATTGGAAACCTTTTTTGCTATTGTATTGTGTGTGCTAAAGTTGTTTTGATTAATTTATTTAATTTTTCCACGCAAAATAATTAAGACATTCGCCCATGTTCTTCATTCCACTTTTTATGAATTCGAGCTTTTAAGGTGAAAATTCGTGTTCTGCAATCCAGTCGAAATGGTGGTGATGAATTTGAATTTCGAAAATGATAATCGGTGTTCTGTAATTCGATTTACTCGTGTTTTTACTCGAATTGAATTCACTGGTAATGAATGAATTCCGCTATGAATTTGCAGTGAAATTGGATTAAATACGTGAACTATTCGGATTTTTAATTTTCTTTTTACTGATTTTATTTTTTATTTTAGGGGAAAACACAAAAATTCAAGGGGGGTGATATTTGCTTTCCTGGAAAAATATAAAAACTGCAAGCTGGTGGTTCTATTTCTCTCAAGATCTACATTTTGTATCATTTTGTATGCCAAACCCTTGTTTAGAAATGAAAAAGATGATTCAAATGATCTATAGAAACATCTGCCTTGCCCTGAGGATTCTTTTCATTTCACTTCGAAACACGAAAAAGTATTCAAAACAACAACCAATTGCCTGTCGAAACAACGAAAACTAAGCCAAGACAAAAATCATTTGCCTGCGAAGCCAAGGAACAACGTTTGTTTTTTCCGAGAGTGAATTCGAAATCCATCGAAATGCAGAACATGGAAATTCACTTTGGGTGAAATGGAAATTGGATTTAAAATTAATTTCACTTGAAATGCAGAACATGGGCGATTAATAATAAATTTGAGCAGTTATTGTCCAAATATGCTGATATTGTTAAAGGGCTTTTAGGGGCGACTTTCCAATAGGCCTACGCACCTATCCTATATTATGCCAAATTGGCTGAAAAACACGAATCTGTAACTAATTTTTATAGGAAACTAATATTAACAAAGTTATAGACAATTAAAGTTGATAAGCAAATTTTAAAATGCCTTTTTTTTGTATTTAGACAGAAATATTCGTACTTCTGGGGTTTTTTGATTAATTTAGCATTATCTCCTTCATATGAAACTAAAGTTATATTCATATTACTTATTATATTCATATAATGGATGGCACAGTTGGTTAAGTGCTTTCCAAATGTTAGAGGGGTCCCAGGTTCGAATCCCAGTGAAATCGAATCTGGTCCAGCCACCATTTGCCATTGAGATCAAATTAACGGCACTGAAGTAGATTGCTACCTGGCAGTACAATGGACCAGTTTTGAGGCTGAGTGCTCCAGCAGTGTTTCAAAAATACTAGAAAAAAAAGTTATATTCAGAAAATGCAAATAAATAACGAAATAATGTTTAATTCACTCTGCATTTGCACCTAGAAGTGTGACAAGAACCCCAAATGTATTCAACACAAGTGCACAAATAAACAGGATCGTATTGTGGGGCATGCTGCACTCCTGCAACCCACCTGCTTGGCCACATGTGCAATTTGGGGTAAGTGCGAGATTATATTTAGTTTCTTTAAGCTCATGTGAATTTGGGGATTTTGCACTTGGGTATTATGTAGCTATCGCGTGCATTTGTGTGGAATACATTTGGGGTTATAAAGAACAATTTCTTGTATAAAAAATTGTGCATACTTCTAGGTGCAAATGCAGAGTGCACTTGAAAAAGTTATAAACAAATTCAAATGCATTCAGCTCAGTTCAGTTTCTCTTCATTGCAGCATAAATTACATATTTCTTAGAAACTACTATTGCATAATTAACAGAGATTTGGTAATTGTAACCTTACTACTGACAATATATATAATTTTCGAAAAAAATATGTAGTACATCTTGGATTATAATCAGAGGAAAATCTGATGAAAAACCTCTTCACAAATTGGACTTTACAAAGAAATAAGGGAGGTGGTGGTTTTATGCTTGATTTCAAGTAACATTCAATGCAAGATTTAAAAATTTAAATATTAACAAAAACGAGCTATTTATTAATTACAATTAGACAAGGAAAAATATACAAACAAAAATATATAAGTAAATAAATATATGAATGAATAAATAAATAAATAAATAAATAAATATGTGTGTATATATAATATATAATAAATAAATAAATAAATAAATAAATAAATAAATAAATAAATAAATAAGTAAATTAATAAATAAATAAATAAATAAATAAATAAATAAATAAATAAATGTAACGGCGAAAAGATATCCCGACGAAGAAGGAGAACAGAAGGGTCATTCGAAGTATACCAGTCGACGAAGACAGACGTACAAGTTGATCAAAGTGTAGAATAGTTGTGTTTTGAGTATACTAAATAAAGATTAATATAATTAAATATACAGTTCGTTATATATATAAATAAATAAATAAATAAATTAATTAATAAATACATAAATAAGTAAATAAATAAATAAATAAATAAATAAATAAATAAGTTAATAAATAAATAAATAAATAAATAATAAACAACTAAATAATAATTTGATCAAATATATACTGGAATCATAACTAAATAACTAAATAAAAATGAAAGATATGATGAATATGTTAAGATTCGTCCAGTAGACTTGAAATCAAGTGGTTGTTAGCTGAGCTGCAAGACCGGCTATAGCGCTCGAATAATATTAATAATTTTGTAAAAACAAAGATACTCTATTTTTTTACAAGCAAATGACATATACATTTTGAATTACATCAAATAAACGTTCTCTTTCATTCGTTAACCTTCAAATAGTAAGCACGTTTTTTGATTTGGCTCTACAGTTTATGAGCCCAGAACTTCCAAACTGCGAGTAAAAGATTTATAATCGTATTAGATTTCAGGAAACACAAAGTTTTTTTGCAAGGAGGCACAAAAAATAATAGCTACAACCATCGGTCAGTAACCACTAATACACATTTTAAATTGCACGACTTCAGGTGAGATGTAGGCGAAGTTAATTGCGGTGTATGGGATGAAATCACAGACTAATGTACACATGTTGCAACAAAAGTTCTACACCCTCAAGAAAAGTGCAAACGACGACATCGCCACTCATATATCAAGATTAGAGGACATAGTACAGCAGCTGAAGGAAGCAGGCGAAGAAGTTTCACAGACCATGATGATCACAAAAATCTCTACCACAATTCAACAACTTTTTTAGTGCGTGGGAGCCCACCGCATCTGCAGATAAAACTCTTCAAAATTTAACATCAAGACTCATAATGGAAGAAACTCGCATGGAAATGTATCAAACGCAATCATCGTCGTCTACTTACAATAGTCACAGTTTACCTGAAGAACAAAATGCACTAATCACACAAACTTTTCAGAAAAATGGTGAAAAGAAAAGAAATAAGCCCCAAGGCAAAAAAATGGGAAAGTGTTTTCTGTGCAAAAAGAGTGGACACTGGAAAAGGAATTGTCCTCAAAAGACAAAATCAATGGTAAACATTGCACAGAAGAATTTTGATGCATTAGTGTGTGGTGTTTTTACAAGTAGCAATGGTAAAACTCATTCTTTTACAGCAGATGATTGGATATTAGACTCAGGTCATCACATGAGTTTCCGACACGAGTGGTTTCAAAATGTTGTTGAACTCGCAGAACCCATGACTGTTGTCATTGACAACGGAGAACAAATGTTTGCTCTCGGTAAAGGCAGCGTTGACATTTATGCCTTTGATAATCAGAAGTGGTCAAGAAAAGTATTATTAAATGTATATCACATGCCAAAGATTAAGTTAAAACTTTTCTTTTCGGGAGCAGCGCTGGATAATCAATATAAGATGATATCTGACAATGCCAAGTGTGAAATAAGGAAAAATACACGTATTGTTGCAGTGGGAGTGCGATGCAAGATTATTTAAAATTATGTTTCATGTAATTTCACATAGCGATGAGGGGTCATCAAATGTTGCCATCAAAGTAGATTCACTTAAATTGTGGCATGAACGTCTGGGCCACTTGTGCATAAGACAGGTGAAAAGTGTTCTCAACAAAAGAAACATTAAGTATCAAGATGACAAAAGTTTTTTTTGTGATGCTTGTGCTTACGGCAAACAATGTCGATCTTCATTTCGAGAAAGTCATTCCAGAGCAACATCTGCATGTGAACTTGTTCACTCTGATGTGTGCGGCCCTATGCAGCAGCGTTCTATTGGCGGATTCAGATACTTTGCACTTTTTAAGAATGATTTCTCCAATTACAGGTATGTCTATTTTCTTAATGAAAAGAGTGGCTGGAGTGTAAAAATAAATATGTAGATGTTATTTTGCGACGATACGGTATACGTCATCAGACCACGGTACCCTATAATCCCGAACAGAATGAGCGTGTTGAAAGGAACATGAGGTTCATCGTAGAAATCGCTAGGACTATGTTGCATGCTAGGAACCAGCCACTCAAACTTTGGGCGAAAACTGTGAACACAGCAATTTATCTTTTAAACAGATATGGTCCAAGTCCGCAGAAAGATAAAAGTCCATTTGAGCTTTGGTTTGGAAAACAGGCCAGGATTGATAATTTAAAGGTTTTTGGCTGAAGTGTTTGAATATCCCGAAAGAAAAGCGATAGAAATGAGATAAGAAAGCAAAACATTGCTATTTCGTTGGCTATGTAGAAAATCAGAAGGGCTATGGTATTCGGTTGAGTCAAACTAATAAAATAGAAGTTTCTTGTAACGTTTCCTTTAAGAATGAAAATCGGACTGCAGTTATACCATTTCCCAGAGATTCTGATCAGTCGAACTGATTGTTTGGATGTGAATCAAACCAAAGATTCGGTCGGCAGCGGTCATTCTGCAGAAGAGGATAACGATCTTGATTCAGGTGATGGAAATGTCAAAGGAAATTATGAGATGAATCAAATGATCGAAACACCACCGAGGCGTATACTTCGAAGCCATACGATGAACCAAACATCAGCATCACCCAGTATCCTCCTGAATATCTTAGAACGGCATGAATTTGTTTCCCAGAGTTATGAGCCAACAATTTATTATGAAGCATTGCATTTTAATGACGCAGAAAAATGGAAAACTGCGATGGACGAAGAGATCAAAGCACTTAAGCAAAATAGAACATGGGATTCAGCTGAACTTTCAAAAGGACGAAGGGTTATCGACAACAAATGGGTGTTCAAGACAAAACTTTCAAAAGACAATAAAGTGGACAGATATAAAGCCCGTCTCGTTGTGCGAGGTTTCACTTAGAAGGAAGGTATTGATTACACCAAAACTTTCAGTCCAATCGCACGATTCACGTAAATAAGAACAGTTTTAGCAATCGCTGTTTCCGAAGGGTTAGCATTAAAACAATTTGACGTCAAAACAGCTTTTCTTAATGGCGATCTGGAAAAATTAGTTTACATGTCGCAACCCGAAGGATACGATGATTTAAGCGGTCGTGTGTGCAAGCTAAACAGAAGTTTATATGAGTTGAAACAGGCATCGAGGTGTTGGAATTTTAAGTTTACGCAACTGCTCAAGAAATTCAATTTCAAACCAAGTACAGCAGATCCTTGTGTTTTTACACACCACAGCAACGGAAGGAAGATTATGATGGCTATATACATCGATGATGGACTTATTGCAGCAACTAAAGAAGATGTTCAGCGGTTAATTTCATATGTACATCGTCATTTTGAAGTCGAGATTACAGATGCCGAATATTATCTTAGTCTTTAAATAGATCAACAGAAAAATTAATGTATTCATCTTAGCCAGTCAAGCTATTCTGAAAGATTGCTACACAAATTTAACATGTCTGATTGTCGTCCGGTAGCAACACCAGCTGAAATGTCGCTGAACACGTCAACGCAGTAAAACGTATTTTTCAATACGTAAAGGGGACAACCAATCACGGTATTCTTTTAAAAACTAGCACTAAATATTCAATTACTTGTTACAGCGATGTTACAGAAAGTAGACGGTCTAAGAGTGGGTTTTTTTTCTCATAAATGAAATACATATCTCAGAGACAAAAATGCGTAAGCTTGTCCACCACAGAAGCTGAATATATCGCTGCATCAGAAGCTGTAAAGGAGATGACCTGGGTGAAAAGTCTTCTTCGAGCTCTTATTCCTGAAGCCAACTCAAGCATGACTTTGTTGGTGGATAACCAAAGCGCTATAAAGCTTGTAAAGAATCCTGAGTTCCACAGAAGGACAAAACATGTGGACATCCGCTACCATTTCATTCGGGAAAAATATATGGAACGCGAATTCTCTTTGAATTATGTGCCGACTGAAAAACAATTCGCTGATATTCTTACGAAACCACTAGCAAGGGAAAAATTTGAGTTTTTTCGTTATTCATTGAATATTGTGCCAATTTGATTGTTGTCTTTATGCATTCATTTCGAATTAAAGTATGTATTTTGATTTATGAACTGAAGTAAATGAACTTATCCAAAATTAATAAGAAGTGGGAGTGTTGAGATATATGTATTAATAGTTTTGCTCACTGTATTATAAACTTTATGTAAAAACAAAGATACCCTGCTTTTTTACAAGCTTTATTTGTCATTTCGAACGACATCAAATCACAAACAGAAATCATATAGTAAAGAGATATCCAACTTCTACCTCTCTTGCCCCTTGATATCATTTGACAGCGTTTTTTATGCGATTTTTCATATCGCGTCTGTGAATCCATGTGAGCTGCTCAAATCAGCTGATAACCATACACATTCAAATAAATGAGGTGAACTACGCCACTTATTTGAAAAACTGTTCGTTGCTTGAACGTTATTTCAAATTCATGTTTTCAACACGAAAATAAGTGCAGAGGGTGCATTCACATGAGCTTTTGCAATGTTTTTATTTATTACAAAATTAATATCCGTTATTATTTGAATATATTATTGAAAAATTATAAAATAGGTAAATGAAGATTGGTTTAATGGATGTGTATTGTATATACACATATATTGAATTTAACCGATAAGAGTAGAACAGCGCAGGTTTTATTAATGGGATAAAGAATGTAAATTAAATTTAATTGATATTTGAAGTTTTAGATTTCTGTGCCTGTAATTGCGTAGAAAAGTCGCGTATTTTGAAACGGTTGCCTAACCTAAAACGTATTCATTTGATTAAGAAAAATTTAATAAGAATATTAATAAGAAATTTTATTAATTGCATTTTTTCACAAAAAACAATTTAAGCAAATGCTTTTTGATTTTCAGATTTCTTTGAAAGTAATAATCCACATGTGAAATAATTAAAGAATTTCATTTTCTTGCACTATATTTTCAATTTCTCATGAAACTTGATTCATATCAGCATTTTAAACAGATTTCTTTAAACAATACTAATCGTCACATTATTTACAATTGGCAAACATTGCGAAACTTATCCCTGAACGATTTCAGTCGTGGGCAAATTTCTGATCACAAATCAATCACATATAGATATCCAACTCCTACTTCTATTGCCCCTAATTCCATCTGACAGCGTTTTTTATAACATTTTCACCGACACGATTCACCGAGAATACGTGTGAGCTATGCCGAACAGCTGATAGACTTCCCCTCCAAGCTGATGTAGTGAAATGGGTGTGGACAGTGTTTACATGAACAGAAGAAGGCAGGAGTATCGAAAATAAAGTATTTGATTTTCCACAACTTGGAATGAAATAGTGTAGATTCGGCGAAAATCTTACTTCAAATTTGATTTTCTGGTGAAGCCGTTCCGCTTCTATCCCATATAGTTCCATTTTCGACATATTTTCCTCAGGAAACATTTCATGTTTATGCGATATTCCCAGAGTCATCTAAACACTCATAAGTTTGTTATTTATTTTTCAAATGTTGTCATGACAATTTTCAAAACAAAACGTAAGAGGAGCTAAACAATGAAGTTAGTGTTCGCAAAATGTATTCGTTAAGCACTATTTTTTTAATATTTAGGGCCTGAAACATTTATTGGAAACAATACTGGAAACTTGTGAGGAATACGTTTGAAAATGAATAAATATTGAAACCAGTTCGGTTTGGAAAGGTTTCGGACATTCTTTAAGGACTCAAGTTCCCTTATAAACAATAAAATTAGGTCAATGTTATTGGTAATAAAAATGTAGTACAATATTTCTTTGTATTATAATCCTATTATTATATGAAATATTATATTAAAATAAAAATATGCCTGTACGGCAGACACATCTCTTCTAAATTTCTTGATTTAAAAGAAACCATGAAAGTTACGTTTGTGCCATAATAAAAGTACCATTAGGACGACGTGTTCTATTAAACAATTATATATGTTTTGAGTTAAAATTGATTAATTTGACGATTTGGCAATTTATTTGATAAAATTTGAAATCTAAAGGCAAAAAACATTTACTAATAAATAAAAATAATTGTTATTCCCAGAAGAAATAATGTTTGAATTACGTTTATAAAATATAAATGCTGATACAAATCAGCTTTAGTTACTAAAACCTGCGAAAAGAGTCCTTGAAATATTTTAAGATAGTCGTCAAATTCACGAATTAGTGACTTTATAGCGGGCAATTCATGAATTTGTGACGTTACCATGGGCAACCTTTCATGAATGTGCCGCCAATTTCGTGGGCTAATGATGAGTCCAAATTAGTGTGAGTGAAAATGAGGAAATATTTGTGCATTCATTATCAACCGTCAAATTTATTGGAAGATTCGTCAATAACTGTCAAACAACAGTTGTCAAATTTTTGAGTTGGCTAGGGGTTTTCCAGCTGGAAAGTAACGCATCTTTATATGACTGATTTGTGATCCCACATATTTTCTTCAGAAAATATTTCATGCATATGCGACATCGCATATTATTCCCAGAGTCATCTAAACACTCATAAGTTTGTTATTTATTTTTCAAATGTTGTCATGGCAATTTTCAAAACAAAAAGGAGGAGCTAAACAATGAAGTTAGTGTTCACAAAATGTATTCGTTAAGCACTATTTTTTTAATATTTAGGGTCTGAAACAGTTATTGGAAACAATACTGGAAACTTGTGAGAAATACATTTGAAAATGGATACATATTGAAAGCAGTTCGGTTTGGGAAGGTTTCGGACATTCCTTAAAGGCTCAAGTTCATAACATTAGGTCAATGTTATTGGTGATCAAAATAAACTTAGTACAATATTTATTTGTATTACAATTATATTATTATATGAAATATTATGTTGAAATAAAAATATGTACAGTAAAACAATAAAACATGATTTTGCAAAATTAAAACCATGGAAGTTACGTTTGTACCATTCTGGTACGGAATCCTAAAAAGCCATTTAATATGAAAGAAACATAAATTTGAATTGAAGAAGATAATCCAATGTTGTAAAACCTAAAAAATTGCCTTGTCTGCCTAAATATATATTAGGTTAGTTTTAAGTATAAAATATTTTAAACCATATTAATTTGTTCACAAACTTTTTTCTAGATTTACGATAGTTTTGCACAAAGAAACAAGGTTTGGTCTCTTTTTCGTTAATCTGTAGCCAACTTTTAAACGAATATTTCGATAATCTTTTAAAATTCTGCTTTATTTTGAATTAAGATCAAAAAATTGTCCATTCATTTCCATAATAATTAAATAACTCTTCGATATTATCCATCGAAAATATCATAACAAGAATAGCATTCGGACGACGTGTTCTATTCTACAATTATATTTGTTTTGATTTAAAATTGCGTTATTCGACGATAAATTAATAAATAAATTGTCAATTATTTGATTAAACTTAAAATCTAAAGCCATTTTAAAACATTTATCAATACCTAAAAATAATTGTTATTAAGAGAAGAAATGTGGGCGCCGTGGCGTAGTGGGTAGGTGCGTCGACTCCTACGCTCGAGGTCGTCGGTTCGAATCTCGAAAAAATCATCAAACATTTTTTCACGGCTCCACCTCTTTCGAGTCATTGACAATGCTCAAAGAGTATAACTGTCTAGAAAAAGCTTCTCAAAATCGCCGTTCGGAGTCGGCATTAAACTGTAGGTCCCCTCCACTCGTGAGAGAACAATAGCACGCACAACACGAGTGGTTGCTGAGAAGCTAGGCCCAGGTCCACCTCGGACTGTAGCGCCGCCATTATTATTATTATATTAAGAGAAGAAATAATGTTTGATTTACGTTTATAAAATATAAATGATACAAATCAGCTTTAGTTACTAAAGCTTGCGAACAGAGTCCTTAAAATATTTCCGGATAACCGTCAAATTCACGAATTGGTGACTTAACTGAGGACAATTCATGAATTTGTTACGTTGCCGTGGGCAACCTTTCATGAATGAGCCGCCCTTTTCAAGGGGTAATGATGAATCCAAATTAGTGTGAGTGAAAATGAGGAAGTATTTGTGCATTCATCATCAACCGTCAAATTTATTGGAAGATTCGTCAATAACTGTCAAATTTATTGGAAGATTCGTGAACAACTGTCAAATTTTTGAGTTGGCTAGGGGTTTTCCGGCTGGAAAGTTACGCATCTTTATATGACTGATTTGTGATTTTAATATACATTTTGTAGAAGGGGCATAATGCAGAAATTTGGTGTGTGTCCGGCAAGAAGTTTTTACCATTTTGTTCTTTTAATATTAAAAGCAATTTCTTCGGTATTTGTCTTGTACTCTTTATGGCCTAGCCGTTTTGCTACAAGATACGATTTTATTAAAAGTGCTGATATTGTTCAAATGTTTACTACTGGAATATGCAGAAATATATCTATGCAACAGCTTGAAGAGTGTGACTATAATGATATAATAAGAACCAATCCATTAATGCGTGATTATGTGAACAATTTGGATGAAGGCGGTGATGTTCTTCTGGGTGGTGAATATTATCCCATTAAATGTCGTGCGAAATATAGCAGTTCCATACCGAAGAAGAAGAAACCAACTGCTGAAGTTTGTGTTTTATATGCACAGGTTCCTAAGAAAACATCGTATCCACTATCGCTTTTTTGTAGTGGAGGAATATGATGAAAAACTTTTTAACCGTGCAAAACTGTTAAACATTGGATCCGAAATAGCAGCAGGATTGGAATTTCCGTGCCTTATATTTCATGACGTGGATCTTCTCCCATCTAACCTTGGCCAATTGTATGCATGCTCCACATTTCCTCGTCATATGAGCTCCAATTTAGACGCCTTTAGATACAATTTACCTTACTTGGGACTATTTGGGGGTGTGGTTAGCATTCGAACTGTTCAGTTTCAAAATGTTAACGGTTTGTCAAATTTATTTACTGGCTGGGGAGGGGAAGATGACGATTTCTACGGCAGAATCAAATTTAGGAAAATTTGTTTACGTTTACCGATTTGAACCTGCTTACAATGAGTACACCATGATGGAACATAAAAAGGAAATACCCAGTGAAGAACGAATCAATTTCCTAAACACGGGACCAGTTCGTTACTATATTGACGGATTAAGTTCACTGAAATACAAACGCCCATGTTCTGCATTTCGAGTGAAATGAATTTGAAATCGAATTTCCATTTCACCCGAAGTGAATTTTCATGTTCTGCATTTCGATTGATTTCGAATTCACTGTCGGAAAAAACAAACATTGTTGCCTTGGCTTCGGCAGGTAAATGGTTTTTGTTTTGGCTTAGTTTTCGTTGTTTCGACAGGCAATTGATTGTTGTTTTGAACACTTTTTCGTGTTTCGAAGTAAAATGAAAAGAAGAATCCTCAGGGAATATTCCTATAGATCATTTGAATCATCTTTTTCATTTCTAAACAAAAGTTTGGCATACAAAAGAAACCTCCTTGCACATCTTGAGAGAAATAGAACCACCAGCTTGCAGTTTTTATATTTTTCCAGGAAAGCAATTTTATTCAACAGTTTCATATAAGAAAGACAGAATGAAGAGTTCCTTACAAATCAGGATTTGCCTCCATAAACTTCACAGAAATAAAACCCCACCTTGAATTTTTGTTTTCCCATAAAATGAATAATAAAAACAGTAAAAAGAAAATGAAAAATCTGAATAGTTCACGTATTTAATGTACAAGGAGGTTCATTTTGTATGTCAAACCCTTGTTTAGAAATGAAAAAGATGATTCAAGTGATCTATAGGAACATCTGCCTTGCCCTGAGGATTCTTTTCATTTCACTTCGAAACACGAAAAAGTATTCAAAACAACAACCAATTGCCTGTCGAAACAACGAAAACTAAGCCAAGACAAAAATCATTTGCCTGCCGAAGCCAAGGAACAACGTTTGTTTTTTCCGAGAGTGAATTCGAAATCCATCGAAATGCAGAACATGGAAATTCACTTTGGGTGAAATGGAAATTGGATTTAAAGTTAATTTCACTTGAAATGCAGAACATGGGCGATTAATAATAAATTTGAGCAGTTATTGTCCAAATATGCTGATATTGTTAAAGGGCTTTTAGGGGCGACTTTCCAATAGGCCTACGCGCCTATCCTATATTATGCCAAATTGGCTGAAAAACACGAATCTGTAACTAATTTTTATAGGAAACTAATATTAACAAAGTTATTGACAATTAAAGTTGATAAGCAAATTTTAAAATGCCTTTTTTTTGTATTTAGACAGAAATATTCGTACTTCTGGGGTTTTTTGATTAATTTAGCATTATCTCCTTCATATGAAACTAAAGTTATATTCATATTACTTATTATATTCATATAATGGATGGCACAGTTGGTTAAGTGCTTTCCAAATGTTAGAGGGGTCCCAGGTTCGAATCCCAGTGAAATCGAATCTGGTCCAGCCACCATTTGCCATTGAGATCAAATTAACGGCACTGATGTAGGTTGCTACCTGGCAGTACAATGGACCAGTTTTGAGGCTGACTACTCCAGCAGTGTATCAAAAATACTCGAAAAAAAAGTTATATTCAGAAAATGCAAATAAATAACGAAATAATGCATTTTAATTCACTCTGCATTTGCACCTAGAAGTATGCCACATTTTTATACGCGCATTTTTATGACAAGAACCCCAAATGTATTCAACACAAGTGCACAAATAAACAGGATCGTATTGTGGGGCATGCTGCACTCCTGCAACCCACCTGCTTGGCCACATGTGCAATTTGGGGTAAGTGCGAGATTATATTTAGTTTCTTTAAGCTCATGTGAATTTGGGGATTTTGCACTTGGGTATTATGTAGCTATCGCGTGCATTTGTGTGGAATACATTTGGGGTTATAAAGAACAATTTCGTGTATAAAAAATTGTGCATACTTCTAGGTGCAAATGCGGAGTGCACTTGAAAAAGTTATAAACAAATTCAAATGCATTCAGTTCAGTTCAGTTTCTCTTCATTGCAGCATAAATTACATATTTCTTAGAAACTACTATTGCATAATTAACAGAGATTTGGTAATTGTAACCTTACTACTGACAATATATATACTTTTCGAAAAAAATATGTAGTACATCTTGGATTATAATCAGAGGAAAATCTGATGAAAAACCTCTTCACAAATTGGACTTTACAAAGAAATAAGGGAGGTGGTGGTTTTATGCTTGATTTCAAGTAACATTCAATGCAAGATTTAAAAATTTAAATATTAACAAAAACGAGCTATTTATTAATTACAATTAGACAAGGAAAAATATACAAACAAAAATATATAAGTAAATAAATATATGAATGAATAAATAAATAAATAAATAAATAAATATGTGTGTATATATAATATATAATAAATAAATAAATAAATAAATAAATAAATAAATAAATAAATAAATAAATAAATAAATAAGTAAATTAATAAATAAATAAATAAATAAATAAATAAATAAATAAATAAATGTAACGGCGAAAAGATATCCCGACGAAGAAGGAGAACGACGTACAAGTTGATCAAAGTGTAGAATAGTTGTGTTTTGAGTATACTAAATAAAGATTAATATAATTAAATATACAGTTCGTTATATATATAAATAAATAAATAAATAAATTAATTAATAAATAAATAAATAAGTAAATAAATAAATAAATAAATAAATAAGTTAATAAATAAATAAATAAATAAATAATAAACAACTAAATAATAATTTGATCAAGTATATACTGGAATCATAACTAAATAACTAAATAAAAATGAAAGATATGATGAATATGTTAAGATTCGTCCAGTAGACTTGAAATCAAGTGGTTGTTAGCTGAGCTGCAAGACCGGCTATAGCGCTCGAATAATATTAATAATTTTGTAAAAACAAAGATACTCTATTTTTTTACAAGCAAATGACATATACATTTTGAATTACATCAAATAAACGTTCTCTTTCATTCGTTAACCTTCAAATAGTAAGCACGTTTTTTGATTTGGCTCTACAGTTTATGAGCCCAGAACTTCCAAACTGCGAGTAAAAGATTTATAATCGTATTAGATTTCAGGAAACACAAAGTTTTTTTGCAAGGAGGCACAAAAAATAATAGCTACAACCATCGGTCAGTAACCACTAATACACTTCAGGTGAGATGTGGGCGAAGTTAATTGCGGTGTATGGGATGAAATCACAGACTAATGTTCACATGTTGCAACAAAAGTTCTACACCCTCAAGAAAAGTGCAAACGACGACATCGCCACTCATATATCAAGATTAGAGGACATAGTACAGCAGCTGAAGGAAGCAGGCGAAGAAGTTTCACAGACCATGATGATCACAAAAATCTCTACCACAATTCAACAACTTTTTTAGTGCGTGGGAGCCCACCGCATCTGCAGATAAAACTCTTCAAAATTTAACATCAAGACTCATAATGGAAGAAACTCGCATGGAAATGTATCAAACGCAATCATCGTCGTCTACTTACAATAGTCACAGTTTACCTGAAGAACAAAATGCACTAATCACACAAACTTTTCAGAAAAATGGTGAAAAGAAAAGAAATAAGCCCCAAGGCAAAAAAATGGGAAAGTGTTTTCTGTGCAAAAAGAGTGGACACTGGAAAAGGAATTGTCCTCAAAAGACAAAATCAATGGTAAACATTGCACAGAAGAATTTTGATGCATTAGTGTGTGGTGTTTTTACAAGTAGCAATGGTAAAACTCATTCTTTTACAGCAGATGATTGGATATTAGACTCAGGTCATCACATGAGTTTCCGACACGAGTGGTTTCAAAATGTTGTTGAACTCGCAGAACCCATGACTGTTGTCATTGACAACGGAGAACAAATGTTTGCTCTCGGTAAAGGCAGCGTTGACATTTATGCCTTTGATAATCAGAAGTGGTCAAGAAAAGTATTATTAAATGTATATCACATGCCAAAGATTAAGTTAAAACTTTTCTTTTCGGGAGCAGCGCTGGATAATCAATATAAGATGATATCTGACAATGCCAAGTGTGAAATAAGGAAAAATACACGTATTGTTGCAGTGGGAGTGCGATGCAAGATTATTTAAAATTATGTTTCATGTAATTTCACATAGCGATGAGGGGTCATCAAATGTTGCCATCAAAGTAGATTCACTTAAATTGTGGCATGAACGTCTGGGCCACTTGTGCATAAGACAGGTGAAAAGTGTTCTCAACAAAAGAAACATTAAGTATCAAGATGACAAAAGTTTTTTTTGTGATGCTTGTGCTTACGGCAAACAATGTCGATCTTCATTTCGAGAAAGTGATTCCAGAGCAACATCTGCATGTGAACTTGTTCACTCTGATGTGTGCGGCCCTATGCAGCAGCGTTCTATTGGCGGATTCAGATACTTTGCACTTTTTAAGAATGATTTCTCCAATTACAGGTATGTCTATTTTCTTAATGAAAAGAGTGGCTGGAGTGTAAAAATAAATATGTAGATGTTATTTTGCGACGATACGGTATACGTCATCAGACCACGGTACCCTATAATCCCGAACAGAATGAGCGTGTTGAAAGGAACATGAGGTTCATCGTAGAAATCGCTAGGACTATGTTGCATGCTAGGAACCAGCCACTCAAACTTTGGGCGAAAACTTTGAACACAGCAATTTATCTTTTAAACAGATATGGTCCAAGTCCGCAGAAAGATAAAAGTCCATTTGAGCTTTGGTTTGGAAAACAGCCCAGGATTGATAATTTAAAGGTTTTCGGCTGAAGTGTTTGAATATCCCGAAAGAAAAGCGACAGAAATGAGATAAGAAAGCAAAACATGGCTATTTCGTTGGCTATGTAGAAAATCAGAAGGGCTATGGTATTCGGTTGAGTCAAACTAATAAAATAGAAGTTTCTTGTAACGTTTCCTTTAAGAATGAAAATCAGACTGCAGTTATACCATTTCCCAGAGATTCTGATCAGTCGAACTGATTGTTTGGATGTGAATCAAACCAAAGATTCGGTCGGCAGCGGTCATTCTGCAGAAGAGGATAACGATCTTGATTCAGGTGATGGAAATGTCAAAGGAAATTATGAGATGAATCAAATGATCGAAACACCACCGAGGCGTATACTTCGAAGCCATACGATGAACCAAACATCAGCATCACCCAGTATCCTCCTGAATATCTCAGAACGGCATGCATTTGTTTCCCAGAGTTATGAGCCAACAAGTTATTATGAAGCATTGCATTTTAATGACGCAGAGAAATGGAAAACTGCGATGGACGAAGAGATCAAAGCACTTAAGCAAAATAGAACATGGGATTTAGTTGAACTTCCAAAAGGACGAAATGTTATCGACAACAAATGGGTGTTCAAGACAAAACTTTCAAAAGACAATAAAGTGGACAGATATAAAGCTCGTCTCGTTGTGCGAGGTTTCACTTAGAGGGAAGGTATTGATTACACCAAAACTTTCAGTCCAATCGCACGATTCACGTAAATAAGAACAGTTTTAGCAATCGCTGTTTCCGAAGGGTTAGCATTAAAACAATTTGACGTCAAAACAGCTTTTCTTAATGGCGATCTGGAAAAATTAGTTTACATGTCGCAACCCGAAGGATACGATGATTTAAGCGGTCGTGTGTGCAAGCTAAACAGAAGTTTATATGAGTTGAAACAGGCATCGAGGTGTTGGAATTTTAAGTTTACGCAACTGCTCAAGAAATTCAATTTCAAACCAAGTACAGCAGATCCTTGTGTTTTTACACACCACAGCAACGGAAGGAAGATTATGATGGCTATATACATCGATGATGGACTTATTGCAGCAACTAAAGAAGATGTTCAGCGGTTAATTTCATATGTACATCGTCATTTTGAAGTCGAGATTACAGATGCCGAATATTATCTTAGTCTTTAAATAGATCAACAGAAAAATTAATGTATTCATCTTAGCCAGTCAAGCTATTCTGAAAGATTGCTACACAAATTTAACATGTCTGATTGTCGTCCGGTAGCAACACCAGCTGAAATGTCGCTGAACACGTCAACGCAGTAAAACGTATTTTTCAATACGTAAAGGGGACAACCAATCACGGTATTCTTTTAAAAACTAGCACTAAATATTCAATTACTTGTTACAGCGATGTTACAGAAAGTAGACGGTCTAAGAGTGGGTTTTTTTTCTCATAAATGAAATACATATCTCAGAGACAAAAATGCGTAAGCTTGTCCACCACAGAAGCTGAATATATCGCTGCATCAGAAGCTGTAAAGGAGATGACCTGGGTGAAAAGTCTTCTTCGAGCTCTTATTCCTGAAGCCAACTCAAGCATGACTTTGTTGGTGGATAACCAAAGCGCTATAAAGCTTGTAAAGAATCCTGAGTTCCACAGAAGGACAAAACATGTGGACATCCGCTACCATTTCATTCGGGAAAAATATATGGAACGCGAATTCTCTTTGAATTATGTGCCGACTGAAAAACAATTCGCTGATATTCTTACGAAACCACTAGCAAGGGAAAAATTTGAGTTTTTTCGTTATTCATTGAATATTGTGCCAATTTGATTGTTGTCTTTATGCATTCATTTCGAATTAAAGTATGTATTTTGATTTATGAACTGAAGTAAATGAACTTATCCAAAATTAATAAGAAGTGGGAGTGTTGAGATATATGTATTAATAATTTTGCTCACTGTATTATAAACTTTATGTAAAAACAAAGATACCCTGCTTTTTACAAGCTTTATTTGTCATTTCGAACGACATCAAATCACAAACAGAAATCATATAGTAAAGAGATATCCAACTTCTACCTCTCTTGCCCCTTGATATCATTTGACAGCGTTTTTTATGCGATTTTTCATATCGCGTCTGTGAATCCATGTGAGCTGCTCAAATCAGCTGATAACCATACACATTCAAATAAATGAGGTGAACTACGCCACTTATTTGAAAAACTGTTCGTTGCTTGAACGTTATTTCAAATTCATGTTTTCAACACGAAAATAAGTGCAGAGGGTGCATTCACATGAGCTTTTGCAATGTTTTTATTTATTACAAAATTAATATCCGTTATTATTTGAATATATTATTGAAAAATTATAAAATAGGTAAATGAAGATTGGTTTAATGGATGTGTATTGTATATACACATATATTGAATTTAACCGATAAGAGTAGAACAGCGCAGGTTTTATTAATGGGATAAAGAATGTAAAAAATGTGCATATATTTAATTGATATTTGAAGTTTTAGATTTCTGTGCCTGTAATTGCGTAGAAAAGTCGCGTATTTTGAAACGGTTGCCTAACCTAAAACGTATTCATTTGATTAAGACAAATTTAATAAGAAATTTTATTAATTGCATTTTTTCACAAAAAACAATTTAAGCAAATGCTTTTTGATTTTCAGATTTCTTTGAAAGTAATAATCCACATGTGAAATAATTAAAGAATTTCATTTTCTTGCACTATATTTTCAATTTCTCATGAAACTTGATTCATATCAGCATTTCAAACAGATTTCTTTAAACAATACTAATCGTCACATTATTTACATTTGGCAAACATTGCGAAACTTATCCCTGAATGATTTCAGTCGTGGGCAAATTTCTGATCACAAATCAATCACATATACATAGATATCCAACTCCTACTTCTATTGCCCCTAATTCCATCTGACAGCGTTTTTTATAACATTTTCACCGACACGATTTACCGAGAATACGTGTGAGCTATGCCGAACAGCTGATAGACTTCCCCTCCAAGCTGATGTAGTGAAATGGGTGTGGACAGTGTTTACATGAACAGAAGAAGGCAGGAGTATCGAAAATAAAGTATTTGATTTTCCACAAGTTGGAATGAAATAGTGTAGATTCGGCGAAAATCTTACTTCAAATTTGATTTTCTGGTGAAGCCGTTCCGTTGCTATCCCATATAGTTCCATTTTCGACATATTTTCCTCAGGAAACATTTCATGCATATGCGATATTCCCAGAGTCATCTAAACACTCATAAGTTTGTTATTTATTTTTCAAATGTTGTCATGACAATTTTCAAAACAAAACGTAAGAGGAGCTAAACAATGAAGTTAGTGTTCGCAAAATGTATTCGTTAAGCACTATTTTTTTAATATGGCCTGAAACATTTATTGGAAACAATACTGGAAACTTGTGAGGAATACGTTTGAAAATAGATAAATATTGAAACCAGTTCGGTTTGGAAAGGTTTCGGACATTCTTTAAGGACTCAAATTCCCTTATAAACAATAAAATTAGGTCAATGTTATTGGTAATAATAATGTAGTACAATATTTCTTTGTATTACAATTCTATTATTATATGAAATATTATATTAAAATAAAAATATGCCTGTACGGCAGATACATCTCTTCTAAATTTCTTGATTTAAAAGAAACCAAGAAAGTTAAGTTCAAATTTTATCAACTAAATTGTCAAATGGTCAAATTAAACAATTTTAACTCAAAACATATATAATTGTTTAATAGAATACGTCCTCGTAATGGTACTCTTATTATGGCACAAACGTTACTTTCATGGCTCTACTTTTGCAAAAACATGTTTTCTTTTAAATTAAGAAATTAAGAAGAGGTGTATCTACCGTACAGACATATTTTTATTTTAATATAATATTTCATATAATAATAGAATTGTAATACAAAGAAAGGGCGCCGTGGCGTAGTGGGTAGGTGCGTCGACTCCTACGCTCGAGGTCGTCATTTCGAATCTCGAAAAAAAACATCAAACATTTTTTCACGGCTCCACCTCTTTCGAGTCACTGACAATGCTCAAAGAGTATAACTGTCTAGAAAAAAGCTTCTCAATCTCGCCGTTCGGAGTCGGCATTAAACTGTAGGTCCCCTCCTCTCGTGACAGAACAATAGCACGCACAACACGAGTGGTTGCTGAGAAGCTAGGCCCAGGTCCATTTCGGACTGTAGCGCCGCCATTATTATTATATTATTAATACAAAGAAATATTGAACTACATTTTTATGACCAATAACATTGACCTAATTTTATAGTTTATAAGGGAACTTGAGTCCTTAAAGAATGTCCGAAACCTTTCCAAAACGAACTGGTTTCAATATTTATCCATTTTCAAACGCATTCCTCACAAGTTTCCAATATTGTTTCCAATAAATGTTTCAGACCCTAAATATTAAAAAAATAGTGCTTAACGAATACATTTTGTGAAGACTAACTTCATTGTTTAGCTCCTCCTACTTTTTGTTTTTGAAAATTGCCACGACAGCATTCGAAAAATAAATAACAAACTTATGAGTGTTTAGATGGCTCTGGGAAAATCGCATATGCATGAAATGTTTTCTGAGGAAAATATATCGAAAATGGAACTATATGGGATAGAAACGGAACGGCTTCACCGGAAAATCAAATTTAAAGTAAGATTTTCGCCGAATCTACACTATTTCATTCCAACTTGTGGAAAATCAAATACTTTATTTTCGATGCTCCTGCCTTCTTCCGTTCATGTAAACACTGTCCACACCCATTTCACCACATCAGTTTGGAGGGGAAGTCACACGTATTCTCGGTAAATCGTGTCGGTGAAAATGTTATAAAAAACGCTGTCAGATGAAATTAAGGGGCAAGAGAAGTAGGAGTTGGATATCTATATGTGATTGATTTGTAGGGCAATAATGAATTTGTGATGTTACCATGGGCAACCTTTCATGAATGTGCCGCCATTTTCGTGGTGTAATGATGAGTTCAAATTAGTGTGAGTGAAAATGAGGAAATATTTGTGCATTCATTATCAACCGTCAAATTTATTGGAAGATTCGTCAATAACTGTCAAACAACAGTTGTCAAATTTTTGAGTTGGCTAGGGGTTTTCCGGCTGGAAAGTTACGCATCTTTATATGACTGATTTGTGATCTTTATATGACTGGTTTGTGATTTTAATATACATTTTGTAGAAAAGGCATAATGCAGAAATTTGGTGTGTGTCCGCAAGAAGTTTTTACCATTTTGTTCTTTTAATATTAAAAGCAATCTCTTCGATATTTGTCTTGTACTCTTTATGGCCTAGCCGTTTTGCTACAAGATACGATTTTATTAAAAGTGCTGATATTGTTCAAATGCTTATTACTGGAACGTGCAGAAATATATCTATGCAACAGCTTGAAGAATGTGACTATAATGATATAATAAAAACCAATCCATTAATGCGTGATTATGTGAACAATTTGGATGAAGGCGTTGATGTTCTTCTGGGTGGTGAATATTATCCCATTAAATGTCGTGCGAAATATAGCAGTGCTATCATAGTTCCATACCGAAGAAGAAGAAACCAACTGCTGAAGTTTGTGTTTTATATGCACAGATTTCTAAGAAAACAACGTATCCACTATCGCTTTTTTGTAGTGGAGCAATATGAGGAAAAACTTTTTAACCGTGCAAAACTGTTAAACATTGGATCCGAAATAGCAGCAGGATTGGAATTTCCGTGCCTTATATTTCATGACGTGGACCTTCTCCCATCTAACCTTGGCCAATTGTATGTATGCTCCACATTTCCTCGTCATATGAGCTCCAATTTAGACGCCTTTAGATACAATTTACCTTACTTGGGACTATTTGGGGGTGTGGTTAGCATTCGAACTGTTCAATTTCAAAATGTTAACGGTTTGTCAAATTTATTTACTGGCTGGGGAGGGGAAGATGACGATTTGTACGGCAGAATCAAATTTAGGAAAATGAACGTTTACCGATTTGAGCCTGCTTACAATGAGTACACCATGATGGAACGTAAAAAGGAAATACCCAGTGAAGAACGAATCAATTTCCTAGACACGGGACCAGTTCGTTACTATTCTGACGGATTAAATTTACTGAAATATGTAGTGCAGAAAATAGAAAATAATGGTCTATTTACGCATGTGTTAGTAAAAACATAAGCCTAAAGTAATTCTTCAAAATTGATATTCATAACTTGCAAAAAACTCTTAGATATATAGTACTTAAGATGAATAAAAAACGTTTAGAATGTAGAATTGACTTACCCAGAGGCCTTATCTTGTATTGCTATAGTATCGGAAATCTTTTCGAATTCGGAAATAGGTATTTTGTCCCTCTATAGAAAATAGACATAATCCGCATTCGAAAATTAATAGTTTATGCCTACTCGTTTACGGAAATTTGGTATTTTGTATTCCGAAAGCGGATGTCAAAACCGCCCTCACGGATTTTCATTGGAAACCTTTTTTGCTATTGTATTGTGTGTGCTAAAGTTGTTTTGATTAATTTATTTAATTTTTCCACGCAAAATAATTAAGACATTCGCCCATGTTCTTCATTCCACTTTTTATGAATTCGAGCTTTTAAGGTGAAAATTCGTGTTCTGCAATCCAGTCGAAATGGTGGTGATGAATTTGAATTTCGAAAATGATAATCGGTGTTCTGTAATTCGATTTACTCGTGTTTTTACTCGAATTGAATTCACTGGTAATGAATGAATTCCGCTATGAATTTGCAGTGAAATTGGATTAAATACGTGAACTATTCGGATTTTTAATTTTCTTTTTACTGATTTTATTTTTTATTTTAGGGGAAAACACAAAAATTCAAGGGGGGTGATATTTGCTTTCCTGGAAAAATATAAAAACTGCAAGCTGGTGGTTCTATTTCTCTCAAGATCTACATTTTGTATCATTTTGTATGCCAAACCCTTGTTTAGAAATGAAAAAGATGATTCAAATGATCTATAGAAACATCTGCCTTGCCCTGAGGATTCTTTTCATTTCACTTCGAAACACGAAAAAGTATTCAAAACAACAACCAATTGCCTGTCGAAACAACGAAAACTAAGCCAAAACAAAAATCATTTGCCTGCCGAAGCCAAGGAACAACGTTTGTTTTTTCCGAAAGTGAATTCGAAATCCATCGAAATGCAGAACATGGAAATTCACTTTGGGTGAAATGGAAATTGGATTTAAAATTAATTTCACTTGAAATGCAGAACATGGGCGATTAATAATAAATTTGAGCAGTTATTGTCCAAATATGCTGATATTGTTAAAGGGCTTTTAGGGGCGACTTTCCAATAGGCCTACGCACCTATCCTATATTATGCCAAATTGGCTGAAAAACACGAATCTGTAACTAATTTTTATAGGAAACTAATATTAACAAAGTTATAGACAATTAAAGTTGATAAGCAAATTTTAAAATGCCTTTTTTTTGTATTTAGACAGAAATATTCGTACTTCTGGGGTTTTTTGATTAATTTAGCATTATCTCCTTCATATGAAACTAAAGTTATATTCATATTACTTATTATATTCATATAATGGATGGCACAGTTGGTTAAGTGCTTTCCAAATGTTAGAGGGGTCCCAGGTTCGAATCCCAGTGAAATCGAATCTGGTCCAGCCACCATTTGCCATTGAGATCAAATTAACGGCACTGATGTAGGTTGCTACCTGGCAGTACAATGGACCAGTTTTGAGGCTGAGTACTCCAGCAGTGTATCAAAAATACTCGAAAAAAAAGTTATATTCAGAAAATGCAAATAAATAACGAAATAATGCATTTTAATTCACTCTGCATTTGCACCTAGAAGTATGCCACATTTTTATACGCGCATTTTTATGACAAGAACCCCAAATGTATTCAACACAAGTGCACAAATAAACAGGATCGTATTGTGGGGCATGCTGCACTCCTGCAACCCACCTGCTTGGCCACATGTGCAATTTGGGGTAAGTGCGAGATTATATTTAGTTTCTTTAAGCTCATGTGAATTTGGGGATTTTGCACTTGGGTATTATGTAGCTATCGCGTGCATTTGTGTGGAATACATTTGGGGTTATAAAGAACAATTTCGTGTATAAAAAATTGTGCATACTTCTAGGTGCAAATGCGGAGTGCACTTGAAAAAGTTATAAACAAATTCAAATGCATTCAGTTCAGTTCAGTTTCTCTTCATTGCAGCATAAATTACATATTTCTTAGAAACTACTATTGCATAATTAACAGAGATTTGGTAATTGTAACCTTACTACTGACAATATATATACTTTTCGAAAAAAATATGTAGTACATCTTGGATTATAATCAGAGGAAAATCTGATGAAAAACCTCTTCACAAATTGGACTTTACAAAGAAATAAGGGAGGTGGTGGTTTTATGCTTGATTTCAAGTAACATTCAATGCAAGATTTAAAAATTTAAATATTAACAAAAACGAGCTATTTATTAATTACAATTAGACAAGGAAAAATATACAAACAAAAATATATAAGTAAATAAATATATGAATGAATAAATAAATAAATAAATAAATAAATATGTGTGTATATATAATATATAATAAATAAATAAATAAATAAATAAATAAATAAATAAATAAATAAATAAATAAATAAATAAATAAATAAATAAGTAAATTAATAAATAAATAAATAAATAAATAAATAAATAAATAAATAAATAAATGTAACGGCGAAAAGATATCCCGACGAAGAAGGAGAACGACGTACAAGTTGATCAAAGTGTAGAATAGTTGTGGTTTGAGTATACTAAATAAAGATTAATATAATTAAATATACAGTTCGTTATATATATAAATAATTAAATAAATAAATTAATTAATAAATAAATAAATAAGTAAATAAATAAATAAATAAATAAATAAGTAAAAAAATAAATAAATAAATAAATAATAAACAACTAAATAATAATTTGATCAAGTATATACTGGAATCATAACTAAATAACTAAATAAAAATGAAAGATATGATGAATATGTTAAGATTCGTCCAGTAGACTTGAAATCAAGTGGTTGTTAGCTGAGCTGCAAGACCGGCTATAGCGCTCGAATAATATTAATAATTTTGTAAAAACAAAGATACTCTATTTTTTTACAAGCAAATGACATATACATTTTGAATTACATCAAATAAACGTTCTCTTTCATTCGTTAACCTTCAAATAGTAAGCACGTTTTTTGATTTGGCTCTACAGTTTATGAGCCCAGAACTTCCAAACTGCGAGTAAAAGATTTATAATCGTATTAGATTTCAGGAAACACAAAGTTTTTTTGCAAGGAGGCACAAAAAATAATAGCTACAACCATCGGTCAGTAACCACTAATACACTTCAGGTGAGATGTGGGCGAAGTTAATTGCGGTGTATGGGATGAAATCACAGACTAATGTTCACATGTTGCAACAAAAGTTCTACACCCTCAAGAAAAGTGCAAACGACGACATCGCCACTCATATATCAAGATTAGAGGACATAGTACAGCAGCTGAAGGAAGCAGGCGAAGAAGTTTCACAGACCATGATGATCACAAAAATCTCTACCACAATTTAACAACTTTTTTAGTGCGTGGGAGCCCACCGCATCTGCAGATAAAACTCTTCAAAATTTAACATCAAGACTCATAATGGAAGAAACTCGCATGGAAATGTATCAAACGCAATCATCGTCGTCTACTTACAATAGTCACAGTTTACCTGAAGAACAAAATGCACTAATCACACAAACTTTTCAGAAAAATGGTGAAAAGAAAAGAAATAAGCCCCAAGGCAAAAAAATGGGAAAGTGTTTTCTGTGCAAAAAGAGTGGACACTGGAAAAGGAATTGTCCTCAAAAGACAAAATCAATGGTAAACATTGCACAGAAGAATTTTGATGCATTAGTGTGTGGTGTTTTTACAAGTAGCAATGGTAAAACTCATTCTTTTACAGCAGATGATTGGATATTAGACTCAGGTCATCACATGAGTTTCCGACACGAGTGGTTTCAAAATGTTGTTGAACTCGCAGAACCCATGACTGTTGTCATTGACAACGGAGAACAAATGTTTGCTCTCGGTAAAGGCAGCGTTGACATTTATGCCTTTGATAATCAGAAGTGGTCAAGAAAAGTATTATTAAATGTATATCACATGCCAAAGATTAAGTTAAAACTTTTCTCTTCGGGAGCAGCGCTGGATAATCAATATAAGATGATATCTGACAATGCCAAGTGTGAAATAAGGAAAAATACACGTATTGTTGCAGTGGGAGTGCGATGCAAGATTATTTAAAATTATGTTTCATGTAATTTCACATAGCGATGAGGGGTCATCAAATGTTGCCATCAAAGTAGATTCACTTAAATTGTGGCATGAACGTCTGGGCCACTTGTGCATAAGACAGGTGAAAAGTGTTCTCAACAAAAGAAACATTAAGTATCAAGATGACAAAAGTTTTTTTTGTGATGCTTGTGCTTACGGCAAACAATGTCGATCTTCATTTCGAGAAAGTGATTCCAGAGCAACATCTGCATGTGAACTTGTTCACTCTGATGTGTGCGGCCCTATGCAGCAGCGTTCTATTGGCGGATTCAGATACTTTGCACTTTTTAAGAATGATTTCTCCAATTACAGGTATGTCTATTTTCTTAATGAAAAGAGTGGCTGGAGTGTAAAAATAAATATGTAGATGTTATTTTGCGACGATACGGTATACGTCATCAGACCACGGTACCCTATAATCCCCAACAGAATGAGCGTATTGAAAGGAACATGAGGTTCATCGTAGAAATCGCTAGGACTATGTTGCATGCTAGGAACCAGCCACTCAAACTTTGGGCGAAAACTTTGAACACAGCAATTTATCTTTTAAACAGATATGGTCCAAGTCCGCAGAAAGATAAAAGTCCATTTGAGCTTTGGTTTGGAAAACAGCCCAGGATTGATAATTTAAAGGTTTTCGGCTGAAGTGTTTGAATATCCCGAAAGAAAAGCGACAGAAATGAGATAAGAAAGCAAAACATGGCTATTTCGTTGGCTATGTAGAAAATCAGAAGGGCTATGGTATTCGGTTGAGTCAAACTAATAAAATAGAAGTTTCTTGTAACGTTTCCTTTAAGAATGAAAATCAGACTGCAGTTATACCATTTCCCAGAGATTCTGATCAGTCGAACTGATTGTTTGGATGTGAATCAAACCAAAGATTCGGTCGGCAGCGGTCATTCTGCAGAAGAGGATAACGATCTTGATTCAGGTGATGGAAATGTCAAAGGAAATTATGAGATGAATCAAATGATCGAAACACCACCGAGGCGTATACTTCGAAGCCATACGATGAACCAAACATCAGCATCACCCAGTATCCTCCTGAATATCTCAGAACGGCATGCATTTGTTTCCCAGAGTTATGAGCCAACAAGTTATTATGAAGCATTGCATTTTAATGACGCAGAGAAATGGAAAACTGCGATGGACGAAGAGATCAAAGCACTTAAGCAAAATAGAACATGGGATTTAGTTGAACTTCCAAAAGGACGAAATGTTATCGACAACAAATGGGTGTTCAAGACAAAACTTTCAAAAGACAATAAAGTGGACAGATATAAAGCTCGTCTCGTTGTGCGAGGTTTCACTTAGAGGGAAGGTATTGATTACACCAAAACTTTCAGTCCAATCGCACGATTCACGTAAATAAGAACAGTTTTAGCAATCGCTGTTTCCGAAGGGTTAGCATTAAAACAATTTGACGTCAAAACAGCTTTTCTTAATGGCGATCTGGAAAAATTAGTTTACATGTCGCAACCCGAAGGATACGATGATTTAAGCGGTCGTGTGTGCAAGCTAAACAGAAGTTTATATGAGTTGAAACAGGCATCGAGGTGTTGGAATTTTAAGTTTACGCAACTGCTCAAGAAATTCAATTTCAAACCAAGTACAGCAGATCCTTGTGTTTTTACACACCACAGCAACGGAAGGAAGATTATGATGGCTATATACATCGATGATGGACTTATTGCAGCAACTAAAGAAGATGTTCAGCGGTTAATTTCATATGTACATCGTCATTTTGAAGTCGAGATTACACATGCCGAATATTATCTTAGTCTTTAAATAGATCAACAGAAAAATTAATGTATTCATCTTAGCCAGTCAAGCTATTCTGAAAGATTGCTACACAAATTTAACATGTCTGATTGTCGTCCGGTAGCAACACCAGCTGAAATGTCGCTGAACACGTCAACGCAGTAAAACGTATTTTTCAATACGTAAAGGGGACAACCAATCACGGTATTCTTTTAAAAACTAGCACTAAATATTCAATTACTTGTTACAGCGATGTTACAGAAAGTAGACGGTCTAAGAGTGGGTTTTTTTTCTCATAAATGAAATACATATCTCAGAGACAAAAATGCGTAAGCTTGTCCACCACAGAAGCTGAATATATCGCTGCATCAGAAGCTGTAAAGGAGATGACCTGGGTGAAAAGTCTTCTTCGAGCTCTTATTCCTGAAGTCAACTCAAGCATGACTTTGTTGGTGGATAACCAAAGCGCTATAAAGCTTGTAAAGAATCCTGAGTTCCACAGAAGGACAAAACATGTGGACATCCGCTACCATTTCATTCGGGAAAAATATATGGAACGCGAATTCTCTTTGAATTATGTGCCGACTGAAAAACAATTCGCTGATATTCTTACGAAACCACTAGCAAGGGAAAAATTTGAGTTTTTTCGTTATTCATTGAATATTGTGCCAATTTGATTGTTGTCTTTATGCATTCATTTCGAATTAAAGTATGTATTTTGATTTATGAACTGAAGTAAATGAACTTATCCAAAATTAATAAAAAGTGGGAGTGTTGAGATATATGTATTAATAATTTTGCTCACTGTATTATAAACTTTATGTAAAAACAAAGATACCCTGCTTTTTTACAAGCTTTATTTGTCATTTCGAACGACATCAAATCACAAACAGAAATCATATAGTAAAGAGATATCCAACTTCTACCTCTCTTGCCCCTTGATATCATTTGACAGCGTTTTTTATGCGATTTTTCATATCGCGTCTGTGAATCCATGTGAGCTGCTCAAATCAGCTGATAACCATACACATTCAAATAAATGAGGTGAACTACGCCACTTATTTGAAAAACTGTTCGTTGCTTGAACGTTATTTCAAATTCATGTTTTCAACACGAAAATAAGTGCAGAGGGTGCATTCACATGAGCTTTTGCAATGTTTTTATTTATTACAAAATTAATATCCGTTATTATTTGAATATATTATTGAAAAATTATAAAATAGGTAAATGAAGATTGGTTTAATGGATGTGTATTGTATATACACATATATTGAATTTAACCGATAAGAGTAGAACAGCGCAGGTTTTATTAATGGGATAAAGAATGTAAAAAATGTGCATATATTTAATTGATATTTGAAGTTTTAGATTTCTGTGCCTGTAATTGCGTAGAAAAGTCGCGTATTTTGAAACGGTTGCCTAACCTAAAACGTATTCATTTGATTAAGACAAATTTAATAAGAAATTTTATTAATTGCATTTTTTCACAAAAAACAATTTAAGCAAATGCTTTTTGATTTTCAGATTTCTTTGAAAGTAATAATCCACATGTGAAATAATTAAAGAATTTCATTTTCTTGCACTATATTTTCAATTTCTCATGAAACTTGATTCATATCAGCATTTCAAACAGATTTCTTTAAACAATACTAATCGTCACATTATTTACATTTGGCAAACATTGCGAAACTTATCCCTGAACGATTTCAGTCGTGGGCAAATTTCTGATCACAAATCAATCACATATACATAGATATCCAACTCCTACTTCTATTGCCCCTAATTCCATCTGACAGCGTTTTTTATAACATTTTCACCGACACGATTTACCGAGAATACGTGTGAGCTATGCCGAACAGCTGATAGACTTCCCCTCCAAGCTGATGTAGTGAAATGGGTGTGGACAGTGTTTACATGAACAGAAGAAGGCAGGAGTATCGAAAATAAAGTATTTGATTTTCCACAAGTTGGAATGAAATAGTGTAGATTCGGCGAAAATCTTACTTCAAATTTGATTTTCTGGTGAAGCCGTTCCGTTGCTATCCCATATAGTTCCATTTTCGACATATTTTCCTCAGGAAACATTTCATGCATATGCGATATTCCCAGAGTCATCTAAACACTCATAAGTTTGTTATTTATTTTTCAAATGTTGTCATGACAATTTTCAAAACAAAACGTAAGAGGAGCTAAACAATGAAGTTAGTGTTCGCAAAATGTATTCGTTAAGCACTATTTTTTTAATATGGCCTGAAACATTTATTGGAAACAATACTGGAAACTTGTGAGGAATACGTTTGAAAATGAATAAATATTGAAACCAGTTCGGTTTGGAAAGGTTTCGGACATTCTTTAAGGACTCAAATTCCCTTATAAACAATAAAATTAGGTCAATGTTATTGGTAATAATAATGTAGTACAATATTTCTTTGTATTACAATTCTATTATTATATGAAATATTATATTAAAATAAAAATATGCCTGTACGGCAGATACATCTCTTCTAAATTTCTTGATTTAAAAGAAACCAAGAAAGTTAAGTTCAAATTTTATCAACTAAATTGTCAAATGGTCAAATTAAACAATTTTAACTCAAAACATATATAATTGTTTAATAGAATACGTCCTCGTAATGGTACTCTTATTATGGCACAAACGTTACTTTCATGGCTCTACTTTTGCAAAAACATGTTTTCTTTTAAATTAAGAAATTAAGAAGAGGTGTATCTACCGTACAGACATATTTTTATTTTAATATAATATTTCATATAATAATAGAATTGTAATACAAAGAAAGGGCGCCGTGGCGTAGTGGGTAGGTGCGTCGACTCCTACGCTCGAGGTCGTCATTTCGAATCTCGAAAAAAACATCAAACATTTTTTCACGGCTCCACCTCTTTCGAGTCACTGACAATGCTCAAAGAGTATAACTGTCTAGAAAAAAGCTTCTCAATCTCGCCGTTCGGAGTCGGCATTAAACTGTAGGTCCCCTCCTCTCGTGACAGAACAATAGCACGCACAACACGAGTGGTTGCTGAGAAGCTAGGCCCAGGTCCATCTCGGACTGTAGCGCCGCCATTATTATTATATTATTAATACAAAGAAATATTGAACTACATTTTTATGACCAATAACATTGACCTAATTTTATAGTTTATAAGGGAACTTGAGTCCTTAAAGAATGTCCGAAACCTTTCCAAAACGAACTGGTTTCAATATTTATCCATTTTCAAACGCATTCCTCACAAGTTTCCAATATTGTTTCCAATAAATGTTTCAGACCCTAAATATTAAAAAAATAGTGCTTAACGAATACATTTTGTGAAGACTAACTTCATTGTTTAGCTCCTCCTACTTTTTGTTTTTGAAAATTGCCACGACAGCATTCGAAAAATAAATAACAAACTTATGAGTGTTTAGATGGCTCTGGGAAAATCGCATATGCATGAAATGTTTTCTGAGGAAAATATATCGAAAATGGAACTATATGGGATAGAAACGGAACGGCTTCACCGGAAAATCAAATTTAAAGTAAGATTTTCGCCGAATCTACACTATTTCATTCCAACTTGTGGAAAATCAAATACTTTATTTTCGATGCTCCTGCCTTCTTCCGTTCATGTAAACACTGTCCACACCCATTTCACCACATCAGTTTGGAGGGGAAGTCACACGTATTCTCGGTAAATCGTGTCGGTGAAAATGTTATAAAAAACGCTGTCAGATGAAATTAAGGGGCAAGAGAAGTAGGAGTTGGATATCTATATGTGATTGATTTGTAGGGCAAATAATGAATTTGTGATGTTACCATGGGCAACCTTTCATGAATGTGCCGCCATTTTCGTGGTGTAATGATGAGTTCAAATTAGTGTGAGTGAAAATGAGGAAATATTTGTGCATTCATTATCAACCGTCAAATTTATTGGAAGATTCGTCAATAACTGTCAAACAACAGTTGTCAAATTTTTGAGTTGGCTAGGGGTTTTCCGGCTGGAAAGTTACGCATCTTTATATGACTGATTTGTGATCTTTATATGACTGGTTTGTGATTTTAATATACATTTTGTAGAAAAGGCATAATGCAGAAATTTGGTGTGTGTCCGCAAGAAGTTTTTACCATTTTGTTCTTTTAATATTAAAAGCAATCTCTTCGATATTTGTCTTGTACTCTTTATGGCCTAGCCGTTTTGCTACAAGATACGATTTTATTAAAAGTGCTGATATTGTTCAAATGCTTACTACTGGAACGTGCAGAAATATATCTATGCAACAGCTTGAAGAATGTGACTATAATGATATAATAAAAACCAATCCATTAATGCGTGATTATGTGAACAATTTGGATGAAGGCGTTGATGTTCTTCTGGGTGGTGAATATTATCCCATTAAATGTCGTGCGAAATATAGCAGTGCTATCATAGTTCCATACCGAAGAAGAAGAAACCAACTGCTGAAGTTTGTGTTTTATATGCACAGATTTCTAAGAAAACAACGTATCCACTATCGCTTTTTTGTAGTGGAGCAATATGAGGAAAAACTTTTTAACCGTGCAAAACTGTTAAACATTGGATCCGAAATAGCAGCAGGATTGGAATTTCCGTGCCTTATATTTCATGACGTGGACCTTCTCCCATCTAACCTTGGCCAATTGTATGTATGCTCCACATTTCCTCGTCATATGAGCTCCAATTTAGACGCCTTTAGATACAATTTACCTTACTTGGGACTATTTGGGGGTGTGGTTAGCATTCGAACTGTTCAATTTCAAAATGTTAACGGTTTGTCAAATTTATTTACTGGCTGGGGAGGGGAAGATGACGATTTGTACGGCAGAATCAAATTTAGGAAAATGAACGTTTACCGATTTGAGCCTGCTTACAATGAGTACACCATGATGGAACGTAAAAAGGAAATACCCAGTGAAGAACGAATCAATTTCCTAGACACGGGACCAGTTCGTTACTATTCTGACGGATTAAATTTACTGAAATATGTAGTGCAGAAAATAGAAAATAATGGTCTATTTACGCATGTGTTAGTAAAAACATAAGCCTAAAGTAATTCTTCAAAATTGATATTCATAACTTGCAAAAAACTCTTAGATATATAGTACTTAAGATGAATAAAAAACGTTTAGAATGTAGAATTGACTTACCCAGAGGCCTTATCTTGTATTGCTATAGTATCGGAAATCTTTTCGAATTCGGAAATAGGTATTTTGTCCCTCTATAGAAAATAGACATAATCCGCATTCGAAAATTAATAGTTTATGCCTACTCGTTTACGGAAATTTGGTATTTTGTATTCCGAAAGCGGATGTCAAAACCGCCCTCACGGATTTTCATTGGAAACCTTTTTTGCTATTGTATTGTGTGTGCTAAAGTTGTTTTGATTAATTTATTTAATTTTTCCACGCAAAATAATTAAGACATTCGCCCATGTTCTTCATTCCACTTTTTATGAATTCGAGCTTTTAAGGTGAAAATTCGTGTTCTGCAATCCAGTCGAAATGGTGGTGATGAATTTGAATTTCGAAAATGATAATCGGTGTTCTGTAATTCGATTTACTCGTGTTTTTACTCGAATTGAATTCACTGGTAATGAATGAATTCCGCTATGAATTTGCAGTGAAATTGGATTAAATACGTGAACTATTCGGATTTTTAATTTTCTTTTTACTGATTTTATTTTTTATTTTAGGGGAAAACACAAAAATTCAAGGGGGGTGATATTTGCTTTCCTGGAAAAATATAAAAACTGCAAGCTGGTGGTTCTATTTCTCTCAAGATCTACATTTTGTATCATTTTGTATGCCAAACCCTTGTTTAGAAATGAAAAAGATGATTCAAATGATCTATAGAAACATCTGCCTTGCCCTGAGGATTCTTTTCATTTCACTTCGAAACACGAAAAAGTATTCAAAACAACAACCAATTGCCTGTCGAAACAACGAAAACTAAGCCAAAACAAAAATCATTTGCCTGCCGAAGCCAAGGAACAACGTTTGTTTTTTCCGAAAGTGAATTCGAAATCCATCGAAATGCAGAACATGGAAATTCACTTTGGGTGAAATGGAAATTGGATTTAAAATTAATTTCACTTGAAATGCAGAACATGGGCGATTAATAATAAATTTGAGCAGTTATTGTCCAAATATGCTGATATTGTTAAAGGGCTTTTAGGGGCGACTTTCCAATAGGCCTACGCACCTATCCTATATTATGCCAAATTGGCTGAAAAACACGAATCTGTAACTAATTTTTATAGGAAACTAATATTAACAAAGTTATAGACAATTAAAATTGATAAGCAAATTTTAAAATGCCTTTTTTTTTTATTTAGACAGAAATATTCGTACTTCTGGGGTTTTTTGATTAATTTAGCTTTATCTCCTTCATATGAAACTAAAGTTATATTCATATTACTTATTATATTCATATAATGGATGGCACAGTTGGTTAAGTGCTTTCCAAATGCTAGAGGGGTCCCAGGTTCGAATCCCAGTGAAATCGAATCTGGTCCAGCCACCATTTGCCATTGAGATCAAATTAACGGCACTGATGTAGGTTGCTACCTGGCAGTACAATGGACCAGTTTTGAGGCTGAGTACTCCAGCAGTGTATCAAAAATACTCGAATAGTGGTCAGTAACCACTAATACACTTCAGGTGAGATGTGGGCGAAGTTAATTGCGGTGTATGGGATGAAATCACAGACTAATGTTCACATGTTGCAACAAAAGTTCTACACCCTCAAGAAAAGTGCAAACGACGACATCGCCACTCATATATCAAGATTAGAGGACATAGTACAGCAGCTGAAGGAAGCAGGCGAAGAAGTTTCACAGACCATGATGATCACAAAAATCTCTACCACAATTCAACAACTTTTTTAGTGCGTGGGAGCCCACCGCATCTGCAGATAAAACTCTTCAAAATTTAACATCAAGACTCATAATGGAAGAAACTCGCATGGAAATGTATCAAACGCAATCATCGTCGTCTACTTACAATAGTCACAGTTTACCTGAAGAACAAAATGCACTAATCACACAAACTTTTCAGAAAAATGGTGAAAAGAAAAGAAATAAGCCCCAAGGCAAAAAAATGGGAAAGTGTTTTCTGTGCAAAAAGAGTGGACACTGGAAAAGGAATTGTCCTCAAAAGACAAAATCAATGGTAAACATTGCACAGAAGAATTTTGATGCATTAGTGTGTGGTGTTTTTACAAGTAGCAATGGTAAAACTCATTCTTTTACAGCAGATGATTGGATATTAGACTCAGGTCATCACATGAGTTTCCGACACGAGTGGTTTCAAAATGTTGTTGAACTCGCAGAACCCATGACTGTTGTCATTGACAACGGAGAACAAATGTTTGCTCTCGGTAAAGGCAGCGTTGACATTTATGCCTTTGATAATCAGAAGTGGTCAAGAAAAGTATTATTAAATGTATATCACATGCCAAAGATTAAGTTAAAACTTTTCTCTTCGGGAGCAGCGCTGGATAATCAATATAAGATGATATCTGACAATGCCAAGTGTGAAATAAGGAAAAATACACGTATTGTTGCAGTGGGAGTGCGATGCAAGATTATTTAAAATTATGTTTCATGTAATTTCACATAGCGATGAGGGGTCATCAAATGTTGCCATCAAAGTAGATTCACTTAAATTGTGGCATGACCGTCTGGGCCACTTGTGCATAAGACAGGTGAAAAGTGTTCTCAACAAAAGAAACATTAAGTATCAAGATGACAAAAGTTTTTTTTGTGATGCTTGTGCTTACGGCAAACAATGTCGATCTTCATTTCGAGAAAGTCATTCCAGAGCAACATCTGCATGTGAACTTGTTCACTCTGATGTGTGCGGCCCTATGCAGCAGCGTTCTATTGGCGGATTCAGATACTTTGCACTTTTTAAGAATGATTTCTCCAATTACAGGTATGTCTATTTTCTTAATGAAAAGAGTGGCTGGAGTGTAAAAATAAATATGTAGATGTTATTTTGCGACGATACGGTATACGTCATCAGACCACGGTACCCTATAATCCCGAACAGAATGAGCGTATTGAAAGTAACATGAGGTTCATCGTAGAAATCGCTAGGACTATGTTGCATGCTAGGAACCAGCCACTCAAACTTTGGGCGAAAACTTTGAACACAGCAATTTATCTTTTAAACAGATATGGTCCAAGTCCGCAGAAAGATAAAAGTCCATTTGAGCTTTGGTTTGGAAAACAGGCCAGGATTGATAATTTAAAGGTTTTCGGCTGAAGTGTTTGAATATCCCGAAAGAAAAGCGACAGAAATGAGATAAGAAAGCAAAACATGGCTATTTCGTTGGCTATGTAGAAAATCAGAAGGGCTATGGTATTCGGTTGAGTCAAACTAATAAAATAGAAGTTTCTTGTAACGTTTCCTTTAAGAATGAAAATCAGACTGCAGTTATACCATTTCCCAGAGATTCTGATCAGTCGAACTGATTGTTTGGATGTGAATCAAACCAAAGATTCGGTCGGCAGCGGTCATTCTGCAGAAGAGGATAACGATCTTGATTCAGGTGATGGAAATGTCAAAGGAAATTATGAGATGAATCAAATGATCGAAACACCACCGAGGCGTATACTTCGAAGCCATACGATGAACCAAACATCAGCATCACCCAGTATCCTCCTGAATATCTTAGAACGGCATGAATTTGTTTCCCAGAGTTATGAGCCAACAAGTTATTATGAAGCATTGCATTTTAATGACGCAGAGAAATGGAAAACTGCGATGGACGAAGAGATCAAAGCACTTAAGCAAAATAGAACATGGGATTTAGCTGAACTTTCAAAAGGACGAAGGGTTATCGACAACAAATGGGTGTTCAAGACAAAACTTTCAAAAGACAATAAAGTGGACAGATATAAAGCCCGTCTCGTTGTGCGAGGTTTCACTTAGAAGGAAGGTATTGATTACACCAAAACTTTCAGTCCAATCGCACGATTCACGTAAATAAGAACAGTTTTAGCAATCGCTGTTTCCGAAGGGTTAGCATTAAAACAATTTGACGTCAAAACAGCTTTTCTTAATGGCGATCTGGAAAAATTAGTTTACATGTCGCAACCCGAAGGATACGATGATTTAAGCGGTCGTGTGTGCAAGCTAAACAGAAGTTTATATGAGTTGAAACAGGCATCGAGGTGTTGGAATTTTAAGTTTACGCAACTGCTCAAGAAATTCAATTTCAAACCAAGTACAGCAGATCCTTGTGTTTTTACACACCACAGCAACGGAAGGAAGATTATGATGGCTATATACATCGATGATGGACTTATTGCAGCAACTAAAGAAGATGTTCAGCGGTTAATTTCATATGTACATCGTCATTTTGAAGTCGAGATTACAGATGCCGAATATTATCTTAGTCTTTAAATAGATCAACAGAAAAATTAATGTATTCATCTTAGCCAGTCAAGCTATTCTGAAAGATTGCTACACAAATTTAACATGTCTGATTGTCGTCCGGTAGCAACACCAGCTGAAATGTCGCTGAACACGTCAACGCAGTAAAACGTATTTTTCAATACGTAAAGGGGACAACCAATCACGGTATTCTTTTAAAAACTAGCACTAAATATTCAATTACTTGTTACAGCGATGCTGATTATGCTGGTGACACAGAAAGTAGACGGTCTAAGAGTGGGTTTTTTTCTCATAAATGAAATACATATCTCAGAGACAAAAATGCGTAAGCTTGTCCACCACAGAAGCTGATATTTATTTTCCGTATTGTACAATATCGTCTTACATTATAACTGTAACACAGCTTACACAGAGATACGATATTTGAATATCTTACTACTGAAATAATTATAAAAGTTTTTTAAATATTATTCACTGACTAGAATCTTCTGAAGGAAAACAATGAGAAAAACCTTCACTTAAATAGTTATTACTTATTAAGAATAACTTGGATAATATTTGTTTATGCAGTTAGGAAATGCATAATGATATATGTATAAATATATATGTGTGTATATATAAATTAGCTGACAAATAATTAACATATAAGTAAATAATTAAATAAATATCTAGATTTATAATAACAAGTAAATACGAGTAGTAATTAAATTAATAGATCGTTTTTTAAAGAAGTACATATTAAGTTCTAATTAGTTCTGAATAAGACTAGAGATCAATGGGTTGGTTGAATTTTGGCAATTTGTAAAGAATTTTTAATTTATAATGTCGATTTTTCTTTGGATTTGCAAGACACCAGCTTGCTCGTGTAATATACGCGTAGAGTGGAGCCAAGGGAGGTTGAGCATCATCTTTAAGGTTTTGTTTTGTGCGATTTGGAGTTTCTTTATGTGGGTTTTTGCACAATTACCCCACACAGGACATGCATACAACAAGATCGCTTGGAAAATGACCTTAAATATCACTATTTTCTTAGCTTTGCTTAGTGATGACTGGCGGTTTATTAGTGGATAAATCATTTTCGTCTCTAAACTAATTTTGTTCAATGTATTTCTTATGTGGTCTCCGTAGGTAAGTCTCTGATCTAAGTATACACCAAGATACTTGATAGAACTAACCCACGGAATGTCACTTTGGTTGATGCTTAGCTGACTAGTTGGTAAGTAGCAAGCTTTTCTTTTTCGTGTGAAAAATATGGCTTGGGTTTTATCAGCATTTACATTTATTTTTCAAATTCTGAAGTATGCAGTGATTGTATTAAGTGCTTCTTGTAGATTATTTTTAACTACGTCTCCAATTTCATGTGAACTATAAAAAGCGGTGTCATCAGCGAACATAGCTTTTTCACAATTTGGAATGTCTGGAAAATCAGTGATATAAATAAGAAATAAAATCGGACTTAATACAGATCCTTGGGGCACACCGGAGCAGATTATTTTAGTCGCGGAAAAGCTTCTGTTCAAAAATACCCTAAATTTTCGATTTTCTAAAAAACTTTTTAGTAGTTGTATCAGATAGATAGGACATCTGAACGTTAGGAGCTTGTAAAGAAACCCATTATGCCAAATGGAGTCGAATGCCTTTTCTAAATCTAAGAGAACGAGACCTGTGGACTCTTTCATTCTTAGTTTCTTCCTTACGTGATCAGATATACGAAGCACTTGTTGTGATGTGTTGTGACATTGTCTAAATCCGAATTGCTGGTTGGGAAGAGTATTTGTAATTTCAAGAAAGTTAAGTACTTTGACCTTAATTACTTTTTCGTAAATTTTGCTCAAACTACTCAACAAGCTTATTGGTCGATAGCTATTGGTCTCATTTGCGGGTTTTCCAGGCTTACGAATAGGAATTACTTTAGATGTTTTCCATTTCGTAGGAAAATATTTCATCTTTAGGCAAGAGTTGACTATGAAACACAACAAATCAACTGCTAATGGTGGCAGTACTTTAAGAACTATGTTTTTAATGCCATCCAGTCCTGGAGACTTATTGTTTCGAAGACTGCTCAAATGAAATTCTATATCTTCTGAGTTAACATAGAAGTCATCAGGAATAGAATCAGTATTGATGGTAATTCTGTAAATGGCATTATTAACGTGTGTGTTAATTGAACTGGGTGCAGTAATTAAGGAATTGTTAAAACTTTTGAAAAAAGTTTCCGCAAATAACTCACATTTTTCCTCATTTGATACAATAACCGAGTTGGGTGTTTTAATGTGAGGTATAAAATTACATTTGTTTCTCAGTATTTTAACCACTTTCCAAAACGGCTTACTATTTTTTTCAAGAGCACTTAACCGTTTATTCCAAGCTATGTTTCTATATTTAGAGATTTCATCGTCAATTACATTTTTTAGAAGTTTCGTTTGCACTAGAAAACAGTCAAGTCTATAACGCTGCCATTGTCTTCTGTAAAAATTTCTTTCTTTTATTAAATTTAAGATATATTTTGGAAGCATTGTTGCTCGCATTGAAATAGGCTTCTTTGGGACAGCTTCTGCAGTACTTTCGTCAATATGGGTAGTGAAATCTTCGATAAGGTTGTCTATTTGATGAGTGCTGTTTGTGTTTTCTAGGTTCATTGGTATATTCTTGATACGATTTTTAAGCTTTTGACGAAACATTTTCCAATCAGCATTTTTAAAATCTAAATAATACGAATTTATGTTCCTGTAGTTGCAGACAATCTTGAAATTTATTGGATGATGATCTGAACTAAGTGCGTTTATACTAATTGGTTCAGTCAAAATAGCTGGAAAGTTAGTAACTATAATATCTAAAACTGATGGTGTGCCCCTCTGGCCCGGAGGGAAATAAGTTGGACTATCGGGATATAGTAACTGTAGCGGATGTCTTACAACAAAGTCATTTAGAGCATTTCCCCACTTATTAGCCCTTTGGCAACCCCATGCACGATGTCTGCAATTTAAGTCGCCTCCAATCACAAATTTATCATTACTCGAAGTTAACTTCCTTAGATCATTTTTAAATAGATCAAGCCTATGCGAATTTCTACCAGGGAAATAAACTGAGTAAATCTTTATTTTTGCGTTGTCGAGTGTTTCAAGCTCAATTCCAATAGCTTCAATAACATTAGTATTAATGGAAGGTAATAATTGATGTACTACTCCTTTTCTTATGACGATGGCAACCCCACCTCCACGCATACCACTACCTCGATCTAGTCTATGACAAGTGTAATGACTGTGGGTGAATTTTAAACTGTCGTTAAGCCCAGTTTCACACACAAGACATATATCGACATTATTAACACATAAAAATGAAAAAAATTCAATACATTTATTTCTTATTCCTCTAGCATTCCAACATAAAACATTAAGATTTATTAAGTTACTTGATATGGGAAAACAGAAATTTTGTTGCAAGCTGTGTTATTGCTTCAAACTGCTCAATTTTAGTTTTACATAAACTTAATTTACTAATCATCTCCATTTTGAGAGTGCATAACTCTTCTTGAGTAAAGAGATCATTCTCTTTACCTGTTTGTCCAGTGGGAGCCCGAATAACAGCTGGTGCAGCAGGTCCTCTTGATGACCATTGATAGTGGGATGATTTTGGAGGTACAGGAACCGTGAGAGATTATTTATTTTTTGATAGATAGTTGGGAAGAGATGGAAAATCGCGCATGCTCTCAAAGTTTGGAGTTTGAACGTTTCTGTTTGTTGCATGAATGCGAGTTGATTTTGGATTCTCTCTTAGTTGAGAATATTTAACTCTGGTTTGACAGTTGATATCTGTTGACTTGTGGTTTTCTTTGCAATTTGCACATTTAAAAAGTCCATTTGATTTGCATTCAGAAGTTTTATGGTTTTCCGCACAGTTAGCACAGTACGTTTTCACGTGACAATTTCTTTCACCATGCCCGTACATTTGACAATTGTTACATTGCGTAATTTTGTTTTTTATTCGTCTTTGAAACTCCCATCTCACTTGAGTACGATAGATGGTCTTTATACTGCTTCGTAAATTAGAATTTTACCGAACCGTTTACTAAACTAACAATGTAAATGATGTCCGTATATTTTTCATATTTTTTCTTCACTAACTTTATTTCAATGCATTGTAGTCCGGGTTTTTGTAGTTCAGTTTTAAGCAAATTGGTGTCATATTCGTCCAAACCGAACAGAATCACCTTGAATGACCTTTCCTTTTTGGAGTCATGTGAGAAAAACTGTAATTTCTGCTTGATTAATTAAAAATGTGGAACGCTTCACGATTTTGCGTGTCATCCTTGCACAGGGGCCATGCTAATCTTCCCTGTATCGTTCCAATTTTAGTATATGTTCTGCCGAAGCAAGAACGGGAAAAATATATGGAACACGAATTCTCTTTGAATTATGTGCCGACTGAAAAACAATTCGCTGATATTCTTACGAAACCACTGGCAAGGGAAAAATTTGAGTTTTTTCGTTATTCATTGAATATTGTGCCAATTTGATTGTTGTCTTTATGCATTCATTTCGAATTAAATTATGTATTTTGATTTATGAACTGAAGTAAATGAACTTATCCAAAATTAATAAGAAGTGGGAGTGTTGAGATATATGTATTAATAATTTTGCTCACTGTGTTATAAACTTTATGTAAAAACAAAGATACCCTGTTTTTTTACAAGCTGTATTTGTCATTTCGAACGACATCAAATCACAAACAGATATCATATAGTAAAGAGATATCCAACTTCTACCTCTCTTGCCCCTTGATTTCATTTGACAGCGTTTTTTATGCGATTTTTCATATCGTGTCTGTGAATCCATGTGAGCTGCTCAAATCAGCTGATAACCATACACATTCAAATAAATGATGTGAACTACGCCACTTATTTGAAAAACTGTTCGTTGCATTCACATGAGCTTTTGCAATGTTTTTATTTATTACAAAATTAATATCCGTTATTATTTGAATATATTATTGAAAAATTATAAAATAGGTAAATGAAGATTGGTTTAATGGATGTGTATTGTATATACACATATATTGAATTTAACCGATAAGAGTAGAACAGCGCAGGTTTTATTAATGGGATAAAGAATGTAAATTAAATTTAATTGATATTTGAAGTTTTAGATTTCTGTGCCTGTAATTGCGTAGAAAAGTCGTGTATTTTGAAACGGTTGCCTAACCTAAAACGTATTCATTTGATTAAGACAAATTTAATAAGAATATTAATAAGAAATTTTATTAATTGCATTTTTTCACAAAAAACAATTTAAGCAAATGCTTTTTGATTTTCAGATTTCTTTGAAAGTAATAATCCCTATGTGAAATAATTAAAGAATTTCATTTTCTTGCACTATATTTTCAATTTCTCATGAAACTTGATTCATATCAGCATTTTAAACAGATTTCTTTAAACAATACTAATCGTCACATTATTTACATTTGGCAAAAATTGCGAAACTTATCCCTGAACGATTTCAGTCGTGGGCAAATTTCTGATCACAAATCAATCACATATAGATATCCAACTCCTACTTCTATTGCCCCTAATTCCATCTGACAGCGTTTTTTATAACATTTTCACCGACACGATTCACCGAGAATACGTGTGAGCTATGCCGAACAGCTGATAGACTTCCCCTCCAAGCTGATGTAGTGAAATGGGTGTGGACAGTGTTTACATGAACAGAAGATGGCAGGAGTATCGAAAATAAAGTATTTGATTTTCCACAACTTGGAATGAAATAGTGTAGATTCGGCGAAAATCTTACTTCAAATTTGATTTTCTGGTGAAGCCGTTCCGTTTCTATATATTTTCCTCAGGAAACATTTCATGCATATGCGATATTCCCAGAGTCATCTAAACACTCATAAGTTTGTTATTTATTTTTCAAATGTTGTCATGACAATTTTCAAAACAAAACGTAAGAGGAGCTAAACAATGAAGTTAGTGTTCGCAAAATGTATTCGTTAAGCACTATTTTTTTAATATTTAGGGCCTGAAACATTTATTGGAAACAATACTGGAAACTTGTGAGGAATACGTTTGAAAATGAATAAATATTGAAACCAGTTCGGTTTGGAAAGGTTTCGGACATTCTTTAAGGACTCAAGTTCCCTTATAAACAATAAAATTAGGTCAATGTTATTGGTAATAAAAATGTAGTACAATATTTCTTTGTATTACAATTCTATTATTATATGAAATATTATATTAAAATAAAAATATGCCTGTACGGCAGATACATCTCTTCTAAATTTCTTGATTTAAAAGAAACCATGAAAGTTACGTTTGTGCCATAATAAAAGTACCATTAGGGCGACGTGTTCTATTCAACAATTGTATATGTTTTGAGTTAAAATTGATTAATTTGACGATTTGGCAATTTATTTGATAAAATGTGGAATCTAAAGGCATAAAACATTTACTAATAAATAAAAATAATTGTTATTCCCAGAAGAAATAATGTTTGAATTACGCTTATAAAATATAAATGCTGATACAAATCAGCTTTAGTTACTAAAACCTGCGAAAAGAGTCCTTGAAATATTTTCCGATAGCCGTCAAATTCACGAATTAGTGACTTTATAGCGGGCAATTCATGAATTTGTGACGTTACCATGGGCAACCTTTCATGAATGTGCCGCCAATTTCGTGGGCTAATGAGGAGTCCAAATTAGTGTGAGTGAAAATGAGGAAATATTTGTGCATTCATTATCAACCGTCAAATTTATTGGAAGATTCGTCAATAACTGTCAAACAACAGTTGTCAAATTTTTGAGTTGGCTAGGGGTTTTCCAGCTGGAAAGTAAGGCATCTTTATATGACTGATTTGTGATCTTTATATGACTGGTTTGTGATTTTAATCACAAATCAATCACATATAGATATCCAACTCCTACTTCTCTTGCCCCTAATTCCATCTGACAGCGTTTTATATAACATTTTCACCGACACGATTCACCGAGAATACGTGTGAGCTATGCCGAACAGCTGATAGACTTTCCCTCCAAGCTGATGTAGTGAAATGGGCATGGACAAGCTTTGTATTACAATTATATTATTATATGAAATATTATGTTGAAATAAAAATATGTACAGTAAAACAATAAAACATGTTTTTGCAAAATTAAAACCATGAAAGTTACGTTTGTACCATTCTGGTACGGAATCCTAAAAAGCCATTTAATATGAAAGAAACATAAATTTGAATTGAAGAAGATAATCCAATGTTGTAAAACCTAAAAAATTGCCTTGTCTGCCTAAATATATATTAGGTCAGTTTTAAGTATAAAATATTTTAAAGCATATTCATTTGTTCACAAACTTTTTTCTAGATTTACGATAGTTTTGCACAAAGAAACAAGGTTTGGTCTCTTTTTCGTTAATCTGTAGCCAACTTTTAAACGAATATTTCGATAATCTTTTAAAATTCTGCTTTATTTTGAATTAAGATCAAAAAATTGTCCATTCATTTCCATAATAATTAAATAACTCTTCGATATTATCAATCGAAAATATCATAACAAGAATAGCATTCGGACGACGTGTTCTATTCTACAATTATATTTGTTTTGATTTAAAATTCACATTTACCAATACCTAAAAATAATTGTTATTAAGAGAAGAAATAATGTTTGATTTACGTTTATAAAATATAAATGATACAAATCAGCTTTAGTTACTAAAGCCTGCGAACAGAGTCCTTAAAATATTTCCGGATAACCGTCAAATTCACGAATTGGTGACTTAACTGAGGACAATTCATGAATTTGTTACGTTGCCGTGGGCAACCTTTCATGAATGAGCCGCCCTTTTCGAGGGGTAATGATGAATCCAAATTAGTGTGAGTGAAAATGAGGAAAGATTTGTGCATTCATCATCAACCGTCAAATTTATTGGAAGATTCGTCAATAACTGTCAAATTTATTGGAAGATTCGTGAACAACTGTCAAATTTTTGAGTTGGCTAGGGGTTTTCCGGCTGGAAAGTTACGCATCTTTATATGACTGATTTGTGATTTTAATATACATTTTGTAGAAGGGGCATAATGCAGAAATTTGGTGTGTGTCCGGCAAGAAGTTTTTACCATTTTGTTCTTTTAATATTAAAAGCAATTTCTTCGGTATTTGTCTTGTACTCTTTATGGCCTAGCCGTTTTGCTACAAGATACGATTTTATTAAAAGTGCTGATATTGTTCAAATGTTTACTACTGGAACATGCAGAAATATATCTATGCAACAGCTTGAAGAGTGTGACTATAATGATATAATAAGAACCAATCCATTAATGCGTGATTATGTGAACAATTTGGATGAAGGCGGTGATGTTCTTCTGGGTGGTGAATATTATCCCATTAAATGTCGTACGAAATATAGCAGTGCTATCATAGTTCCATACCGAAGAAGAACAAACAAACTGCTGAAGTTTGTGTTTTATATGCACAGGTTCCTAAGAAAACAACGTATCCACTATCGCTTTTTTGTAGTGGAGCAATATGATGAAAAACTTTTTAACCGTGCAAAACTGTTAAACATTGGATCCGAAATAGCAGCAGGATTGGAATTTCCGTGCCTTATATTTCATGACGTGGATCTTCTCCCATCTAACCTTGGCCAATTGTATGCATGCTCCACATTTTCTCGTCATATGAGCTCCAATTTAGACGCCTTTAGATACAATTTACCTTACTTGGGACTATTTGGGGGTGTGGTTAGCATTCGAACTGTTCAGTTTCAAAATGTTAACGGTTTGTCAAATTTATTTACTGGCTGGGGAGGGGAAGATGACGATTTCTACGGCAGAATCAAATTTAGGAAAATGAACGTTTACCGATTTGAACCTGCTTACAATGATACACCATGATGGAACATAAAAAGGAAATACCCAGTGAAGAACGAATCAATTTCCTAAACACGGGACCAGTTCGTTACTATATTGACGGATTAAGTTCACTGAAATACAAACGCCCATGTTCTGCATTTCGAGTGAAATGAATTTGAAATCGAATTTCCATTTCACCCGAAGTGAATTTTCATGTTCTGCATTTCGATTGATTTCGAATTTTTCGAATTCACTGTCGGAAAAAACAAACGTTGTTGCCTTGGCTTCGGCAGGTAAATGGTTTTTGTTTTGGCTTAGTTTTCGTTGTTTCGACAGGCATTGATTGTTGTTTTGAACACTTTTTCGTGTTTCGAAGTAAAATGAAAAGAAGAATCCTCAGGGAATATTCCTATAGATCATTTGAATCATCTTTTTCATATCTAAACAAGAGTTTGGCATACAAAAGGAACCTCCTTTCACATCTTGAGAGAAATAGAACCACCAGCTTGCGGTTTTTATATTTTTCCAGGAAAGCAATTTTATTCAACAGTTTCATATAAGAAAGACAGAATGAAGAGTTCCTTACAAATCAGGATTTGCCTCCATAAACTTCACAGAAATACCACCCCACCTTGAATTTTTGTTTTCCCATAAAATGAATAATAAAAACAGTAAAAAGAAAATGAAAGATCTGAATAGTTCACGTATTTAATCAAATTTAGATGCGGAATATTATCTTAGTCTTCAAATAGATCAACTGAAAAATGAATGTATTCATCTTAGCCAGTCAAGCTATTCTGAAAGATTGCTACACAAATTTAACATGTCTAGCAACACCAGCTGAAATGTCGCTGAACACGTCAACGCAGTAAAACGTATTTTTCAATACGTAAAGGGGACAACCAATCACGGTATTCTTTTAAAAACTAGCACTAAATATTCAATTACTTGTTACAGCGATGCTGATTATGCTGGTGACACAGAAAGTAGACGGTCTAAGAGTGGGTTTTTTTTCTCATAAATGAAATACATATCTCAGAGACAAAAATGCGTAAGCTTGTCCACCACAGAAGCTGAATATATCGCTGCATCAGAAGCTGTAAAGGAGATGACCTGGGTGAAAAGTCTTCTTCGAGCTCTTATTCCTGAAGCCAACTCAAGCATGACTTTGTTGGTGGATAACCAAAGCGCTATAAAGCTCGTAAAGAATCCTGAGTTCCACAGAAGGACAAAACATGTGGACATCCGCTACCATTTCATTCGGGAAAAATATATGGAACGCGAATTCTCTTTGAATTATGTGCCGACTGAAAAACAATTCGCTGATATTCTTACGAAACCACTGGCAAGGGAAAAATTTGAGTTTTTTCGTTATTCATTGAATATTGTGCCAATTTGATTGTTGTCTTTATGCATTCATTTCGAATTAAATTATGTATTTTGATTTATGAACTGAAGTAAATGAACTTATCCAAAATTAATAAGAAGTGGGAGTGTTGAGATATATGTATTAATAATTTTGCTCACTGTATTATAAACTTTATGTAAAAACAAAGATACCCTGCTTTTTTACAAGCTGTATTTGTCATTTCGAACGACATCAAATCACAAACAGAAATCACATAGTAAAGAGATATCCAACTTCTACCTCTCTTGCCCCTTGATTTCATTTGACAGCGTTTTTTATGCGATTTTTCATATCGTGTCTGTGAATCCATGTGAGCTGCTCAAATCAGCTGATAATCATACACATTCAAATAAATGATGTGAACTACGCCACTTATTTGAAAAACTGTTCGTTGCTTGAACGTTATTTCAAATTCATGTTTTCAACACGAAAGTAAGTGCAGAGGGTGCATTCACATGAGCTTTTACAATGTTTTTATTTATTACAAAATTAATATCCGTTATTATTTGAATATATTATTGAAAAACTATAAAATAGGTAAATGAAGATTGGTTTAATGGATGTGTATTGTATATACACATATATTGAATTTAACCGATAAGAGTAGAACAGCGCAGGTTTTATTAATGGGATAAAGAATGTAAAAAATGTGCATATATTTAATTGATATTTGAAGTTTTAGATTTCTGTGCCTGTAATTGCGTAGAAAAGTCGCGTATTTTGAAACGGTTGCCTAACCTAAAACGTATTCATTTGATTAAGACAAATTGAATAAGAATATTAATAAGAAATTTTATTAATTGCATTTTTTCACAAAAAACAATTTAAGCAAATGCTTTTTGATTTTCAGATTTCTTTGAAAGTAATAATCCCCATGTGAAATAATTAAAGAATTTCATTTTCTTGCACTATATTTTCTATTTCTCATGAAACTTGATTTATATCAGCATTTTAAAAAGATTTCTTTAAACAATACTAATCGCCACATTATTTACATTTGGCAAACATTGCGAAACTTATCCCTGAACGATTTCAGTCGTGGGCAAATTTCTGATCACAAATCAATCACATATAGATATCCAACTCCTACTTCTATTGCCCCTAATTCCATCTGACAGCGTTTTTTATAACATTTTCACAGACACGATTCACCGAGAATACGTGTGAGCTATGCCGAACAGCTGATAGACTTCCCCTCCAAGCTGATGTAGTGAAATGGGTGTGGACAGTGTTTATATGAACAGAAGAAGGCAGGAGTATCGAAAATAAAGTATTTGATTTTCCACAAGTTGGAATGAAATAGTGTAGATTCGGCGAAAATCTTACTTCAAATTTGATTTTCTGGTGAGGCCGTTCCGTTGCTATCCCATATAGTTCCATTTTCGACATATTTTCCTCAGGAAACATTTCATGCATATGCGATTATCCCAGAGCCATCTAAACACTCATAAGTTTGTTATCTATTTTTCGAATGCTGTCATGGCAATTTTCAAAAACAAAACGTAAGAGGAGCTAAACAATGAAGTTAGTGTTCGCAAAATGTATTCGTTAAGCACTATTTTTTTAATATTTAGGGCCTGAAACATTTATTGGAAACAATACTGGAAACTTGTGAGGAATACGTTTGAAGATGAATAAATATTGAAACCAGTTCGGTTTGGAAAGGTTTCGGACATTCTTTAAGGACTCAAGTTCCCTTATAAACAATAAAATTAGGTCAATGTTATTGGTAATAAAAATGTACTACAATATTTCTTTGTATTACAATTCTATTATTATATGAAATATTATATTAAAATAAAATTATGCCTGTACGGCAGATACATCTCTTCTAAATTTCTTGATTTAAAAGAAACCATGAAAGTTACGTTTGTGCCATAATAAAAGTACCATTAGGGCGACGTGTTCTATTAAACAATTATATATGTTTTGAGTTAAAATTGTTTAATTTGACGATTTGGCAATTTATTTGATAAAATTTGAAATCTAAAGGCATAAAACATTTACTAATAAATAAAAATAATTGTTATTCCCAGAAGAAATAATGTTTGAATTACGTTTATAAAATATAAAAGCTGATACAAATCAGCTTTAGTTACTAAAGCCTGCGAAAAGAGTCCTTGAAATATTTTCGGATAGCCGTCAAATTCACGAATTAGTGACTTTATAGCGGGCAATTCATGAATTTGTGACGTTACCATGGGCAACCTTTCATGAATGTGCCGCCAATTTCGTGGGCTAATGAGGAGTCCAAATTAGTGTGAGTGAAAATGAGGAAATATTTGTGCATTCATTATCAACCGTCAAATTTATTGGAAGATTCGTCAATAACTGTCAAACAACAGTTGTCAAATTTTTGAGTTGGCTAGGGGTTTTCCAGCTGGAAAGTAAGGCATCTTTATATGACTGATTTGTGATCTTTATATGACTGGTTTGTGATTTTAATCACAAATCAATCACATATAGATATCCAACTCCTACTTCTCTTGCCCCTAATTCCATCTGACAGCGTTTTATATAACATTTTCACCGACACGATTCACCGAGAATACGTGTGACCTATGCCGAACAGCTGATAGACTTTCCCTCCAAGCTGATGTAGTGAAATGGGCATTTACAGTGTTTACATTAACGGAAGAAGGCAGGAGCATCGAAAATAAAGTATTTGATTTTCCACAAATTGGAATGAAATAGCGTAGATTCGGCGAAAATCTTACTTCAAATTTGATTTTCCGGTGAAGCCGTTCCGTTTTTATCCCATATAGTTCCATTTTCGACATATTTTCTTCAGAAATCGCACCGCATATTATTCCCAGAGTTATGTAAATACTCATAAGTTTGTTATTTATTTTTCAAATGTTGTCATGGCAATTTTCAAAACAAAAAGTAGGAGGAGCTAAACAATAAAGTTAGTGTTCACAAAATGTATTCGTTAAGCACTATTTTTTTAATATTTAGGGTCTGAAACAATTATTGGAAACAATACTGGAACCTTGTGAGAAATACATTTGAAAATGGATACATATTGAAAGCAGTTCGGTTTGGGAAGGTTTCGGACATTCCTTAAAGACTCAAGTTCATAACATTAGGTCAATGTTATTGGTGATCAAAATAAACTTAGTACAATATTTCCTTGTATTACAATTATATTATTATATGAAATATTATGTTGAAATAAAAATATGTACAGTAAAACAATAAAACATGTTTTTGCAAAATTAAAACCATGAAAGTTACGTTTGTACCATTCTGGTACGGAATCCTAAAAAGCCATTTAATATGAAAGAAACATAAATTTGAATTGAAGATAATCCAATGTTGTAAAACCTAAAAAAATGCCTTGTCTGCCTAAATATATATCAGGTTAGTTTTAAGTATAAAATATTTTAAACCATATTAATTTGTTCACAAACTTTTTTCTAGATTTACGATAGTTTTGCACAAAGAAACAAGGTTTGGTCTCTTTTTCGTTAATCTGTAGCCAACTTTTAAACGAATATTTCGATAATCTTTTAAAATTCTGCTTTATTTTGAATTAAGATCAAAAAATTGTCCATTCATTTCCATAATAATTAAATAACTCTTCGATATTATCAATCGAAAATATCATAACAAGAATAGCATTCGGACGACGTGTTCTATTCTACAATTATATTTGTTTTGATTTAAAATTGCGTTATTCGACGATAAATTAATAAATAAATTGTCAATTATTTGATTAAATTTAAAATCTAAAGACATTTTAAAACATTTACCAATACCTAAAAATAATTGTTATTAAGAGAAGAAATCTCTCATCTCATCTCATTTTCAATGACCCGCATGTTCCACTAAAGGGGTCGCGGGGGCAATGCATGCACGAGAGATCTCCAGGCCACTCGATCCTCCGCCATCGACTCTAACTCATCAGGAGCTATGCCCAAGCGCAACCAGGCGAGTGTTTGGACTTGGTCCAACCATCTCATCCTAGGTCTGCCAAGCGGTTGCCTACCTGATGGAATCGCATTCAAGGCACGCCTCGGAAGTCGTGATGATGGGGACATTCGTGCCACGTGACCAAACCAACGAAGTACAGCCCTTTCCGTTCGAAGAAGCAGCTGCCCAACATTGAGTTCCTCGCGCACTGTCGTGTTTCTCACCCTATCCCGGCGAGTAATTCCCACAACAGCACGAAGAAATCTCATCTCGGCAGCTTGTATTCGCGATCTTATTCTTTCGGTCATTACCCAAATTTCATGACCATAGGTGAGAGTTGGAACAAATACTGCGTTAAAAACCGCTAACTTGGCTTTGACACCAAGCTCGGCCTTCCTGATTACAGATCGACCAAGCTGTTTCAAAATTGACCCAGCTTGACCAATCCTACAGGAAAGCTCAGCATTATTCCTCCCATCACTCGTGAAGAAGACCCCGAGATACTTGAACTTCTCCACCTGTTTCAATGGGACTCCACTAACATGTAGAGTGCATTGAACAGGGGTTCTGGAAATAACCATAACCTCGGATTTGTCCACGTTAACCCCCATCCCAGCATCAGCACATACGGCCACAAACCTATCTAGCGCGCGCTGGAGTTCCATCTGGGAGGATGTTAGGATGACTAAGTCATCTGCAAAAAGAAGATGACTGACCCTCAACTTTCCCAATGTGAAACATTCCTCGCCTCGACTGCGCTGTAACATCCAGTCCATATATATAATGAAAAGGAGAGGTGACAAAACGCACCCTTGGCGAAGTCCAACGCCCACGGTGAAAGGTGTTGATTTACTACCGTTAACCCGAACACAGCTACTACAGTTTGTGTATAGAGACTGAATGGCCCTCAACAAAGAACCATCAATCCCATACTCCTGCAGAACACTCCAGAGTTTACCTCGAGGAACTCGGTCGTATGCCTTTTCCAAATCTACAAAACAACTGTAGATCGGTTTGGCGTACTCCCAAGCCTTCTCAAGTACCATTCTTAGAGTGAAAAGCTGGTCGGTTGTACTTCTGCCGGGACGAAAACCGCACTGTTCATCCCCCATCCTGGATTCGACCATAGCTCTAGAACGCGCCTCCAACACCTTAGCGTAGACTTTACCTGGGAGACTTAAAAGAGATATGCCCCTGTAGTTGGAGCACTCTTTCTTGTCCCCCTTTTTGAAGAGAGGGACAATCACCCCAGTCTGCCAATCACCAGGTGTTTCACCGCGTTCCCAAGCCACCTTAATGACACGAGAGAGCCATAAAACTCCCTCTTTACCCATAGCTTTAAGCATTTTTGGCCGGATTTCATCCACACCGGCGGATTTGCCAACTTTTAGCGATTCAATCGCCAAAATGACTTCCTCCACCATTGGACTATTCTCCGCCCTACTCAAGTCTACAGGTCTGTCACCCTCAGTGCCCTGTTCGGGATTGAGCAGCTCCGAAAAGTGCTCGCTCCATCTGCGCAAGATGTCCACCTCATTGGAAAGCAACACGCCATCTTTGGATTTGACTCCTTCGATGGTGTTGTATTTCCTCCCTCTGAGCCGGCGAATGGTTTGCCAGAACACCTTTTTCGCAGATCTATGGTCGCTTTCCAACTTCTCGCCGAACTCCTTCCAAGTCTGCTCTTTAGCTGCTCGCACAGCCAATTTGCAAGTTCTTCGCGCCTCAGTGTACCGGTCACGAGAATCAGAGTTCCCCAAGAGAATCCAGTCTCTGTAGGTCTTCTTCTTCTCTCTGATGGCTTCTTGAACTCCGGGTGTTTTAAACCACGCAGTTCTTTTCTCACCACCAGCCGCCACACCAAGCCGCTTCACCCCACAAACATCACGTGCAGAAGCAATGACAGCTGTTGAAAACAGTCGCCATTCGTCCTCTACATGCGATGGAACAGTTGGAATTTGCTCAAACCCTTCGGATATGCGCCGTGCAAAATGTTGCTGCACCTCACTGTTCTGTAGTTTCTCCCACCGTATGCGTGTAACCACTCTTGGTTTCCGCCTTGGCAGAAGAGGTACTTTATCAGCCCCCCCGGCAGCTGACCTCCTCGTGGTGGGGGGCGGGCAACAGGTTTGTGGTGTGCATATTGTACGCCACAAGCCTGGCTAACGAAGCGCAACCCCCTCGGATGACAAGAAGATCTAAGACAGCCTCGGATACCGCCTACCCTGGTGTGCCAGGGCCCCATTCGGAGCCAGGCCTGAATGGTGGCAGTATGCGAGCGTCTGGTGGCCGGCCTGTCCCGCTCGGCAGCCGGTCGGGCTCAGCCCGAAGCAGTTACGAGCAACCCGGCAGTGGACTCGTGAGCCACTACAGGGGTGGGAGGGGGATCACGCCATGCACTAACCAGTGCGTGCGAGGGTTAAAAGGCAACGGACAACGGCATCGAAAGAGAAGAAATAATGTTTGATTTACGTTTATAAAATATGAATGATACAAATCAGCTTTAGTTACTAAAGCCTGCGAACAGAGTCCTTAAAATATTTCCGGATAACCGTCAAATACACGAATTGGTGACTTAACTGAGGACAATTCATGAATTTGTTACGTTGCCGTGGGCAACCTTTCATGAATGAGCCGCCCTTTTCGAGGGGTAATGATGAATCCAAATTAGTGTGAGTGAAAATGAGGAAAGATTTGTGCATTCATCATCAACCGTCAAATTTATTGGAAGATTCGTCAATAACTGTCAAATTTATTGGAAGATTCGTGAACAACTGTCAAATTTTTGAGTTGGCTAGGGGTTTTCCGGCTGGAAAGTTACGCATCTTTATATGACTGATTTGTGATTTTAATATACATTTTGTAGAAGGGGCATAATGCAGAAATTTGGTGTGTGTCCGGCAAGAAGTTTTTACCATTTTGTTCTTTTAATATTAAAAGCAATTTTTTCGGTATTTGTCTTGTACTCTTTATGGCCTAGCCGTTTTGCTACAAGATACGATTTTATTAAAAGTGCTGATATTGTTCAAATGTTTACTACTGGAACATGCAGAAATATATCTATGCAACAGCTTGAAGAGTGTGACTATAATGATATAATAAGAACCAATCCATTAATGCGTGATTATGTGAACAATTTGGATGAAGGCGGTGATGTTCTTCTGGGTGGTGAATATTATCCCATTAAATGTCGTGCGAAATATAGCAGTGCTATCATAGTTCCATACCGAAGAAGAAGAAACCAACTGCTGAAGTTTGTGTTTTATATGCACAGGTTCCTAAGAAAACAACGTATCCACTATCGCTTTTTTGTAGTGGAGCAATATGATGAAAAACTTTTTAACCGTGCAAAACTGTTAAACATTGGATCCGAAATAGCAGCAGGATTGGAATTTCCGTGCCTTATATTTCATGACGTGGATCTTCTCCCATCTAACCTTGGCCAATTGTATGCATGCTCCACATTTCCTCGTCATATGAGCTCCAATTTAGACGCCTTTAGATACAATTTACCTTACTTGGGACTATTTGGGGGTGTGGTTAGCATTCGAACTGTTCAGTTTCAAAATGTTAACGGTTTGTCAAATTTATTTACTGGCTGGGGAGGGGAAGATGACGATTTCTACGGCAGAATAAAATTTAGGAAAATGAACGTTTACCGATTTGAACCTGCTTACAATGAGTACACCATGATGGAACATAAAAAGGAAATACCCAGTGAAGAACGAATCAATTTCCTAAACACGGGACCAGTTCGTTACTATATTGACGGATTAAGTTCACTGAAATACAAACGCCCATGTTCTGCATTTCGAGTGAAATGAATTTGAAATTGAATTTCCATTTCACCCGAAGTGAATTTTCATGTTCTGCATTTCGATTGATTTCGAATTTTTCGAATTCACTGTCGGAAAAAACAAACGTTGTTGCCTTGGCTTCGGCAGGTAAATGGTTTTTGTTTTGGCTTAGTTTTCGTTGTTTCGACAGGCAATTGATTGTTGTTTTGAACACTTTTTCGTGTTTCGAAGTAAAATGAAAAGAAGAATCCTCAGGGAATATTCCTATAGATCATTTTAATCATCTTTTTCATTTCTAAACAAAAGTTTGGCATACAAAAGAAACCTCCTTGCACATCTTGAGAGAAATAGAACCACCAGCTTGCAGTTTTTATATTTTTCCAGGAAAGCAATTTTATTCAACAGTTTCATATAAGAAAGACAGAATGAAGAGTTCCTTACAAATCAGGATTTGCCTCCATAAACTTCACAGAAATACCACCCCACCTTGAATTTTTGTTTTCCCATAAAATGAATAATAAAAACAGTAAAAAGAAAATGAAAGATCTGAATAGTTCACGTATTTAATCAAATTTAGATGCGGAATATTATCTTAGTCTTCAAATAGATCAACTGAAAAATGAATGTATTCATCTTAGCCAGTCAAGCTATTCTGAAAGATTGCTACACAAATTTAACATGTCTAGCAACACCAGCTGAAATGTCGCTGAACACGTCAACGCAGTAAAACGTATTTTTCACTACGTAAAGGGGACAACCAATCACGGTATTCTTTTAAAAACTAGCACTAAATATTCAATTACTTGTTACAGCGATGCTGATTATGCTGGTGACACAGAAAGTAGACGGTCTAAGAGTGGGTTTTTTTTCTCATAAATGAAATACATATCTCAGAGACAAAAATGCGTAAGCTTGTCCACCACAGAAGCTGAATATATCGCTGCATCAGAAGCTGTAAAGGAGATGACCTGGGTGAAAAGTCTTCTTCAAGCTCTTATTCCTGAAGCCAACTCAAGCATGACTTTGTTGGTGGATAACCAAAGCGCTATAAAGCTCGTAAAGAATCCTGAGTTCCACAGAAGGACAAAACATGTGGACATCCGCTACCATTTCATTCGGGAAAAATATATGGAACGCGAATACTCTTTGAATTATGTGCCGACTGAAAAACAATTCGCTGATATTCTTACGAAACCACTGGCAAGGGAAAAATTTGAGTTTTTTCGTTATTCATTGAATATTGTGCCAATTTGATTGTTGTCTTTATGCATTCATTTCGAATTAAAGTATGTATTTTGATTTATGAACTGAAGTAAATGAACTTATCCAAAGTTAATAAGAAGTGGGAGTGTTGAGATATATGTATTAATAATTTTGCTCACTGTATTATAAACTTTATGTAAAAACAAAGATACCCTGTTTTTTTACAAGCTGTATTTGTCATTTCGAACGACATCAAATCACAAACAGAAATCACATAGTAAAGAGATATCCAACTTCTACCTCTCTTGCCCCTTGATTTCATTTGACAGCGTTTTTTATGCGATTTTTCATATCGTGTCTGTGAATCCATGTGAGCTGCTCAAATCAGCTGATAACCATACACATTCAAATAAATGATGTGAACTACGCCACTTATTTGAAAAACTGTTCGTTGCTTGAACGTTATTTCAAATTCATGTTTTCAACACGAAAGTAAGTGCAGAGGGTGCATTCACATGAGCATTTACAATGTTTTTATTTATTACAAAATTAATATCCGTTATTATTTGAATATATTATTGAAAAATTATAAAATTGGTAAATGAAGATTGGTTTAGTGGATGTGTATTGTATATACACATATATTGAATTTAACCGATAAGAGTAGAACAGCGCAGGTTTTATTAATGGGGTAAAGAATGTAAATTAAATTTAATTGATATTTGAAGTTTTAGATTTCTGTGCCTGTAATTGCGTAGAAAAGTCGCGTATTTTGAAACGGTTGCCTAACCTAAAACGTATTCATTTGATTAAGACAAATTTAATAAGAATATTAATAAGAAATTTTATTAATTGCATTTTTTCACAAAAAACAATTTAAGCAAATGCTTTCTGATTTTCAGATTTATTTGAAAGTAATAATCCCCATGTGAAATAATTAAAGAATTTCATTTTCTTGCACTATATTTTCAATTTCTCATGAAATTTGATTCATATCAGCATTTTAAACAGATTTCTTTAAACAATACTAATCGCCACATTATTTACATTTGGCAAACATTGCGAAACTTATCCCTGAACGATTTCAGTCGTGGGCAAATTTCTGATCACAAATCAATCACATATAGATATCCAACTCCTACTTCTATTGCCCCTAATTCCATCTGACAGCGTTTTTTATAACATTTTCACCGACACGATTCACCGAGAATACGTGTGACCTATGCCGAACAGCTGATAGACTTCCCGTCCAAGCTGATGTAGTGAAATGGGTGTGGACAGTGTTTACATGAACAGAAGAAGGCAGGAGTATCGAAAATAAAGTATTTGATTTTCCACAAGTTGGAATGAAATAGTGTAGATTCGGCGAAAATCTTACTTCAAATTTGATTTTCTGGTGAAGCCGTTCCGTTTCTATCCCATATAGTTCCATTTTCGACATATTTTCCTCAGGAAACATTTCATGCATATGCGATATTCCCAGAGTCATCTAAACACTCATAAGTTTATTATTTATTTTTCAAATGTTGTCATGACAATTTTCAAAACAAATCGTAAGAGGAGCTAAACAATGAAGTTAGTGTTCGCAAAATGTATTCGTTAAGCACTATTTTTTTAATATTTAGGGCCTGAAACATTTATTGGAAACAATACTGGAAACTTGTGAGGAATACGTTTGAAAATGAATAAATATTGAAACCAGTTCGGTTTGGAAAGGTTTCGGACATTCTTTAAGGACTCAAGTTCCCTTATAAACAATAAAATTAGGTCAATGTTATTGGTAATAAAAATGTAGTACAATATTTCTTTGTATTACAATTCTATTATTATATGAAATATTATATCTCATCTCATCTCATCTCATTTTCAATGACCCGCATGTTCCACTAAAGGGGTCGCGGGGGCAATGCATGCACGAGAGATCTCCAGGCCACTCGATCCTCCGCCATCGACTCTAACTCATCAGGAGCTATGCCCAAGCGCAACCAGGCGAGTGTTTGGACTTGGTCCAACCATCTCATCCTAGGTCTGCCAAGCGGTTGCCTACCTGATGGAATCGCATTCAAGGCACGCCTCGGAAGTCGTGATGATGGGGACATTCGTGCCACGTGACCAAACCAACGAAGTACAGCCCTTTCCGTTCGAAGAAGCAGCTGCCCAACATTGAGTTCCTCGCGCACTGTCGTGTTTCTCACCCTATCCCGGCGAGTAATTCCCACAACAGCACGAAGAAATCTCATCTCGGCAGCTTGTATTCGCGATCTTATTCTTTCGGTCATTACCCAAATTTCATGACCATAGGTGAGAGTTGGAACAAATACTGCGTTAAAAACCGCTAACTTGGCTTTGACACCAAGCTCGGCCTTCCTGATTACAGATCGACCAAGCTGTTTCAAAATTGACCCAGCTTGACCAATCCTACAGGAAAGCTCAGCATTATTCCTCCCATCACTCGTGAAGAAGACCCCGAGATACTTGAACTTCTCTACCTGTTTCAATGGGACTCCACTAACATGTAGAGTGCATTGAACAGGGGTTCTGGAAATAACCATAACCTCGGATTTGTCCACGTTAACCCCCATCCCAGCATCAGCACATACGGCCACAAACCTATCTAGCGCGCGCTGGAGTTCCATCTGGGAGGATGTTAGGATGACTAAGTCATCTGCAAAAAGAAGATGACTTACCCTCAACTCTCCCAATGTGAAACATTCCTCGCCTCGACTGCGCTGTAACATCCAGTCCATATATATAATGAAAAGGAGAGGTGACAAAACGCACCCTTGGCGAAGTCCAACGCCCACGGTGAAAGGTGTTGATTTACTACCGTTAACCCGAACACAGCTGCTACAGTTTGTGTATAGAGACTGAATGGCCCTCAACAAAGAACCATCAATCCCATACTCCTGCAGAACACTCCAGAGTTTACCTCGAGGAACTCGGTCGTATGCCTTTTCCAAATCTACAAAACAACTGTAGATCGGTTTGGCGTACTCCCAAGCCTTCTCAAGTACCATTCTTAGAGTGAAAAGCTGGTCGGTTGTACTTCTGCCGGGACGAAAACCGCACTGTTCATCCCCCATCCTGGATTCGACCATAGCTCTAGAACGCGCCTCCAACACCTTAGCGTAGACTTTACCTGGGAGACTTAAAAGAGATATGCCCCTGTAGTTGGAGCACTCTTTCTTGTCCCCCTTTTTGAAGAGAGGGACAATCACCCCAGTCTGCCAATCACCAGGTGTTTCACCGCGTTCCCAAGCCACCTTAATGACACGAGAGAGCCATAAAACTCCCTCTTTACCCATAGCTTTAAGCATTTTTGGCCGGATTTCATCCACACCGGCGGATTTGCCAACTTTTAGCGATTCAATCGCCAAAATGACTTCCTCCACCATTGGACTATTCTCCGCCCTACTCAAGTCTACAGGTCTGTCACCCTCAGTGCCCTGTTCGGGATTGAGCAGCTCCGAAAAGTGCTCGCTCCATCTGCGCAAGATGTCCACCTCATTGGAAAGCAACACGCCATCTTTGGATTTGACTCCTTCGATGGTGTTGTATTTCCTCCCTCTGAGCCGGCGAATGGTTTGCCAGAACACCTTTTTCGCAGATCTATGGTCGCTTTCCAACTTCTCGCCGAACTCCTTCCAAGTCTGCTCTTTAGCTGCTCGCACAGCCAATTTGCAAGTTCTTCGCGCCTCAGTGTACCGGTCACGAGAATCAGAGTTCCCCAAGAGAATCCAGTCTCTGTAGGTCTTCTTCTTCTCTCTGATGGCTTCTTGAACTCCGGGTGTTTTAAACCACGCAGTTCTTTTCTCACCACCAGCCGCCACACCAAGCCGCTTCACCCCACAAACATCACGTGCAGAAGCAATGACAGCTGTTGAAAACAGTCGCCATTCGTCCTCTACATGCGATGGAACAGTTGGAATTTGCTCAAACCCTTCGGATATGCGCCGTGCAAAATGTTGCTGCACCTCACTGTTCTGTAGTTTCTCCCACCGTATGCGTGTAACCACTCTTGGTTTCCGCCTTGGCAGAAGAGGTACTTTATCAGCCCCCCCGGCAGCTGACCTCCTCGTGGTGGGGGGCGGGCAACAGGTTTGTGGTGTGCATATTGTACGCCACAAGCCTGGCTAACGAAGCGCAACCCCCTCGGATGACAAGAAGATCTAAGACAGCCTCGGATACCGCCTACCCTGGTGTGCCAGGGCCCCATTCGGAGCCAGGCCTGAATGGTGGCAGTATGCGAGCGTCTGGTGGCCGGCCTGTCCCGCTCGGCAGCCGGTCGGGCTCAGCCCGAAGCAGTTACGAGCAACCCGGCAGTGGACTCGTGAGCCACTACAGGGGTGGGAGGGGGATCACGCCATGCACTAACCAGTGCGTGCGAGGGTTAAAAGGCAACGGACAACGGCATCGAAAGAGAAGAAATAATGTTTGATTTACGTTTATAAAATATAAATGATACAAATCAGCTTTAGTTACTAAAGCCTGCGAACAGAGTCCTTAAAATATTTCCGGATAACCGTCAAATACACGAATTGGTGACTTAACTGAGGACAATTCATGAATTTGTTACGTTGCCGTGGGCAACCTTTCATGAATGAGCCGCCCTTTTCGAGGGGTAATGATGAATCCAAATTAGTGTGAGTGAAAATGAGGAAAGATTTGTGCATTCATCATCAACCGTCAAATTTATTGGAAGATTCGTCAATAACTGTCAAATTTATTGGAAGATTCGTGAACAACTGTCAAATTTTTGAGTTGGCTAGGGGTTTTCCGGCTGGAAAGTTACGCATCTTTATATGACTGATTTGTGATTTTAATATACATTTTGTAGAAGGGGCATAATGCAGAAACTTGGTGTGTGTCCGGCAAGAAGTTTTTACCATTTTGTTCTTTTAATATTAAAAGCAATTTCTTCGGTATTTGTCTTGTACTCTTTATGGCCTAGCCGCTTTGCTACAAGATACGATTTTATTAAAAGTGCTGATATTGTTCAAATGTTTACTACTGGAACATGCAGAAATATATCTATGCAACAGCTTGAAGAGTGTGACTATAATGATATAATAAGAACCAATCCATTAATGCGTGATTATGTGAACAATTTGGATGAAGGCGGTGATGTTCTTCTGGGTGGTGAATATTATCCCATTAAATGTCGTACGAAATATAGCAGTGCTATCATAGTTCCATACCGAAGAAGAAGAAACCAACTGCTGAAGTTTGTGTTTTATATGCACAGGTTCCTAAGAAAACAACGTATCCACTATCGCTTTTTTGTAGTGGAGCAATATGATGAAAAACTTTTTAACCGTGCAAAACTGTTAAACATTGGATCCGAAATAGCAGCAGGATTGGAATTTCCGTGCCTTATATTTCATGACGTGGGCGCCGTGGCGTAGTGGGTAGGTGCGTCGACTCATACGCTCGAGGTCGTCGGTTCGAATCTCGAAAAAATCATCAAACATTTTTTCACGGCTCCACCTCTTTCGAGTCACTGACAATGCTCAAAGAGTATAACTGTCTAGGAAAAGCTTCTCAATCTCGCCGTTCGGAGTCGGCATTAAACTGTAGGTCCCCTCCGCTCGTGACAGAACAATAGCACGCACAACACGAGCGGTTGCTGAGAAGCTAGGCCCAGGTCCACCTCGGACTGTAGCGCCGCCATTATTATTATTATTACAATTATTTGCAGAATCAAATTTAGGAAAATGAACGTTTACCGATTTCAACCTGCTTACAATGAGTACACCATGATGAAACATAAAAAGGAAATACCCAGTGAAGAACGAATCAATTTCCTAAGCACGGGACCAGTTCGTTACTATTCTGACGGATTAAGTTCACTGAAATACAAACGCCCATGTTCTGCATTTCGAGTGAAATGAATTTGAAATTGAATTTCCATTTCACCCGAAGTGAATTTTCATGTTCTGCATTTCGATTGATTTCGAATTTTTCGAATTCACTGTCGGAAAAAACAAACGTTGTTGCCTTGGCTTCGGCAGGTAAATGGTTTTTGTTTTGGCTTAGTTTTCGTTGTTTCGACAGGCATTGGTTGTTGTTTTGAACACTTTTTCGTGTTTCGAAGTAAAATGAAAAGAAGAATCCTCAGGGAATATTCCTATAGATCATTTGAATCATCTTTTTCATATCTAAACAAGAGTTTGGCATACAAAAGGAACCTCCTTTCACATCTTGAGAGAAATAGAACCACCAGCTTGCGGTTTTTATATTTTTCCAGGAAAGCAATTTTATTCAACAGTTTCATATAAGAAAGACAGAATGAAGAGTTCCTTACAAATCAGGATTTGCCTCCATAAACTTCACAGAAATACCACCCCACCTTGAATTTTTGTTTTCCCATAAAATGAATAATAAAAACAGTAAAAAGAAAATGAAAAATCTGAATAGTTCACGTATTTAATCAAATTTAGATGCGGAATATTATCTTAGTCTTCAAATAGATCAACTGAAAAATGAATGTATTCATCTTAGCCAGTCAAGCTATTCTGAAAGATTGCTACACAAATTTAACATGTCTAGCAACACCAGCTGAAATGTCGCTAAACACGTCAACGCAGTAAAACGTATTTTTCAATACGTAAAGGGGACAACCAATCACGGTATTCTTTTAAAAACTAGCACTAAATATTCAATTACTTGTTACAGCGATGCTGATTATGCTGGTGACACAGAAAGTAGACGGTCTAAGAGTGGGTTTTTTTTCTCATAAATGAAATACATATCTCAGAGACAAAAATGCGTAAGCTTGTCCACCACAGAAGCTGAATATATCGCTGCATCAGAAGCTGTAAAGGAGATGACCTGGGTGAAAAGTCTTCTTCGAGCTCTTATTCCTGAAGCCAACTCAAGCATGACTTTGTTGGTGGATAACCAAAGCGCTATAAAGCTCGTAAAGAATCCTGAGTTCCACAGAAGGACAAAACATGTGGACATCCGCTACCATTTCATTCGGGAAAAATATATGGAACGCGAATTCTCTTTGAATTATGTGCCGACTGAAAAACAATTCGCTGATATTCTTACGAAACCACTGGCAAGGGAAAAATTTGAGTTTTTTCGTTATTCATTGAATATTGTGCCAATTTGATTGTTGTCTTTATGCATTCATTTCGAATTAAAGTATGTATTTTGATTTACGAACTGAAGTAAATGAACTTATCCAAAATTAATAAGAATTGGGAGTGTTGAGATATATGTATTAATAATTTTGCTCACTGTATTATAAACTTTATGTAAAAAGAAAGATACCCTGCTTTTTTACAAGCTGTATTTGTCATTTCGAACGACATCAAATCACAAACAGAAATCACATAGTAAAGAGATATCCAACTTCTACCTCTCTTGCCCCTTGATTTCATTTGACAGCGTTTTTTATGCGATTTTTCATATCGTGTCTGTGAATCCATGTGAGCTGCTCAAATCAGCTGATAACCATACACATTCAAATAAATGATGTGAACTACGCCACTTATTTGAAAAAACTGTTCGTTGCTTGAACGTTATTTCAAATTCATGTTTTCAACACGAAAATAGGTGCAGAGGGTGCATTCACATGAGCTATTACAATGTTTTTATTTATTACAAAATTAATATCCGTTATTATTTGAATATATTATTGAAAAACTATAAAATAGGTAAATGAAGATTGGTTTAATGGATGTGTATTGTATATACACATATATTGAATTTAACCGATAAGAGTAGAACAGCGCAGGTTTTATTAATGGGATAAAGAATGTAAGTTAAATTTAATTGATATTTCAAGTTTTAGATTTCTGTGCCTGTAATTGCGTAGAAAAGTCGCGTATTTTGAAACGGTTGCCTAACCTAAAACGTATTCATTTGATTAAGACAAATTTAATAAGAATATTAATAAGAAATTTTATTAATTGCATTTTTTCACAAAAAACAATTTAAGCAAATGCTTTCTGATTTTCAGATTTATTTGAAAGTAATAATCCCCATGTGAAATAATTAAAGAATTTCATTTTCTTGCACTATATTTTCAATTTCTCATGAAATTTGATTCATATCAGCATTTTAAACAGATTTCTTTAAACAATACTAATCGCCACATTATTTACATTTGGCAAACATTGCGAAACTTATCCCTGAACGATTTCAGTCGTGGGCAAATTTCTGATCACAAATCAATCACATATAGATATCCAACTCCTACTTCTATTGCCCCTAATTCCATCTGACAGCGTTTTTTATAACATTTTCACCGACACGATTCACCGAGAATACGTGTGAGCTATGCCGAGCTGTTCGGATAGACTTCCCCTCCAAGCTGATGTAGTGAAATGGCGAAAATCTTACTTCAAATTTGATTTTCTGGTGAAGCCGTTCCGTTGCTATCCCATATAGTTCCATTTTCGACATATTTTCCTCAGGAAACATTTCATGCATATGCGATATTCCCAGAGTCATATAAACACTCATAAGTTTATTATTTATTTTTCAAATGTTGTCATGACAATTTTCAAAACAAAACGTAAGAGGAGCTAAACAATGATGTTAGTGTTCGCAAAATGTATTCGTTAAGCACTATTTTTTTAATATTTAGGGCCTGAAACACTTATTGGAAATAATACTGGAAACTTGTGAGGAATACGTTTGAAAATGAATAAATATTGAAACCAGTTCGGTTTGGAAAGGTTTCGGACATTCTTTAAGGACTCAAGTTCCCTTATAAACAATAAAATTAGGTCAATGTTATTGGTAATAAAAATGTAGTACAATATTTCTTTTTGTATTACAATTCTATTATTATATGAAATATTATATTAAAATAAAAATATGCCTGTACGGCAGATACATCTCTTCTAAATTTCTTGATTTAAAAGAAACGATGAAAGTTACGTTTGTGCCATAATAAAAGTACCATTAGTACGACGTGTTCTATTAAACAATTATATATGTTTTGAGTTAAAATTGTTTAATTTGACGATTTGGCAATTTATTTGATAAAATTTGAAATCTAAAGGCATAAAACATTTACTAATAAATAAAAATAATTGTTATTCCCAGAAGAAATAATGTTTGAATTACGTTTATAAAATATAAATGCTGATACAAATCAGCTTTAGTTACTAAAGCCTGCGAACAGAGTCCTTAAAATATTTCCGGATAACCGTCAAATTCACGAATTGGTGACTTAACTGAGGACAATTCATGAATTTGTTACGTTGCCGTGGGCAACCTTTCATGATTGAGCCGCCCTTTTCGAGGGGTAATGATGAATCCAAATTAGTGTGAGTGAAAATGAGGAAAGATTTGTGCATTCATCATCAACCGTCAAATTTATTGGAAGATTCGTCAATAACTGTCAAATTTATTGGAAGATTCGTGAACAACTGTCAAATTTTTGAGTTGGCTAGGGGTTTTCCGGCTGAAAAGTAACGCATCTTTATATATATACATTTTGTAGAAAAGGCATAATGCAGAAATTTGGTGTGTGTCCGGCAAGAAGTTTTCACCATATTGTGTTTTTAATATTAAAAGCAATTTCTTCGGCCTAGCCGTTTTGGTACACGATACGATTTTATTAAAAGTGCTGATATTGTTCAAATGTTTACTACTGGAACATGCAGAAATATATCTATGCAACAGCTTGAAGAGTGTGACTATAATGATATAATAAGAACCAATCCATTAATGCGTGATTATGTGAACAATTTGGATGAAGGCGGTGATGTTCTTCTGGGTGGTGAATATTATCCCATTAAATGTCGTGCGAAATATAGCAGTGCTATCATAGTTCCATACCGAAGAAGAAGAAACCAACTGCTGAAGTTTGTGTTTTATATGCACAGGTTCCTAAGAAAACAACGTATCCACTATCGCTTTTTTGTAGTGGAGCAATATGATGAAAAACTTTTTAACCGTGCAAAACTGTTAAACATTGGATCCGAAATAGCAGCAGGATTGGAATTTCCGTGCCTTATATTTCATGACGTGGGCGCCGTGGCGTAGTGAGACTCCTACGCTGGAGGTCGTCGGTTCGAATCTCGAAAAAATCATCAAACATTTTTTCACGGCTCCACCTCTTTCGAGTCACTGACAATGCTCAAAGAGTATAACTGTCTAGGAAAAGCTTCTCAATCTCGCCGTTCGGAGTCGGCGTTAAACTGTAGGTCCCCTCCGCTCGTGACAGAACAATAGCACGCACAACACGAGTGGTTGCTGAGAAGCTAGGCCCAGGTCCACCTCGGACTGTAGCGCCGCCATTATTATTATTATTATATTTCATGACGTGGATCTTCTCCCATCTAACCTTGGCCAATTGTATGAATGCTCCACATTTTCTCGTTATATGAGCTCCAATTTAGACGCCTTTAGATACAATTTACCTTACTTGGGACTATTTGGGGGTGTGGTTAGCATTCGAACTGTTTAGTTTCAAAATGTTAACGGTATGTCAAATTTATTTACTGGCTGGGGAGGGGAAGATGACGATTTCTACGGCAGAATCAAATTTAGGAAAATGAACGTTTACCGATTTGAACCTGCTTACAATGAGTACACCATGATGAAACATAAAAAGGAAATACCCAGTGAAGAACGAATCAATTTCCTAAACACGGGACCAGTTCGTTACTATTCTGACGGATTAAGTTCACTGAAATACAAACGCCCATGTTCTGCATTTCGAGTGAAATGAATTTGAAATTGAATTTCCATTTCACCCGAAGTGAATTTTCATGTTCTGCATTTCGATTGATTTCGAATTTTTCGAATTCACTGTCGGAAAAAACAAACATTGTTGCCTTGGCTTCGGCAGGTAAATGGTTTTTGTTTTGGCTTAGTTTTCGTTGTTTCGACAGGCAATTGATTGTTGTTTTGAACACTTTTTCGTGTTTCGAAGTAAAATGAAAAGAAGAATCCTCAGGGAATATTCCTATAAATCATTTTAATCATCTTTTTCATTTCTAAACAAGAGTTTGGCATACAAAAGGAACCTCCTTGCACATCTTGAGAGAAATAGAACCACCAGCTTGCGGTTTTTATATTTTTCCAGGAAAGCAATTTTATTCAACAGTTTCATATAAGAAAGACAGAATGAAGAGTTCCTTACAAATCAGGATTTGCCTCCATAAACTTCACAGAAATACCACCCCACCTTGAATTTTTGTTTTCCCATAAAATGAATAATAAAAACAGTAAAAAGAAAATGAAAAATCTGAATAGTTCACGTATTTAATCAAATTTAGATGCGGAATATTATCTTAGTCTTCAAATAGATCAACTGAAAAATGAATGTATTCATCTTAGCCAGTCAAGCTATTCTGAAAGATTGCTACACAAATTTAACATGTCTGATTGTCGTCCGGTAGCAACACCAGCTGAAATGTCGCTGAACACGTCAACGCAGTAAAACGTATTTTTCAATACGTAAAGGGGACAACCAATCACGGTATTCTTTTAAAAACTAGCACTAAATATTCAATTACTTGTTACAGCGATGCTGATTATGCTGGTGACGCAGAAAGTAGACGGTCTAAGAGTGGTTTTTTTTTCTCTTAAATGAAACACATATCTCAGAGACAAAAATGCGTAAGCTTGTCCACCACAGAAGCTGAATATATCGCTGCATCAGAAGCTGTAAAGGAGATGACCTGGGTGAAAAGTCTTCTTCAAGCTCTTATTCCTGAAGCCAACTCAAGCATGACTTTGTTGGTGGATAACCAAAGCGCTATAAAGCTCGTAAAGAATCCTGAGTTCCACAGAAGGACAAAACATGTGGACATCCGCTACCATTTCATTCGGGAAAAATATATGGAACGCGAATTCTCTTTGAATTATGTGCCGACTGAAAAACAATTCGCTGATATTCTTACGAAACCACTGGCAAGGGAAAAATTTGAGTTTTTTCGTTATTCATTGAATATTGTGCCAATTTGATTGTTGTCTTTATGCATTCATTTCGAATTAAAGTATGTATTTTGATTTACGAACTGAAGTAAATGAACTTATCCAAAATTAATAAGAAGTGGGAGTGTTGAGATATATGTATTAATAATTTTGCTCACTGTATTATAAACTTTATGTAAAAACAAAGATACCCTGTTTTTTTACAAGCTGTATTTGTCATTTCGAACGACATCAAATCACAAACAGAAATCACATAGTAAAGAGATATCCAACTTCTACCTCTCTTGCCCCTTGATTTCATTTGACAGGGTTTTTTATGCTATTTTTTATATCGTGTCTGTGAATCCATGTGAGCTGCTCAAATCAGCTGATAACCATACACATTCAAATAAATGATGTGAACTACGCCACTTATTTGAAAAAACTGTTCGTTGCTTGAACGTTATTTCAAATTCATGTTTTCAACACGAAAATAGGTGCAGAGGGTGCATTCACATGAGCATTTACAATGTTTTTATTTATTACAAAATTAATATCCGTTATTATTTGAATATATTATTGAAAAACTATAAAATAGGTAAATGAAGATTGGTTTAATGGATGTGTATTGTATATACACATATATTGAATTTAACCAATAAGAGTAGAACAGCGCAGGTTTTATTAATGGGATAAAGAATGTAAATTAAATTTAATTGATATTTCAAGTTTTAGATTTCTGTGCCTGTAATTGCGTAGAAAAGTCGCGTATTTTGAAACGGTTGCCTAACCTAAAACGTATTCATTTGATTAAGACAAATTTAATAAGAATATTAATAAGAAATTTTATTAATTGCATTTTTTCACAAAAAACAATTTAAGCAAATGCTTTCTGATTTTCAGATTTATTTGAAAGTAATAATCCCCATGTGAAATAATTAAAGAATTTCATTTTCTTGCACTATATTTTCAATTTCTCATGAAATTTGATTCATATCAGCATTTTAAACAGATTTCTTTAAACAATACTAATCGCCACATTATTTACATTTGGCAAACATTGCGAAACTTATCCCTGAACGATTTCAGTCGTGGGCAAATTTCTGATCACAAATCAATCACATATAGATATCCAACTCCTACTTCTATTGCCCCTAATTCCATCTGACAGCGTTTTTTATAACATTTTCACCGACACGATTCACCGAGAATACGTGTGAGCTATGCCGAGCTGTTCGGATAGACTTCCCCTCCAAGCTGATGTAGTGAAATGGGTGTGGACAGTGTTTACATGAACAGAAGAAGGCAGGAGTATCGAAAATAAAGTATTTGATTTTCCACAAGTTGGAATGAAATAGTGTAGATTCGGCGAAAATCTTACTTCAAATTTGATTTTCTGGTGAAGCCGTTCCGTTGCTATCCCATATAGTTCCATTTTCGACATATTTTCCTCAGGAAACATTTCATGCATATGCGATATTCCCAGAGTCATCTAAACACTCATAAGTTTATTATTTATTTTTCAAATGTTGTCATGACAATTTTCAAAACAAAACGTAAGAGGAGCTAAACAATGATGTTAGTGTTCGCAAAATGTATTCGTTAAGCACTATTTTTTTAATATTTAGGGCCTGAAACACTTATTGGAAATAATACTGGAAACTTGTGAGGAATACGTTTGAAAATGAATAAATATTGAAACCAGTTCGGTTTGGAAAGGTTTCGGACATTCTTTAAGGACTCAAGTTCCCTTATAAACAATAAAATTAGGTCAATGTTATTGGTAATAAAAATGTAGTACAATATTTCTTTGTATTACAATTCTATTATTATATGAAATATTATATTAAAATAAAAATATGCCTGTACGGCAGATACATCTCTTCTAAATTTCTTGATTTAAAAGAAACGATGAAAGTTACGTTTGTGCCATAATAAAAGTACCATTAGGACGACGTGTTCTATTAAACAATTATATATGTTTTGAGTTAAAATTGTTTAATTTGACGATTTGGCAATTTATTTGATAAAATTTGAAATCTAAAGGCATAAAACATTTACTAATAAATAAAAATAATTGTTATTCCCAGAAGAAATAATGTTTGAATTACGTTTATAAAATATAAATGCTGATACAAATCAGCTTTAGTTACTAAAGCCTGCGAACAGAGTCCTTAAAATATTTCCGGATAACCGTCAAATTCACGAATTGGTGACTTAACTGAGGACAATTCATGAATTTGTTACGTTGCCGTGGACAACCTTTCATGATTGAGCCGCCCTTTTCGAGGGGTAATGATGAATCCAAATTAGTGTGAGTGAAAATGAGGAAGGATTTGTGCATTCATCATCAACCGTCAAATTTATTGGAAGATTCGTCAATAACTGTCAAATTTATTGGAAGATTCGTGAACAACTGTCAAATTTTTGAGTTGGCTAGGGGTTTTCCGGCTGGAAAGTAACGCATCTTTATATATATACATTTTGTAGAAAAGGCATAATGCAGAAATTTGGTGTGTCCGGCAAGAAGTTTTCACCATATTGTGTTTTTAATATTAAAAGCAATTTCTTCGGTATTTGTCTTGTACTCTTTATGGCCTAGCCGCTTTGCTACAAGATACGATTTTATTAAAAGTGCTGATATTGTTCAAATGTTTACTACTGGAACATGCAGAAATATATCTATGCAACAGCTTGAAGAGTGTGACTATAATGATATAATAAGAACCAATCCATTAATGCGTGATTATGTGAACAATTTGGATGAAGGCGGTGATGTTCTTCTGGGTGGTGAATATTATCCCATTAAATGTCGTGCGAAATATAGCAGTGCTATCATAGTTCCATACCGAAGAAGAAGAAACCAACTGCTGAAGTTTGTGTTTTATATGCACAGGTTCCTAAGAAAACAACGTATCCACTATCGCTTTTTTGTAGTGGAGCAATATGATGAAAAACTTTTTAACCGTGCAAAACTGTTAAACATTGGATCCGAAATAGCAGCAGGATTGGAATTTCCGTGCCTTATATTTCATGACGTAGGCGCCGTGGCGTAGTGAGACTCCTACGCTGGAGGTCGTCGGTTCGAATCTCGAAAAAATCATCAAACATTTTTTCACGGCTCCACCTCTTTCGAGTCACTGACAATGCTCAAAGAGTATAACTGTCTAGGAAAAGCTTCTCAATCTCGCCGTTCGGAGTCGGCGTTAAACTGTAGGTCCCCTCCGCTCGTGACAGAACAATAGCACGCACAACACGAGTGGTTGCTGAGAAGCTAGGCCCAGGTCCACCTCGGACTGTAGCGCCGCCATTATTATTATTATTATATTTCATGACGTGGATCTTCTCCCATCTAACCTTGGCCAATTGTATGCATGCTCCACATTTTCTCGTTATATGAGCTCCAATTTAGACGCCTTTAGATACAATTTACCTTACTTGGGACTATTTGGGGGTGTGGTTAGCATTCGAACTGTTTAGTTTCAAAATGTTAACGGTATGTCAAATTTATTTACTGGCTGGGGAGGGGAAGATGACGATTTCTACGGCAGAATCAAATTTAGGAAAATGAACGTTTACCGATTTGAACCTGCTTACAATGAGTACACCATGATGAAACATAAAAAGGAAATACCCAGTGAAGAACGAATCAATTTCCTAAACACGGGACCAGTTCGTTACTATTCTGACGGATTAAGTTCACTGAAATACAAACGCCCATGTTCTGCATTTCGAGTGAAATGAATTTGAAATTGAATTTCCATTTCACCCGAAGTGAATTTTCATGTTCTGCATTTCGATTGATTTCGAATTTTTCGAATTCACTGTCGGAAAAAACAAACATTGTTGCCTTGGCTTCGGCAGGTAAATGGTTTTTGTTTTGGCTTAGTTTTCGTTGTTTCGACAGGCAATTGATTGTTGTTTTGAACACTTTTCGTGTTTCGAAGTAAAATGAAAAGAAGAATCCTCAGGGAATATTCCTATAGATCATTTTAATCATCTTTTTCATTTCTAAACAAGAGTTTGGCATACAAAAGGAACCTCCTTGCACATCTTGAGAGAAATAGAACCACCAGCTTGCAGTTTTTATATTTTTCCAGGAAAGCAATTTTATTCAACAGTTTCATATAAGAAAGACAGAATGAAGAGTTCCTTACAAATCAGGATTTGCCTCCATAAACTTCACAGAAATACCACCCCACCTTGAATTTTTGTTTTCCCATAAAATGAATAATAAAAACAGTAAAAAGAAAATGAAAAATCTGAATAGTTCACGTATTTAATCAAATTTAGATGCGGAATTTATTATCTTAGTCTTCAAATAGATCAACTGAAAAATGAATGTATTCATCTTAGCCAGTCAAGCTATTCTGAAAGATTGCTACACAAATTTAACATGTCTGATTGTCGTCCGGTAGCAACACCAGCTGAAATGTCGCTGTACACGTCAACGCAGTAAAACGTATTTTTCAATACGTAAAGGGGACAACCAATCACGGTATTCTTTTAAAAACTAGCACTAAATATTCAATTACTTGTTACAGCGATGCTGATTATGCTGGTGACGCAGAAAGTAGACGGTCTAAGAGTGGGTTTTTTTTCTCATAAATGAAACACATATCTCAGAGACAAAAATGCGTAAGCTTGTCCACCACAGAAGCTGAATATATCGCTGCATCAGAAGCTGTAAAGGAGATGACCTGGGTGAAAAGTCTTCTTCAAGCTCTTATTCCTGAAGCCAACTCAAGCATGACTTTGTTGGTGGATAACCAAAGCGCTATAAAGCTCGTAAAGAATCCTGAGTTCCACAGAAGGACAAAACATGTGGACATCCGCTACCATTTCATTCGGGAAAAATATATGGAACGCGAATTCTCTTTGAATTATGTGCCGACTGAAAAACAATTCGCTGATATTCTTACGAAACCACTGGCAAGGGAAAAATTTGAGTTTTTTCGTTATTCATTGAATATTGTGCCAATTTGATTGTTGTCTTTATGCATTCATTTCGAATTAAAGTATGTATTTTGATTTACGAACTGAAGTAAATGAACTTATCCAAAATTAATAAGAAGTGGGAGTGTTGAGATATATGTATTAATAATTTTGCTCACTGTATTATAAACTTTAAGTAAAAACAAAGATACCCTGTTTTTTTACAAGCTGTATTTGTCATTTCGAACGACATCAAATCACAAACAGAAATCACATAGTAAAGAGATATCCAACTTCTACCTCTCTTGCCCCTTGATTTCATTTGACAGCGTTTTTTATGCTATTTTTTATATCGTGTCTGTGAATCCATGTGAGCTGCTCAAATCAGCTGATAACCATACACATTCAAATAAATGATGTGAACTACGCCACTTATTTGAAAAAACTGTTCGTTGCTTGAACGTTATTTCAAATTCATGTTTTCAACACGAAAATAGGTGCAGAGGGTGCATTCACATGAGCATTTACAATGTTTTTATTTATTACAAAATTAATATCCGTTATTATTTGAATATATTATTGAAAAACTATAAAATAGGTAAATGAAGATTGGTTTAATGGATGTGTATTGTATATACACATATATTGAATTTAACCAATAAGAGTAGAACAGCGCAGGTTTTATTAATGGGATAAAGAATGTAAATTAAATTTAATTGATATTTGAAGTTTTAGATTTCTGTGCCTGTAATTGCGTAGAAAAGTCGCGTATTTTGAAACGGTTGCCTAACCTAAAACGTATTCATTTGATTAAGACAAATTTAATAAGAATATTAATAAGAAATTTTATTAATTGCATTTTTTCACAAAAAACAATTTAAGCAAATGCTTTCTGATTTTCAGATTTATTTGAAAGTAATAATCCCCATGTGAAATAATTAAAGAATTTCATTTTCTTGCACTATATTTTCAATTTCTCATGAAATTTGATTCATATCAGCATTTTAAACAGATTTCTTTAAACAATACTAATCGCCACATTATTTACATTTGGCAAACATTGCGAAACTTATCCCTGAACGATTTCAGTCGTGGGCAAATTTCTGATCACAAATCAATCACATATAGATATCCAACTCCTACTTCTATTGCCCCTAATTCCATCTGACAGCGTTTTTTATAACATTTTCACCGACACGATTCACCGAGAATACGTGTGAGCTATGCCGAGCTGTTCGGATAGACTTCCCCTCCAAGCTGATGTAGTGAAATGGGTGTGGACAGTGTTTACATGAACAGAAGAAGGCAGGAGTATCGAAAATAAAGTATTTGATTTTCCACAAGTTGGAATGAAATAGTGTAGATTCGGCGAAAATCTTACTTCAAATTTGATTTTCTGGTGAAGCCGTTCCGTTGCTATCCCATATAGTTCCATTTTCGACATATTTTCCTCAGGAAACATTTCATGCATATGCGATATTCCCAGAGTCATCTAAACACTCATAAGTTTATTATTTATTTTTCAAATGTTGTCATGACAATTTTCAAAACAAAACGTAAGAGGAGCTAAACAATGATGTTAGTGTTCGCAAAATGTATTCGTTAAGCACTATTTTTTTAATATTTAGGGCCTGAAACACTTATTGGAAATAATACTGGAAACTTGTGAGGAATACGTTTGAAAATGAATAAATATTGAAACCAGTTCGGTTTGGAAAGGTTTCGGACATTCTTTAAGGACTCAAGTTCCCTTATAAACAATAAAATTAGGTCAATGTTATTGGTAATAAAAATGTAGTACAATATTTCTTTGTATTACAATTCTATTATTATATGAAATATTATATTAAAATAAAAATATGCCTGTACGGCAGATACATCTCTTCTAAATTTCTTGATTTAAAAGAAACGATGAAAGTTACGTTTGTGCCATAATAAAAGTACCATTAGGACGACGTGTTCTATTAAACAATTATATATGTTTTGAGTTAAAATTGTTTAATTTGACGATTTGGCAATTTATTTGATAAAATTTGAAATCTAAAGGCATAAAACATTTACTAATAAATAAAAATAATTGTTATTCCCAGAAGAAATAATGTTTGAATTACGTTTATAAAATATAAATGCTGATACAAATCAGCTTTAGTTACTAAAGCCTGCGAACAGAGTCCTTAAAATATTTCCGGATAACCGTCAAATTCACGAATTGGTGACTTAACTGAGGACAATTCATGAATTTGTTACGTTGCCGTGGGCAACCTTTCATGATTGAGCCGCCCTTTTCGAGGGGTAATGATGAATCCAAATTAGTGTGAGTGAAAATGAGGAAGGATTTGTGCATTCATCATCAACCGTCAAATTTATTGGAAGATTCGTCAATAACTGTCAAATTTATTGGAAGATTCGTGAACAACTGTCAAATTTTTGAGTTGGCTAGGGGTTTTCCGGCTGGAAAGTAACGCATCTTTATATATATACATTTTGTAGAAAAGGCATAATGCAGAAATTTGGTGTGTGTCCGGCAAGAAGTTTTCACCATATTGTGTTTTTAATATTAAAAGCAATTTCTTCGGTATTTGTCTTGTACTCTTTATGGCCTAGCCGTTTTGCTACAAGATACGATTTTATTAAAAGTGCTGATATTGTTCAAATGTTTACTACTGGAACATGCAGAAATATATCTATGCAACAGCTTGAAGAGTGTGACTATAATGATATAATAAGAACCAATCCATTAATGCGTGATTATGTGAACAATTTGGATGAAGGCGGTGATGTTCTTCTGGGTGGTGAATATTATCCCATTAAATGTCGTGCGAAATATAGCAGTGCTATCATAGTTCCATACCGAAGAAGAAGAAACCAACTGCTGAAGTTTGTGTTTTATATGCACAGGTTCCTAAGAAAACAACGTATCCACTATCGCTTTTTTGTAGTGGAGCAATATGATGAAAAACTTTTTAACCGTGCAAAACTGTTAAACATTGGATCCGAAATAGCAGCAGGATTGGAATTTCCGTGCCTTATATTTCATGACGAGGGCGCCGTGGCGTAGTGAGACTCCTACGCTGGAGGTCGTCGGTTCGAATCTCGAAAAAATCATCAAACATTTTTTCACGGCTCCACCTCTTTCGAGTCACTGACAATGCTCAAAGAGTATAACTGTCTAGGAAAAGCTTCTCAATCTCGCCGTTCGGAGTCGGCGTTAAACTGTAGGTCCCCTCCGCTCGTGACAGAACAATAGCACGCACAACACGAGTGGTTGCTGAGAAGCTAGGCCCAGGTCCACCTCGGACTGTAGCGCCGCCATTATTATTATTATTATATTTCATGACGTGGATCTTCTCCCATCTAACCTTGGCCAATTGTATGCATGCTCCACATTTTCTCGTTATATGAGCTCCAATTTAGACGCCTTTAGATACAATTTACCTTACTTGGGACTATTTGGGGGTGTGGTTAGCATTCGAACTGTTTAGTTTCAAAATGTTAACGGTATGTCAAATTTATTTACTGGCTGGGGAGGGGAAGATGACGATTTCTACTGCAGAATCAAATTTAGGAAAATGAACGTTTACCGATTTGAACCTGCTTACAATGAGTACACCATGATGAAACATAAAAAGGAAATACCCAGTGAAGAACGAATCAATTTCCTAAACACGGGACCAGTTCGTTACTATTCTGACGGATTAAGTTCACTGAAATACAAATGCCCATGTTCTGCATTTCGAGTGAAATGAATTTGAAATTGAATTTCCATTTCACCCGAAGTGAATTTTCATGTTCTGCATTTCGATTGATTTCGAATTTTTCGAATTCACTGTCGGAAAAAACAAACATTGTTGCCTTGGCTTCGGCAGGTAAATGGTTTTTGTTTTGGCTTAGTTTTCGTTGTTTCGACAGGCAATTGATTGTTGTTTTGAACACTTTTTCGTGTTTCGAAGTAAAATGAAAAGAAGAATCCTCAGGGAATATTCCTATAGATCATTTTAATCATCTTTTTCATTTCTAAACAAGAGTTTGGCATACAAAAGGAACCTCCTTGCACATCTTGAGAGAAATAGAACCACCAGCTTGCGGTTTTTATATTTTTCCAGGAAAGCAATTTTATTCAACAGTTTCATATAAGAAAGACAGAATGAAGAGTTCCTTACAAATCAGGATTTGCCTCCATAAACTTCACAGAAATACCACCCCACCTTGAATTTTTGTTTTCCCATAAAATGAATAATAAAAACAGTAAAAAGAAAATGAAAAATCTGAATAGTTCACGTATTTAATCAAATTTAGATGCGGAATATTATCTTAGTCTTCAAATAGATCAACTGAAAAATGAATGTATTCATCTTAGCCAGTCAAGCTATTCTGAAAGATTGCTACACAAATTTAACATGTCTGATTGTCGTCCGGTAGCAACACCAGCTGAAATGTCGCTGAACACGTCAACGCAGTAAAACGTATTTTTCAATACGTAAAGGGGACAACCAATCACGGTATTCTTTTAAAAACTAGCACTAAATATTCAATTACTTGTTACAGCGATGCTGATTATGCTGGTGACACAGAAAGTAGACGGTCTAAGAGTGGGTTTTTTTTCTCATAAATGAAATACATATCTCAGAGACAAAAATGCGTAAGCTTGTCCACCACAGAAGCTGAATATATCGCTGCATCAGAAGCTGTAAAGGAGATGACCTGGGTGAAAAGTCTTCTTCGAGCTCTTATTCCTGAAGCCAACTCAAGCATGACTTTGTTGGTGGATAACCAAAGCGCTATAAAGCTCGTAAAGAATCCTGAGTTCCACAGAAGGACAAAACATGTGGACATCCGCTACCATTTCATTCGGGAAAAATATATGGAACGCGAATTCTCTTTGAATTATGTGCCGACTGAAAAACAATTCGCTGATATTCTTACGAAACCACTGGCAAGGGAAAAATTTGAGTTTTTTCGTTATTCATTGAATATTGTGCCAATTTGATTGTTGTCTTTATGCATTCATTTCGAATTAAAGTATGTATTTTGATTTACGAACTGAAGTAAATGAACTTATCCAAAATTAATAAGAAGTGGGAGTGTTGAGATATATGTATTAATAATTTTGCTCACTGTATTATAAACTTTATGTAAAAACAAAGATACCCTGTTTTTTTACAAGCTGTATTTGTCATTTCGAACGACATCAAATCACAAACAGAAATCACATAGTAAAGAGATATCCAACTTCTACCTCTCTTGCCCCTTGATTTCATTTGACAGCGTTTTTTATGCGATTTTTTATATCGTGTCTGTGAATCCATGTGAGCTGCTCAAATCAGCTGATAACCATACACATTCAAATAAATGATGTGAACTACGCCACTTATTTGAAAAAACTGTTCGTTGCTTGAACGTTATTTCAAATTCATGTTTTCAACACGAAAATAGGTGCAGAGGGTGCATTCACATGAGCTTTTACAATGTTTTTATTTATTACAAAATTAATATATTATTGAAAAACTATAAAATAGGTAAATGAAGATTGGTTTAATGGATGTGTATTGTATATACACATATATTGAATTTAACCGATAAGAGTAGAACAGCGCAGGTTTTATTAATGGGATAAAGAATGTAAATTAAATTTAATTGATATTTCAAGTTTTAGATTTCTGTGCCTGTAATTGCGTAGAAAAGTCGCGTATTTTGAAACGGTTGCCTAACCTAAAACGTATTCATTTGATTAAGACAAATTTAATAAGAATATTAATAAGAAATTTTATTAATTGCATTTTTTCACAAAAAACAATTTAAGCAAATGCTTTCTGATTTTCAGATTTATTTGAAAGTAATAATCCCCATGTGAAATAATTAAAGAATTTCATTTTCTTGCACTATATTTTCAATTTCTCATGAAATTTGATTCATATCAGCATTTTAAACAGATTTCTTTAAACAATACTAATCGCCACATTATTTACATTTGGCAAACATTGCGAAACTTATCCCTGAACGATTTCAGTCGTGGGCAAATTTCTGATCACAAATCAATCACATATAGATATCCAACTCCTACTTCTATTGCCCCTAATTCCATCTGACAGCGTTTTTTATAACATTTTCACCGACACGATTCACCGAGAATACGTGTGAGCTATGCCGAGCTGTTCGGATAGACTTCCCCTCCAAGCTGATGTAGTGAAATGGGTGTGGACAGTGTTTACATGAACAGAAGAAGGCAGGAGTATCGAAAATAAAGTATTTGATTTTCCACAAGTTGGAATGAAATAGTGTAGATTCGGCGAAAATCTTACTTCAAATTTGATTTTCTGGTGAAGCCGTTCCGTTGCTGTCCCATATAGTTCCATTTTCGACATATTTTCCTCAGGAAACATTTCATGCATATGCGATATTTCCAGAGTCATCTAAACACTCATAAGTTTATTATTTATTTTTCAAATGTTGTCATGACAATTTTCAAAACAAAACGTAAGAGGAGCTAAACAATGATGTTAGTGTTCGCAAAATGTATTCGTTAAGCACTATTTTTTTTAATATTTATGGCCTGAAACACTTATTGGAAATAATACTGGAAACTTGTGAGGAATACGTTTGAAAATGAATAAATATTGAAACCAGTTCGGTTTGGAAAGGTTTCGGACATTCTTTAAGGACTCAAGTTCCCTTATAAACAATAAAATTAGGTCAATGTTATTGGTAATAAAAATGTAGTACAATATTTCTTTGTATTACAATTCTATTATTATATGAAATATTATATTAAAATAAAAATATGCCTGTACGGCAGATACATCTCTTCTAAATTTCTTGATTTAAAAGAAACGATGAAAGTTACGTTTGTGCCATAATAAAAGTACCATTAGGACGACGTGTTCTATTAAACAATTATATATGTTTTGAGTTAAAATTGTTTAATTTGACGATTTGGCAATTTATTTGATAAAATTTGAAATCTAAAGGCATAAAACATTTACTAATAAATAAAAATAATTGTTATTCCCAGAAGAAATAATGTTTGAATTACGTTTATAAAATATAAATGCTGATACAAATCAGCTTTAGTTACTAAAGCCTGCGAACAGAGTCCTTAAAATATTTCCGGATAACCGTCAAATTCACGAATTGGTGACTTAACTGAGGACAATTCATGAATTTGTTACGTTGCCGTGGGCAACCTTTCATGATTGAGCCGCCCTTTTCGAGGGGTAATGATGAATCCAAATTAGTGTGAGTGAAAATGAGGAAGGATTTGTGCATTCATCATCAACCGTCAAATTTATTGGAAGATTCGTCAATAACTGTCAAATTTATTGGAAGATTCGTGAACAACTGTCAAATTTTTGAGTTGGCTAGGGGTTTTCCGGCTGGAAAGTAACGCATCTTTATATATATACATTTTGTAGAAAAGGCATAATGCAGAAATTTGGTGTGTGTCCGGCAAGAAGTTTTCACCATATTGTGTTTTTAATATTAAAAGCAATTTCTTCGGTATTTGTCTTGTACTCTTTATGGCCTAGCCGTTTTGCTACAAGATACGATTTTATTAAAAGTGCTGATATTGTTCAAATGTTTACTACTGGAACATGCAGAAATATATCTATGCAACAGCTTGAAGAGTGTGACTATAATGATATAATAAGAACCAATCCATTAATGCGTGATTATGTGAACAATTTGGATGAAGGCGGTGATGTTCTTCTGGGTGGTGAATATTATCCCATTAAATGTCGTGCGAAATATAGCAGTGCTATCATAGTTCCATACCGAAGAAGAAGAAACCAACTGCTGAAGTTTGTGTTTTATATGCACAGGTTCCTAAGAAAACAACGTATCCACTATCGCTTTTTTGTAGTGGAGCAATATGATGAAAAACTTTTTAACCGTGCAAAACTGTTAAACATTGGATCCGAAATAGCAGCAGGATTGGAATTTCCGTGCCTTATATTTCATGACGTGGGCGCCGTGGCGTAGTGAGACTCCTACGCTGGAGGTCGTCGGTTCGAATCTCGAAAAAATCATCAAACATTTTTTCACGGCTCCACCTCTTTCGAGTCACTGACAATGCTCAAAGAGTATAACTGTCTAGGAAAAGCTTCTCAATCTCGCCGTTCGGAGTCGGCGTTAAACTGTAGGTCCCCTCCGCTCGTGACAGAACAATAGCACGCACAACACGAGTGGTTGCTGAGAAGCTAGGCCCAGGTCCACCTCGGACTGTAGCGCCGCCATTATTATTATTATTATATTTCATGACGTGGATCTTCTCCCATCTAACCTTGGCCAATTGTATGCATGCTCCACATTTTCTCGTTATATGAGCTCCAATTTAGACGCCTTTAGATACAATTTACCTTACTTGGGACTATTTGGGGGTGTGGTTAGCATTCGAACTGTTTAGTTTTCGTTGTTTCGACAGGCAATTGATTGTTGTTTTGAACACTTTTTCGAAGTAAAATGAAAAGAAGAATCCTCAGGGAATGATTGAATTCCTATAGATCATTTTAATCATCTTTTTCATTTCTAAACAAGAGTTTGGCATACAAAAGGAACCTCCTTGCACATCTTGAGAGAAATAGAACCACCAGCTTGCGGTTTTTATATTTTTCCAGGAAAGCAATTTTATTCAACAGTTTCATATAAGAAAGACAGAATGAAGAGTTCCTTACAAATCAGGATTTGCCTCCATAAACTTCACAGAAATACCACCCCACCTTGAATTTTTGTTTTCCCATAAAATGAATAATAAAAACAGTAAAAAGAAAATGAAAAATCTGAATAGTTCACGTATTTAATCAAATTTAGATGCGGAATATTATCTTAGTCTTCAAATAGATCAACTGAAAAATGAATGTATTCATCTTAGCCAGTCAAGCTATTCTGAAAGATTGCTACACAAATTTAACATGTCTGATTGTCGTCCGGTAGCAACACCAGCTGAAATGTCGCTGAACACGTCAACGCAGTAAAACGTATTTTTCAATACGTAAAGGGGACAACCAATCACGGTATTCTTTTAAAAACTAGCACTAAATATTCAATTACTTGTTACAGCGATGCTGATTATGCTGGTGACACAGAAAGTAGACGGTCTAAGAGTGGGTTTTTTTTCTCATAAATGAAATACATATCTCAGAGACAAAAATGCGTAAGCTTGTCCACCACAGAAGCTGAATATATCGCTGCATCAGAAGCTGTAAAGGAGATGACCTGGGTGAAAAGTCTTCTTCGAGCTCTTATTCCTGAAGCCAACTCAAGCATGACTTTGTTGGTGGATAACCAAAGCGCTATAAAGCTCGTAAAGAATCCTGAGTTCCACAGAAGGACAAAACATGTGGACATCCGCTACCATTTCATTCGGGAAAAATATATGGAACGCGAATTCTCTTTGAATTATGTGCCGACTGAAAAACAATTCGCTGATATTCTTACGAAACCACTGGCAAGGGAAAAATTTGAGTTTTTTCGTTATTCATTGAATATTGTGCCAATTTGATTGTTGTCTTTATGCATTCATTTCGAATTAAAGTATGTATTTTGATTTACGAACTGAAGTAAATGAACTTATCCAAAATTAATAAGAAGTGGGAGTGTTGAGATATATGTATTAATAATTTTGCTCACTGTATTATAAACTTTATGTAAAAACAAAGATACCCTGTTTTTTTACAAGCTGTATTTGTCATTTCGAACGACATCAAATCACAAACAGAAATCACATAGTAAAGAGATATCCAACTTCTACCTCTCTTGCCCCTTGATTTCATTTGACAGCGTTTTTTATGCGATTTTTTATATCGTGTCTGTGAATCCATGTGAGCTGCTCAAATCAGCTGATAACCATACACATTCAAATAAATGATGTGAACTACGCCACTTATTTGAAAAAACTGTTCGTTGCTTGAACGTTATTTCAAATTCATGTTTTCAACACGAAAATAGGTGCAGAGGGTGCATTCACATTAGCTTTTACAATGTTTTTATTTATTACAAAATTAATATATTATTGAAAAACTATAAAATAGGTAAATGAAGATTGGTTTAATGGATGTGTATTGTATATACACATATATTGAATTTAACCGATAAGAGTAGAACAGCGCAGGTTTTATTAATGGGATAAAGAATGTAAATTAAATTTAATTGATATTTCAAGTTTTAGATTTCTGTGCCTGTAATTGCGTAGAAAAGTCGCGTATTTTGAAACGGTTGCCTAACCTAAAACGTATTCATTTGATTAAGACAAATTTAATAAGAATATTAATAAGAAATTTTATTAATTGCATTTTTTCACAAAAAACAATTTAAGCAAATGCTTTCTGATTTTCAGATTTATTTGAAAGTAATAATCCCCATGTGAAATAATTAAAGAATTTCATTTTCTTGCACTATATTTTCAATTTCTCATGAAATTTGATTCATATCAGCATTTTAAACAGATTTCTTTAAACAATACTAATCGCCACATTATTTACATTTGGCAAACATTGCGAAACTTATCCCTGAACGATTTCAGTCGTGGGCAAATTTCTGATCACAAATCAATCACATATAGATATCCAACTCCTACTTCTATTGCCCCTAATTCCATCTGACAGCGTTTTTTATAACATTTTCACCGACACGATTCACCGAGAATACGTGTGACCTATGCCGAACAGCTGATAGACTTCCCCCCCAAGCTGATGTAGTGAAATGGGTGTGGACAGTGTTTACATGAACAGAAGAAGGCAGGAGTATCGAAAATAAAGTATTTGATTTTCCACAAGTTGGAATGAAATAGTGTAGATTCGGCGAAAATCTTACTTCAAATTTGATTTTCTGGTGAAGCCGTTCCGTTGCTGTCCCATATAGTTCCATTTTCGACATATTTTCCTCAGGAAACATTTCATGCATATGCGATATTCCCAGAGTCATATAAACACTCATAAGTTTATTATTTATTTTTCAAATGTTGTCATGACAATTTTCAAAACAAAACGTAAGAGGAGCTAAACAATGATGTTAGTGTTCGCAAAATGTATTCGTTAAGCACTATTTTTTTTAATATTTAGGGCCTGAAACACTTATTGGAAATAATACTGGAAACTTGTGAGGAATACGTTTGAAAATGAATAAATATTGAAACCAGTTCGGTTTGGAAAGGTTTCGGACATTCTTTAAGGACTCAAGTTCCCTTATAAACAATAAAATTAGGTCAATGTTATTGGTAATAAAAATGTAGTACAATATTTCTTTGTATTACAATTCTATTATTATATGAAATATTATATTAAAATAAAAATATGCCTGTACGGCAGATACATCTCTTCTAAATTTCTTGATTTAAAAGAAACGATGAAAGTTACGTTTGTGCCATAATAAAAGTACCATTAGGACGACGTGTTCTATTAAACAATTATATATGTTTTGAGTTAAAATTGTTTAATTTGACGATTTGGCAATTTATTTGATAAAATTTGAAATCTAAAGGCATAAAACATTTACTAATAAATAAAAATAATTGTTATTCCCAGAAGAAATAATGTTTGAATTACGTTTATAAAATATAAATGCTGATACAAATCAGCTTTAGTTACTAAAGCCTGCGAACAGAGTCCTTAAAATATTTCCGGATAACCGTCAAATTCACGAATTGGTGACTTAACTGAGGACAATTCATGAATTTGTTACGTTGCCGTGGGCAACCTTTCATGATTGAGCCGCCCTTTTCGAGGGGTAATGATGAATCCAAATTAGTGTGAGTGAAAATGAGGAAGGATTTGTGCATTCATCATCAACCGTCAAATTTATTGGAAGATTCGTCAATAACTGTCAAATTTATTGGAAGATTCGTGAACAACTGTCAAATTTTTGAGTTGGCTAGGGGTTTTCCGGCTGGAAAGTAACGCATCTTTATATATATACATTTTGTAGAAAAGGCATAATGCAGAAATTTGGTGTGTGTCCGGCAAGAAGTTTTCACCATATTGTGTTTTTAATATTAAAAGCAATTTCTTCGGTATTTGTCTTGTACTCTTTATGGCCTAGCCGTTTTGCTACAAGATACGATTTTATTAAAAGTGCTGATATTGTTCAAATGTTTACTACTGGAACATGCAGAAATATATCTATGCAACAGCTTGAAGAGTGTGACTATAATGATATAATAAGAACCAATCCATTAATGCGTGATTATGTGAACAATTTGGATGAAGGCGGTGATGTTCTTCTGGGTGGTGAATATTATCCCATTAAATGTCGTGCGAAATATAGCAGTGCTATCATAGTTCCATACCGAAGAAGAAGAAACCAACTGCTGAAGTTTGTGTTTTATATGCACAGGTTCCTAAGAAAACAACGTATCCACTATCGCTTTTTTGTAGTGGAGCAATATGATGAAAAACTTTAACCGTGCAAAACTGTTAAACATTGGATCCGAAATAGCAGCAGGATTGGAATTTCCGTGCCTTATATTTCATGACGTGGGCGCCGTGGCGTAGTGAGACTCCTACGCTGGAGGTCGTCGGTTCGAATCTCGAAAAAATCATCAAACATTTTTTCACGGCTCCACCTCTTTCGAGTCACTGACAATGCTCAAAGAGTATAACTGTCTAGGAAAAGCTTCTCAATCTCGCCGTTCGGAGTCGGCGTTAAACTGTAGGTCCCCTCCGCTCGTGACAGAACAATAGCACGCACAACACGAGTGGTTGCTGAGAAGCTAGGCCCAGGTCCACCTCGGACTGTAGCGCCGCCATTATTATTATTATTATATTTCATGACGTGGATCTTCTCCCATCTAACCTTGGCCAATTGTATGCATGCTCCACATTTTCTCGTTATATGAGCTCCAATTTAGACGCCTTTAGATACAATTTACCTTACTTGGGACTATTTGGGGGTGTGGTTAGCATTCGAACTGTTTAGTTTCAAAATGTTAACGGTATGTCAAATTTATTTACTGGCTAGGGAGGGGAAGATGACGATTTCTACGGCAGAATCAAATTTAGGAAAATGAACGTTTACCGATTTGAACCTGCTTACAATGAGTACACCATGATGAAACATAAAAAGGAAATACCCAGTGAAGAACGAATCAATTTCCTAAACACGGGACCAGTTCGTTACTATTCTGACGGATTAAATTCACTGAAATACAAACGCCCATGTTCTGCATTTCGAGTGAAATGAATTTGAAATTGAATTTCCATTTTACCCGAAGTGAATTTTCATGTTCTGCATTTCGATTGATTTCGAATTTTTCGAATTCACTGTCGGAAAAAACAAACATTGTTGCCTTGGCTTCGGCAGGTAAATGGTTTTTGTTTTGGCTTAGTTTTCGTTGTTTCGACAGGCAATTGATTGTTGTTTTGAACACTTTTTCGTGTTTCGAAGTAAAATGAAAAGAAGAATCCTCAGGGAATATTCCTATAGATCATTTTAATCATCTTTTTCATTTCTAAACAAGAGTTTGGCATACAAAAGGAACCTCCTTGCACATCTTGAGAGAAATAGAACCACCAGCTTGCGGTTTTTATATTTTTCCAGGAAAGCAATTTTATTCAACAGTTTCATATAAGAAAGACAGAATGAAGAGTTCCTTACAAATCAGGATTTGCCTCCATAAACTTCACAGAAATACCACCCCACCTTGAATTTTTGTTTTCCCATAAAATGAATAATAAAAACAGTAAAAAGAAAATGAAAAATCTGAATAGTTCACGTATTTAATCAAATTTAGATGCGGAATATTATCTTAGTCTTCAAATAGATCAACTGAAAAATGAATGTATTCATCTTAGCCAGTCAAGCTATTCTGAAAGATTGCTACACAAATTTAACATGTCTGATTGTCGTCCGGTAGCAACACCAGCTGAAATGTCGCTGAACACGTCAACGCAGTAAAACGTATTTTTCAATACGTAAAGAGGACAACCAATCACGGTATTCTTTTAAAAACTAGCACTAAATATTCAATTACTTGTTACAGCGATGCTGATTATGCTGGTGACACAGAAAGTAGACGGTCTAAGAGCGGGTTTTTTTTCTCATAAATGAAATACATATCTCAGAGACAAAAATGCGTAAGCTTGTCCACCACAGAAGCTGAATATATCGCTGCATCAGAAGCTGTAAAGGAGATGACCTGGGTGAAAAGTCTTCTTCGAGCTCTTATTCCTGAAGCCAACTCAAGCATGACTTTGTTGGTGGATAACCAAAGCGCTATAAAGCTCGTAAAGAATCCTGAGTTCCACAGAAGGACAAAACATGTGGACATCCGCTACCATTTCATTCGGGAAAAATATATGGAACGCGAATTCTCTTTGAATTATGTGCCGACTGAAAAACAATTCGCTGATATTCTTACGAAACCACTGGCAAGGGAAAAATTTGAGTTTTTTCGTTATTCATTGAATATTGTGCCAATTTGATTGTTGTCTTTATGCATTCATTTCGAATTAAAGTATGTATTTTGATTTACGAACTGAAGTAAATGAACTTATCCAAAATTAATAAGAAGTGGGAGTGTTGAGATATATGTATTAATAATTTTGCTCACTGTATTATAAACTTTATGTAAAAACAAAGATACCCTGTTTTTTTACAAGCTGTATTTGTCATTTCGAACGACATCAAATCACAAACAGAAATCACATAGTAAAGAGATATCCAACTTCTACCTCTCTTGCCCCTTGATTTCATTTGACAGCGTTTTTTATGCGATTTTTTATATCGTGTCTGTGAATCCATGTGAGCTGCTCAAATCAGCTGATAACCATACACATTCAAATAAATGATGTGAACTACGCCACTTATTTGAAAAAACTGTTCGTTGCTTGAACGTTATTTCAAATTCATGTTTTCAACACGAAAATAGGTGCAGAGGGTGCATTCACATGAGCTTTTACAATGTTTTTATTTATTACAAAATTAATATATTATTGAAAAACTATAAAATAGGTAAATGAAGATTGGTTTAATGGATGTGTATTGTATATACACATATATTGAATTTAACCGATAAGAGTAGAACAGCGCAGGTTTTATTAATGGGATAAAGAATGTAAATTAAATTTAATTGATATTTCAAGTTTTAGATTTCTGTGCCTGTAATTGCGTAGAAAAGTCGCGTATTTTGAAACGGTTGCCTAACCTAAAACGTATTCATTTGATTAAGACAAATTTAATAAGAATATTAATAAGAAATTTTATTAATTGCATTTTTTCACAAAAAACAATTTAAGCAAATGCTTTCTGATTTTCAGATTTATTTGAAAGTAATAATCCCCATGTGAAATAATTAAAGAATTTCATTTTCTTGCACTATATTTTCAATTTCTCATGAAATTTGATTCATATCAGCATTTTAAACAGATTTCTTTAAACAATACTAATCGCCACATTATTTACATTTGGCAAACATTGCGAAACTTATCCCTGAACGATTTCAGTCGTGGGCAAATTTCTGATCACAAATCAATCACATATAGATATCCAACTCCTACTTCTATTGCCCCTAATTCCATCTGACAGCGTTTTTTATAACATTTTCACCGACACGATTCACCGAGAATACGTGTGACCTATGCCGAACAGCTGATAGACTTCCCCCCCAAGCTGATGTAGTGAAATGGGTGTGGACAGTGTTTACATGAACAGAAGAAGGCAGGAGTATCGAAAATAAAGTATTTGATTTTCCACAAGTTGGAATGAAATAGTGTAGATTCGGCGAAAATCTTACTTCAAATTTGATTTTCTGGTGAAGCCGTTCCGTTGCTGTCCCATATAGTTCCATTTTCGACATATTTTCCTCACGAAACATTTCATGCATATGCGATATTCCCAGAGTCATATAAACACTCATAAGTTTATTATTTATTTTTCAAATGTTGTCATGACAATTTTCAAAACAAAACGTAAGAGGAGCTAAACAATGATGTTAGTGTTCGCAAAATGTATTCGTTAAGCACTATTTTTTTAATATTTAGGGCCTGAAACACTTATTGGAAATAATACTGGAAACTTGTGAGGAATACGTTTGAAAATGAATAAATATTGAAACCAGTTCGGTTTGGAAAGGTTTCGGACATTCTTTAAGGACTCAAGTTCCCTTATAAACAATAAAATTAGGTCAATGTTATTGGTAATAAAAATGTAGTACAATATTTCTTTGTATTACAATTCTATTATTATATGAAATATTATATTAAAATAAAAATATGCCTGTACGGCAGATACATCTCTTCTAAATTTCTTGATTTAAAAGAAACCATGAAAGTTACGTTTGTGCCATAATAAAAGTACCATCAGGACGACGTGTTCTATTCAACAATTGTATATGTTTTGAGTTAAAATTGATTAATTTGACGATTTGGCAATTTATTTGATAAAATTTGAAATCTAAAGGCATAAAACATTTACTAATAAATAAAAACAATTGTTATTCCCAGAAGAAATAATGTTTGAATTACGTTTATAAAATATAAATGCTGATACAAATCAGCTTTAGTTACTAAAGCCTGCGAACAGAGTCCTTAAAATATTTCCGGATAACCGTCAAATTCACGAATTGGTGACTTAACTGAGGACAATTCATGAATTTGTTACGTTACGTTACGTTACGTTACGTTTATATGACTGATTTGTGATCTTTATATGACTGGTTTGTGATTTTAATCACAAATCAATCATATATAAATATCCAACTCCTACTTCTCTTGCCCCTAATTCCATCTGACAGCGTTTTTTATAACATTTTCACCGACACGATTCACCGAGAATACGTGTGAGCTATGCCGAACAGCTGATAGACTTTCCCTCCAAGCTGATGTAGTGAAATGGGCATGGACAGTGTTTACATTAACGGAAGAAGGCAGGAGCATCGAAAATAAAGTATTTGATTTTACACAAATTGGAATGAAATAGTGTAGATACGGCGAAAATCTTACTTTAAATTTGATTTTCTGGTGAAGCCGTTCCGTTTTTATCCCATATAGTTCCATTTTCGACATATTTTCTTCAGAAAATATTTCATGCATATGCGACATCGCATATTATTCCCAGAGTCATCTAAACACTCATAAGTTTGTTATTTATTTTTCAAATGTTGTCATGGCAATTTTCAAAACAAAACGTAAGAGGAGCTAAACAATGAAGTTAGTGTTCACAAAATGTATTCGTTAAGCACTATTTTTTTAATATTTAGGGTCTGAAACAGTTATTGGAAACAATACTGGAAACTTGTGAGAAATACATTTGAAAATGGATACATATTGAAAGCAGTTCGGTTTGGGAAGGTTTCGGACATTCCTTAAAGGCTCAAGTTCATAACATTAGGTCAATGTTATTGGTGATCAAAATAAACTTAGTACAATATTTCTTTGTATTACAATTATATTATTATATGAAATATTATGTTGAAATAAAAATATGTACAGTAAAACAATAAAACATGTTTTTGCAAAATTAAAACCATGAAAGTTACGTTTGTGCCATTCTGGTACGGAATCCTAAAAAGCCATTTAATATGAAAGAAACATAAATTTGAATTGAAGAAGATAATCCAATGTTGTAAAACCTAAAAAAATGCCTTGTCTGCCTAAATATATATTAGGTTAGTTTTAAGTATAAAATATTTTAAACCATATTAATTTGTTCACAAACTTTTTTCTAGATTTACGATATTTTTGCACAAAGAAACAAGGTTTGGTCTCTTTTTCGTTAATCTGTAGCCAACTTTTAAACGAATATTTCGATAATCTTTTAAAATTCTGCTTTATTTTGAATTAAGATCAAAAAATTGTCCATTCATTTCCATAATAATTAAATAACTCTTCGATATTATCAATCGAAAATATCATAACAAGAATAGCATTCGGACGACGTGTTCTATTCTACAATTATATTTGTTTTGATTTAAAATTGCGTTATTCGACGATAAATTAATAAATAAATTGTCAATTATTTGATTAAATTTAAAATCTAAAGGCATTTTAAAACATTTACCAATACCTAAAAATAATTGTTATTAAGAGAAGAAATAATGTTTGATATACGTTTATAAAATATAAATGATACAAATCAGCTTTAGTTACTAAAGCCTGCGAACAGAGTCCTTAAAATATTTCCGGATAACCGTCAAATTCACGAATTGGTGACTTAACTGAGGACAATTCATGAATTTGTTACGTTGCCGTGGGCAACCTTTCATGAATGAGCCGCCCTTTTCGAGGGGTAATGATGAATCCAAATTAGTGTGAGTGAAAATGAGGAAATATTTGTGCATTCATCATCAACCGTCAAATTTATTGGAAGATTCGTCAATAACTGTCAAATTTATTGGAAGATTCGTGAACTGTCAAATTTTTGAGTTGGCTAGGGGTTTTCCAGCTGGAAAGTTACGCATCTTTACATGACTGATTTGTGATTTTAATCACAAATCAATCATATATAAATATCCAACTCCTACTTCTTTTTATAACATTTTCACCGACACGATTCACCGAGAATACGTGTGAGCTATGCCGAACAGCTGATAGACTTTCCCTCCAAGCTGATGTAGTGAAATGGGCATGGACAGTGTTTACATTAACGGAAGAAGGCAGGAGCATCGAAAATAAAGTATTTGATTTTACAGAAATTGGAATGAAATAGTGTAGATACGGCGAAAATCTTACTTTAAATTTGATTTTCTGGTGAAGCCGTTCCGTTTTTATCCCATATAGTTCCATTTTCGACATATTTTCCTCAGAAAATATTTCATGCATATGCGACATCGCATATTATTCCCAGAGACATTTAAACACTCATAAGTTTGTTATTTATTTTTCAAATGTTGTCATGGCAATTTTCAAAACAAAAAGGAGGAGCTAAACAATGAAGTTAGTGTTCACAAAATGTATTCGTTAAGCACTATTTTTTTAATATTTAGGGTCTGAAACAGTTATTGGAAACAATACTGGAAACTTGTGAGAAATACATTTGAAAATGGATACATATTGAAAGCAGTTCGGTTTGGGAAGGTTTCGGATATTCCTTAAAGGCTCAAGTTCATAACATTAGGTCAATGTTATTGGTGATCAAAATAAACTTAGTACAATATTTCTTTGTATTACAATTATATTATTATATGAAATATTATGTTGAAATAAAAATATGTACAGTAAAACAATAAAACATGTTTTTGCAAAATTAAAACCATGAAAGTTACGTTTGTGCCATTCTGGTACGGAATCCTAAAAAGCCATTTAATATGAAAGAAACATAAATTTGAATTGAAGAAGATAATCCAATGTTGTAAAACCTAAAAAAATGCCTTGTCTGCCTAAATATATATTAGGTTAGTTTTAAGTATAAAATATTTTAAACCATATTAATTTGTTCACAAACTTTTTTCTAGATTTACGATATTTTTGCACAAAGAAACAAGGTTTGGTCTCTTTTTCGTTAATCTGTAGCCAACTTTTAAACGAATATTTCGATAATCTTTTAAAATTCTGCTTTATTTTGAATTAAGATCAAAAAATTCTCCATTCATTTCCATAATAATTAAATAACTCTTCGATATTATCAATCGAAAATATCATAACAAGAATAGCATTCGGACGACGTGTTCTATTCTACAATTATATTTGTTTTGATTTAAAATTGCGTTATTCGACGATAAATTAATAAATAAATTGTCAATTATTTGATTAAATTTAAAATCTAAAGGCATTTTAAAACATTTACCAATACCTAAAAATAATTGTTATTAAGAGAAGAAATAATGTTTGATATACGTTTATAAAATATAAATGATACAAATCAGCTTTAGTTACTAAAGCCTGCGAACAGAGTCCTTAAAATATTTCCGGATAACCGTCAAATTCACGAATTGGTGACTTAACTGAGGACAATTCATGAATTTGTTACGTTGCCGTGGGCAACCTTTCATGAATGAGCCGCCCTTTTCGAGGGGTAATGATGAATCCAAATTAGTGTGAGTGAAAATGAGGAAATATTTGTGCATTCATCATCAACCGTCAAATTTATTGGAAGATTCGTCAATAACTGTCAAATTTATTGGAAGATTCGTGAACTGTCAAATTTTTGAGTTGGCTAGGGGTTTTCCAGCTGGAAAGTTACGCATCTTTACATGACTGATTTGTGATTTTAATCACAAATCAATCATATATAAATATCCAACTCCTACTTCTTTTTATAACATTTTCACCGACACGATTCACCGAGAATACGTGTGAGCTATGCCGAACAGCTGATAGACTTTCCCTCCAAGCTGATGTAGTGAAATGGGCATGGACAGTGTTTACATTAACGGAAGAAGGCAGGAGCATCGAAAATAAAGTATTTGATTTTCCACAAGTTGGAATGAAATAGTGTAGATTCGGCGAAAATCTTACTTCAAATTTGATTTTCCGGTGAAGCCGTTCCGTTTTTATCCCATATAGTTCCATTTTCGACATATTTTCCTCAGAAAACATTTCATGCATATGCGATTTTCCCAGAGCCATCTAAACACTCAGAAGTTTGTTATTTATTTTTCAAATGTTGTCATGGCAATTGTCAAAAACAAAAAGTAGGAGGAGCTAAGCAATGAAGTTAGTGTTCACAAAATGTATCCGTAAAGCACTATTTTTTTAAAATTTAGGGACTGAAACATTTATTGGAAACAATACTGGAAATTTGTGAGGAATACGTTTGAAAAGGGATAATAATGAAACCAGTTCGGTTTGGGAAGGTTTCGGACATTCCTTAAGGACTCAAGTTCCCTTATAAACAATAAAATTAGGGCAATGTTATTGGTGATCAAAATAAGCTTAGTACAATATTTCTTTGTATTACAATTAAATTATTATATGAAATATTATGTTGAAATAAAAATATGTACATAAATTTGAATTGAAGAAGATAATTCAATGTTGTAAAACCTAAAAAATTGCCTTGTCTGCCTAAATTTATATTTAGTCAGTTTTAAGTATAAAATATTTTAAACCTTATCAATTTGTTCACAAACTTTTTTCTAGATTTACGATAGTTTTGCACTAAAAAACAAGGTTTGGTCTCATTTTCTTTAATCTGTACCCAACTTTTAAGCATTTACCAATACCTAAAAATAATTGTTATTCCCAGAAGAAACAATGTTTGATTTATATATAAATATATATATCATTTATAAAATATAAATGATACAAATCAGCTTTAGTTACTAAAGCCTGCGAACAGAGTCCTTAAAATATTTCCGGATAACCGTCAAATTCACGAATTGGTGACTTAACTGAGGACAATTCATGAATTTGTTACGTTGCCGTGGGCAACCTTTCATGATTGAGCCGCCCTTTTCGAGGGGTAATGATGAATCCAAATTAGTGTGAGTGAAAATGAGGAAGGATTTGTGCATTCATCATCAACCGTCAAATTTATTGGAAGATTCGTCAATAACTGTCAAATTTATTGGAAGATTCGTGAACAACTGTCAAATTTTTGAGTTGGCTAGGGGTTTTCCGGCTGGAAAGTAACGCATCTTTATATATATACATTTTGTAGAAAAGGCATAATGCAGAAATTTGGTGTGTGTCCGGCAAGAAGTTTTCACCATATTGTGTTTTTAATATTAAAAGCAATTTTTTCGGTATTTGTCTTGTACTCTTTATGGCCTAGCCGTTTTGCTACAAGATACGATTTTATTAAAAGTGCTGATATTGTTCAAATGTTTACTACTGGAACATGCAGAAATATATCTATGCAACAGCTTGAAGAGTGTGACTATAATGATATAATAAGAACCAATCCATTAATGCGTGATTATGTGAACAATTTGGATGAAGGCGGTGATGTTCTTCTGGGTGGTGAATATTATCCCATTAAATGTCGTGCGAAATATAGCAGTGCTATCATAGTTCCATACCGAAGAAGAAGAAACCAACTGCTGAAGTTTGTGTTTTATATGCACAGGTTCCTAAGAAAACAACGTATCCACTATCGCTTTTTTGTAGTGGAGCAATATGATGAAAAACTTTTTAACCGTGCAAAACTGTTAAACATTGGATCCGAAATAGCAGCAGGATTGGAATTTCCGTGCCTTATATTTCATGACGTGGGCGCCGTGGCGTAGTGAGACTCCTACGCTGGAGGTCGTCGGTTCGAATCTCGAAAAAATCATCAAACATTTTTTCACGGCTCCACCTCTTTCGAGTCACTGACAATGCTCAAAGAGTATAACTGTCTAGGAAAAGCTTCTCAATCTCGCCGTTCGGAGTCGGCGTTAAACTGTAGGTCCCCTCCGCTCGTGACAGAACAATAGCACGCACAACACGAGTGGTTGCTGAGAAGCTAGGCCCAGGTCCACCTCGGACTGTAGCGCCGCCATTATTATTATTATTATATTTCATGACGTGGATCTTCTCCCATCTAACCTTGGCCAATTATATGCATGCTCCACATTTTCTCGTTATATGAGCTCCAATTTAGACGCCTTTAGATACAATTTACCTTACTTGGGACTATTTGGGGGTGTGGTTAGCATTCGAACTGTTTAGTTTCAAAATGTTAACGGTATGTCAAATTTATTTACTGGCTGGGGAGGGGAAGATGACGATTTCTACGGCAGAATCAAATTTAGGAAAATGAACGTTTACCGATTTGAACCTGCTTACAATGAGTACACCATGATGAAACATAAAAAGGAAATACCCAGTGAAGAACGAATCAATTTCCTAAACACGGGACCAGTTCGTTACTATTCTGACGGATTAAGTTCACTGAAATACAAACGCCCATGTTCTGCATTTCGAGTGAAATGAATTTGAAATTGAATTTCCATTTCACCCGAAGTGAATTTTCATGTTCTGCATTTCGATTGATTTCGAATTTTTCGAATTCACTGTCGGAAAAAACAAACATTGTTGCCTTGGCTTCGGCAGGTAAATGGTTTTTGTTTTGGCTTAGTTTTCGTTGTTTCGACAGGCAATTGATTGTTGTTTTGAACACTTTTTCGTGTTTCGAAGTAAAATGAAAAGAAGAATCCTCAGGGAATATTCCTATAGATCATTTTAATCACCTTTTTCATTTCTAAACAAGAGTTTGGCATACAAAAGGAACCTCCTTGCACATCTTGAGAGAAATAGAACCACCAGCTTGCGGTTTTTATATTTTTCCAGGAAAGCAATTTTATTCAACAGTTTCATATAAGAAAGACAGAATGAAGAGTTCCTTACAAATCAGGATTTGCCTCCATAAACTTCACAGAAATACCACCCCACCTTGAATTTTTGTTTTCCCATAAAATGAATAATAAAAACAGTAAAAAGAAAATGAAAAATCTGAATAGTTCACGTATTTAATCAAATTTAGATGCGGAATATTATCTTAGTCTTCAAATAGATCAACTGAAAAATGAATGTATTCATCTTAGCCAGTCAAGCTATTCTGAAAGATTGCTACACAAATTTAACATGTCTGATTGTCGTCCGGTAGCAACACCAGCTGAAATGTCGCTGAACACGTCAACGCAGTAAAACGTATTTTTCAATACGTAAAGGGGACAACCAATCACGGTATTCTTTTAAAAACTAGCACTAAATATTCAATTACTTGTTACAGCGATGCTGATTATGCTGGTGACACAGAAAGTAGACGGTCTAAGAGTGGGTTTTTTTTCTCATAAATTAAATACATATCTCAGAGACAAAAATGCGTAAGCTTGTCCACCACAGAAGCTGAATATATCGCTGCATCAGAAGCTGTAAAGGAGATGACCTGGGTGAAAAGTCTTCTTCGAGCTCTTATTCCTGAAGCCAACTCAAGCATGACTTTGTTGGTGGATAACCAAAGCGCTATAAAGCTCGTAAAGAATCCTGAGTTCCACAGAAGGACAAAACATGTGGACATCCGCTACCATTTCATTCGGGAAAAATATATGGAACGCGAATTCTCTTTGAATTATGTGCCGACTGAAAAACAATTCGCTGATATTCTTACGAAACCACTGGCAAGGGAAAAATTTGAGTTTTTTCGTTATTCATTGAATATTGTGCCAATTTGATTGTTGTCTTTATGCATTCATTTCGAATTAAAGTATGTATTTTGATTTACGAACTGAAGTAAATGAACTTATCCAAAATTAATAAGAAGTGGGAGTGTTGAGATATATGTATTAATAATTTTGCTCACTGTATTATAAACTTTATGTAAAAACAAAGATACCCTGCTTTTTTACAACCTTTATTTGTCATTTCGAACGACATCAAATCACAAACAGAAATCATATAGTAAAGAGATATCCAACTTCTACCTCTCTTGCCCCTTGATATCATTTGACAGCGTTTTTTATGCGATTTTTCATATCGCGTCTGTGAATCCATGTGAGCTGCTCAAATCAGCTGATAACCATACACATTCAAATAAATGATGTGAACTACGCCACTTATTTGAAAAACTGTTCGTTGCTTGAACGTTATTTCAAATTCATGTTTCCAACACGAAAATAAGTGCTTTGCAATGTTTTTATTTATTACAAAATTAATATCCGTTATTATTTGAATATATTATTGGAAAATTATAAAATAGGTAAATGAAGATTGGTTTAATGGATGTGTACTGTATATACACATATATTGAATTTAACCGATAAGAGTAGAACAGCGCAGGTTTTATTAATGGGATAAAGAATGTAAATTAAATTTAATTGATATTTCAAGTTTTAGATTTCTGTGCCTGTAATTGCGTAGAAAATTCGCGTATTTTGAAACGGTTGCCTAACCTAAAACGTATTCATTTGATTAAGACAAATTTAATAAGAATATTAATAAGAAATTTTATTAATTGCATTTTTTCACAAAAAACAAATTAAGCAAATGCTTTCTGATTTTCAGATTTATTTGAAAGTAATAATCCCCATGTGAAATAATTAAAGAATTTCATTTTCTTGCACTATATTTTCAATTTCTCATGAAATTTGATTCATATCAGCATTTTAAACAGATTTCTTTAAACAATACTAATCGCCACATTATTTACATTTGGCAAACATTGCGAAACTTATCCCTGAACGATTTCAGTCGTGGGCAAATTTCTGATCACAAATCAATCACATATAGATATCCAACTCCTACTTCTATTGCCCCTAATTCCATCTGACAGCGTTTTTTATAACATTTTCACCGACACGATTCACCGAGAATACGTGTGACCTATGCCGAACAGCTGATAGACTTCCCCCCCAAGCTGATGTAGTGAAATGGGTGTGGACAGTGTTTACATGAACAGAAGAAGGCAGGAGTATCGAAAATAAAGTATTTGATTTTCCACAAGTTGGAATGAAATAGTGTAGATTCGGCGAAAATCTTACTTCAAATTTGATTTTCTGGTGAAGCCGTTCCGTTGCTGTCCCATATAGTTCCATTTTCGACATATTTTCCTCAGGAAACATTTCATGCATATGCGATATTTCCAGAGTCATCTAAACACTCATAAGTTTATTATTTATTTTTCAAATGTTGTCATGACAATTTTCAAAACAAAACGTAAGAGGAGCTAAACAATGAAGTTAGTGTTCGCAAAATGTATTCGTTAAGCACTATTTTTTTAATATTTAGGGCCTGAAACATTTATTGGAAACAATACTGGAAACTTGTGAGGAATACGTTTGAAAATGAATAAATATTGAAACCAGTTCGGTTTGGAAAGGTTTCGGACATTCTTTAAGGACTCAAGCTCCCTTATAAACAATAAAATTAGGTCAATGTTATTGGTAATAAAAATGTAGTACAATATTTCTTTGTATTACAATTCTATTATTATATGAAATATTATATTAAAATAAAAATATGCCTGTACGGCAGATACATCTCTTCTAAATTTCTTGATTTAAAAGAAACCATGAAAGTTACGTTTGTGCCATAATAAAAGTACCATCAGGACGACGTGTTCTATTCAACAATTATATATGTTTTGAGTTAAAATTGATTAATTTGACGATTTGGCAATTTATTTGATAAAATTTGAAATCTAAAGGCATAAAACATTTACTAATAAATAAAAATAATTGTTATTCCCAGAAGAAATAATGTTTGAATTACGTTTATAAAATATAAATGCTGATACAAATCAGCTTTAGTCACTAAAGCCTGCGAACAGAGTCCTTAAAATATTTCCGGATAACCGTCAAATTCACGAATTGGTGACTTAACTGAGGACAATTCATGAATTTGTGACGTTACCATGGGCAACCTTTCATGAATGTGCCGCCAATTTCGTGGGCTAATGATGAGTCCAAATTAGTGTGAGTGAAAATGAGGAAATATTTGTGCATTCATTATCAACCGTCAAATTTATTGGAAGATTCGTCAATAAATGTCAAACAACAGTTGTCAAATTTTTGAGTCGGCTAGGGGTTTTCCAGCTGGAAAGTAACGCATCTTTATATGACTGATTTGTGATCTTTATATGACTGGTTTGTGATTTTAATCACAAATCAATCATATATAAATATCCAACTCCTACTTCTCTTGCCCCTAATTCCATCTGACAGCGTTTTTTATAACATTTTCACCGACACGATTCACCGAGAATACGTGTGAGCTATGCCGAACAGCTGATAGACTTTCCCTCCAAGCTGATGTAGTGAAATGGGCATGGACAGTGTTTACATTAACGGAAGAAGGCAGGAGCATCGAAAATAAAGTATTTGATTTTACACAAATTGGAATGAAATAGTGTAGATACGGCGAAAATCTTACTTTAAATTTGATTTTCTGGTGAAGCCGTTCCGTTTTTATCCCATATAGTTCTATTTTCGACATATTTTCTTCAGAAAATATTTCATGCATATGCGACATCGCATATTATTCCCAGAGTCATCTAAACACTCATAAGTTTGTTATTTATTTTTCAAATGTTGTCATGGCAATTTTCAAAACAAAAAGGAGGAGCTAAACAATGAAGTTAGTGTTCACAAAATGTATTCGTTAAGCACTACTTTTTTAATATTTAGGGTCTGAAACAGTTATTGGAAACAATACTGGAAACTTGTGAGAAATACATTTGAAAATGGATACATATTGAAAGCAGTTCGGTTTGGAAAGGTTTCGGACATTCCTTAAAGACTCAAGTTCATAACATTAGGTCAATGTTATTGGTGATCAAAATAAACTTAGTACAATATTTCTTTGTATTACAATTATATTATTATATGAAATATTATGTTGAAATAAAAATATGTACAGTAAAACAATAAAACATGTTTTTGCAAAATTAAAACCATGAAAGTTACGTTTGTACCATTCTGGTACGGAATCCTAAAAAACCATTTAATATGAAAGAAACATAAATTTGAATTGAAGAAGATAATCCAATGTTGTAAAACCTAAAAAAATGCCTTGTCTGCCTAAATATATATTAGGTTAGTTTTAAGTATAAAATATTTTAAACCATATTAATTTGTTCACAAACTTTTTTCTAGATTTACGATAGTTTTGCACAAAGAAACAAGGTTTGGTCTCTTTTTCGTTAATCTGTAGCCAACTTTTAAACGAATATTTCGATAATCTTTTAAAATTCTGCTTTATTTTGAATTAAGATCAAAAAATTGGCCATTCATTTCCATAATAATTAAATAACTCTTCGTTATTATCAATCGAAAATATCATAACAAGAATAGCATTCGGACGACGTGTTCTATTCTACAATTATATTTGTTTTGATTTAAAATTGCGTTATTCGCAATTTATTATTAATAAATAAATTGTCAATTATTTGATTAAATTTAAAATCTAAAGCCATTTTAAAACATTTACCAATACCTAAAAATAATTGTTATTAAGAATAATGTTTGATTTGCGTTTATAAAATATAAATGATACAAATCAGCTTTAGTTACTAAAGCCTGCGAACAGAGTCCTTAAAATATTTCCGAATAACCGTCAAATTCACGAATTGGTGACTTAACTGATTACAATTCATGAATTTGTTACGTTGCCGTGGGCAACCTTTCATGAATGAGCCGCCCTTTTCGAGGGGTAATGATGAATCCAAATTAGTGTGAGTGAAAATGAGGAAATATTTGTGCATTCATCATCAACCGTCAAATTTATTGGAAGATTCGTCAATAACTGTCAAATTTATTGGAAGATTCGTGAACTGTCAAATTTTTGAGTTGGCTAGGGGTTTTCCAGCTGGAAAGTTACGCATCTTTATATGACTGATTTGTGATTTTAATCACAAATCAATCACATATAGATATCCAACTCCTACTTCTCTTGCCCCTTAATTTCATCTGACAGCGTTTTTTATAACATTTTCACTGACACGACTTACCGAGAATACGTGTGACTTCCCCTCCAAACTGATGTAGTGAAATGAGCATGGACAGTGTTTACATTAACGGCAGAAGGCAGGAGCATCGAAAATAAAGTATTTGATTTTCCACAAGTTGGAATGAAATAGTGTAGATTCGGCGAAAATCTTACTTCAAATTTGATTTTCCGGTGAAGCCGTTCCGTTTTTATCCCATATAGTTCCATTTTCGACATATTTTCCTCAGAAAACATTTCATGCATATGCGATTTTCCCAGAGCCATCTAAACACTCATAAGTTTGTTATTTATTTTTCAAATGTTGTCATGGCAATTTTCAAAAACAAAAAGTAGGAGGAGCTAAGCAATGAAGTTAGTGTTCACAAAATGTATCCGTAAAGCACTATTTTTTTAATATTTAGGGACTGAAACATTTATTGGAAACAATACTGGAAATTTGTGAGGAATACGTTTGAAAAGGGATAATAATGAAACCAGTTCGGTTTGGGAAGGTTTCGGACATTCCTTAAGGACTCAAGTTCCCTTATAAACAATAAAATTAGGGCAATGTTATTGGTGATCAAAATAAGCTTAGTACAATATTTCTTTGTATTACAATTAAATTATTATATGAAATATTATGTTGAAATAAAAATATGTACATAAATTTGAATTGAAGAAGATAATTCAATGTTGTAAAACCTAAAAAATTGCCTTGTCTGCCTAAATTTATATTTAGTCAGTTTTAAGTATAAAATATTTTAAACCTTATCAATTTGTTCACAAACTTTTTTCTAGATTTACGATAGTTTTGCACAAAAAAACAAGGTTTGGTCTCATTTTCTTTAATCTGTAGCCAACTTTTAAACATTTACCAATACCTAAAAATAATTGTTATTAAGAGGAGAAATAATGTTTGATTTACGTTTATAAAATATAAATGATACAAATCAGCTTTAGTTACTAAAGCCTGCGAACAGAGTCCTTAAAATATTTCCGGATAACCGTCAAATTCACGAATTGGTGACTTAACTGAGGACAATTCATGAATTTGTTACGTTGCCGTGGGCAACCTTTCATGATTGAGCCGCCCTTTTCGAGGGGTAATGATGAATCCAAATTAGTGTGAGTGAAAATGAGGAAGGATTTGTGCATTCATCATCAACCGTCAAATTTATTGGAAGATTCGTCAATAACTGTCAAATTTATTGGAAGATTCGTGAACAACTGTCAAATTTTTGAGTTGGCTAGGGGTTTTCCGGCTGGAAAGTAACGCATCTTTATATATATACATTTTGTAGAAAAGGCATAATGCAGAAATTTGGTGTGTGTCCGGCAAGAAGTTTTCACCATATTGTGTTTTTAATATTAAAAGCAATTTCTTCGGTATTTGTCTTGTACTCTTTATGGCCTAGCCGTTTTGCTACAAGATACGATTTTATTAAAAGTGCTGATATTGTTCAAATGTTTACTACTGGAACATGCAGAAATATATCTATGCAACAGCTTGAAGAGTGTGACTATAATGATATAATAAGAACCAATCCATTAATGCGTGATTATGTGAACAATTTGGATGAAGGCGGTGATGTTCTTCTGGGTGGTGAATATTATCCCATTAAATGTCGTGCGAAATATAGCAGTGCTATCATAGTTCCATACCGAAGAAGAAGAAACCAACTGCTGAAGTTTGTGTTTTATATGCACAGGTTCCTAAGAAAACAACGTATCCACTATCGCTTTTTTGTAGTGGAGCAATATGATGAAAAACTTTTTAACCGTGCAAAACTGTTAAACATTGGATCCGAAATAGCAGCAGGATTGGAATTTCCGTGCCTTATATTTCATGACGTGGGCGCCGTGGCGTAGTGAGACTCCTACGCTGGAGGTCGTCGGTTCGAATCTCGAAAAAATCATCAAACATTTTTTCACGGCTCCACCTCTTTCGAGTCACTGACAATGCTCAAAGAGTATAACTGTCTAGGAAAAGCTTCTCAATCTCGCCGTTCGGAGTCGGCGTTAAACTGTAGGTCCCCTCCGCTCGTGACAGAACAATAGCACGCACAACACGAGTGGTTGCTGAGAAGCTAGGCCCAGGTCCACCTCGGACTGTAGCGCCGCCATTATTATTATTATTATATTTCATGACGTGGATCTTCTCCCATCTAACCTTGGCCAATTGTATGCATGCTCCACATTTTCTCGTTATATGAGCTCCAATTTAGACGCCTTTAGATACAATTTACCTTACTTGGGACTATTTGGGGGTGTGGTTAGCATTCGAACTGTTTAGTTTCAAAATGTTAACGGTATGTCAAATTTATTTACTGGCTGGGGAGGGGAAGATGACGATTTCTACGGCAGAATCAAATTTAGGAAAATGAACGTTTACCGATTTGAACCTGCTTACAATGAGTACACCATGATGAAACATAAAAAGGAAATACCCAGTGAAGAACGAATCAATTTCCTAAACACGGGACCAGTTCGTTACTATTCTGACGGATTAAGTTCACTGAAATACAAACGCCCATGTTCTGCATTACGAGTGAAATGAATTTGAAATTGAATTTCCATTTCACCCGAAGTGAATTTTCATGTTCTGCATTTCGATTGATTTCGAATTTTTCGAATTCACTGTCGGAAAAAACAAACATTGTTGCCTTGGCTTCGGCAGGTAAATGGTTTTTGTTTTGGCTTAGTTTTCGTTGTTTCGACAGGCAATTGATTGTTGTTTTGAACACTTTTTCGTGTTTCGAAGTAAAATGAAAAGAAGAATCCTCAGGGAATATTCCTATAGATCATTTTAATCATCTTTTTCATTTCTAAACAAGAGTTTGGCATACAAAAGGAACCTCCTTGCACATCTTGAGAGAAATAGAACCACCAGCTTGCGGTTTTTATATTTTTCCAGGAAAGCAATTTTATTCAACAGTTTCATATAAGAAAGACAGAATGAAGAGTTCCTTACAAATCAGGATTTGCCTCCATAAACTTCACAGAAATAATACCCCACCTTGAATTTTTGTTTTCCCATAAAATGAATAATAAAAACAGTAAAAAGAAAATGAAAAATCTGAATAGTTCACGTATTTAATCAAATTTAGATGCGGAATATTATCTTAGTCTTCAAATAGATCAACTGAAAAATGAATGTATTCATCTTAGCCAGTCAAGCTATTCTGAAAGATTGCTACACAAATTTAACATGTCTGATTGTCGTCCGGTAGCAACACCAGCTGAAATGTCGCTGAACACGTCAACGCAGTAAAACGTATTTTTCAATACGTAAAGGGGACAACCAATCACGGTATTCTTTTAAAAACTAGCACTAAATATTCAATTACTTGTTACAGCGATGCTGATTATGCTGGTGACACAGAAAGTAGACGGTCTAAGAGTGGGTTTTTTTTTCTCATAAATGAAATACATATCTCAGAGACAAAAATGCGTAAGCTTGTCCACCACAGAAGCTGAATATATCGCTGCATCAGAAGCTGTAAAGGAGATGACCTGGGTGAAAAGTCTTCTTCGAGCTCTTATTCCTGAAGCCAACTCAAGCATGACTTTGTTGGTGGATAACCAAAGCGCTATAAAGCTCGTAAAGAATCCTGAGTTCCACAGAAGGACAAAACATGTGGACATCCGCTACCATTTCATTCGGGAAAAATATATGGAACGCGAATTCTCTTTGAATTATGTGCCGACTGAAAAACAATTCGCTGGTATTCTTACGAAACCACTGGCAAGGGAAAAATTTGAGTTTTTTCGTTATTCATTGAATATTGTGCCAATTTGATTGTTGTCTTTATGCATTCATTTCGAATTAAAGTATGTATTTTGATTTACGAACTGAAGTAAATGAACTTATCCAAAATTAATAAGAAGTGGGAGTGTTGAGATATATGTATTAATAATTTTGCTCACTGTATTATAAACTTTATGTAAAAACAAAGATACCCTGTTTTTTTACAAGCTGTATTTGTCATTTCGAACGACATCAAATCACAAACAGAAATCACATAGTAAAGAGATATCCAACTTCTACCTCTCTTGCCCCTTGATTTCATTTGACAGCGTTTTTTATGCGATTTTTTATATCGTGTCTGTGAATCCATGTGAGCTGCTCAAATCAGCTGATAACCATACACATTCAAATAAATGATGTGAACTACGCCACTTATTTGAAAAACTGTTCGTTGCTTGAACGTTATTTCAAATTCATGTTTTCAACACGAAAGTAAGTGCAGAGGGTGCATTCACATGAGCTTTTACAATGTTTTTATTTATTACAAAATTAATATCCGTTATTATTTGAATATATTATTGGAAAATTATAAAATAGGTAAATGAAGATTGGTTTAATGGATGTGTACTGTATATACACATATATTGAATTTAACCGATAAGAGTAGAACAGCGCAGGTTTTATTAATGGGATAAAGAATGTAAATTAAATTTAATTGATATTTGAAGTTTTAGATTTCTGTGCCTGTAATTGCGTAGAAAAGTCGCGTATTTTGAAACGGTTGCCTAACCTAAAACGTATTCATTTGATTAAGACAAATTTAATAAGAATATTAATAAGAAATTTTATTAATTGCATTTTTTCACAAAAAACAATTTAAGCAAATGCTTTCTGATTTTCAGATTTATTTGAAAGTAATAATCCCCATGTGAAATAATTAAAGAATTTCATTTTCTTGCACTATATTTTCAATTTCTCATGAAATTTGATTCATATCAGCATTTTAAACAGATTTCTTTAAACAATACTAATCGCCACATTATTTACATTTGGCAAACATTGCGAAACTTATCCCTGAACGATTTCAGTCGTGGGCAAATTTCTGATCACAAATCAATCACATATAGATATCCAACTCCTACTTCTATTGCCCCTAATTCCATCTGACAGCGTTTTTTATAACATTTTCACCGACACGATTCACCGAGAATACGTGTGACCTATGCCGAACAGCTGATAGACTTCCCCCCCAAGCTGATGTAGTGAAATGGGTGTGGACAGTGTTTACATGAACAGAAGAAGGCAGGAGTATCGAAAATAAAGTATTTGATTTTCCACAAGTTGGAATGAAATAGTGTAGATTCGGCGAAAATCTTACTTCAAATTTGATTTTCTGGTGAAGCCGTTCCGTTGCTGTCCCATATAGTTCCATTTTCGACATATTTTCCTCAGGAAACATTTCATGCATATGCGATATTTCCAGAGTCATCTAAACACTCATAAGTTTATTATTTATTTTTCAAATGTTGTCATGACAATTTTCAAAACAAAACGTAAGAGGAGCTAAACAATGAAGTTAGTGTTCGCAAAATGTATTCGTTAAGCACTATTTTTTTAATATTTAGGGCCTGAAACATTTATTGGAAACAATACTGGAAACTTGTGAGGAATACGTTTGAAAATGAATAAATATTGAAACCAGTTCGGTTTGGAAAGGTTTCGGACATTCTTTAAGGACTCAAGCTCCCTTATAAACAATAAAATTAGGTCAATGTTATTGGTAATAAAAATGTAGTACAATATTTCTTTGTATTACAATTCTATTATTATATGAAATATTATATTAAAATAAAAATATGCCTGTACGGCAGATACATCTCTTCTAAATTTCTTGATTTAAAAGAAACCATGAAAGTTACGTTTGTGCCATAATAAAAGTACCATCAGGACGACGTGTTCTATTCAACAATTGTATATGTTTTGAGTTAAAATTGATTAATTTGACGATTTGGCAATTTATTTGATAAAATTTGAAATCTAAAGGCATAAAACATTTACTAATAAATAAAAATAATTGTTATTCCCAGAAGAAATAATGTTTGAATTACGTTTATAAAATATAAATGCTGATACAAATCAGCTTTAGTTACTAAAGCCTGCGAACAGAGTCCTTAAAATATTTCCGGATAACCGTCAAATTCACGAATTGGTGACTTAACTGAGGACAATTCATGAATTTGTGACGTTACCATGGGCAACCTTTCATGAATGTGCCGCCAATTTCGTGGGCTAATGATGAGTCCAAATTAGTGTGAGTGAAAATGAGGAAATATTTGTGCATTCATTATCAACCGTCAAATTTATTGGAAGATTCGTCAATAAATGTCAAACAACAGTTGCCAAATTTTTGAGTTGGCTAGGGGTTTTCCAGCTGGAAAGTAACGCATCTTTATATGACTGATTTGTGATCTTTATATGACTGGTTTGTGATTTTAATCACAATTCAATCATATATAAATATCCAACTCCTACTTCTCTTGCCCCTAATTCCATCTGACAGCGTTTTTTATAACATTTTCACCGACACGATTCACCGAGAATACGTGTGAGCTATGCCGAACAGCTGATAGACTTTCCCTCCAAGCTGATGTAGTGAAATGGGCATGGACAGTGTTTACATTAACGGAAGAAGGCAGGAGCATCGAAAATAAAGTATTTGATTTTCCACAAATTGGAATGAAATAGTGTAGATACGGCGAAAATCTTACTTTAAATTTGATTTTCTGGTGAAGCCGTTCCGTTTTTATCCCATATAGTTCTATTTTCGACATATTTTCTTCAGAAAATATTTCATGCATATGCGACATCGCATATTATTCCCAGAGTCATCTAAACACTCATAAGTTTGTTATTTATTTTTCAAATGTTGTCATGGCAATTTTCAAAACAAAAAGGAGGAGCTAAACAATGAAGTTAGTGTTCACAAAATGTATTCGTTAAGCACTATTTTTTTAATATTTAGGGTCTGAAACAGTTATTGGAAACAATACTGGAAACTTGTGACAAATACATTTGAAAATGGATACATATTGAAAGCAGTTCGGTTTGGGAAGGTTTCGGACATTCCTTAAAGACTCAAGTTCATAACATTAGGTCAATGTTATTGGTGATCAAAATAAACTTAGTACAATATTTCTTTGTATTACAATTATATTATTATATGAAATATTATGTTGAAATAAAAATATGTACAGTAAAACAATAAAACATGTTTTTGCAAAATTAAAACCATGAAAGTTACGTTTGTACCATTCTGGTACGGAATCCTAAAAAGCCATTTAATATGAAAGAAACATAAATTTGAATTGAAGAAGATAATCCAATGTTGTAAAACCTAAAAAAATGCCTTGTCTGCCTAAATATATATTAGGTTAGTTTTAAGTATAAAATATTTTAAACCATATTAATTTGTTCACAAACTTTTTTCTAGATTTACGATAGTTTTGCACAAAGAAACAAGGTTTGGTCTCTTTTTCGTTAATCTGTAGCCAACTTTTAAACGAATATTTCGATAATCTTTTAAAATTCTGCTTTATTTTGAATTAAGATCAAAAAATTGTCCATTCATTTCCATAATAATTAAATAACTCTTCGTTATTATCAATCGAAAATATCATAACAAGAATAGCATTCGGACGACGTGTTCTATTCTACAATTATATTTGTTTTGATTTAAAATTGCGTTATTCGACGATAAATTAATAAATAAATTGTCAATTATTTGATTAAATTTAAAATCTAAAGGCATTTTAAAACATTTACCAATACCTAAAAATTATTGTTATTAAGAGAAGAAATACTGTTTGATTTACGTTTATAAAATATAAATGATACAAATCAGCTTTAGTTACTAAAGCCTGCGAACAGAGTCCTTAAAATATTTCCGAATAACCGTCAAATTCACGAATTGGTGACTTAACTGATTACAATTCATGAATTTGTTACGTTGCCGTGGGCAACCTTTCATGAATGAGCCGCCCTTTTCGAGGGGTAATGATGAATCCAAATTAGTGTGAGTGAAAATGAGGAAGTATTTGTGCATTCATCATCAACCGTCAAATTTATTGGAAGATTCGTCAATAACTGTCAAATTTATTGGAAGATTCGTGAACTGTCAAATTTTTGAGTTGGCTAGGGGTTTTCCAGCTGGAAAGTTACGCATCTTTATATGACTGATTTGAGATTTTAATCACAAATCAATCACATATAGATATCCAACTCCTACTTCTCTTGCCCCTTAATTTCATCTGACAGCGTTTTTTATAACATTTTCACTGACACGATTTACCGAGAATACGTGTGACTTCCCCTCCAAACTGATGTAGTGAAATGAGCATGGACAGTGTTTACATTAACGGCAGAAGGCAGGAGCATCGAAAATAAAGTATTTGATTTTCCACAAGTTGGAATGAAATAGTGTAGATTCGGCGAAAATCTTACTTCAAATTTGATTTTCCGGTGAAGCCGTTCCGTTTTTATCCCATATAGTTCCATTTTCGACATATTTTCCTCAGAAAACATTTCATGCATATGCGATTTTCTCAGAGCCATCTAAACACTCAGAAGTTTGTTATTTATTTTTCAAATGTTGTCATGGCAATTTTCAAAATAAAAAGTAGGAGGAGCTAAACAATGAAGTTAGTGTTCACAAAATGTATTCGTTAAGCACTATTTTTTTAATATTTAGGGACTGAAACATTTATTGGAAACAATACTGGAAATTTGTGAGGAATACGTTTGAAAAGGGATAATAATGAAACCAGTTCGGTTTGGGAAGGTTTCGGACATTCCTTAAGGACTCAAGTTCCCTTATAAAAAATAAAATTAGGGCAATGTTATTGGTGATCAAAATAAGCTTAGTACAATATTTCTTTGTATTACAATTAAATTATTATATGAAATATTATGTTGAAATAAAAATATGTACATAAATTTGAATTGAAGAAGATAATTCAATGTTGTAAAACCTAAAAAATTGCCTTGTCTGCCTAAATTTATATTTAGTCAGTTTTAAGTATAAAATATTTTAAACCTTATCAATTTGTTCACAAACTTTTTTCTAGATTTACGATAGTTTTGCACAAAAAAACAAGGTTTGGTCTCATTTTCTTTAATCTGTAGCCAACTTTTAAACATTTACCAATACCTAAAAATAATTGTTATTAAGAGGAGAAATAATGTTTGATTTACGTTTATAAAATATAAATGATACAAATCAGCTTTAGTTACTAAAGCCTGCGAACAGAGTCCTTAAAATATTTCCGGATAACCGTCAAATTCACGAATTGGTGACTTAACTGAGGACAATTCATGAATTTGTTACGTTGCCGTGGGCAACCTTTCATGAATGAGCCGCCCTTTTCGAGAGGTAATGATGGATCCAAATTAGTGTGAGTGAAAATGAGGAAGTATTTGTGCATTCATCATCAACCGTCAAATTTATTGGAAGATTCGTCAATAACTGTCAAATTTATTGGAAGATTCATGAATAACTGTAAAATTTTAGAGTTGGCTAGGGGTTTTCCGGCTGGAAAGTTACGCATCTTTATATGACTGATTTGTGATTTTAATATACATTTTGTAGAAAGGGCATAATGCAGAAATTTGGTGTGTGTCCGGCAAGAAGTTTTCACCATATTGTGTTTTTAATATTAAAAGCAATTTCTTCGGTATTTGTCTTGTACTCTTTATGGCCTAGCCGTTTTGCTACAAGATACGATTTTATTAAAAGTGCTGATATTGTTCAAATGTTTACTACTGGAACGTGCAGAAATATATCTATGCAACAGCTTGAAGAGTGTGACTATAATGATATAATAAGAACCAATCCATTAATGCGTGATTATGTGAACAATTTGGATGAAGGCGGTGATGTTCTTCTGGGTGGTGAATATTATCCCATTAAATGTCGTGCGAAATATAGCAGTTCCATACCGAAGAAGAAGAAGCCGACTGCTGAAGTTTGTGTTTTATATGCACAGGTTCCTAAGAAAACAACGTATCCACTATCGCTTTTTTGTAGTGGAGCAATATGATGAAAAACTTTTTAACCGTGCAAAACTGTTAAACATTGGATCCGAAATAGCAGCAGGATTGGAATTTCCGTGCCTTATATTTCATGACGTGGACCTTCTCCCATCTAACCTTGGCCAATTGTATGCATGCTCCACATTTCCTCGTCATATGAGCTCCAATTTAGACGCCTTTAGATACAATTTACCTTACTTGGGGCTATTTGGGGGTGTGGTTAGCATTCGAACTGTTCAGTTTCAAAATGTTAACGGTATGTCAAATTTATTTACTGGCTGGGGAGGGGAAGATGACGATTTCTACGGCAGAATCAAATTTAGGAAAATGAACGTTTACCGATTTGAACCTGCTTACAATGAGTACACCATGATGGAACATAAAAAGGAAATACCCAGTGAAGAACGAAACAATTTCCTAAACACGGGACCAGTTCGTTACTATTCTGATGGATTAAATTCACTGAAATATAAAGTGCAGAAAATAGAAAAAAATGCTCTATTTACGCATGTGTTAGTAAAAACATAAGCCTAAAGTAATTCTTCAAAATTGATATTCATAACTTGCAAAAAACTCTTAGATATATAGTACTTCAGATGAATAAAAAACGTTTAGATTCATGCGTTGAACATTTCATGAGTTGAACATTTAATGTAGAATTGACTTACCCAGAGGCATTATCTTGTATTGCTATAGTATCGGAAATCTTTTCGAAATCGGATATAGGTATTTTGTCCCTCTATAGAAAATAGACACAAGCCCATGGTCTGTATTCCACTTTTTATGAATTCGAGCTGTTAAAGTGAAAATTCGGGTTCTGCAATCCAGTCGAAATGGTGGTGATGTATTTGAATTTCGAAAATGATAATCGGTGTTCTGTAATTCGATTTACTCGTGTTTTTACTCGAATTGAATTCACTGGTAATTAATGAATTCCGCTATGAATTTGCAGTGAAATTGGATTAAATACGTGAACTATTCGGATTTTTAATTTTCTTTTTACTGATTTTATTTTTTATTTTATATTTCTGTGAAATTTGTGTAGGCAAATCCCGATTTGTAAGGAACTCTTCATTCTGCCATTTTTATATGAAACTATTGAACAAAATTGCTTTCCTGGAAAAAATATAAAAACTGCAAGCTGGTGGTGATTCAAATGATCTATAGGAACATCTGCCTTGCCCTGAGGATTCTTTTCATTTCACTTCGAAACACGAAAAAGTATTCAAAACAACAACCAATTGCCTGTCGAAACAACGAAAACTAAGCCAAAACAAAAACCATTTGCCTGCCGAAGCCAAGGAACAACGTTTGTTTTTTTCGAAAGTGAGTTCGAAATCCATCGAAATGCAGAACATGGAAATTCACTTCGGGTGAAATGAAAATTCGATTTAAAATTAATTTCACTTGAAATGCAGAACATGGGCGATTAATAATAAATTTGAGCAGTTATTGTCCAAATATGCTGATATTGTTAAAGGGCTTTTAGGGGCCAAATTGGCTGAAAAACACGAATCTGTAACTAATTTTTATAGGAAACTAATATTAACAAAGTTATAGACAATTAAAGTTGATAAGCAAATTTTAAAATGCCTTTTTTTTGTATTTAGACAGAAATATTCGTACTTCTGGGGTTTTTTGATTAATTTAGCATTATCTCCTTCATATGAAACTAAAGTTATATTCATATTACTTATTATATTCATATAATGGATGGCACAGTTGGTTAAGTGCTTTCCAAATGTTAGAGGGGTCCCAGGTTCGAATCCCAGTGAAATCGAATCTGGTCCAGCCACCATTTGCCATTGAGATCAAATTAACGGCACTGAAGTAGGTTGCTACCTGGCAGTACAATGGACCAGTTTTGAGGCTGAGTGCTCCAGCAGTGTTTCAAAAATACTAGAAAAAAAAGTTATATTCAGAAAATGCAAATAAATAAAGAAATAATGCATTTTAATTCACTCTGTATTTGCACCTAGAAGTATGCCACATTTTTATACGCGCATTTTTATGACAAGAACCCCAAATGTATTCAACACAAGTGCACAAATAAACAGGATCGTATTGTGGGGCATGCTGCACCCACCTGCTTGGCCACATGTGCAATTTGAGGTAAGTGCGAGATTATATTTAGTTTCTTTAAGCTCATGTGAATTTGGGGATTTTGCACTTGGGTATTATGTAGCTATCGCGTGCATTTGTGTGGAATAAATTTGGGGTTATAAAGAAAAATTTCGTGTATAAAAAATTGTGCATACTTCTAGGTGCAAATGCGGAGTGCACTTGGAAAAGTTATAAACAAATTCAAATGCATTCAGTTCAGTTCAGTTTCTCTTCATTGCAGCATAAATTACATATTTCTTAGAAACTACTATTGCATAATTAACAGAGATTTGGTAATTGTAACCTTACTACTGACAATATATATACTTTTCGAAAAAAATATGTAGTACATCTTGGATCATCAGAGGAAAAGCTGATGAAAAACCTCTTCACAAATTGGACTTTACAAAGAAATAAGGGAGGTGGTGGTCTTATGCTTGATTTCAAGTAACATTCAATGCAAGATATAAAAATTTAAATATTAACAAAAACGACCTATTTATTAATTACAATTAGACAAGGGAAAATATACAAACAAAATAATTAAGTAAATAAATATATGAATAAATAAATAAATAAATAAATAAATATGCATGTATAAATATATAAATAAATAAATAAATAAATAAATAAATAAATAAGTAAATGAATAAATGAATAAATAAATAAATAAATAAATAAATAAATGTAACGGCGAAAAGATATCCCGACGAAGAAGGAGAACAGAAGGGTCGACGAAGACAGACGTACAAGTTGATCAAAGTGTAGAATAGTTGTGTTTTGAGTATACTAAATAAAGATTAATATAATTAAATATACAGTTCGTTATATATATAAATAAATAAATCAATTAATAAATAAATAAATAAGTAAATAAATAAATAAATGAGTAAATAAATAAATAAATAAATAAATAATAAACAAATAAATAATAATCTGATCAAATATATACTGGAATCATAACTAAATAAAAATGAAAGATATGATGAATATGTTAAGATTCGTCCAGTAGACTTGAAATCAAGTGGTTGTTAGCTGAGCTGCAAGACCGGCTATAGCGCTCGAATAATATTAATAATTTTGCTCACTGTATTATAAACTTTATGTAAAAACAAAGATACTCTATTTTTTTTACAAGCAAATGACATATACATTTTGAATTACATCAAATAAACGTTCTGTTGAAAATAGCTGGCAATACCCAACGTGTATGCCACAACCTATATCATATACTTGGTATCACTTTTTGTTCGTAACATATGAATTCAAATGTGACATCTTTTAAATGTTCATTCGCCAATAAAACTTTAACTTCAACACGTTCTCTTTCATTCGTTAACCTTCAAATAGTATGGTATCTACAGTTTATGAGCCCAGAACTTCCAAACTGCGAGTAAAAGATTTATAATCGTATTAGATTTCAGGAAACACAAAGTTTTTTTGCAAGGAGGCACAAAAAATAATAGCTACAACCATCGGTCAGTAACCACTAATACACATTTTAAATTGCACGACTTCAGGTGAGATGTGGGCGAAGTTAATTGCAGTGTATGAGATGAAATCATAGACTAATGTTCACATGTTGCAACAAAAGTTCTACACCCTCAAGAAAAGTGCAAACGACGACATCGCCACTCATATATCAAGATTAGAGGACATAGTACAGCAGCTGAAGGAAGCAGGCGAAGAAGTTTCACAGACCATGATGATCACAAAAATCTTGATGACTTTACCACCACAATTCAATAATTTTTTTAGTGCGTGGGAGCCCACCGCATCTGCAGATAAAACTCTTCAAAATTTAACATCAAGACTCATAATGGAAGAAACTCGCATGGAAATGTATCAAACGCAATCATCGTCGTCTACTTACAATAGTCACAGTTTACCTGAAGAACAAAATGCACTAATCATACAAACTTTTCAGAAAAATGGTGAAAAGAATTATTGCCCCAAGGCAAAAAAATGGGAAAGTGTTTTCTGTGCAAAAAGAGTGGACATTGGAAAAGGAATTGTCCTCAAAAGACAAAATCAATGGTAAACATTGCACAGAAGAATTTTTATGCATTAGTGTGTGGTGTTTTTACAAGTAGCAATGGTGAAACTCATTCTTTTACAGCAGATGATTGGATATTAGACTCAGGTCATCACATGAGTTTCCGACACGAGTTGTTTCAAAATGTTGTTGAACTCGCAGAACCCATGACTGTTGTCATTGGCAACGGAGAACAAATGTTTGCTCTCGGTAAAGGCAGCGTTGACATTTATGCCTTTGATAATCAGAAGTGGTCAAGAAAAGTATTATTAAATGTATATTACATGCCAAAGATTAAGTTAAAACTTTTCTCTTCGGGAGCAGCGCTGGATAATCAGTATAAGATGATATCTGACAATGCCAAGTGTGAAATAAGGAAAAATACACGTATTGTTGCAGTGGGTGTGTGATGCAAGATTATTTAAAATTATGTTTCATTTAATTTCACATAGCGATGAGGAGTCATCAAATGTTGCCATCAAAGTAGGTTCACTTAAATTGTGGCATGAACGTCTGGGCCACTTGTGCATAAGACAGGTGAAAAGTGTTCTCAACAAAAGAAACATTAAGTATCAAGATGACAAAAGTTTTTTTTGTGATGCTTGTGCTTACGGCAAACAATGTCGATCTTCATTTCGAGAAAGTGATTCCAGAGCAACATCTGCATGTGAACTTGTTCACTCTGATGTGTGCGGCCCTATGCAGCAGCGTTCTATTGGCGGATTCAGATACTTTGCACTTTTTAAGAATGATTTCTCCAATTACAGGTATGTCTATTTTCTTAATGAAAAGAGTGGATGGAGTGTAAAAATAAATATGTAGATGTTATTTTGCGACGATACGGTATACGTCATCAGACCACGGTACCCTATAATCCAGAACAGAATGAGCGTGTTGAAAGGAACATGAGGTTCATCGTAGAAATCGCTAGGACTATGTTGCATGCTAGGAACCAGCCACTCAAACTTTGGGCGAAAACTTTGAACACAGCAATTTATCTTTTAAACAGATATGGTCCAAGTCCGCAGAAAGATAAAAGTCCATTTGAGCTTTGGTTTGGAAAACAGGCCAGGATTGATAATTTAAAGGTTTTTGGCTGAAGTGTTTGAATATCCCGAAAGAAAAGCGACAGAAATGAGATAAGAAAGCAAAACATGGCTATTTCGTTGGCTATGTAGAAAATCAGAAGGGCTATGGTATTCGGTTGAGTCAAACTAATAAAATAGAAGTTTCTTGTAACGTTTCCTTTAAGAATGAAAATCAGACTGCAGTTATACCATTTCCCAGAGATTCTGATGTGATTCTGATCAGTCGAACTGATTGTTTGGATGTGAATCAAACCAAAGATTCGGTCGGCAGCGGTCATGAACATGATGATAACCATTCTGCAGAAAAGGATAACGATCTTGATTCAGGTGATGGAAATGTCAAAGGAAATTATGAGATGAATCAAATAATCGAAACACCACCGAGGCGTATACTTCGAAGACATACGATGAACCAAACATCAGCATCACCCAGTATCCTCCTGAATATCTTAGAACGGCATGAATTTGTTTCCCAGAGTTATGAGCCAACAAGTTATTATGAAGCATTGCATTTTAATGACGCAGAAAAATGGAAAACTGCGATGGACGAAGAGATCAAAGCACTTAAGCAAAATAGAACATGGGATTTAGCTGAACTTTCAAAAGGACGAAGGGTTATCGACAACAAATGGGTGTTCAAGACATAACTTTCAAAAGACAATAAAGTGGACAGATATAAAGCTCGTCTCGTTGTGCGAGGTTTCACTTAGAGGGAAGGTATTGATTACACCAAAACTTTCAGTCCAATCGCACGATTCACGTAAATAAGAACAGTTTTAGCAATCGCTGTTTCCGAAGGGTTAGCATTAAAACAATTTGACGTCAAAACAGCTTTTCTTAATGGCGATCTGGAAAAATTAGTTTACATGTCGCAACCCGAAGGATATGATGATTTAAGCGGTCGTGTGTGCAAGCTAAACAGAAGTTTATATGAGTTGAAACAGGCATCGAGGTGTTGGAATTTTAAGTTTACGAAACTGCTCAAGAAATTCAATTTCAAACCAAGTACAGCAGATCCTTGTGTTTTTACACACCACAGCAACGGAAGGAAGATTATGATGGCTATATACATCGATGATGGACTTATTGCAGCAACTAAAGAAGATGTTCAGCGGTTAATTTCATATGTACATCGTCATTTTGAAGTCGAGATTACAGATGCGGAATATTATCTTAGTCTTTAAATAGATCAACAGAAAAATGAATGTATTCATCTTAGCTAGTCAAGCTATTCTGAAAGATTGCTACACAAATTTAACATGTCTGATTGTCGTCCGGTAGCAACACCAGCTGAAATGTCGCTGAACACGTCAACGCAGTAAAACGTATTTTTCAATACGTAAAGGGGACAACCAATCACGGTATTCTTTTAAAAACTAGCACTAAATATTCAATTACTTGTTACAGCGATGCTGATTATACTGGTGACACAGAAAGTAGACGGTCTAAGAGTGGGTTTTTTTTCTCATAAATGAAATACATATCTCAGAGACAAAAATGCGTAAGCTTGTCCACCACAGAAGCTGAATATATCGCTGCATCAGAAGCTGTAAAGGAGATGACCTGGGTGAAAAGTCTTCTTCGAGCTCTTATTCCTGAAGCCAACTCAAGCATGACTTTGTTGGTGGATAACCAAAGCGCTATAAAGCTCGTAAAGAATCCTGAGTTCCACAGAAGGACAAAACATGTGGACATCCGCTACCATTTCATTCGGGAAAAATATATGGAACACGAATTCTCTTTGAATTATGTGCCGACTGAAAAACAATTCGCTGATATTCTTACGAAACCACTGGCAAGGGAAAAATTTGAGTTTTTTCGTTATTCATTGAATATTGTGCCAATTTGATTGTTGTCTTTATGCATTCATTTCGAATTAAATTATGTATTTTGATTTATGAACTGAAGTAAATGAACTTATCCAAAATTAATAAGAAGTGGGAGTGTTCAGATATATGTATTAATAATTTTGCTCACTGTGTTATAAACTTTATGTAAAAACAAAGATACCCTGTTTTTCTACAAGCTGTATTTGTCATTTCGAACGACATCAAATAACAAACAGAAATCACATAGTGAAGAGATATCCAACTTCTACCTCTCTTGCCCCTTGATTTCATTTAACAGCGTTTTTTATGCGATTTTTCATATCGTGTCTGTGAATCCATGTGAGCTGCTCAAATCAGCTGATAACCATACACATTCAAATAAATGATGTGAACTACGCCACTTATTTGAAAAACTGTTCGTTGCTTGAACGTTATTTCAAAGTCATGTTTTCAACACGAAAATAAGTGCAGAGGGTGCATTCACAGGTTGCCTAACCTAAAACGTATTCATTTGATTAAGACAAATTTAATAAGAAATTTTATTAATTGCATTTTTTCACAAAAAACAATTTAAGCAAATGCTTTTTGATTTTCAGATTTCTTTGAAAGTAATAATCCACATGTGAAATAATTAAAGAATTTCATTTTCTTGCACTATATTTTCAATTTCTCATGAAACTTGATTCATATCAGCATTTCAAACAGATTTCTTTAAACAATACTAATCGTCACATTATTTACATTTGGCAAACATTGCGAAACTTATCCCTGAATGATTTCAATAAAAATGAAAGATATGATGAATATGTTAAGATTCGTCCAGTAGACTTGAAATCAAGTGGTTGTTAGCTGAGCTGCAAGACCGGCTATAGCGCTCGAATAATATTAATAATTTTGCTCACTGTATTATAAACTTTATGTAAAAACAAAGATACTCTATTTTTTTTACAAGCAAATGACATATACATTTTGAATTACATCAAATAAACGTTCTGTTGAAAATAGCTGGCAATACCCAACGTGTATGCCACAACCTATATCATATACTTGGTATCACTTTTTGTTCGTAACATATGAATTCAAATGTGACATCTTTTAAATGTTCATTCGCCAATAAAACTTTAACTTCAACACGTTCTCTTTCATTCGTTAACCTTCAAATAGTATGGTATCTACAGTTTATGAGCCCAGAACTTCCAAACTGCGAGTAAAAGATTTATAATCGTATTAGATTTCAGGAAACACAAAGTTTTTTTGCAAGGAGGCACAAAAAATAATAGCTACAACCATCGGTCAGTAACCACTAATACACATTTTAAATTGCACGACTTCAGGTGAGATGTGGGCGAAGTTAATTGCAGTGTATGAGATGAAATCATAGACTAATGTTCACATGTTGCAACAAAAGTTCTACACCCTCAAGAAAAGTGCAAACGACGACATCGCCACTCATATATCAAGATTAGAGGACATAGTACAGCAGCTGAAGGAAGCAGGCGAAGAAGTTTCACAGACCATGATGATCACAAAAATCTTGATGACTTTACCACCACAATTCAATAATTTTTTTAGTGCGTGGGAGCCCACCGCATCTGCAGATAAAACTCTTCAAAATTTAACATCAAGACTCATAATGGAAGAAACTCGCATGGAAATGTATCAAACGCAATCATCGTCGTCTACTTACAATAGTCACAGTTTACCTGAAGAACAAAATGCACTAATCATACAAACTTTTCAGAAAAATGGTGAAAAGAATTATTGCCCCAAGGCAAAAAAATGGGAAAGTGTTTTCTGTGCAAAAAGAGTGGACATTGGAAAAGGAATTGTCCTCAAAAGACAAAATCAATGGTAAACATTGCACAGAAGAATTTTTATGCATTAGTGTGTGGTGTTTTTACAAGTAGCAATGGTGAAACTCATTCTTTTACAGCAGATGATTGGATATTAGACTCAGGTCATCACATGAGTTTCCGACACGAGTTGTTTCAAAATGTTGTTGAACTCGCAGAACCCATGACTGTTGTCATTGGCAACGGAGAACAAATGTTTGCTCTCGGTAAAGGCAGCGTTGACATTTATGCCTTTGATAATCAGAAGTGGTCAAGAAAAGTATTATTAAATGTATATTACATGCCAAAGATTAAGTTAAAACTTTTCTCTTCGGGAGCAGCGCTGGATAATCAGTATAAGATGATATCTGACAATGCCAAGTGTGAAATAAGGAAAAATACACGTATTGTTGCAGTGGGTGTGTGATGCAAGATTATTTAAAATTATGTTTCATTTAATTTCACATAGCGATGAGGAGTCATCAAATGTTGCCATCAAAGTAGGTTCACTTAAATTGTGGCATGAACGTCTGGGCCACTTGTGCATAAGACAGGTGAAAAGTGTTCTCAACAAAAGAAACATTAAGTATCAAGATGACAAAAGTTTTTTTTGTGATGCTTGTGCTTACGGCAAACAATGTCGATCTTCATTTCGAGAAAGTGATTCCAGAGCAACATCTGCATGTGAACTTGTTCACTCTGATGTGTGCGGCCCTATGCAGCAGCGTTCTATTGGCGGATTCAGATACTTTGCACTTTTTAAGAATGATTTCTCCAATTACAGGTATGTCTATTTTCTTAATGAAAAGAGTGGATGGAGTGTAAAAATAAATATGTAGATGTTATTTTGCGACGATACGGTATACGTCATCAGACCACGGTACCCTATAATCCCGAACAGAATGAGCGTGTTGAAAGGAACATGAGGTTCATCGTAGAAATCGCTAGGACTATGTTGCATGCTAGGAACCAGCCACTCAAACTTTGGGCGAAAACTTTGAACACAGCAATTTATCTTTTAAACAGATATGGTCCAAGTCCGCAGAAAGATAAAAGTCCATTTGAGCTTTGGTTTGGAAAACAGGCCAGGATTGATAATTTAAAGGTTTTTGGCTGAAGTGTTTGAATATCCCGAAAGAAAAGCGACAGAAATGAGATAAGAAAGCAAAACATGGCTATTTCGTTGGCTATGTAGAAAATCAGAAGGGCTATGGTATTCGGTTGAGTCAAACTAATAAAATAGAAGTTTCTTGTAACGTTTCCTTTAAGAATGAAAATCAGACTGCAGTTATACCATTTCCCAGAGATTCTGATGTGATTCTGATCAGTCGAACTGATTGTTTGGATGTGAATCAAACCAAAGATTCGGTCATGAACATGATGATAACCATTCTGCAGAAAAGGATAACGATCTTGATTCAGGTGATGGAAATGTCAAAGGAAATTATGAGATGAATCAAATAATCGAAACACCACCGAGGCGTATACTTCGAAGACATACGATGAACCAAACATCAGCATCACCCAGTATCCTCCTGAATATCTTAGAACGGCATGAATTTGTTTCCCAGAGTTATGAGCCAACAAGTTATTATGAAGCATTGCATTTTAATGACGCAGAAAAATGGAAAACTGCGATGGACGAAGAGATCAAAGCACTTAAGCAAAATAGAACATGGGATTTAGCTGAACTTTCAAAAGGACGAAGGGTTATCGACAACAAATGGGTGTTCAAGACATAACTTTCAAAAGACAATAAAGTGGACAGATATAAAGCTCGTCTCGTTGTGCGAGGTTTCACTTAGAGGGAAGGTATTGATTACACCAAAACTTTCAGTCCAATCGCACGATTCACGTAAATAAGAACAGTTTTAGCAATCGCTGTTTCCGAAGGGTTAGCATTAAAACAATTTGACGTCAAAACAGCTTTTCTTAATGGCGATCTGGAAAAATTAGTTTACATGTCGCAACCCGAAGGATATGATGATTTAAGCGGTCGTGTGTGCAAGCTAAACAGAAGTTTATATGAGTTGAAACAGGCATCGAGGTGTTGGAATTTTAAGTTTACGAAACTGCTCAAGAAATTCAATTTCAAACCAAGTACAGCAGATCCTTGTGTTTTTACACACCACAGCAACGGAAGGAAGATTATGATGGCTATATACATCGATGATGGACTTATTGCAGCAACTAAAGAAGATGTTCAGCGGTTAATTTCATATGTACATCGTCATTTTGAAGTCGAGATTACAGATGCGGAATATTATCTTAGTCTTTAAATAGATCAACAGAAAAATGAATGTATTCATCTTAGCTAGTCAAGCTATTCTGAAAGATTGCTACACAAATTTAACATGTCTGATTGTCGTCCGGTAGCAACACCAGCTGAAATGTCGCTGAACACGTCAACGCAGTAAAACGTATTTTTCAATACGTAAAGGGGACAACCAATCACGGTATTCTTTTAAAAACTAGCACTAAATATTCAATTACTTGTTACAGCGATGCTGATTATACTGGTGACACAGAAAGTAGACGGTCTAAGAGTGGGTTTTTTTTCTCATAAATGAAATACATATCTCAGAGACAAAAATGCGTAAGCTTGTCCACCACAGAAGCTGAATATATCGCTGCATCAGAAGCTGTAAAGGAGATGACCTGGGTGAAAAGTCTTCTTCGAGCTCTTATTCCTGAAGCCAACTCAAGCATGACTTTGTTGGTGGATAACCAAAGCGCTATAAAGCTCGTAAAGAATCCTGAGTTCCACAGAAGGACAAAACATGTGGACATCCGCTACCATTTCATTCGGGAAAAATATATGGAACACGAATTCTCTTTGAATTATGTGCCGACTGAAAAACAATTCGCTGATATTCTTACGAAACCACTGGCAAGGGAAAAATTTGAGTTTTTTCGTTATTCATTGAATATTGTGCCAATTTGATTGTTGTCTTTATGCATTCATTTCGAATTAAATTATGTATTTTGATTTATGAACTGAAGTAAATGAACTTATCCAAAATTAATAAGAAGTGGGAGTGTTCAGATATATGTATTAATAATTTTGCTCACTGTGTTATAAACTTTATGTAAAAACAAAGATACCCTGTTTTTCTACAAGCTGTATTTGTCATTTCGAACGACATCAAATAACAAACAGAAATCACATAGTGAAGAGATATCCAACTTCTACCTCTCTTGCCCCTTGATTTCATTTAACAGCGTTTTTTATGCGATTTTTCATATCGTGTCTGTGAATCCATGTGAGCTGCTCAAATCAGCTGATAACCATACACATTCAAATAAATGATGTGAACTACGCCACTTATTTGAAAAACTGTTCGTTGCTTGAACGTTATTTCAAAGTCATGTTTTCAACACGAAAATAAGTGCAGAGGGTGCATTCACATAAATTTATTACAAAATTAATATCCGTTATTATTTGAATATATTATTGAAAAATTATAAAATAGGTAAATGAAGATTGGTTTAATGGATGTGTATTGTATATACACATATATTGAATTTAACCGATAAGAGTAGAACAGCGCAGGTTTTATTAATGGGATAAAGAATGTAAAAAATGTGCATATATTTAATTGATATTTGAAGTTTTAGATTTCTGTGCCTGTAATTGCGTAGAAAAGTCGCGTATTTTGAAACGGTTGCCTAACCTAAAACGTATTCATTTGATTAAGACAAATTTAATAAGAAATTTTATTAATTGCATTTTTTCACAAAAAACAATTTAAGCAAATGCTTTTTGATTTTCAGATTTCTTTGAAAGTAATAATCCACATGTGAAATAATTAAAGAATTTCATTTTCTTGCACTATATTTTCAATTTCTCATGAAACTTGATTCATATCAGCATTTCAAACAGATTTCTTTAAACAATACTAATCGTCACATTATTTACATTTGGCAAACATTGCGAAACTTATCCCTGAATGATTTCAGTCGTGGGTAAATTTCTGATCACAAATCAATCACATATAGATATCCAACTCCTACTTCTATTGCCCCTAATTCCATCTGACAGCGTTTTTTTATAACATTTTCACCGACACGATTCAACGAGAATACGTGTGAGCTATGCCGAACAGCTGATAGACTTCCCCTACAAGCTGATGTAGTGAAATGGGTGTGGACAGTGTTTACATGAACAGAAGAAGGCAGGAGTATCGAAAATAAAGTATTTGATTTTCCACAAGTTGGAATGAAATAGTGAAGATTCGGCGAAAATCTTACTTCAAATTTGATTTTCTGGTGAAGCCGTTCCGTTTCTATCCCATATAGTTCCATTTTCGACATATTTTCCTCAGGAAGCATTTCATGCATATGCGATATTCCCAGAGTCATCTAAACACTCATAAGTTTGTTATTTATTTTTCAAATGTTGTCATGACAATTTTCAAAACAAAACGTAGAAGGAGCTAAACAATGAAGTTAGTGTTCGCAAAATGTATTCGTTAAGCAATATCTTTTTAATATTTAGGGTCTGAAACAGTTATTGGAAACAATACTGGAAACTTGTGAGGAATACGTTTGAAAATGGATAAATATTGAAACCAGTTCGGTTTGGAAAGTGAAATGAAACGCTCGTTTTATTTAATATGTCTTTACTTTATTAAATGTAACTTGCGAATGAATTTGAATTTCAATAACTGGAATTTAGCGAGTTCAAGGAATAACAAAAAAGTTGATGAAGTTAGTTGCTGTCACAAAGTCGACAACACATGTTATATGTTCGCTAGCAGATGACGCACCAGTATCATAACTAGAACGTTATATCTACTTCAACACCCCCACTTGATATGGTGCTTCACTGCTGTTGATGATGGTTCTAATCGACTTGAATACCCATAGCTGCTCTACACCACTCGTGCTTTTGACGATTGACTGGTTTAGTTAAGGAATCCGCAACCATCTCTTCTGATGCCACTTTAAAGAATTGCACCTGTTTATTCTTTGCTGCGTCTCGGAGAAAGTGATGCTGGACGACAATGTGCTTCGTACGTGCGTGGTGAAGTGAATTTCTTGCTAAGTCGATAGCACTTTGGTTGTCACATCCGATCATTATTGTATCATTATTGGTTGAAATCTGCAACTCGATTGCCATCATACTTAGCCATAAAGCCTCTTGAGTAGCGTGAGCAAGTGCCATATATTCTGCTTCTGTAGTTGAACGTGCAACTGTTTGCTGTTTCTTGCTGGACCAACTTATAATGCCACCCGCCAACTTGAAAACATATCCACTCACTGAAACTCGATCGTCAGGATCGTCCGCGTAGTCTGCATCTGTGTATCCTATAATGCTTTTATTTCCCGTCCTTTTAAACACTATTCTAGCTCCAGCTGTTCCTTTTAAATATCGCAAGACCCGCTTTACTGACGACCAAAGCTCTTTACCGGGATTAGAATTGAATTTGCTTAGAACCCCCACTGCGAATGAAATGTCTGGTCTTGTTGTTTGTGCTGCATATAAAACACTTCCGATAACAGTTTGATAAGGAATATGGTTCATAGATTCTTTCTCTACATCGTTGATTGGTGCCATATTTCGGCTTAATTTTTTTCCAGTTTCTAACGGTGTGGAGATGGGTTTGGCATCACTCATGTTGAAACGTCTTAGAATTGCTTCGACGTAGGCTGTTTGATCGAGTGTCGTTTGACCTATTCTTCTGTCTCGTATTACTTGTATTCCAAGACAATGCTGAATCTCACCTAAGTCTTTCAGATCAAATCTCTTCTTAAGCTCTTCTTTGATCCACATTCTTGATTTTTCATTATCTGTAATGATCAGAAAATCGTCAACATATATGGCAATGATAATTACCTTTTCTTCACTGAGTTTGTAATAAACACAGGTATCAAACTTTGCTTGAACAAGTCCAAGACTTTGTAAATCCTTGTCCAACTTTTCATTCCATAACTAGCCAGATTGTTTGAGGCCATACAGTGCTTTGCGCAATCGACAAACCTTTCTGGGGTTGGATTCTTTTTTATTGTCGAACAATTTAGGCTGTATCATGTAAATTTCTTTGTCTATCTCAGGTTGAACGAATGCGGCCACAGCATCCATTTGGTCGATATTCCAGTCTTTGAGTGTAGCCATTGCAATCAAGAAACGGAGTGTTGTGCCACGAACCACTGGAGCAAAAATCCAAACCATCGACCTGCATACATCCTCGAACAACAAGACGCGCTTTGTAGCCTACAGTTTCACCGGCACCATTCTTCTTTTTACGGAGAACCCATTTATTCGAAATTGCTTTTCGATTGTTCGGTAGGTCAACCAACTCCCAAGTATTCTTCTTGGCAAGTGTTTCGTACTCTTTACGCATGGCTCTTTTCCACATATCAGCATCACTTCGAGACAGAGCATCTTTTACATCCTTTGGATCTCCGTCAGATACAATATCTAATGCAGAAGACAGAACATAGTCATTGAATCGTGATGGCAACCCACATCTACGAGTACGTCTAAAATGTTCGCGACTTGAATCTACTTCAGCTGTATTCAAAGTCTCATCCATTTGGTTGGCTCTTTCACCCAAAAATTCGCTCTGAATACAATCTTCACCAACAGGGTTTTGATCCAAATATTCATTCCGAATGTCTGGTCCACCAGTATCTTCTGCCGAAAGAAAATTGTCTCTTTCCTTTGCCTCGTTTGTATTGCATCCGGTTCCAACTAAAATGTCATCTCGAGCTGCTTCGTCCCTATCATTGGTAAGATCCACATTTTGACAAGGTGAAATAATTTTACTTTCATCTCGCGACTTTATGATGACATTGGTGTTGACGTCAATTATCCTATAGCCTTTCGAATCTGTGCAATAGCCAACAAAAAGATATTCTTGAGATTTAGCATCCCATTTCTTACGTCTTTCTCGTGGGATATGTACGTAGGCAGTGCATCCAAAAATTCTTAAATGCTCCAAGTTTGGTTATTTTCCAGTCCAGACTTCCTGTGGCGTCTTTCCATTAATTGCAACAGTTGGACTTATGTTCTTTAAATAACAAGCGGTATTTACTGCTTCGGCCCAATATTTCTTTGGTAAATTAACATTGACCTACCTTTCTCCACCAGCTTTCTGTTGACGCGCTCAGCCCCCCATTCTGCTCTGGACTGTATTGAATTGTAGTTTGGTGTTGTATACCCTGTGCTTTCAAGAAAATGGCAAAATGATTATTCACAAATTCCTTACCGTTGTCGCTTCGAATTGCTCGGATTTTGCATGATGTCTCTTTTTCAGCACGTACTTTAAATTCTTTAAATTTTATGAATGCTTCGTTCTTGTTTGCTAGGAAATAAACAAATCATCAGTAAAAGTAAGTATATATCGTTTGCCACCAATTGACTGCTCCTGCATTGGCCCGCAATTTCCAACTTCTCAGTAGCTCGACGTGCTTTTCCTTTTGGAAATGGATTTCGATGCTGTTTTTCTTTAACACATCCAACACAAACAGTATCACTTTCTTGATCCCTGAAGAAGATGCCTTTTGCCACGCCATCACGTAATCTTTTCATGCCACCTGCACTCAAATGGCCAAGTCGACGATACAAAGTCACAAAATCGGTAGTTGCCGACAAATAACACGCCTGCATACTAGGCTTTTCAAACCGTTTAAGCTTATATAAATCATCACCTGACGGTGTTGCAAAAGCAATAACCTTTCCCGTATCTCGGACAGTCATTTTACAGATTTTATCATCGATAATTGTTGTTTTAATGCCTTTTTTACCTAGTTGTTTGCACGAAATAAGATTCAATTTTAAACCCTCGGCATACTTGACATCACTTATTGCAGTTTTAATAGATTTTCCTTTTAAATCTAGCAACACAGTGGTGTCGCCAGTTGCTGAAATCTTGAAAGTGTCACCAGAGGCAGTTATCACCTTTCCGCTAGTATTAAGTTCCTTAATGTTTGTTAACCAGTCATTTTGCCCTGTTAGATGTACCGTCGCTCCAGAATCCACGTACCAATCGTCAGCGTTGAATTTTCCAACTCCAAGCGCGGTGGTAGTTTTAACATATGACATCAAACCTGTTTCTGACTTTTCTTTAACAAATTTCTTTGCAGCACAACAATCTGCGGATCGATGTCCAATTTTATCGCAATTGAAACATTTTCCACGAAACTTATTTCCCTTCTTTGGTTGACGTACTTTGGATGACAGAGCTGTCTCCTTACCAATGCTTTCGAAACGCGTTGATTCAACTAAGAGACGTTCCTTAACCAAGTCTGTGGTCAAAATAGCTCCACAGTTCTCTAGAGTCATTATTAACGGCTTGTAACAATCGGGAAGACTTACAAAAATCAAAGCTGCACGAACACCATCCTGGATTTCGTTATTGATTGCTTTTAACTGCTGAGCAAACATAACCTTTTTATTCAAATATTTAGCCATATTCTTGCAGTCACAAAAACGAACATTTACAAGTTGATCCATTAGTGCAGCTACCCTGGAGAAACCTTTTGGTTCATATATGTTCTGGAGACGTTCCCATACCTCCTTTCCAGTTTTGAGCTCACGAATGTCGGTAAAAATATGTGTTTTCACTCCAGACACTATTGCAGCCAGCGCGCGTGACTCCTGTTTTATGTCGCTTTTACTACCATCGACGAATTCGCACAGTTCACAATTTATGAGATGGATCTTCATAGCATACTTCCAGTCACTACCTACCTTCTAGCTTTTCAAAAGATGATTGCACCGATGTGTTCTGCATAATTCCTAAGATGACGCTGTGTGTGTTGCAGCTTGCCGAATTTGCCAAATTGTATTTTTCAGATTCTTCTTCAGCCGATATTTTGTAATTAGTATCTTCTAGCCCGTTCTCGTTGTCTTCGTTACTCATGCCCTCAAGAATTTATTAATTTTAATAATTTGTAATGCTTCTGGGCCCATAACCTGAAATGAAACGCACGTTTTATTTAATATGTCTTTACTTTATTAAATGTAACTTGCGAATGAATTTGAATTTCAATAACTGGAATTTAGCGAGTTCAAGGAATAACAAAAAAGTTAATGAAGTTAGTTGCTGTCACAAAGTCGACAACACATGTTATATGTTCGCTAGCAGATGGCGCACCAGTATCATAACTAGAACGTTATATCTACTTCAACAGAGGTTTCGGACATTATTTAAGGACTCAAGCTCCCTTATAAACAATAAAATTAGGTCAATGTTATTGGTAATAAAAATGTAGTACAATATTTCTTTGTATTACAATTCTATTATTATATGAAATATTATATTAAAATAAAAATATGCCTGTACGGCAGATACATCTCTTCTAAATTTCTTGATTTAAAAGAAACCATGAAAGTTACGTTTGTACCATGATAAAAGTACCATTAGGACGACGTGTTCTATTAAACAATTATATATGTTTTGAGTTAAAATTGTTTAATTTGACGATTTGGCAATTTATTTGATAAAATTTGAAATCTAAACGCATAAAACATTTACTAATAAATAAAAATAATTGTTATTCCCAGAAGAAATAATGTTTGAATTACGTTTATAAAATGTAAATGCTGATACAAATCAGCTTTAGTTACTAAAGCCTGCGAAAAGAGTCCTTGAAATATTTTCCGATAGCCGTCAAATTCACGAATTAGTGACTTTATAGCGGGCAATTCATGAATTTGTGACGTTACCATGGGCAACCTTTCATGAATGTGCCGCCATTTTCGTGGGGTAATGATGAGTCCAAATTAGTGAGTGAAAATGAGGAAATATTTGTGCATTCATTATCAACCGTCAAATTTATTGGAAGATTCGTCAATAACTGTCAAACAACAGTTGCCAAATTTTTGAGTTGGCTAGGGGTTTTCCATCTGGAAAGTTACGCATCTTTATATGACTGATTTGTGATCTAAACACTCATAAGTTTGTTATTTATTTTTCAAATGTTGTCATGGCAATTTTCAAAACAAAAAGTAGGAGGAGCTAAACAATGAAGTTAGTGTTCACACAATGTATTCGTTAAGCACTATTTTTTTTAATATTTAGGGTCTGAAACATTTATTGGAAACAATACTGGAAACTTGTGAGAAATACATTTGAAAATGGATACATATTGAAAGCAGTTCGGTTTTTGAAGGTTTCGGACATTCCTTAAAGACTCAAGTTCATAACATTAGGTCAATGTTATTGGTGATCAAAATAAACTTAGTACAATATTTCTTTGTATTACAATTATATTATTATATGAAATATTATGTTGAAATAAAAATATGTACAGTAAAACAATAAAACATGTTTTTTGCAAAATTAAAACCATGAAAGTTACGTTTGTACCATTCTGGTACGGAATCCTAAAAAGCCATTTAATATGAAAGAAACATAAATTTGAATTGAAGAAGATAATCCAATGTTGTAAAACCTAAAAAATTGCCTTGTCTGCCTAAATATATATTAGGTCAGTTTTAAGTATAAAATATTTTAAGGCATATTAAATTGTTCACAAACTTTTTTCTAGATTTACGATATTTTTGCACAAAGAAACAAGGTTTGGTCTCTTTTTCGTTAATCTGTAGCCAACTTTTAAACGAATATTTCGATAATCTTTTAAAATTCTGCTTTATTTTGAATTAAGATCAAAAAATTCTCCATTCATTTCCATAATAATTAAATAACTCTTCGATATTATCAATCGAAAATATCATAACAAGAATAGCATTCGGACGACGTGTTCTATTCTACAATTATATTTGTTTTGATTTAAAATTGCGTTATTCGCAATTTATTATTAATAAATAAATTGTCAATTATTTGATTAAATTTAAAATCTAAAGGCATTTTAAAACATTTACCAATACCTAAAAGTAATTGTTATTAAGAGAGGAAATAATGTTTGATTTACGTTTATAAAATATAAATGATACAAATCAGCTTTAGTTACTAAAGCCTGCGAACAGAGTCCTTAAAATATTTCCGGATAACCGTCAAATTCACGAATTGGTGACTTAACTGAGGACAATTCATGAATTTGTTACGTTGCCGTGGGCAACCTTTCATGAATGAGCCGCCCTTTTCGAGGGGTAATGATGAATCCAAATTAGTGTGAGTGAAAATGAGGAAGGATTTGTGCATTCATCATCAACCGTCAAATTTATTGGAAGATTCGTCAATAACTGTCAAATTTATTGGAAGATTCGTGAACAATTGTCAAATTTTTGAGTTGGCTAGGGGTTTTCCAGCTGGAAAGTTACGCATCTTTATATGACTGATTTGCGATTTTAATATACATTTTGTAGAAGGGGCATAATGCAGAAATTTGGTGTGTGTCCGGCAAAAAGTTTTTACCATTTTGTTCTTTTAATATCAAAAGCAATTTCTTCGGTATTTGTCTTGTACTCTTTATGGCCTAGCCGTTTTGCTACAAGATACGATTTTATTAAAAGTGCTGATATTGTTCAAATGTTTACTACTGGAACATGCAGAAATATATCTATGCAACAGCTTGAAGAGTGTGACTATAATGATATAATAAGAACCAATGCGTGATTATGTGAACAATTTGGATGTCGTGCGAAATATAGCAGTGCTATCATAGTTCCATACCGAAGAAGAAGAAACCAACTGCTGAAGTTTGTGTTTTATATGCACAGGTTCCTAAGAAAACAACGTATCCACTATCGCTTGTTTGTAGTGGAGCAATATGATGAAAAACTTTTTAACCGTGCAAAACTGTTAAACATTGGATCCGAAATAGCAGCAGGATTGGAATTTCCGTGCCTTATATTTCATGACGTGGATCTTCTCCCATCTAACCTTGGCCAATTGTATGCATGTTCCACATTTCCTCGTCATATGAGCTCCAATTTAGACGCCTTTAGATACAATTTACCTTACTTGGGGCTATTTGGGGGTGTGGTTAGCATTCGAACTGTTCAGTTTCAAAATGTTAACGGTATGTCAAATTTATTTACTGGCTGGGGAGGGGAAGATGACGATTTCTACGGCAGAATCAAATTTAAGAAAATGAACGTTTACCGATTTGAACCTGCTTACAATGAGTACACCATGATGGAACATAAAAAGGAAATACCCAGTGAAGAACGAATCAATTTCCTAAACACGGGACCAGTTCGTTACTATTCTGATGGAGTAAATTCACTGAAATATAAAGTGCAGAAAATAGAAAATAATGCTCTATTTACGCATGTGTTAGTAAAAACATAAGCCTAAAGTAATTCTTCAAAATTGATATTCATAACTTGCAAAAAACTCTTAGATATATAGTACTTAAGATGAATAAAAAACGTTTAGATTCATGCGTTGAACATTTCATGAGTTGAACATTTAATGTAGAATTGACTTACCCAGAGGCCTTATCTTGTATTGCTATAGTATCGAAAATCTTTTCGAAATCGGAAATAGGTATTTTGTCCCTCTATAGAAAATAGACATAATCCGCATTCGAAAATTAATAGTTTATGCCTACTCGTTTACGGAAATTTGGTATTTTGTATTCCGAAAGCGGATGTCAAAACCGCCCTCACGAATTTTCATTGGAAAACTTTTTTGCTATTGTATTGTGTGTGCTAAAGTTGTTTTGATTAATTTATTTAATTTTTCCACGCAAAATAATTTAGACATTCGCCCATGTTCTTCATTCCACTTTTTATGAATTCGAGCTTTTAAAGTGAAAATTCGTGTTCTGCAATCCAGTCGAAATGGTGGTAATGAATTTGAATTTTGAAAATGATAATCGGTGTTCTGTAATTCGATTTACTCGTGTTTTTACTCGAATTGAATTCACTGGTAATGAATGAATTCCGCTATGAATTTGCAGTGAAATTGGATTAAATACGTGAACTACTCGGATTTTTAATTTTCTTTTTACTGATTTTTTTTTTATTTTAGAGGAAAACACAAAAATTCAAGGGGGGTGATATTTGCTTTCCTGGAAAAATATAAAAACTGCAAGCTGGTGGTTCAGTTCATAAATCAAAATACATAATTTAATTCGAAATGAATGCATAAAGACAACAATCAAATTGGCACAATATTCAATGAATAACGAAAAAACTCAAATTTTTCCCTTGCCAGTGGTTTCGTAAGAATATCAGCGAATTGTTTTTCAGTCGGCACATAATTCAAAGAGAATTCGCGTTCCATATATTTTTCCCGAATGAAATGGTAGCGGATGTCCACATGTTTTGTCCTTCTGTGGAACTCAGGATTCTTTACGAGCTTTATAGCGCTTTGGTTATCCACCAACAAAGTCATGCTTGAGTTGGCTTCAGGAATAAGAGCTCGAAGAAGACTTTTCACCCAGGTCATCTCCTTTACAGCTTCTGATGCAGCGATATATTCAGCTTCTGTGGTGGACAAGCTTACGCATTTTTGTCTCTGAGATATGTATTTCATTTATGAGAAAAAAAACCCACTCTTAGACCGTCTACTTTCTGTGTCACCAGCATAATCAGCATCGCTGTAACAAGTAATTGAATATTTAGTGCTAGTTTTTAAAAGAATACCGTGATTGGTTGTCCCCTTTACGTATTGAAAAATACGTTTTACTGCGTTGACGTGTTCAGCGACATTTCAGCTGGTGTTGCTACCGGACGACAATCAGACATGTTAAATTTGTGTAGCAATCTTTCAGAATAGCTTGACTAGCTAAGATGAATACATTCATTTTTCTGTTGATCTATTTAAAGACTAAGATAATATTCCGCATCTGTAATCTCGACTTCAAAATGACGATGTACATATGAAATTAACCGCTGAACATCTTCTTTAGTTGCTGCAATAAGTCCATCATCGATGTATATAGCCATCATAATCTTCCTTCCGTTGCTGTGGTGTGTAAAAACACAAGGATCTGCTGTACTTGGTTTGAAATTGAATTTCTTGAGCAGTTTCGTAAACTTAAAATTCCAACACCTCGATGCCTGTTTCAACTCATATAAACTTCTGTTTAGCTTGCACACACGACCGCTTAAATCATCATATCCTTCGGGTTGCGACATGTAAACTAATTTTTCCAGATCGCCATTAAGAAAAGCTGTTTTGACGTCAAATTGTTTTAATGCTAACCCTTCGGAAACAGCGATTGCTAAAACTGTTCTTATTTACGTGAATCGTGCGATTGGACTGAAAGTTTTGGTGTAATCAATACCTTCCCTCTAAGTGAAACCTCGCACAACGAGACGAGCTTTATATCTGTCCACTTTATTGTCTTTTGAAAGTTATGTCTTGAACACCCATTTGTTGTCGATAACCCTTCGTCCTTTTGAAAGTTCAGCTAAATCCCATGTTCTATTTTGCTTAAGTGCTTTGATCTCTTCGTCCATCGCAGTTTTCCATTTTTCTGCGTCATTAAAATGCAATGCTTCATAATAACTTGTTGGCTCATAACTCTGGGAAACAAATTCATGCCGTTCTAAGATATTCAGGAGGATACTGGGTGATGCTGATGTTTGGTTCATCGTATGTCTTCGAAGTATACGCCTCGGTGGTGTTTCGATTATTTGATTCATCTCATAATTTCCTTTGACATTTCCATCACCTGAATCAAGATCGTTATCCTTTTCTGCAGAATGGTTATCATCATGTTCATGACCGAATCTTTGGTTTGATTCACATCCAAACAATCAGTTCGACTGATCAGAATCACATCAGAATCTCTGGGAAATGGTATAACTGCAGTCTGATTTTCATTCTTAAAGGAAACGTTACAAGAAACTTCTATTTTATTAGTTTGACTCAACCGAATACCATAGCCCTTCTGATTTTCTACATAGCCGACGAAATAGCCATGTTTTGCTTTCTTATCTCATTTCTGTCGCTTTTCTTTCGGGATATTCAAACACTTCAGCCGAAAACCTTTAAATTATCAATCCTGGCCTGTTTTCCAAACCAAAGCTCAAATGGACTTTTATCTTTCTGCGGACTTGGACCATATCTGTTTAAAAGATAAATTGCTGTGTTCAAAGTTTTCGCCCAAAGTTTGAGTGGCTGGTTCCTAGCATGCAACATAGTCCTAGCGATTTCTACGATGAACCTCATGTTCCTTTCAACACGCTCATTCTGTTCGGGATTATAGGGTACCGTGGTCTGATGACGTATACCGTATCGTCGCAAAATAACATCTACATATTTATTTTTACACTCCATCCACTCTTTTCATTAAGAAAATAGACATACCTGTAATTGGAGAAATCGTCCTTAAAAAGTGCAAAGTATCTGAATCCGCCAATAGAACGCTGCTGCATAGGGCCGCACACATCAGAGTGAACAAGTTCACATGCAGTTGTTGCTCTGGAATCACTTTCTCGAAATGAAGATCGACATTGTTTGCCGTAAGCACAAGCATCACAAAAAAAACTTTTGTCATCTTAATACTTAATGTTTCTTTTGTTGAGAACACTTTTCACCTGTCTTATGCACAAGTGGCCCAGACGTTCATGCCACAATTTAAGTGAATCTACTTTGATGGCAACATTTGATGACCCCTCATCGCTATGTGAAATTACATGAAACAAAATTTTAAATAATCTTGCATCACACTCCCACTGCAACAATACGTGTATTTTTCCTTATTTCACACTTGGCATTGTCAGATATCATCTTATACTGATTATCCAGCGCTGCTCCCGAAGAGAAAAGTTTTAACTTAATCTTTGGCATGTAATATACATTTAATAATACTTTTCTTGACCACTTCTGATTATCAAAGGCATAAATGTCAACGCTGCCTTTACCGAGAGCAAAAATTTGTTCTCCGTTGCCAATGACAACAGTCATGGGGTCTGCGAGTTCAACAACATTTTGAAACCACTCGTGTGATGACCTGAATCCACGAACTTCGTGGTGGAATCCATAAGTTTTGTGATAGCATGCGTAAATCCCAAGCAAAAACACAGTTTCGCTTAAAATTCCATGGATAAACGTCACAAATTGTATTACGGACAAGGGGTAATTCTGGGCGAAGTTGGATATTTCTTTACTATTTGATTTCTGATCACAAATCAATCACATATAGATATCCAACTCCTACTTCTATTGCCCCTAATTCTATCTGACAGCGTTTTTTATAACATTTTCACCGACACGATTCACCGAGAATACGTGTGAGCTATGCCGAACAGCTGATAGACTTTCCCTCCAAGCTGATGTAGTGAAATGGGTGTGGACAGTGTTTACATGAACAGAAGAAGGCAGGAGTATCGAAAATAAAGTATTTGATTTTCCACAACTTGGAATGAAATAGTGTAGATTCGGCGAAAATCTTACTTCAAATTTGATTTTCTGGTGAAGCCGTTCCGTTTCTATCCCATATAGTTCCATTTTCGACATATTTTCCTCAGGAAGCATTTCATGCATATGCGATATTCCCAGAGTCATCTAAACACTCATAAGTTTGTTATTTATTTTTCAAATGTTGTCATGGCAATTTTCAAAACAAAAAGTAGGAGGAGCTAAACAATGAAGTTTGTGTTCACAAAATGTATTCGTTAAGCACTATTTTTTTTAATATTTAGGGTCTGAAACATTTATTGGAAACAATACTGGAAACTTGTGAGAAATACATTTGAAAATGGATACATATTGAAAGCAGTTCGGTTTGGGAAGGTTTCGGACATTCCTTAAAGACTCAAGTTCATAACATTAGGTCAATGTTATTGGTGATCAAAATAAACTTAGTACAATATTTCTTTGTATTACAATTATATTATTATATGAAATATTATGTTGAAATAAAAATATGTACAGTAAAACAATAAAACATGTTTTTGCAAAATTAAAACCATGTAAGTTACGTTTGTACCATTCTGGTACGGAATCCTAAAAAGCCATTTAATATGAAAGAAACATAAATTTGAATTGAAGAAGATAATCCAATGTTGTAAAACCTAAAAAATTGCCTTGTCTGCCTAAATATATATTAGGTCAGTTTTAAGTATAAAATATTTTAAACCATATTAATTTGTTCACACCCTTTTTTCCAGATTTACGATAGTTTTGCACAAAGAAACAAGGTTTGGTCTCTTTTTAGTTAATCTGTAGCCAACTTTTAAACGAATATTTCGATAATCTTTTAAAATTCTGCTTTATTTTGAATTAAGATCAAAAAATTCTCCATTCATTTCCATAATAATTAAATAACTCTTCGATATTATCAATCGAAAATATCATAACAAGAATAGCATTCGGACGACGTGTTCTATTCTACAATTATATTTGTTTTGATTTAAAATTGCGTTATTCGCAATTTATTATTAATAAATAAATTGTCAATTATTTGATTAAATTTAAAATCTAAAATGCCTTTAGATTTTAACATTTACCAATACCTAAAAATAATTGTTATTAAGAGGAGAAATAATGTTTGATTTACGTTTATAAAATATAAATGATACAAATCAGCTTTAGTTACTAAAGCCTGCGAACAGAGTCCTTAAAATATTTCCGGATAACCGTCAAATTCACGAATTGGTGACTTAACTGAGGACAATTCATGAATTTGTTACGTTGCCGTGGGCAACCTTTCATGAATGAGCCGCCCTTTTCGAGGGGTAATGATGAATCCAAATTAGTGTGAGTGAAAATGAGGAAATATTTGTGCATTCATCATCAACCGTCAAATTTATTGGAAAATTCGTCAATAACTGTCAAATTTATTGGAAGATTCGTGAACAACTGTCAAATTTTTGAGTTGGCTAGGGGTTTTCCAGTTGGAAAGTTACGCATCTTTATATGACTGATGTGTGATTTTAATATACATTTTGTAGAAGCGGCATAATGCAGAAATTTGGTGTGTGTCCGGCAAAAAGTTTTTACCATTTTGTTCTTTTAATATTAAAAGCAATTTCTTCGGTACTTGTCTTGTACTCTTTATGGCCTAGCCGTTTTGCTACAAGATACGATTTTATTAAAAGTGCTGATATTGTTCAAATGTATACTACTGGAACATGCAGAAATATATCTATGCAACAGCTTGAAGAGTGTGACTATAATGATATAATAAGAACCAATCCATTAATGCGTGATTATGTGAACAATTTGGATGAAGGCGGTGATGTTCTGGGTGGTGAATATTATCCCATTAAATGTCGTGCGAAATATAGCAGTGCTATCATAGTTCCATACCGAAGAAGAAGAAACCAACTGCTGAAGTTTGTGTTTTATATGCACAGGTTCCTAAGAAAACAACGTATCCACTATCGCTTGTTTGTAGTGGAGCAATATGATGAAAAACTTTTTAACCGTGCAAAACTGTTAAACATTGGATCCGAAATAGCAGCAGGATTGGAATTTCCGTGCCTTATATTTCATGACGTGGATCTTCTCCCATCTAACCTTGGCCAATTGTATGCATGCTCCACATTTCCTCGTCATATGAGCTCCAATTTAGACGCCTTTAGATACAATTTACCTTACTTGGGACTATTTGGGGGTGTGGTTAGCATTCGAACTGTTCAGTTTCAAAATGTTAACGGTATGTCAAATTTATTTACTGGCTGGGGAGGGGAAGATGACGATTTCTACGGCAGAATCAAATTTAGGAAAATGAACGTTTACCGATTTGAACCTGCTTACAATGAGTACACCATGATGGAACATAAAAAGGAAATACCCAGTGAAGAACGAATCAATTTCCTAAACACGGGACCAGTTCGTTACTATATTGACGGATTAAGTTCACTGAAATACAAACGCCCATGTTCTGCATTTCGAGTGAAATGAATTTGAAATTGAATTTCCATTTCACCCGAAGTGAATTTTCATGTTCTGCATTGCGATTGACAAACGTTGTTGCCTTGGCTTCGGCAGGTAAATGGTTTTTGTTTTGGCTTAGTTTTCGTTGTTTCGACAGGCATTGGTTGTTGTTTTGAACACTTTTTCGTGTTTCGAAGTAAAATGAAAAGAAGAATCCTCAGGGAATATTCCTATAGATCATTTGAATCATCTTTTTCATATCTAAACAAGAGTTTGGCATACAAAAGGAACCTCCTTGCACATCTTGAGAGAAATAGAACCACCAGCTTGCGGTTTTTATATTTTTCCAGGAAAGCAATTTTATTCAACAGTTTCATATAAGAAAGACAGAATGAAGAGTTCCTTACAAATCAGGATTTGCCTCCATAAACTTCACAGAAATACCACCCCACCTTGAATTTTTGTTTTCCCATAAGATGAATAATAAAAACAGTAAAAAGAAAATGAAAAATCTGATAAGTTCACGTATTTAATCAAATTTAGATGCGGAATATTATCTTAGTCTTCAAATAGATCAACTGAAAAATGAATGTATTCATCTTAGCCAGTCAAGCTATTCTGAAAGATTGCTACACAAATTTAACATGTCTAGCAACACCAGCTGAAATGTCGCTGAACACGTCAACGCAGTAAAACGTATTTTTCACTACGTAAAGGGGACAACCAATCACGGTATTCTTTTAAAAACTAGCACTAAATATTCAATTACTTGTTACAGCGATGCTGATTATGCTGGTGACACAGAAAGTAGACGGTCTAAGAGTGGGTTTTTTTTCTCATAAATTAAATACATATCTCAGAGACAAAAATGCGTAAGCTTGTCCACCACAGAAGCTGAATATATCGCTGCATCAGAAGCTGTAAAGGAGATGACCTGGGTGAAAAGTCTTCTTCGAGCTCTTATTCCTGAAGCCAACTCAATGATTGACTTTGTTGGTGTATAACCAAAGCGCTATAAAGCTCGTAAAGAATCCTGAGTTCCACAGAAGGACAAAACATGTGGACATCCGCTACCATTTCATTCGGGAAAAATATATGGAACACGAATTCTCTTTGAATTATGTGCCGACTGAAAAACAATTCGCTGATATTCTTACGAAACCACTGGCAAGGGAAAAATTTGAGTTTTTTCGTTATTCATTGAATATTGTGCCAATTTGATTGTTGTCTTTATGCATTCATTTCGAATTAAATTATGTATTTTGATTTATGAACTGAAGTAAATGAACTTATCCAAAATTAATAAGAAGTGGTAGTGTTGAGATATATGTATTAATAATTTTGCTCACTGTATTATAAACTTTATGTAAAAACAAAGATACCCTGCTTTTTTACAAGCTGTATTTGTCATTTCGAACGACATCAAATCACAAACAGAAATCACATAGTAAAGAGATATCCAACTTCTACCTCTCTTGCCCCTTGATTTCATTTGACAGCGTTTTTTATGCGATTTTTCATATCGTGTCTGTGAATCCATGTGAGCTGCTCAAATCAGCTGATAACCATACACATTCAAATAAATGATGTGAACTACGCCACTTATTTGAAAAAACTGTTCGTTGCTTGAACGTAATTTCAAATTCATGTTTTCAACATGAAAGTAAGTGCAGAGGGTGCATTCACATGAGCTTTTACAATGTTTTTATTTATTACAAAATTAATATCCGTTATTATTTGAATATATTATTGAAAAATTATAAAATTGGTAAATGAAGATTGGTTTAGTGGATGTGTATTGTATATACACATATATTGAATTTAACCGATAAGAGTAGAACAGCGCAGGTTTTATTAATGGGATAAAGAATGTAAATTAAATTTAATTGATATTTGAAGTAATTGCGTAGAAAGTCGCGTATTTTGAAACGTTTGCCTAACCTAAAACGTATTCATTTGATTAAGACAAATTTAATAAGAATATTAATAAGAAATTTTATTAATTGCATTTTTTCACAAAAAACAATTTAATCAAATGCTTTTTGATTTTCAGATTTCTTTGAAAGTAATAATCCACATGTGAAATAATTAAAGAATTTCATTTTCTTGCACTATATTTTCAATTTCTCATGAAACTTGATTCATATCAGCATTTTAAACAGATTTCTTTAAACAATACTAATCGCCACATTATTTACATTTGGCAAACATTGCGAAACTTATCCCTGAACGATTTCAGTCGTGGGCAAATTTCTGATCACAAATCAATCACATATAGATATCCAACTCCTACTTCTATTGCCCCTAATTCCATCTGACAGCGTTTTTTATAACATTTTCACCGACACGATTCACCGAGAATACGTGTGAGCTATGCCGAACAGCTGATAGACTTCCCCTCCAAGCTGATGTAGTGAAATGGGTGTGGACAGTGTTTACATGAACAGAAGAGGCAGGAGTATCGAAAATAAAGTATTTGATTTTCCACAAGTTGGAATGAAATAGTGTAGATTCGGCGAAAATCTTACTTCAAATTTGATTTTCTGGTGAGGCCGTTCCGTTGCTATCCCATACAGTTCCATTTTCGACATATTTTCCTCAGGAAACATTTCATGCATATGCGATTTTCCCAGAGCCATCTAAACACTCATAAGTTTGTTATTTATTTTTCGAATGCTGGCATGGCAATTTTCAAAAACAAAACGTAAGAGGAGCTAAACAATGAAGTTAGTGTTCGCAAAATGTATTCGTTAAGCAATATCTTTTTAATATTTAGGGCCTGAAACATTTATTGGAAACAATACTGGAAACTTGTGAGGAATACGTTTGAAGATGAATAAATATTGAAACCAGTTCGGTTTGGAAAGGTTTCGGACATTCTTTAAGGACTCAAGTTCCCTTATAAACAATAAAATTAGGTAAATGTTATTGGTAATAAAAATGTAGTACAATATTTCTTTGTATTACAATTCTATTATTATATGAAATATTATATTAAAATAAAAATATGCCTGTACGGCAGATACATCTCTTCTAAATTTCTTGATTTAAAAGAAACGATGAAAGTTACGTTTGTGCCATAATAAAAGTACCATTAGGACGACGTGTTCTATTAACAATTATATATGTTTTGAGTTAAAATTGTTTAATTTGACGATTTGGCAATTTATTTGATAAAATTTGAAATCTAAACGCATAAAACATTTACTAATAAATAAAAATAATTGTTATTCCCAGAAGAAATAATGTTTGAATTACGTTTATAAAATGTAAATGCTGATACAAATCAGCTTTAGTTACTAAAGCCTGCGAAAAGAGTCCTTGAAATATTTTCCGATAGCCGTCAAATTCACGAATTAGTGACTTTATAGCGGGCAATTCATGAATTTGTGACGTTACCATGGGCAACCTTTCATGAATGTGCCGCCATTTTCGTGGGGTAATGATGAGTCCAAATTAGTGAGTGAAAATGAGGAAATATTTGTGCATTCATTATCAACCGTCAAATTTATTGGAAGATTCGTCAATAACTGTCAAACAACAGTTGCCAAATTTTTGAGTTGGCTAGGGGTTTTCCATCTGGAAAGTTACGCATCTTTATATGACTGATTTGTGATCTAAACACTCATAAGTTTGTTATTTATTTTTCAAATGTTGTCATGGCAATTTTCAAAACAAAAAGTAGGAGGAGCTAAACAATGAAGTTAGTGTTCACACAATGTATTCGTTAAGCACTATTTTTTTTAATATTTAGGGTCTGAAACATTTATTGGAAACAATACTGGAAACTTGTGAGAAATACATTTGAAAATGGATACATATTGAAAGCAGTTCGGTTTTTGAAGGTTTCGGACATTCCTTAAAGACTCAAGTTCATAACATTAGGTCAATGTTATTGGTGATCAAAATAAACTTAGTACAATATTTCTTTGTATTACAATTATATTATTATATGAAATATTATGTTGAAATAAAAATATGTACAGTAAAACAATAAAACATGTTTTTTGCAAAATTAAAACCATGAAAGTTACGTTTGTACCATTCTGGTACGGAATCCTAAAAAGCCATTTAATATGAAAGAAACATAAATTTGAATTGAAGAAGATAATCCAATGTTGTAAAACCTAAAAAATTGCCTTGTCTGCCTAAATATATATTAGGTCAGTTTTAAGTATAAAATATTTTAAGGCATATTAAATTGTTCACAAACTTTTTTCTAGATTTAAGATAGTTTTGCACAAAGAAACAAGGTTTGGTCTCTTTTTCGTTAATCTGTAGCCAACTTTTAAACGAATATTTCGATAATCTTTTAAAATTCTGCTTTATTTTGAATTAAGATCAAAAAATTCTCCATTCATTTCCATAATAATTAAATAACTCTTCGATATTATCAATCGAAAATATCATAACAAGAATAGCATTCGGACGACGTGTTCTATTCTACAATTATATTTGTTTTGATTTAAAATTGCGTTATTCGCAATTTATTATTAATAAATAAATTGTCAATTATTTGATTAAATTTAAAATCTAAAGGCATTTTAAAACATTTACCAATACCTAAAAGTAATTGTTATTAAGAGAAGAAATAATGTTTGATTTACGTTTATAAAATATAAATGATACAAATCAGCTTTAGTTACTAAAGCCTGCGAACAGAGTCCTTAAAATATTTCCGGATAACCGTCAAATTCACGAATTGGTGACTTAACTGAGGACAATTCATGAATTTGTTACGTTGCCGTGGGCAACCTTTCATGAATGAGCCGCCCTTTTCGAGGGGTAATGATGAATCCAAATTAGTGTGAGTGAAAATGAGGAAGGATTTGTGCATTCATCATCAACCGTCAAATTTATTGGAAGATTCGTCAATAACTGTCAAATTTATTGGAAGATTCGTGAACAATTGTCAAATTTTTGAGTTGGCTAGGGGTTTTCCAGCTGGAAAGTTACGCATCTTTATATGACTGATTTGCGATTTTAATATACATTTTGTAGAAGGGGCATAATGCAGAAATTTGGTGTGTGTCCGGCAAAAAGTTTTTACCATTTTGTTCTTTTAATATCAAAAGCAATTTCTTCGGTATTTGTCTTGTACTCTTTATGGCCTAGCCGTTTTGCTACAAGATACGATTTTATTAAAAGTGCTGATATTGTTCAAATGTTTACTACTGGAACATGCAGAAATATATCTATGCAACAGCTTGAAGAGTGTGACTATAATGATATAATAAGAACCAATGCGTGATTATGTGAACAATTTGGATGTCGTGCGAAATATAGCAGTGCTATCATAGTTCCATACCGAAGAAGAAGAAACCAACTGCTGAAGTTTGTGTTTTATATGCACAGGTTCCTAAGAAAACAACGTATCCACTATCGCTTGTTTGTAGTGGAGCAATATGATGAAAAACTTTTTAACCGTGCAAAACTGTTAAACATTGGATCCGAAATAGCAGCAGGATTGGAATTTCCGTGCCTTATATTTCATGACGTGGATCTTCTCCCATCTAACCTTGGCCAATTGTATGCATGCTCCACATTTCCTCGTCATATGAGCTCCAATTTAGACGCCTTTAGATACAATTTACCTTACTTGGGACTATTTGGGGGTGTGGTTAGCATTCGAACTGTTCAGTTTCAAAATGTTAACGGTATGTCAAATTTATTTACTGGCTGGGGAGGGGAAGATGACGATTTCTACGGCAGAATCAAATTTAGGAAAATGAACGTTTACCGATTTGAACCTGCTTACAATGAGTACACCATGATGGAACATAAAAAGGAAATACCCAGTGAAGAACGAATCAATTTCCTAAACACGGGACCAGTTCGTTACTATATTGACGGATTAAGTTCACTGAAATACAAACGCCCATGTTCTGCATTTCGAGTGAAATGAATTTGAAATCGAATTTCCATTTCACCCGAAGTGAATTTTCATGTTCTGCATTGCGATTGACAAACGTTGTTGCCTTGGCTTCGGCAGGTAAATGGTTTTTGTTTTGGCTTAGTTTTCGTTGTTTCGACAGGCATTGGTTGTTGTTTTGAACACTTTTTCGTGTTTCGAAGTAAAATGAAAAGAAGAATCCTCAGGGAATATTCCTATAGATCATTTGAATCATCTTTTTCATATCTAAACAAGAGTTTGGCATACAAAAGGAACCTCCTTGCACATCTTGAGAGAAATAGAACCACCAGCTTGCGGTTTTTATATTTTTCCAGGAAAGCAATTTTATTCAACAGTTTCATATAAGAAAGACAGAATGAAGAGTTCCTTACAAATCAGGATTTGCCTCCATAAACTTCACAGAAATACCACCCCACCTTGAATTTTTGTTTTCCCATAAAATGAATAATAAAAACAGTAAAAAGAAAATGAAAAATCTGATAAGTTCACGTATTTAATCAAATTTAGATGCGGAATATTATCTTAGTCTTCAAATAGATCAACTGAAAAATGAATGTATTCATCTTAGCCAGTCAAGCTATTCTGAAAGATTGCTACACAAATTTAACATGTCTAGCAACACCAGCTGAAATGTCGCTGAACACGTCAACGCAGTAAAACGTATTTTTCAATACGTAAAGGGGACAACCAATCACGGTATTCTTTTAAAAACTAGCACTAAATATTCAATTACTTGTTACAGCGATGCTGATTATGCTGGTGACACAGAAAGTAGACGGTCTAAGAGTGGGTTTTTTTTCTCATAAATGAAATACATATCTCAGAGACAAAAATGCGTAAGCTTGTCCACCACAGAAGCTGAATATATCGCTGCATCAGAAGCTGTAAAGGAGATGACCTGGGTGAAAAGTCTTCTTCGAGCTCTTATTCCTGAAGCCAACTCAAGCATGACTTTGTTGGTGTATAACCAAAGCGCTATAAAGCTCGTAAAGAATCATGAGTTCCACAGAAGGACAAAACATGTGGACATCCGCTACCATTTCATTCGGGAAAAATATATGGAACACGAATTCTCTTTGAATTATGTGCCGACTGAAAAACAATTCGCTGATATTCTTACGAAACCACTGGCAAGGGAAAAATTTGAGTTTTTTCGTTATTCATTGAATATTGTGCCAATTTGATTGTTGTCTTTATGCATTCATTTCGAATTAAATTATGTATTTTGATTTATGAACTGAAGTAAATGAACTTATCCAAAATTAATAAGAAGTGGTAGTGTTGAGATATATGTATTAATAATTTTGCTCACTGTATTATAAACTTTATGTAAAAACAAAGACACCCTGTTTTTTTACAAGCTGTATTTGTCATTTCGAACGACATCAAATCACAAACAGAAATCACATAGTAAAGAGATATCCAACTTCTACCTCTCTTGCCCCTTGATTTCATTTGACAGCGTTTTTTATGCGATTTTTCATATCGTGTCTGTGAATCCATGTGAGCTGCTCAAATCAGCTGATAACCATACACATTCAAATAAATGATGTGAACTACGCCACTTATTTGAAAAACTGTTCGTTGCTTGAACGTAATTTCAAATTCATGTTTTCAACATGAAAGTAAGTGCAGAGGGTGCATTCACATGAGCTTTTACAATGTTTTTATTTATTACAAAATTAATATCCGTTATTATTTGAATATATTATTGAAAAATTATAAAATTGGTAAATGAAGATTGGTTTAGTGGATGTGTATTGTATATACACATATATTGAATTTAACCGATAAGAGTAGAACAGCGCAGGTTTTATTAATGGGATAAAGAATGTAAATTAAATTTAATTGATATTTGAAGTAATTGCGTAGAAAGTCGCGTATTTTGAAACGTTTGCCTAACCTAAAACGTATTCATTTGATTAAGACAAATTTAATAAGAATATTAATAAGAAATTTTATTAATTGCATTTTTTCACAAAAAACAATTTAAGCAAATGCTTTTTGATTTTCAGATTTATTTGAAAGTAATAATCCACATGTGAAATAATTAAAGAATTTCATTTTCTTGCACTATATTTTCAATTTCTCATGAAACTTGATTCATATCAGCATTTTAAACGGATTTCTTTAAACAATACTAATCGCCACATTATTTACATTTGGCAAACATTGCGAAACTTATCCCTGAACGATTTCAGTCGTGGGCAAATTTCTGATCACAAATCAATCACATATAGATATCCAACTCCTACTTCTATTGCCCCTAATTCCATCTGACAGCGTTTTTTATAACATTTTCACCGACACGATTCACCGAGAATACGTGTGAGCTATGCCGAACAGCTGATAGACTTCCCCTCCAAGCTGATGTAGTGAAATGGGTGTGGACAGTGTTTACATGAACAGAAGAGGCAGGAGTATCGAAAATAAAGTATTTGATTTTCCACAAGTTGGAATGAAATAGTGTAGATTCGGCGAAAATCTTACTTCAAATTTGATTTTCTGGTGAGGCCGTTCCGTTGCTATCCCATACAGTTCCATTTTCGACATATTTTCCTCAGGAAACATTTCATGCATATGCGATTTTCCCAGAGCCATCTAAACACTCATAAGTTTGTTATTTATTTTTCGAATGCTGGCATGGCAATTTTCAAAAACAAAACGTAAGAGGAGCTAAACAATGAAGTTAGTGTTCGCAAAATGTATTCGTTAAGCACTATTTTTTTAATATTTAGGGCCTGAAACATTTATTGGAAACAATACTGGAAACTTGTGAGGAATACGTTTGAAGATGAATAAATATTGAAACCAGTTCGGTTTGGAAAGGTTTCGGACATTCTTTAAGGACTCAAGTTCCCTTATAAACAATAAAATTAGGTAAATGTTATTGGTAATAAAAATGTAGTACAATATTTCTTTGTATTACAATTCTATTATTATATGAAATATTATATTAAAATAAAAATATGCCTGTACGGCAGATACATCTCTTCTAAATTTCTTGATTTAAAAGAAACGATGAAAGTTACGTTTGTGCCATAATAAAAGTACCATTAGGACGACGTGTTCTATTAAACAATTATATATGTTTTGAGTTAAAATTGTTTAATTTGACGATTTGGCAATTTATTTGATAAAATTTGAAATCTAAACGCATAAAACATTTACTAATAAATAAAAATAATTGTTATTCCCAGAAGAAATAATGTTTGAATTACGTTTATAAAATGTAAATGCTGATACAAATCAGCTTTAGTTACTAAAGCCTGCGAAAAGAGTCCTTGAAATATTTTCGGATAGCCGTCAAATTCACGAATTAGTGACTTTATAGCGGGCAATTCATGAATTTGTGACGTTACCATGGGCAACCTTTCATGAATGTGCCGCCATTTTCGTGGGCTAATGATGAGTCCAAATTAGTGTGAGTGAAAATGAGGAAATATTTGTGCATTCATTATCAACCGTCAAATTTATTGGAAGATTCGTCAATAACTGTCAAACAACAGTTGTCAAATTTTTGAGTTGGCTAGGGGTTTTCCAGCTGGAAAGTAACGCATCTTTATATGACTGATTTGTGATCTTTATATGACTGGTTTGTGATTTTAATCACAAATCAATCACATATAGATATCCAACTCCTAATTCTCTTGCCCCTAATTCCATCTGACAGCGTTTTAAATAACATTTTCACCGACACGATTCACCGAGAATACGTGTGAGCTATGCCGAACAGCTGATAGACTTTCCCTACAAGCTGATGTAGTGAAATGGGCATGGACAGTGTTTACATTAACGGAAGAAGGCAGGAGCATCGAAAATAAAGTATTTGATTTTCCACAAATTGGAATGAAATAGCGTAGATTCGGCGAAAATCTTACTTCAAATTTGATTTTCCGGTGAAGCCGTTCCGTTTTTATCCCATATAGTTCCATTTTCGACATATTTTCTTCAGAAATCGCATCGCATATTATTCCCAGAGTCATCTAAACCACAAATCAATCACATATAGATATCCAACTCCTACTTCTCTTGCCCCTTAATTTCATCTGACAGCGTTTTTTATAACATTTTCACCGACACGATTTACCGAGAATACGTGTGACTTCCCCTCCAAGCTGATGTAGTGAAATGGGCATGGACAGTGTTTACATGAACGCAAGAAGGCAGGAGCATCGAAAATAAAGTATTTGATTTTTCGCAAGTTTGATTGAAATAGTGTAGATTCGGCGAAAATCTTACTTCAAATTTGATTTTACGGTGAAGCCGTTCCGTTTTTATCCCATATAGTTCCATTTTCGACATATTTTCCTCAGAAAACATTTCAAGCATATGCGATTTTGCCTGAGCCATCTAAACACTCAGAAGTTTGTTATTTATTTTTCAAATGTTGTCATGGCAATTTTCAAAAACAAAAAGTAGGAGGAGCTAAACAATGAAGTTAGTGTTCACAAAATGTATTCGTTAAGCACTATTTTTTTAATATTTAGGGTCTGAAACATTTATTGGAAACTTTTGAGGAATACGTTTGAAAATGAATAAATATTGAAACCAGTTCGGTTTGGAAAGGTTTCGGACATTCTTTAAGGACTCAAGTTCCCTTATAAACAATAAAATTAGGTCAATGTTATTGGTCATAAAAATGTAGTTCAATATTTCTTTGTATTACAATTTTATTATTATACGAAATATTATATTAAAATAAAAATATGCCTGTACGGCAGATACACCTCTTCTTAATTTCTTAATTTAAAAGAAAACATGTTTTTGCAAAAGTAGAACCATGAAAGTAACGTTTGTGCCATAATAATAGTACCATTAGGACGACGTATTCTATTAAACAATTATATATGTTTTGAGTTAAAATTGTTTAATTTGACGATTTGGCAATTTATTTGATAAAATTTGAAATCTAAACGCATAAAACATTTACTAATAAATAAAAATAATTGTTATTCCCAGAAGAAATAATGTTTGAATTACGTTTATTAAATGTAAATGATGATACAAATCAGCTTTAGTTACTAAAGCCTGCGAACAGAGTCCTTAAAATATTTTCCGATAGCCGTCAAATTCACGAATCAGTGACTTTATTGCGGTTTTTCATGAATTTGTGACGTTACCATGGGCAACCTTTCATGAATGTGCCGCCATTTAAGTGGGGAAATGATGAGTCCAAATTAGTGTGAGTGAAAATGAGGAAATATGTGTGCATTCATCATCAACCGTCAAATTTATTGGAAGATTCGTCAATAACTGTCAAATTTATTGGAAGATTCGTGAACAACTGTCAAATTTTTGAGTTGGCTAGGGGTTTTCCATCTGGAAAGTTACGCATCTTTATATGACTGATTTGTGATCTAAACACTCATAAGTTTGTTATTTATTTTTCAAATGTTGTCATGGCAATTTTCAAAACAAAAAGTAGGAGGAGCTAAACAATGAAGTTAGTGTTCACACAATGTATTCGTTAAGCACTATTTTTTTTAATATTTAGGGTCTGAAACATTTATTGGAAACAATACTGGAAACTTGTGAGAAATACATTTGAAAATGGATACATATTGAAAGCAGTTCGGTTTGGGAAGGTTTCGGACATTCCTTAAAGACTCAAGTTCATAACATTAGGTCAATGTTATTGGTGATCAAAATAAACTTAGTACAATATTTCTTTGTATTACAATTATATTATTATATGAAATATTATGTTGAAATAAAAATATGTACAGTAAAACAATAAAACATGTTTTTTGCAAAATTAAAACCATGAAAGTTACGTTTGTACCATTCTGGTACGGAATCCTAAAAAGCCATTTAATATGAAAGAAACATAAATTTGAATTGAAGAAGATAATCCAATGTTGTAAAACCTAAAAAATTGCCTTGTCTGCCTAAATATATATTAGGTCAGTTTTAAGTATAAAATATTTTAAGGCATATTAAATTGTTCACAAACTTTTTTCTAGATTTACGATAGTTTGGCACAAAGAAACAAGGTTTGGTCTCTTTTTCGTTAATCTGTAGCCAACTTTTAAACGAATATTTCGATAATCTTTTAAAATTCTGCTTTATTTTGAATTAAGATCAAAAAATTCTCCATTCATTTCCATAATAATTAAATAACTCTTCGATATTATCAATCGAAAATATCATAACAAGAATAGCATTCGGACGACGTGTTCTATTCTACAATTATATTTGTTTTGATTTAAAATTGCGTTATTCGCAATTTATTATTAATAAATAAATTGTCAATTATTTGATTAAATTTAAAATCTAAAGGCATTTTAAAACATTTACCAATACCTAAAAGTAATTGTTATTAAGAGAAGAAATAATGTTTGATTTACGTTTATAAAATATAAATGATACAAATCAGCTTTAGTTACTAAAGCCTGCGAACAGAGTCCTTAAAATATTTCCGGATAACCGTCAAATTCACGAATTGGTGACTTAACTGAGGACAATTCATGAATTTGTTACGTTGCCGTGGGCAACCTTTCATGAATGAGCCGCCCTTTTCGAGGGGTAATGATGAATCCAAATTAGTGTGAGTGAAAATGAGGAAGGATTTGTGCATTCATCATCAACCGTCAAATTTATTGGAAGATTCGTCAATAACTGTCAAATTTATTGGAAGATTCGTGAACAATTGTCAAATTTTTGAGTTGGCTAGGGGTTTTCCAGCTGGAAAGTTACGCATCTTTATATGACTGATTTGCGATTTTAATATACATTTTGTAGAAGGGGCATAATGCAGAAATTTGGTGTGTGTCCGGCAAAAAGTTTTTACCATTTTGTTCTTTTAATATCAAAAGCAATTTCTTCGGTATTTGTCTTGTACTCTTTATGGCCTAGCCGTTTTGCTACAAGATACGATTTTATTAAAAGTGCTGATATTGTTCAAATGTTTACTACTGGAACATGCAGAAATATATCTATGCAACAGCTTGAAGAGTGTGACTATAATGATATAATAAGAACCAATGCGTGATTATGTGAACAATTTGGATGTCGTGCGAAATATAGCAGTGCTATCATAGTTCCATACCGAAGAAGAAGAAACCAACTGCTGAAGTTTGTGTTTTATATGCACAGGTTCCTAAGAAAACAACGTATCCACTATCGCTTGTTTGTAGTGGAGCAATATGATGAAAAACTTTTTAACCGTGCAAAACTGTTAAACATTGGATCCGAAATAGCAGCAGGATTGGAATTTCCGTGCCTTATATTTCATGACGTGGATCTTCTCCCATCTAACCTTGGCCAATTGTATGCATGCTCCACATTTCCTCGTCATATGAGCTCCAATTTAGACGCCTTTAGATACAATTTACCTTACTTGGGACTATTTGGGGGTGTGGTTAGCATTCGAACTGTTCAGTTTCAAAATGTTAACGGTATGTCAAATTTATTTACTGGCTGGGGAGGGGAAGATGACGATTTCTACGGCAGAATCAAATTTAGGAAAATGAACGTTTACCGATTTGAACCTGCTTACAATGAGTACACCATGATGGAACATAAAAAGGAAATACCCAGTGAAGAACGAATCAATTTCCTAAACACGGGACCAGTTCGTTACTATATTGACGGATTAAGTTCACTGAAATACAAACGCCCATGTTCTGCATTTCGAGTGAAATGAATTTGAAATCGAATTTCCATTTCACCCGAAGTGAATTTTCATGTTCTGCATTTCGATTGATTTCGAATTTTTCGAATTCACTGTCGGAAAAAACAAACATTGTTGCCTTGGCTTCGGCAGGTAAATGGTTTTTGTTTTGGCTTAGTTTTCGTTGTTTCGACAGGCATTGGTTGTTGTTTTGAACACTTTTTCGTGTTTCGAAGTAAAATGAAAAGAAGAATCCTCAGGGAATATTCCTATAGATCATTTGAATCATCTTTTTCATATCTAAACAAGAGTTTGGCATACAAAAGGAACCTCCTTGCACATCTTGAGAGAAATAGAACCACCAGCTTGCGGTTTTTATATTTTTCCAGGAAAGCAATTTTATTCAACAGTTTCATATAAGAAAGACAGAATGAAGAGTTCCTTACAAATCAGGATTTGCCTCCATAAACTTCACAGAAATACCACCCCACCTTGAATTTTTGTTTTCCCATAAAATGAATAATAAAAACAGTAAAAAGAAAATGAAAAATCTGAATAGTTCACGTATTTAATCAAATTTAGATGCGGAATATTATCTTAGTCTTCAAATAGATCAACTGAAAAATGAATGTATTCATCTTAGCCAGTCAAGCTATTCTGAAAGATTGCTACACAAATTTAACATGTCTAGCAACACCAGCTGAAATGTCGCTGAACACGTCAACGCAGTAAAACGTATTTTTCAATACGTAAAGGGGACAACCAATCACGGTATTCTTTTAAAAACTAGCACTAAATATTCAATTACTTGTTACAGCGATGCTGATTATGCTGGTGACACAGAAAGTAGACGGTCTAAGAGTGGGTTTTTTTTCTCATAAATGAAATACATATCTCAGAGACAAAAATGCGTAAGCTTGTCCACCACAGAAGCTGAATATATCGCTGCATCAGAAGCTGTAAAGGAGATGACCTGGGTGAAAAGTCTTCTTCGAGCTCTTATTCCTGAAGCCAACTCAAGCATGACTTTGTTGGTGGATAACCAAAGCGCTATAAAGCTCGTAAAGAATCCTGAGTTCCACAGAAGGACAAAACATGTGGACATCCGCTACCATTTCATTCGGGAAAAATATATGGAACACGAATTCTCTTTGAATTATGTGCCGACTGAAAAACAATTCGCTGATATTCTTACGAAACCACTGGCAAGGGAAAAATTTGAGTTTTTTCGTTATTCATTGAATATTGTGCCAATTTGATTGTTGTCTTTATGCATTCATTTCGAATTAAAGTATGTATTTTGATTTACGAACTGAAGTAAATGAACTTATCCAAAATTAATAAGAAGTGGTAGTGTTGAGATATATGTATTAATAATTTTGCTCACTGTATTATAAACTTTATGTAAAAACAAAGATACCCTGCTTTTTTACAAGCTGTATTTGTCATTTCGAACGACATCAAATCACAAACAGAAATCACATAGTAAAGAGATATCCAACTTCTACCTCTCTTGCCCCTTGATTTCATTTGACAGCGTTTTTTATGCGATTTTTCATATCGTGTCTGTGAATCCATGTGAGCTGCTCAAATCAGCTGATAACCATACACATTCAAATAAATGATGTGAACTACGCCACTTATTTGAAAAACTGTTCGTTGCTTGAACGTTATTTCAAATTCATGTTTTCAACACGAAAGTAAGTGCAGAGGGTGCATTCACATGAGCTTTTACAATGTTTTTATTTATTACAAAATTAATATCCGTTATTATTTGAATATATTATTGAAAAATTATAAAATTGGTAAATGAATATTGGTTTAGTGGATGTGTATTGTATATACACATATATTGAATTTAACCGATAAGAGTAGAACAGCGCAGGTTTTATTAATGGGATAAAGAATGTAAATTAAATTTAATTGATATTTGAAGTAATTGCGTAGAAAGTCGCGTATTTTGAAACGTTTGCCTAACCTAAAACGTATTCATTTGATTAAGACAAATTTAATAAGAATATTAATAAGAAGTTTTATTAATTGCATTTTTTCACAAAAAACAATTTAAGCAAATGCTTTTTGATTTTCAGATTTCTTTGAAAGTAATAATCCACATGTGAAATAATTAAAGAATTTAATTTTCTTGCACTATATTTTCAATTTCTCATGAAACTTGATTCATATCAGCATTTTAAACAGATTTCTTTAAACAATACTAATCGCCACATTATTTACATTTGGCAAACATTGCGAAACTTATCCCTGAACGATTTCAGTCGTGGGCAAATTTCTGATCACAAATCAATCACATATAGATATCCAACTCCTACTTCTATTGCCCCTAATTCCATCTGACAGCGTTTTTTATAACATTTTCACCGACACGATTCACCGAGAATACGTGTGAGCTATGCCGAACAGCTGATAGACTTCCCCTCCAAGCTGATGTAGTGAAATGGGCATGGACAGTGTTTACATGAACAGAAGAGGCAGGAGTATCGAAAATAAAGTATTTGATTTTCCACAAGTTGGAATGAAATAGTGTAGATTCGGCGAAAATCTTACTTCAAATTTGATTTTCTGGTGAGGCCGTTCCGTTGCTATCCCATACAGTTCCATTTTCGACATATTTTCCTCAGAAAACATTTCATGCATATGCGATTTTCCCAGAGCCATCTAAACACTCATAAGTTTGTTATTTATTTTTCGAATGCTGTCATGGCAATTTTCAAAAACAAAACGTAAGAGGAGCTAAACAATGAAGTTAGTGTTCGCAAAATGTATTCGTTAAGCACTATTTTTTTAATATTTAGGGCCTGAAACATTTATTGGAAACAATACTGGAAACTTGTGAGGAATACGTTTGAAGATGAATAAAGATTGAAACCAGTTCGGTTTGGAAAGGTTTCGGACATTCTTTAAGGACTCAAGTTCCCTTATAAACAATAAAATTAGGTAAATGTTATTGGTAATAAAAATGTAGTACAATATTTCTTTGTATTACAATTCTATTATTATATGAAATATTATATTAAAATAAAAATATGCCTGTACGGCAGATACATCTCTTCTAAATTTCTTGATTTAAAAGAAACGATGAAAGTTACGTTTGTGCCATAATAAAAGTACCATTAGGACGACGTGTTCTATTAACAATTATATATGTTTTGAGTTAAAATTGTTTAATTTGACGATTTGGCAATTTATTTGATAAAATTTGAAATCTAAACGCATAAAACATTTACTAATAAATAAAAATAATTGTTATTCCCAGAAGAAATAATGTTTGAATTACGTTTATTAAATGTAAATGATGATACAAATTAGCTTTAGTTACTAAAGCCTGCGAACAGAGTCCTTAAAATATTTTCCGATAGCCGTCAAATTCACGAATCAGTGACTTTATTGCGGTTTTTCATGAATTTGTGACGTTACCATGGGCAACCTTTCATGAATGTGCCACCATTTAAGTGGGGAAATGATGAGTCCAAATTAGTGTGAGTGAAAATGAGGAAATATTTGTGCATTCATCATCAACCGTCAAATTTATTGGAAGATTCGTCAATAACTGTCAAATTTATTGGAAGATTCGTGAACAACTGTCAAATTTTTGAGTTGGCTAGGGGTTTTCCATCTGGAAAGTTACGCATCTTTATATGACTGATTTGTGATCTAAACACTCATAAGTTTGTTATTTATTTTTCAAATGTTGTCATGGCTATTTTCAAAATAAAAAGTAGGAGGAGCTAAACAATGAAGTTAGTGTTCACAAAATGTATTCGTTAAGCACTATTTTTTTTAATATTTAGGGTCTGAAACATTTATTGGAAACAATACTGGAAACTTGTGAGAAATACATTTGAAAATGGATACATATTGAAAGCAGTTCGGTTTGGGAAGGTTTCGGACATTCCTTAAAGACTCAAGTTCATAACATTAGGTCAATGTTATTGGTGATCAAAATAAACTTAGTACAATATTTCTTTGTATTACAATTATATTATTATATGAAATATTATGTTGAAATAAAAATATGTACAGTAAAACAATAAAACATGTTTTTTGCAAAATTAAAACCATGAAAGTTACGTTTGTACCATTCTGGTACGGAATCCTAAAAAGCCATTTAATATGGAAGAAACATAAATTTGAATTGAAGAAGATAATCCAATGTTATAATAATAATGGCGGCGCTACAGTCCGAAGTGGACCTGGGCCTAGCTTCTCAGCAACCACTCGTGTTGTGCGCGCTATTGTTCTCTCACGAGTGGAAGGGACCTACAGTTTCAATGCCGACTCCGAACGGCGAGATTGAGAAGCTTTTTTCTAGACAGTTATACTCTTTGAGCATTGTCAGTGACTCGAAAGAGGTGGGGCCGTGAACAATTTCTTTTTTGAAAAATTGTTTGTCTGGACTTGGAATCGAACCTAGACTGCGAAAGTCTAATGCGCATGGGTCGACGCACGAACCCACACGGCCACGGCGCCCACATACATAATCCAATGTTGTAAAACCTAAAAAATTGCCTTGTCTGCCTAAATATATATTAGGTCAGTTTTAAGTATAAAATATTTTAAGGCATATTAAATTGTTCACAAACTTTTTTCTAGATTTACGATAGTTTGGCACAAAGAAACAAGGTTTGGTCTCTTTTTCGTTAATCTGTAGCCAACTTTTAAACGAATATTTCGATAATCTTTTAAAATTCTGCTTTATTTTGAATTAAGATCAAAAAATTCTCCATTCATTTCCATAATAATTAAATAACTCTTCGATATTATCAATCGAAAATATCATAACAAGAATAGCATTCGGACGACGTGTTCTATTCTACAATTATATTTGTTTTGATTTAAAATTGCGTTATTCGCAATTTATTATTAATAAATAAATTGTCAATTATTTGATTAAATTTAAAATCTAAAGGCATTTTAAAACATTTACCAATACCTAAAAGTAATTGTTATTAAGAGAAGAAATAATGTTTGATTTACGTTTATAAAATATAAATGATACAAATCAGCTTTAGTTACTAAAGCCTGCGAACAGAGTCCTTAAAATATTTCCGGATAACCGTCAAATTCACGAATTGGTGACTTAACTGAGGACAATTCATGAATTTGTTACGTTGCCGTGGGCAACCTTTCATGAATGAGCGGCCCTTTTCGAGGGGTAATGATGAATCCAAATTAGTGTGAGTGAAAATGAGGAAGGATTTGTGCATTCATCATCAACCGTCAAATTTATTGGAAGATTCGTCAATAACTGTCAAATTTATTGGAAGATTCGTGAACAATTGTCAAATTTTTGAGTTGGCTAGGGGTTTTCCAGCTGGAAAGTTACGCATCTTTATATGACTGATTTGCGATTTTAATATACATTTTGTAGAAGGGGCATAATGCAGAAATTTGGTGTGTGTCCGGCAAGAAGTTTTTACCATTTTGTTCTTTTAATATCAAAAGCAATTTCTTCGGTATTTGTCTTGTACTCTTTATGGCCTAGCCGTTTTGCTACAAGATACGATTTTATTAAAAGTGCTGATATTGTTCAAATGTTTACTACTGGAACATGCAGAAATATATCTATGCAACAGCTTGAAGAGTGTGACTATAATGATATAATAAGAACCAATCCATTAATGCGTGATTATGTGAACAATTTGGATGAAGGCGGTGATGTTCTTCTGGGTGGTGAATATTATCCCATTAAATGTCGTGCGAAATATAGCAGTGCTATCATAGTTCCATACCGAAGAAGAAGAAACCAACTGCTGAAGTTTGTGTTTTATATTCACAGGTTCCTAAGAAAACAACGTATCCACTATCGCTTGTTTGTAGTGGAGCAATATGATGAAAAACTTTTTAACCGTGCAAAACTGTTAAACATTGGATCCGAAATAGCAGCAGGATTGGAATTTCCGTGCCTTATATTTCATGACGTGGATCTTCTCCCATCTAACCTTGGCCAATTGTATGCATGCTCCACATTTCCTCGTCATATGAGCTCCAATTTAGACGCCTTTAGATACAATTTACCTTACTTGGGACTATTTGGGGGTGTGGTTAGCATTCGAACTGTTCAGTTTCAAAATGTTAACGGTTTGTCAAATTTATTTACTGGCTGGGGAGGGGAAGATGACGATTTCTACGGCAGAATCAAATTTAGGAAAATGAACGTTTACCGATTTGAACCTGCTTACAATGAGTACACCATGATGGAACATAAAAAGGAAATACCCAATGAAGAACGAATCAATTTCCTAAACACGGGACCAGTTCGTTACTATATTGACGGATTAAGTTCACTGAAATACAAACGCCCATGTTCTGCATTTCGAGTGAAATGAATTTGAAATCGAATTTCCATTTCACCCGAAGTGAATTTTCATGTTCTGCATTTCGATTGATTTCGAATTTTTCGAATTCACTGTCGGAAAAAACAAACGTTGTTGCCTTGGCTTCGGCAGGTAAATGGTTTTTGTTTTGGCTTAGTTTTCGTTGTTTCGACAGGCATTGGTTGTTGTTTTGAACACTTTTTCGTGTTTCGAAGTAAAATGAAAAGAAGAATCCTCAGGGAATATTCCTATAGATCATTTGAATCATCTTTTTCATATCTAAACAAGAGTTTGGCATACAAAAGGAATCTCCTTGCACATCTTGGGAGAAATAGAACCACCAGCTTGCGGTTTTTATATTTTTCCAGGAAAGCAATTTTATTCAACAGTTTCATATAAGAAAGACAGAATGAAGAGTTCCTTACAAATCAGGATTTGCCTCCATAAACTTCACAGAAATACCACCCCACCTTGAATTTTTGTTTTCCCATAAAATGAATAATAAAAACAGTAAAAAGAAAATGAAAAATCTGAATAGTTCACGTATTTAATCAAATTTAGATGCGGAATATTATCTTAGTCTTCAAATATCACAACTGAAAAATGAATGTATTCATCTTAGCCAGTCAAGCTATTCTGAAAGATTGCTACACAAATTTAACATGTCTAGCAACACCAGCTGAAATGTCGCTGAACACGTCAACGCAGTAAAACGTATTTTTCAATACGTAAAGGGGACAACCAATCACGGTATTCTTTTAAAAACTAGCACTAAATATTCAATTACTTGTTACAGCGATGCTGATTATGCTGGTGACACAGAAAGTAGACGGTCTAAGAGTGGGTTTTTTTTCTCATAAATTAAATACATATCTCAGAGACAAAAATGCGTAAGCTTGTCCACCACAGAAGCTGAATATATCGCTGCATCAGAAGCTGTAAAGGAGATGACCTGGGTGAAAAGTCTTCTTCGAGCTCTTATTCCTGAAGCCAACTCAAGCATGACTTTGTTGGTGGATAACCAAAGCGCTATAAAGCTCGTAAAGAATCCTGAGTTCCACAGAAGGACAAAACATGTGGACATCCGCTACCATTTCATTCGGGAAAAATATATGGAACACGAATTCTCTTTGAATTATGTGCCGACTGAAAAACAATTCGCTGATATTCTTACGAAACCACTGGCAAGGGAAAAATTTGAGTTTTTTCGTTATTCATTGAATATTGTGCCAATTTGATTGTTGTCTTTATGCATTCATTTCGAATTAAAGTATGTATTTTGATTTACGAACTGAAGTAAATGAACTTATCCAAAATTAATAAGAAGTGGGAGTGTTGAGATATATGTATTAATAATTTTGCTCACTGTATTATAAACTTTATGTAAAAACAAAGATACCCTGTTTTTTTACAAGCTGTATTTGTCATTTCGAACGACATCAAATCACAAACAGAAATCACATAGTAAAGAGTTATCCAACTTCTACCTCTCTTGCCCCTTGATTTCATTTGACAGCGTTTTTTATGCGATTTTTCATATCGTGTCTGTGAATCCATGTGAGCTGCTCAAATCAGCTGATAACCATACACATTCAAATAAATGATGTGAACTACGCCACTTATTTGAAAAACTGTTCGTTGCTTGAACGTTATTTCAAATTCATGTTTTCAACACGAAAGTAAGTGCAGAGGGTGCATTCACATGAGCTTTTACAATGTTTTTATTTATTACAAAATTAATATCCGTTATTATTTGAATATATTATTGGAAAATTATAAAATAGGTAAATGAAGATTGGTTTAATGGATGTGTACTGTATATACACATATATTGAATTTAACCGATAAGAGTAGAACAGCGCAGGTTTTATTAATGGGATAAAGAATGTAAATTAAATTTAATTGATATTTGAAGTAATTGCGTAGAAAGTCGCGTATTTTGAAACGTTTGCCTAACCTAAAACGTATTCATTTGATTAAGACAAATTTAATAAGAATATTAATAAGAAGTTTTATTAATTGCATTTTTTCACAAAAAACAATTTAAGCAAATGCTTTTTGATTTTCAGATTTCTTTGAAAGTAATAATCCACATGTGAAATAATTAAAGAATTTAATTTTCTTGCACTATATTTTCAATTTCTCATGAAACTTGATTCATATCAGCATTTTAAACAGATTTCTTTAAACAATACTAATCGCCACATTATTTACATTTGGCAAACATTGCGAAACTTATCCCTGAACGATTTCAGTCGTGGGCAAATTTCTGATCACAAATCAATCACATATAGATATCCAACTCCTACTTCTATTGCCCCTAATTCCATCTGACAGCGTTTTTTATAACATTTTCACCGACACGATTCACCGAGAATACGTGTGAGCTATGCCGAACAGCTGATAGACTTCCCCTCCAAGCTGATGTAGTGAAATGGGCATGGACAGTGTTTACATGAACAGAAGAGGCAGGAGTATCGAAAATAAAGTATTTGATTTTCCACAAGTTGGAATGAAATAGTGTAGATTCGGCGAAAATCTTACTTCAAATTTGATTTTCTGGTGAGGCCGTTCCGTTGCTATCCCATACAGTTCCATTTTCGACATATTTTCCTCAGAAAACATTTCATGCATATGCGATTTTCCCAGAGCCATCTAAACACTCATAAGTTTGTTATTTATTTTTCGAATGCTGTCATGGCAATTTTCAAAAACAAAACGTAAGAGGAGCTAAACAATGAAGTTAGTGTTCGCAAAATGTATTCGTTAAGCACTATTTTTTTAATATTTAGGGCCTGAAACATTTATTGGAAACAATACTGGAAACTTGTGAGGAATACGTTTGAAGATGAATAAAGATTGAAACCAGTTCGGTTTGGAAAGGTTTCGGACATTCTTTAAGGACTCAAGTTCCCTTATAAACAATAAAATTAGGTAAATGTTATTGGTAATAAAAATGTAGTACAATATTTCTTTGTATTACAATTCTATTATTATATGAAATATTATATTAAAATAAAAATATGCCTGTACGGCAGATACATCTCTTCTAAATTTCTTGATTTAAAAGAAACGATGAAAGTTACGTTTGTGCCATAATAAAAGTACCATTAGGACGACGTGTTCTATTAACAATTATATATGTTTTGAGTTAAAATTGTTTAATTTGACGATTTGGCAATTTATTTGATAAAATTTGAAATCTAAACGCATAAAACATTTACTAATAAATAAAAATAATTGTTATTCCCAGAAGAAATAATGTTTGAATTACGTTTATTAAATGTAAATGATGATACAAATTAGCTTTAGTTACTAAAGCCTGCGAACAGAGTCCTTAAAATATTTTCCGATAGCCGTCAAATTCACGAATCAGTGACTTTATTGCGGTTTTTCATGAATTTGTGACGTTACCATGGGCAACCTTTCATGAATGTGCCACCATTTAAGTGGGGAAATGATGAGTCCAAATTAGTGTGAGTGAAAATGAGGAAATATTTGTGCATTCATCATCAACCGTCAAATTTATTGGAAGATTCGTCAATAACTGTCAAATTTATTGGAAGATTCGTGAACAACTGTCAAATTTTTGAGTTGGCTAGGGGTTTTCCATCTGGAAAGTTACGCATCTTTATATGACTGATTTGTGATCTAAACACTCATAAGTTTGTTATTTATTTTTCAAATGTTGTCATGGCTATTTTCAAAATAAAAAGTAGGAGGAGCTAAACAATGAAGTTAGTGTTCACAAAATGTATTCGTTAAGCACTATTTTTTTTAATATTTAGGGTCTGAAACATTTATTGGAAACAATACTGGAAACTTGTGAGAAATACATTTGAAAATGGATACATATTGAAAGCAGTTCGGTTTGGGAAGGTTTCGGACATTCCTTAAAGACTCAAGTTCATAACATTAGGTCAATGTTATTGGTGATCAAAATAAACTTAGTACAATATTTCTTTGTATTACAATTATATTATTATATGAAATATTATGTTGAAATAAAAATATGTACAGTAAAACAATAAAACATGTTTTTTGCAAAATTAAAACCATGAAAGTTACGTTTGTACCATTCTGGTACGGAATCCTAAAAAGCCATTTAATATGGAAGAAACATAAATTTGAATTGAAGAAGATAATCCAATGTTATAATAATAATGGCGGCGCTACAGTCCGAAGTGGACCTGGGCCTAGCTTCTCAGCAACCACTCGTGTTGTGCGCGCTATTGTTCTCTCACGAGTGGAAGGGACCTACAGTTTCAATGCCGACTCCGAACGGCGAGATTGAGAAGCTTTTTTCTAGACAGTTATACTCTTTGAGCATTGTCAGTGACTCGAAAGAGGTGGGGCCGTGAACAATTTCTTTTTTGAAAAATTGTTTGTCTGGACTTGGAATCGAACCTAGACTGCGAAAGTCTAATGCGCATGGGTCGACGCACGAACCCACACGGCCACGGCGCCCACATACATAATCCAATGTTGTAAAACCTAAAAAATTGCCTTGTCTGCCTAAATATATATTAGGTCAGTTTTAAGTATAAAATATTTTAAGGCATATTAAATTGTTCACAAACTTTTTTCTAGATTTACGATAGTTTGGCACAAAGAAACAAGGTTTGGTCTCTTTTTCGTTAATCTGTAGCCAACTTTTAAACGAATATTTCGATAATCTTTTAAAATTCTGCTTTATTTTGAATTAAGATCAAAAAATTCTCCATTCATTTCCATAATAATTAAATAACTCTTCGATATTATCAATCGAAAATATCATAACAAGAATAGCATTCGGACGACGTGTTCTATTCTACAATTATATTTGTTTTGATTTAAAATTGCGTTATTCGCAATTTATTATTAATAAATAAATTGTCAATTATTTGATTAAATTTAAAATCTAAAGGCATTTTAAAACATTTACCAATACCTAAAAGTAATTGTTATTAAGAGAAGAAATAATGTTTGATTTACGTTTATAAAATATAAATGATACAAATCAGCTTTAGTTACTAAAGCCTGCGAACAGAGTCCTTAAAATATTTCCGGATAACCGTCAAATTCACGAATTGGTGACTTAACTGAGGACAATTCATGAATTTGTTACGTTGCCGTGGGCAACCTTTCATGAATGAGCCGCACTTTTCGAGGGGTAATGATGAATCCAAATTAGTGTGAGTGAAAATGAGGAAAGATTTGTGCATTCATCATCAACCGTCAAATTTATTGGAAGATTCGTCAATAACTGTCAAATTTATTGGAAGATTCGTGAACAATTGTCAAATTTTTGAGTTGGCTAGGGGTTTTCCAGCTGGAAAGTTACGCATCTTTATATGACTGATTTGTGATTTTAATATACATTTTGTAGAAGGGGCATAATGCAGAAATTTGGTGTGTGTCCGGCAAGAAGTTTTTACCATTTTGTTCTTTTAATATCAAAAGCAATTTCTTCGGTATTTGTCTTGTACTCTTTATGGCCTAGCCGTTTTGCTACAAGATACGATTTTATTAAAAGTGCTGATATTGTTCAAATGTTTACTACTGGAACATGCAGAAATATATCTATGCAACAGCTTGAAGAGTGTGACTATAATGATATAATAAGAACCAATCCATTAATGCGTGATTATGTGAACAATTTGGATGAAGGCGGTGATGTTCTTCTGGGTGGTGAATATTATCCCATTAAATGTCGTGCGAAATATAGCAGTGCTATCATAGTTCCATACCGAAGAAGAAGAAACCAACTGCTGAAGTTTGTGTTTTATATTCACAGGTTCCTAAGAAAACAACGTATCCACTATCGCTTGTTTGTAGTGGAGCAATATGATGAAAAACTTTTTAACCGTGCAAAACTGTTAAACATTGGATCCGAAATAGCAGCAGGATTGGAATTTCCGTGCCTTATATTTCATGACGTGGATCTTCTCCCATCTAACCTTGGCCAATTGTATGCATGCTCCACATTTCCTCGTCATATGAGCTCCAATTTAGACGCCTTTAGATACAATTTACCTTACTTGGGACTATTTGGGGGTGTGGTTAGCATTCGAACTGTTCAGTTTCAAAATGTTAACGGTTTGTCAAATTTATTTACTGGCTGGGGAGGGGAAGATGACGATTTCTACGGCAGAATCAAATTTAGGAAAATGAACGTTTACCGATTTGAACCTGCTTACAATGAGTACACCATGATGGAACATAAAAAGGAAATACCCAGTGAAGAACGAATCAATTTCCTAAACACGGGACCAGTTCGTTACTATATTGACGGATTAAGTTCACTGAAATACAAACGCCCATGTTCTGCATTTCGAGTGAAATGAATTTGAAATCGAATTTCCATTTCACCCGAAGTGAATTTTCATGTTCTGCATTTCGATTGATTTCGAATTTTTCGAATTCACTGTCGGAAAAAACAAACGTTGTTGCCTTGGCTTCGGCAGGTAAATGGTTTTTGTTTTGGCTTAGTTTTCGTTGTTTCGACAGGCATTGGTTGTTGTTTTGAACACTTTTTCGTGTTTCGAAGTAAAATGAAAAGAAGAATCCTCAGGGAATATTCCTATAGATCATTTGAATCATCTTTTTCATATCTAAACAAGAGTTTGGCATACAAAAGGAATCTCCTTGCACATCTTGGGAGAAATAGAACCACCAGCTTGCGGTTTTTATATTTTTCCAGGAAAGCAATTTTATTCAACAGTTTCATATAAGAAAGACAGAATGAAGAGTTCCTTACAAATCAGGATTTGCCTCCATAAACTTCACAGAAATACCACCCCACCTTGAATTTTTGTTTTCCCATAAAATGAATAATAAAAACAGTAAAAAGAAAATGAAAAATCTGAATAGTTCACGTATTTAATCAAATTTAGATGCGGAATATTATCTTAGTCTTCAAATATCACAACTGAAAAATGAATGTATTCATCTTAGCCAGTCAAGCTATTCTGAAAGATTGCTACACAAATTTAACATGTCTAGCAACACCAGCTGAAATGTCGCTGAACACGTCAACGCAGTAAAACGTATTTTTCAATACGTAAAGGGGACAACCAATCACGGTATTCTTTTAAAAACTAGCACTAAATATTCAATTACTTGTTACAGCGATGCTGATTATGCTGGTGACACAGAAAGTAGACGGTCTAAGAGTGGGTTTTTTTTCTCATAAATTAAATACATATCTCAGAGACAAAAATGCGTAAGCTTGTCCACCACAGAAGCTGAATATATCGCTGCATCAGAAGCTGTAAAGGAGATGACCTGGGTGAAAAGTCTTCTTCGAGCTCTTATTCCTGAAGCCAACTCAAGCATGACTTTGTTGGTGGATAACCAAAGCGCTATAAAGCTCGTAAAGAATCCTGAGTTCCACAGAAGGACAAAACATGTGGACATCCGCTACCATTTCATTCGGGAAAAATATATGGAACACGAATTCTCTTTGAATTATGTGCCGACTGAAAAACAATTCGCTGATATTCTTACGAAACCACTGGCAAGGGAAAAATTTGAGTTTTTTCGTTATTCATTGAATATTGTGCCAATTTGATTGTTGTCTTTATGCATTCATTTCGAATTAAAGTATGTATTTTGATTTACGAACTGAAGTAAATGAACTTATCCAAAATTAATAAGAAGTGGGAGTGTTGAGATATATGTATTAATAATTTTGCTCACTGTATTATAAACTTTATGTAAAAACAAAGATACCCTGTTTTTTTACAAGCTGTATTTGTCATTTCGAACGACATCAAATCACAAACAGAAATCACATAGTAAAGAGTTATCCAACTTCTACCTCTCTTGCCCCTTGATTTCATTTGACAGCGTTTTTTATGCGATTTTTCATATCGTGTCTGTGAATCCATGTGAGCTGCTCAAATCAGCTGATAACCATACACATTCAAATAAATGATGTGAACTACGCCACTTATTTGAAAAACTGTTCGTTGCTTGAACGTTATTTCAAATTCATGTTTTCAACACGAAAGTAAGTGCAGAGGGTGCATTCACATGAGCTTTTACAATGTTTTTATTTATTACAAAATTAATATCCGTTATTATTTGAATATATTATTGGAAAATTATAAAATAGGTAAATGAAGATTGGTTTAATGGATGTGTACTGTATATACACATATATTGAATTTAACCGATAAGAGTAGAACAGCGCAGGTTTTATTAATGGGATAAAGAATGTAAATTAAATTTAATTGATATTTGAAGTAATTGCGTAGAAAGTCGCGTATTTTGAAACGTTTGCCTAACCTAAAACGTATTCATTTGATTAAGACAAATTTAATAAGAATATTAATAAGAAGTTTTATTAATTGCATTTTTTCACAAAAAACAATTTAAGCAAATGCTTTTTGATTTTCAGATTTCTTTGAAAGTAATAATCCACATGTGAAATAATTAAAGAATTTAATTTTCTTGCACTATATTTTCAATTTCTCATGAAACTTGATTCATATCAGCATTTTAAACAGATTTCTTTAAACAATACTAATCGCCACATTATTTACATTTGGCAAACATTGCGAAACTTATCCCTGAACGATTTCAGTCGTGGGCAAATTTCTGATCACAAATCAATCACATATAGATATCCAACTCCTACTTCTATTGCCCCTAATTCCATCTGACAGCGTTTTTTATAACATTTTCACCGACACGATTCACCGAGAATACGTGTGAGCTATGCCGAACAGCTGATAGACTTCCCCTCCAAGCTGATGTAGTGAAATGGGCATGGACAGTGTTTACATGAACAGAAGAGGCAGGAGTATCGAAAATAAAGTATTTGATTTTCCACAAGTTGGAATGAAATAGTGTAGATTCGGCGAAAATCTTACTTCAAATTTGATTTTCTGGTGAGGCCGTTCCGTTGCTATCCCATACAGTTCCATTTTCGACATATTTTCCTCAGAAAACATTTCATGCATATGCGATTTTCCCAGAGCCATCTAAACACTCATAAGTTTGTTATTTATTTTTCGAATGCTGTCATGGCAATTTTCAAAAACAAAACGTAAGAGGAGCTAAACAATGAAGTTAGTGTTCGCAAAATGTATTCGTTAAGCACTATTTTTTTAATATTTAGGGCCTGAAACATTTATTGGAAACAATACTGGAAACTTGTGAGGAGTACGTTTGTAGATGAATAAATATTGAAACCAGTTCGGTTTGGAAAGGTTTCGGACATTCTTTAAGGACTCAAGTTCCCTTATAAACAATAAAATTAGGTAAATGTTATTGGTAATAAAAATGTAGTACAATATTTCTTTGTATTACAATTCTATTATTATATGAAATATTATATTAAAATAAAAATATGCCTGTACGGCAGATACATCTCTTCTAAATTTCTTGATTTAAAAGAAACGATGAAAGTTACGTTTGTGCCATAATAAAAGTACCATTAGGACGACGTGTTTTATTAACAATTATATATGTTTTGAGTTAAAATTGTTTAATTTGACGATTTGGCAATTTATTTGATAAAATTTGAAATCTAAACGCATAAAACATTTACTAATAAATAAAAATAATTGTTATTCCCAGAAGAAATAATGTTTGAATTACGTTTATAAAATGTAAATGCTGATACAAATCAGCTTTAGTTACTAAAGCCTGCGAACAGAGTCCTTAAAATATTTTCCGATAGCCGTCAAATTCACGAATCAGTGACTTTATTGCGGTTTTTGATGAATTTGTGACGTTACCATGGGCAACCTTTCATGAATGTGCCACCATTTAAGTGGGGAAATGATGAGTCCAAATTAGTGTGAGTGAAAATGAGGAAATATTTGTGCATTCATCATCAACCGTCAAATTTATTGGAAGATTCGTCAGTAACTGTCAAATTTATTGGAAGATTCGTGAACAACTGTCAAATTTTTGAGTTGGCTAGGGGTTTTCCATCTGGAAAGTTACGCATCTTTATATGACTGATTTGTGATCTAAACACTCATAAGTTTGTTATTTATTTTTCAAATGTTGTCATGGCAATTTTCAAAACAAAAAGTAGGAGGAGCTAAACAATGAAGTTAGTGTTCACAAAATGTATTCGTTAAGCACTATTTTTTTTAATATTTAGGGTCTGAAACATTTATTGGAAACAATACTGGAAACTTGTGAGAAATACATTTGAAAATGGATACATATTGAAAGCAGTTCGGTTTGGGAAGGTTTCGGACATTCCTTAAAGACTCAAGTTCATAACATTAGGTCAATGTTATTGGTGATCAAAATAAACTTAGTACAATATTTCTTTGTATTACAATTATATTATTATATGAAATATTATGTTGAAATAAAAATATGTACAGTAAAACAATAAAACATGGTTTTTGCAAAATTAAAACAATGAAAGTTACGTTTGTACCATTCTGGTACGGAATCCTAAAAAGCCATTTAATATGGAAGAAACATAAATTTGAATTGAAGAAGATAATCCAATGTTATAATAATAATGGCGGCGCTACAGTCCGAAGTGGACCTGGGCCTAGCTTCTCAGCAACCACTCGTGTTGTGCGCGCTATTGTTCTCTCACGAGTGGAAGGGACCTACAGTTTTAATGCCGACTCCGAACGGCGAGATTGAGAAGCTTTTTTCTAGACAGTTATACTCTTTGAGCATTGTCAGTGACTCGAAAGAGGTGGGGCCGTGAACAATTTCTTTTTTGAAAAATTGTTTGTCTGGACTTGGAATCGAACCTAGACTGCGAAAGTCTAATGCGCATGGGTCGACGCACGAACCCACACGGCCACGGCGCCCACATACATAATCCAATGTTGTAAAACCTAAAAAATTGCCTTGTCTGCCTAAATATATATTAGGTCAGTTTTAAGTATAAAATATTTTAAGGCATATTAAATTGTTCACAAACTTTTTTCTAGATTTACGATAGTTTGGCACAAAGAAACAAGGTTTGGTCTCTTTTTCGTTAATCTGTAGCCAACTTTTAAACGAATATTTCGATAATCTTTTAAAATTCTGCTTTATTTTGAATTAAGATCAAAAAATTCTCCATTCATTTCCATAATAATTAAATAACTCTTCGATATTATCAATCGAAAATATCATAACAAGAATAGCATTCGGACGACGTGTTCTATTCTACAATTATATTTGTTTTGATTTAAAATTGCGTTATTCGCAATTTATTATTAATAAATAAATTGTCAATTATTTGATTAAATTTAAAATCTAAAGGCATTTTAAAACATTTACCAATACCTAAAAATAATTGTGGGCGCCGTGGCGTAGTGGGTAGGTGCGTCGACTCCTACACTAGAGGTCGTCAGTTCGAATCTCGGAAAAAAACATCAAACATTTTTTCACGGCTCCACCTCTTTCGAGTCACTGACAATGCTCAAAGAGTATAACTGTCTAGAAAAAAGCTTCTCAATCTCGCCGTTCGGAGTCGGCATTAAACTGTAGGTCCCCTCCACTCGTGAGAGAACAATAGCACGCACAACACGAGTGGCCGGTGAGAAGCTAGGCCCAGGTCCATCACGGACTGTAGCGCCGCCATTATTATTAATATTATTATTAAAAATAATTGTTATTAATAGAAGAAATAATGTTTGATTTACGTTTATAAAATATAAATGATACAAATCAGCTTTAGTTACTAAAGCCTGCGAACAGAGTCCTTAAAATATTTCCGGATAACCGTCAAATTCACGAATTGGTGACTTAACTGAGGACAATTCATGAATTTGTTACGTTGCCGTGGGCAACCTTTCATGAATGAGCCGCACTTTTCGAGGGGTAATGATGAATCCAAATTAGTGTGAGTGAAAATGAGGAAAGATTTGTGCATTCATCATCAACCGTCAAATTTATTGGAAGATTCGTCAATAACTGTCAAATTTATTGGAAGATTCGTGAACAATTGTCAAATTTTTGAGTTGGCTAGGGGTTTTCCAGCTGGAAAGTTACGCATCTTTATATGACTGATTTGTGATTTTAATATACATTTTGTAGAAGGGGCATAATGCAGAAATTTGGTGTGTGTCCGGCAAGAAGTTTTTACCATTTTGTTCTTTTAATATCAAAAGCAATTTCTTCGGTATTTGTCTTGTACTCTTTATGGCCTAGCCGTTTTGCTACAAGATACGATTTTATTAAAAGTGCTGATATTGTTCAAATGTTTACTACTGGAACATGCAGAAATATATCTATGCAACAGCTTGAAGAGTGTGACTATAATGATATAATAAGAACCAATGCGTGATTATGTGAACAATTTGGATGAAGGCGGTGATGTTCTTCTGGGTGGTGAATATTATCCCATTAAATGTCGTGCGAAATATAGCAGTGCTATCATAGTTCCATACCGAAGAAGAAGAAACCAACTGCTGAAGTTTGTGTTTTATATGCACAGGTTCCTAAGAAAACAACGTATCCACTATCGCTTGTTTGTAGTGGAGCAATATGATGAAAAACTTTTTAACCGTGCAAAACTGTTAAACATTGGATCCGAAATAGCAGCAGGATTGGAATTTCCGTGCCTTATATTTCATGACGTGGATCTTCTCCCATCTAACCTTGGCCAATTGTATGCATGCTCCACATTTTCTCGTCATATGAGCTCCAATTTAGACGCCTTTAGATACAATTTACCTTACTTGGGACTATTTGGGGGTGTGGTTAGCATTCGAACTGTTCAGTTTCAAAATTTTAACGGTATGTCAAATTTATTTACTGGCTTGGGAGGGGAAGATGACGATTTGTACGGCAGAATCAAATTTAGGAAAATGAACGTTTACCGATTTGAACCTGCTTACAATGAGTACACCATGATGGAACATAAAAAGGAAATACCCAGTGAAGAACGAATCAATTTCCTAAACACGGGACCAGTTCGTTACTATATTGACGGATTAAGTTCACTGAAATACAAACGCCCATGTTCTGCATTTCGAGTGAAATGAATTTGAAATCGAATTTCCATTTCACCCGAAGTGAATTTTCATGTTCTGCATTTCGATTGATTTCGAATTTTTCGAATTCACTGTCGGAAAAAACAAACGTTGTTGCCTTGGCTTCGGCAGGTAAATGGTTTTTGTTTTGGCTTAGTTTTCGTTGTTTCGACAGGCATTGGTTGTTGTTTTGAACACTTTTTCGTGTTTCGAAGTAAAATGAAAAGAAGAATCCTCAGGGAATATTCCTATAGATCATTTGAATCATCTTTTTCATATCTAAACAAGAGTTTGGCATACAAAAGGAACCTCCTTGCACATCTTGAGAGAAATAGAACCACCAGCTTGCGGTTTTTATATTTTTCCAGGAAAGCAATTTTATTCAACAGTTTCATATAAGAAAGACAGAATGAAGAGTTCCTTACAAATCAGGATTTGCCTCCATAAACTTCACAGAAATACCACCCCACCTTGAATTTTTGTTTTCCCATAAAATGAATAATAAAAACAGTAAAAAGAAAATGAAAAATCTGAATAGTTCACGTATTTAATCAAATTTAGATGCGGAATATTATCTTAGTCTTCAAATAGATCAACTGAAAAATGAATGTATTCATCTTAGCCAGTCAAGCTATTCTGAAAGATTGCTACACAAATTTAACATGTCTGATTGTCGTCCGGTAGCAACACCAGCTGAAATGTCGCTGAACACGTCAACGCAGTAAAACGTATTTTTCAATACGTAAAGGGGACAACCAATCACGGTATTCTTTTAAAAACTAGCACTAAATATTCAATTACTTGTTACAGCGATGCTGATTATGCTGGTGACACAGAAAGTAGACGGTCTAAGAGTGGGTTTTTTTTCTCATAAATGAAATACATATCTCAGAGACAAAAATGCGTAAGCTTGTACAACACAGAAGCTGAATATATCGCTGCATCAGAAGCTGTAAAGGAGATGACCTGGGTGAAAAGTCTTCTTCGAGCTCTTATTCCTGAAGCCAACTCAAGCATGACTTTGTTGGTGGATAACCAAAGCGCTATAAAGCTCGTAAAGAATCCTGAGTTCCACAGAAGGACAAAACATGTGGACATCCGCTACCATTTCATTCGGGAAAAATATATGGAACGCGAATACTCTTTGAATTATGTGCCGACTGAAAAACAATTCGCTGATATTCTTACGAAACCACTGGCAAGGGAAAAATTTGAGTTTTTTCGTTATTCATTGAATATTGTGCCAATTTGATTGTTGTCTTTATGCATTCATTTCGAATTAAAGTATGTATTTTGATTTATGAACTGAAGTAAATGAACTTATCCAAAGTTAATAAGAAGTGGGAGTGTTGAGATATATGTGTGGATGTCTTGTCGACTACACGATTTATTCCAGAATGATCTTTTTCCTTTATTTAAATGAAAGTAATGCCAATACAATTTTAAACGATTACTTAATAATATATTTTGCCGTAGGGGCGCTGGTTACTGATGGGTTGTGATATATGGTAGTGGTGTATCAACGTCGGTAATGTTGTGTATGAGCTGCCACATTACTCCCCTTCCAGTTTTTTGAGTTTATTTTGAAGCTGCACGGTGGATTACACTTTCTTGCTTGTGGACCGTATTTTTTATGAAACCAACATATGCTGTGTTGACGCGTTTCGCTTCGCTGTAATGATGTTGGTCGGTATCCAGCACGAGAGTGTGAGCGAGTGTATGAACGAGAGCGTTGGTTTTCACTTTGGTCCAATTTGCTCTCAATGCGGGCAAGTGTTTTTTCGAGTTGAATTACGCGGTCCTGAAGGGAAATATTATTGTTTGTATTCACTGAGCTTACTTGTGTATTGTTGTTTTGGGCTATTGCAGATGTGGAAGGATTTGTGCTGAATCTGTGCTGTGCTGAATCGACGGAATTTATGCGAACGGCGTCGATGATCTCGTCAGCGATGGAAGCGAGCTGATCCAATGTGGTGTTCGGATTTCCTTTGGCTACACCTGCAATGACTGCTCGAACGGAAACTGGAAGGCGTTGAATCCAAAAATCTTTGATCAACTGTTGGTCACTATTGACGTCCGTGCGTTGCAGTTGTGTCAGCATGTGGCTCGGTTTGTTGTCACCCAGTTGAATTCCGCTTGTGAGCTGATCAAGCCTGACCATAGGAGATGCGGAGAATTTGCTGATGATGGTGCGTCGCAATACTTCGTATCTGTCCTGCTTGGGAGGATTTCGCACTACCTCAAATGCCTGCTCATGGAGCCGTTCATCCATGTACATGACCGCTATGTTAAACTTAACTTGGTCACGTTGATCTTGATTCATTTTCCCGAATCCGTGGATTCGGAAAAATGCTTCAAGTCGCGTAAACCAAGACTCTATATTATTAATTGAGTAGCCTTGCAATTGAGGTACCTGGACGCGTGCTGCGAAGTTGCTGATTCCCGCTGCAGATGAATTTTGTAGCTGTTCTTGTTGTTCTGGAAGCTGATTGTCTCCGGAAAATTCTCCGTTGTCTGCATCTTCAAAATCGCTGTTCGGCATTGTTGTTTGATGATATTATTTTATTAAAACACTTTGATAAATTGAATTTGCGTGAGTTCTTTGTAGGGGTCACCAATTGTGGATGTCTTGTCGACTACACGATTTATTCCAGAATCATCTTTTTTCTTTATTTAAATGTAAGTAATGCCAATACAATTTTAAACGATTACTTAATAATATATTTTGCCGTAGGGGCGCTGGTTACTGATGGGTTGTGATATATGGTAGTGGTGTATCAACGTCGGTAATGTTGTGTATGAGCTGCCACATATGTATTAATAATTTTGCTCACTGTATTATAAACTTTATGTAAAAACAAAGATACCCTGTTTTTTTACAAGCTGTATTTGTCATTTCGAACGACATCAAATCACAAACAGAAATCACATAGTAAAGAGATATCCAACTTCTACCTCTCTTGCCCCTTGATTTCATTTGACAGCGTTTTTTATGCGATTTTTCATATCGTGTCTGTGAATCCATGTGAGCTGCTCAAATCAGCTGATAACCATACACATTCAAATAAATGATGTGAACTACGCCACTTATTTGAAAAAACTGTTCGTTGCTTGAACGTTATTTCAAATTCATGTTTTCAACACGAAAATAGGTGCAGAGGGTGCATTCACATGAGCTTTTACAATGTTTTTATTTATTACAAAATTAATATCCGTTATTATTTGAATATATTATTGAAAAACTATAAAATAGGTAAATGAAGATTGGTTTAATGGATGTGTATTGTATATACACATATATTGAATTTAACCGATAAGAGTAGAACAGCGCAGGTTTTATTAATGGGATAAAGAATGTAAATTAAATTTAATTGATATTTCAAGTTTTAGATTTCTGTGCCTGTAATTGCGTAGAAAAGTCGCGTATTTTGAAACGGTTGCCTAACCTAAAACGTATTCATTTGATTAAGACAAATTTAATAAGAATATTAATAAGAAATTTTATTAATTGCATTTTTTCACAAAAAACAATTTAAGCAAATGCTTTTTGATTTTCAAATTTATTTGAAAGTAATAATCCCCATGTGAAATAATTAAAGAATTTCATTTTCTTGCACTATATTTTCAATTTCTCATGAAGCTTGATTCATATCAGCATTTTAAACAGATTTCTTTAAACAATACTAATCGCCACATTATTTACATTTGGCAAACATTGCGAAACTTATCCCTGAACGATTTCAGTCGTGGGCAAATTTCTGATCACAAATCAATCACATATAGATATCCAACTCCTACTTCTATTGCCCCTAATTCCATCTGACAGCGTTTTTTATAACATTTTCACCGACACGATTCACCGAGAATACGTGTGAGCTATGCCGAACAGCTGATAGACTTCCCCTACAAGCTGATGTAGTGAAATGGGCATGGACAGTGTTTACATTAACGGAAGAAGGCAGGAGCATCGAAAATAAAGTATTTGATTTTACACAAATTGGAATGAAATAGTTTAAATTTAAATTTGATTTTCTGGTGAAGCCGTTCCGTTTTTATCCCGTATAGTTCCATTTTCGACATATTTTCTTCAGAAAATATTTCATGCATATGCGACATCGCATATTATTCCCAGAGTCATCTAAACACTCATAAGTTTGTTATTTATTTTTCAAATGTTGTCATGGCAATTTTCAAAACAAAAAGGAGGAGCTAAACAATGAAGTTAGTGTTCACAAAATGTATTCGTTAAGCACTATTTTTTTAATATTTAGGGTCTGAAACAGTTATTGGAAACAATACTGGAAACTTGTGAGAAATACATTTGAAAATGGATACATATTGAAAGCAGTTCGGTTTGGGAAGGTTTCGGACATTCCTTAAAGGCTCAAGTTCATAACATTAGGTCAATGTTATTGGTGATCAAAATAAACTTAGTACAATATTTCTTTGTATTACAATTATATTATTATATGAAATATTATGTTGAAATAAAAATATGTACAGTAAAACAATAAAACATGTTTTTGCAAAATTAAAACCATGAAAGTTACGTTTGTACCATTCTGGTACGGAATCCTAAAAAGCCATTTACTATGAAAGAAACATAAATTTGAATTGAAGAAGATGTTCAAAAACCTAAAAAATTGCCTTGTCTGCCTAAATATATATTAGGTTAGTTTTAAGTATAAAATATTTTAAACCATATTAATTTGTTCACAAACTTTTTTCTAGATTTACGATAGTTTTGCACAAAGAAACAAGGTTTGGTCTCTTTTTCGTTAATCTGTAGCCAACTTTTAAACGAATATTTCGATAATCTTTTAAAATTCTGCTTTATTTTGAATTAAGATCAAAAAATTGTCCATTCATTTCCATAATAATTAAATAACTCTTCGATATTATCAATCGAAAATATCATAACAAGAATAGCATTCGGACGACGTGTTCTATTCTACAATTATATTTGTTTTGATTTAAAATTGCGTTATTCGACGATAAATTAATAAATAAATTGTCAATTATTTGATTAAATTTAAAATCTAAAGCCATTTTAAAACATTTACCAATACCTAAAAATAATTGTTATTAAGAGAAGAAATAATGTTTGATTTACGTTTATAAAATATAAATGATACAAATCAGCTTTAGTTACTAAAGCCTACGAACAGAGTCCTTAAAATATTTCCGAATAACCGCCAAATTCACGAATTGGTGTCTTAACTAAGGACAATTCATGAATTTGTTACGTTGCCGTGGGCAACCTTTCATGAATGAGCCGCCCTTTTCGAGGGGTAATGATGAAAATGAGGAAGTATTTGTGCATTCATCATCAACCGTCAAATTTATTGGAAGATTCGTCAATAACTGTCAAATTTATTGGAAGATTCGTGAACAACTGTCAAATTTTTGAGTTGGCTAGGGGTTTTCCAGCTGGAAAGTTACGCATCTTTATATGACTGATTTGTGATTTTAATATACATTTTATAGAAGCGGCATAATGCAGAAATTTGGTGTGTGTCCGGCAAGAAGTTTTCACCATATTGTGTTTTTAATATTAAAAGCAATTTCTTCGGTATTTGTCTTGTACTCTTTATGGCCTAGCTGTTTTGCTACAAGATACGATTTTATTAAAAGTGCTGATATTGTTCAAATGTTTACTACTGGAACATGCAGAAATATATCTATGCAACAGCTTGAAGAGTGTGACTATAATGATATAATAAGAACCAATGCGTGATTATGTGAACAATTTGGATGAAGGCGGTGATGTTCTTCTGGGTGGTGAATATTATCCCATTAAATGTCGTGCGAAATATAGCAGTGCTATCATAGTTCCATACCGAAGAAGAAGAAACCAACTGCTGAAGTTTGTGTTTTATATGCACAGGTTCCTAAGAAAACAACGTATCCACTATCGCTTGTTTGTAGTGGAGCAATATGATGAAAAACTTTTTAACCGTGCAAAACTGTTAAACATTGGATCCGAAATAGCAGCAGGATTGGAATTTCCGTGCCTTATATTTCATGACGTGGATCTTCTCCCATCTAACCTTGGCCAATTGTATGCATGCTCCACATTTTCTCGTCATATGAGCTCCAATTTAGACGCCTTTAGATACAATTTACCTTACTTGGGACTATTTGGGGGTGTGGTTAGCATTCGAACTGTTCAGTTTCAAAATGTTAACGGTTTGTCAAATTTATTTACTGGCTGGGGAGGGGAAGATGACGATTTCTACGGCAGAATCAAATTTAGGAAAATGAACGTTTACCGATTTGAACCTGCTTACAATGAGTACACCATGATGGAACATAAAAAGGAAATACCCAGTGAAGAACGAATCAATTTCCTAAACACGGGACCAGTTCGTTACTATATTGACGGATTAAGTTCACTGAAATACAAACGCCCATGTTCTGCATTTCGAGTGAAATGAATTTGAAATCGAATTTCCATTTCACCCGAAGTGAATTTCCATGTTCTGCATTTCGATGGATTTCGAACTCACTTTCGAAAAAAACAAACGTTGTTCCTTGGCTTCGGCAGGCAAATGGTTTTTGTTTTGGCTTAGTTTTCGTTGTTTCGACAGGCATTGGTTGTTGTTTTGAACACTTTTTCGTGTTTCGAAGTAAAATGAAAAGAAGAATCCTCAGGGAATATTCCTATAGATCATTTGAATCATCTTTTTCATATCTAAACAAGAGTTTGGCATACAAAAGGAACCTCCTTGCACATCTTGAGAGAAATAGAACCACCAGCTTGCGGTTTTTATATTTTTCCAGGAAAGCAATTTTATTCAACAGTTTCATATAAGAAAGACAGAATGAAGAGTTCCTTACAAATCAGGATTTGCCTCCATAAACTTCACAGAAATACCACCCCACCTTGAATTTTTGTTTTCCCATAAAATGAATAATAAAAACAGTAAAAAGAAAATGAAAAATCTGAATAGTTCACGTATTTAATCAAATTTAGATGCGGAATATTATCTTAGTCTTCAAATAGATCAACTGAAAAATTAATGTATTCATCTTAGCCAGTCAAGCTATTCTGAAAGATTGCTACACAAATTTAACATGTCTAGCAACACCGGCTGAAATGTAGCTGAACACGTCAACGCAGTAAAACGTATTTTTCAATACGTAAAGGGGACAACCAATTACGGTATTCTTTTAAAAACTAGCACTAAATATTCAATTACTTGTTACAGCGATGCTGATTATGCTGGTGACACAGAAAGTAGACGGTCTAAGAGTGGGTTTTTTTTCTCATAAATGAAATACATATCTCAGAGACAAAAATGCGTAAGCTTGTCCACCACAGAAGCTGAATATATCGCTGCATCAGAAGCTGTAAAGGAGATGACCTGGGTGAAAAGTCTTCTTCGAGCTCTTATTCCTGAAGCCAACTCAAGCATGACTTTGTTGGTGGATAACCAAAGCGCTATAAAGCTCGTAAAGAATCCTGAGTTCCACAGAAGGACAAAACATGTGGACATCCGCTACCATTTCATTCGGGAAAAATATATGGAACACGAATTCTCTTTGAATTATGTGCCGACTGAAAAACAATTCGCTGATATTCTTACGAAACCACTGGCAAGGGAAAAATTTGAGTTTTTTCGTTATTCATTGAATATTGTGCCAATTTGATTGTTGTCTTTATGCATTCATTTCGAATTAAAGTATGTATTTTGATTTATGAATTGAAGTAAATTAACTTATCCAAAGTTAATAAGAAGTGGGAGTGTTGAGATATATGTGTGGATGTCTTGTCGACTACACGATTTATTCCAGAATGATCTTTTTTCTTTATTTAAATGTAAGTAATGCCAATACAATTTTAAACGATTACTTAATAATATATTTTGCCGTAGGGGCGCTGGTTACTGATGGGTTGTGATATATGGTAGTGGTGTATCAACGTCGGTAATGTTGTGTATGAGCTGCCACATATGTATTAATAATTTTGCTCACTGTATTATAAACTTTATGTAAAAACAAAGATACCCTGTTTTTTTACAAGCTGTATTTGTCATTTCGAACGACATCAAATCACAAACAGAAATCACATAGTAAAGAGATATCCAACTTCTACCTCTCTTGCCCCTTGATTTCATTTGACAGCGTTTTTTATGCGATTTTTCATATCGTGTCTGTGAATCCATGTGAGCTGCTCAACTCAGCTGATAACCATACACATTCAAATAAATGATGTGAACTACGCCACTTATTTGAAAAAACTGTTCGTTGCTTGAACGTTATTTCAAATTCATGTTTTCAACACGAAAATAGGTGCAGAGTGTGCATTCACATGAGCTTTTACAATGTTTTTATTTATTACAAAATTAATATCCGTTATTATTTGAATATATTATTGAAAAACTATAAAATAGGTAAATGAAGATTGGTTTAATGGATGTGTATTGTATATACACATATATTGAATTTAACCGATAAGAGTAGAACAGCGCAGGTTTTATTAATGGGATAAAGAATGTAAATGAAATTTAATTGATATTTCAAGTTTTAGATTTCTGTGCCTGTAATTGCGTAGAAAAGTCGCGTATTTTGAAACGGTTGCCTAACCTAAAACGTATTCATTTGATTAAGACAAATTTAATAAGAATATTAATAAGAAATTTTATTAATTGCATTTTTTCACAAAAAACAATTTAAGCAAATGCTTTTTGATTTTAAGATTTCTTTGAAAGTAATAATCCCCATGTGAAATAATTAAAGAATTTAATTTTCTTGCACTATATTTTCAATTTCTCATGAAACTTGATTCATATCAGCATTTTAAACAGATTTCTTTAAACAATACTAATCGCCACATTATTTACATTTGGCAAACTTCGCGAAACTTATCCCTGAACGATTTCAGTCGTGGGCAAATTTCTGATCACAAATCAATCACATATAGATATCCAACTCCTACTTCTATTGCCCCTAATTCCATCTGACAGTGTTTTTTATAACATGTTCACCGACACGATTCACCGAGAATACGTGTGAGCTATGCCGAACAGCTGATAGACTTCCCCTACAGGCTGATGTAGTGAAATGGGTGTGGACAGTGTTTACATGAACAGAAGAAGGCAGGAGTATCGAAAATAAAGTATTTGATTTTCCACAAGTTGGAATGAAATAGTGTAGATTCGGCGAAAATCTTACTTCAAATTTGATTTTCTGGTGAAGCCGTTTCGTTGCTATCCCATATAGTTCCATTTTCGACATATTTTCCTCAGGAAACATTTCATGCATATGCGATATTCCCAGAGTCATCTAAACACTCATAAGTTTGTTATTTATTTTTCAAATGTTGTCATGACAATTTTCAAAACAAAACGTAAGAGGAGCTAAACAATGAAGTTAGTGTTCGCAAAATGTATTCGTTAAGCACTATTTTTTTAATATTTAGGGCCTGAAACATTTATTGGAAACAATACTGGAAACTTGTGAGGAATACGTTTGAAAATGAATAAATATTGAAACCAGTTCGGTTTGGAAAGGTTTCGGACATTCTTTAAGGACTCAAGTTCCCTTATACACAATAAAATTAGGTCAATGTTATTGGTAATAAAAATGTAGTACAATTATTATATTAAAATAAAAATATGCCTGTACGGCAGATACATCTCTTCTAAATTTCTTGATTTAAAAGAAACCATGAAAGTTACGTTTGTGCCATATTAAAAGTAACATTAGGACGACGTGTTCTATTCAACAATTGTATATGTTTTGAGTTAAAATTGATAAATTTGACGATTTGGCAATTTATTTAATAAAATTTGAAATCTAAAGGCATAAAACATTTACTAATAAATGAAAATAATTGTTATTCCCAGAAGAAATAATGTTTGAACTACGTTTATAAAATATAAATGCTGATACAAATCAGCTTTAGTTACTAAAGCCTGCGAAAAGAGTCCTTGAAATATTTACTGGAAACTTGTGAGAAATACATTTGAAAATGGATACATATTGAAAGCAGTTCGGTTTGGGAAGGTTTCGGACATTCCTTAAAGGCTCCAGTTCATAACATTAGGTCAATGTTATTGGTGATCAAAATAAACTTAGTACAATATTTCTTTGTATTACAATTATATTATTATATGAAATATTATGTTGAAATAAAAATATGTACAGTAAAACAATAAAACATGTTTTTGCAAAATTAAAACCATGAAAGTTACGTTTGTACCATTCTGGTACGGAATCCTAAAAAGCCATTTAATATGAAAGAAACATAAATTTGAATTGAAGAAGATGTTCAAAAACCTAAAAAATTGCCTTGTCTGCCTAAATATATATTAGGTTAGTTTTAAGTATAAAATATTTTAAACCATATTAATTTGTTCACAAACTTTTTTCTAGATTTACGATAGTTTTGCACAAAGAAACAAGGTTTGGTCTCTTTTTCGTTAATCTGTAGCCAACTTTTAAACGAATATTTCGATAATCTTTTAAAATTTTGCTTTATTTTGAATTAAGATCAAAAAACTGTCCATTCATTTCCTTAATAATTAAATAACTCTTCGATAATATCAATCGAAAATATCATAACAAGAATAGCATTCGGACGACGTGTTCTATTCTACAATTATATTTGTTTTGATTTAAAATTGCGTTATTCGCAATTTATTATTAATAAATAAATTGTCAATTATTTGATTAAATTTAAAATCTAAAGGCATTTTAAAACATTTACCAATATCTAAAAATAATTGTTATTATGAGAAGAAATAATGTTTGATTTACGTTTATAAAATATAAATGATACAAATCAGCTTTAGTTACTAAAGCCTGCGAACAGAGTCCTTAAAATATGTCCGAATAACCGTCAAATTCACGAATTGGTGACTTAACTGAGGACAATTCATGAATTTGTTACGTTGCCGTGGGCAACCTTTCATGAATGAGCCGCCCTTTTCGAGGGGTAATGATGAAAATGAGGAAGTATTTGTGCATTCATCATCAACCGTCAAATTTATTGGAAGATTCGTCAATAACTGTCAAATTTATTGGAAGATTCGTGAACTGTCAAAAGTTGGCTACGGGTTTTCCAGCTGGAAAGTTACGCATCTTTATATGACTGATTTGTGATTTTAATATACATTTTGTAGAAGCGGCATAATGCAGAAATTTGGTGTGTGTCCGGCAAGAAGTTTTTACCATTTTGTTTTTTTAATATTAAAAGCAATTTCTTCGGTATTTGTCTTGTACTCTTTATGGCCTAGCCGTTTTGCTACAAGATACGATTTTATTAAAAGTGCTGATATTGTTCAAATGCTTACTACTGGAACGTGCAGAAATATATCTATGCAACAGCTTGAAGAGTGTGACTATAATGATATAATAAGAACCAATCCATTAATGCGTGATTATGTGAACAATTTGGATGAAGGCGGTGATGTTCTTCTGGGTGGTGAATATTATCCCATTAAATGTCGTGCGAAATATAGCAGTGCTATCATAGTTCCATACCGAAGAAGAAGAAACCAACTGCTGAAGTTTGTGTTTTATATGCACAGGTTCCTAAGAAAACAACGTATCCACTATCGCTTTTTTGTAGTGGAGCAACATGATGAACAACTTTTTAACCGTGCGAAACTGTTAAACATTGGATCCGAAATAGCAGCAGGATTGCTGATTCGAGTGAAATGAATTTGAAATCGAATTTCCATTTCACCCGAAGTGAATTTTCATGTTCTGCATTTCGATTGATTTCGAATTTTTCGAATTCACTGTCGGAAAAAACAAACGTTGTTGCCTTGGCTTCGGCAGGCAAATGGTTTTTGTTTTGGCTTAGTTTTCGTTGCTTCGACAGGCATTGATTGTTGTTTTGAACACTTTTTCGTGTTTCGGAGTAAAATGAAAAGAAGAATCCTCAGGGAATATTCCTATAGATCATTTGAATCATCTTTTTCATTTCTAAACAAGAGTTTGGCATACAAAAGGAACCTCCTTGCACATCTTGAGAGAAATAGAACCACCAGCTTGCGGTTTTTATATTTTTCCAGGAAAGCAATTTTATTCAACAGTTTCATATAAGAAAGACAGAATGAAGAGTTCCTTACAAATCAGGATTTGCCTCCATAAACTTCACAGAAATACCACCCGACCTTGAATTTTTGTTTTCCCATAAAATGAATAATAAAAACAGTAAAAAGAAAATGAAAAATCTGAATATTTCACGTATTTAATCAAATTTAGATGCGGAATATTATCTTAGTCTTCAAATAGATCAACTGAAAAATGAATGTATTTATCTTAGCCAGTCAAGCTATTCTGAAAGATTGCTACACAAATTTAACATGTCTGATTGTCGTCCGGTAGCAACACCAGCTGAAATGTCGCTGAACACGTCAACGCAGTAAAACGTATTTTTCAATACGTAAAGGGGACAACCAATTACGGTATTCTTTTAAAAACTAGCACTAAATATTCAATTACTTGTTACAGCGATGCTGATTATGCTGGTGACACAGAAAGTAGACGGTCTAAGAGTGGGTTTCTTTTCTCATAAATGAAATACATATCTCAGAGACAAAAATGCGTAAGCTTGTCCACCACAGAAGCTGAATATATCGCTGCATCAGAAGCTGTAAAGGAGATGACCTGGGTGAAAAGTCTTCTTCGAGCTCTTATTCCTGAAGCCAACTCAAGCATGACTTTGTTGGTGGATAACCAAAGCGCTATAAAACTCGTAAAGAATCCTGAGTTCCACAGAAGGACAAAACATGTGGACATCCACTACCATTTCATTCGGGAAAAATATATGGAACGCGAATTCTCTTTGAATTATGTGCCGACTGAAAAACAATTCGCTGATATTCTTACGAAACCACTGGCAAGGGAAAAATTTTAGTTTTTTCGTTATTCATTAAATATTGTGCCAATTTGATTGTTGTCTTTATGCATTCATTTCGAATTAAAGTATGTATTTTGATTTATGAACTGAAGTAAATGAACTTATCCAAAATTAATAAGAAGTGGGAGTGTTGAGATATATGTATTAATAATTTTGCTCAGTGTATTATAAACTTTATGTAAAAACAAAGATACCCTGTTTTTTTACAAGCTGTATTTGTCATTTCGAACGACATCAAATCACAAACAGAAATCACATAGTAAAGAGATATCCAACTTCTACCTCTCTTGCCCCTTGATTTCATTTGACAGCGTTTTTTATGCGATTTTTCATATCGTGTCTGTGAATCCATGTGAGCTGCTCAAATCAGCTGATAACCATACACATTCAAATAAATGATGTGAACTACGCTACTACTTATTTGAAAAACTGTTCGTTGCTTGAACGTTATTTCAAATTCATGTTTCCAACACGAAAATAAGTGCTTTGCAATGTTTTTATTTATTACAAAATTAATATCCGTTATTATTTGAATATATTATTGGAAAATTATAAAATAGGTAAATGAAGATTGGTTTAATGGATGTGTACTGTATATACACATATATTGAATTTAACCGATAAGAGTAGAACAGCGCAGGTTTTATTAATGGGATAAAGAATGTAAATTAAATTTAATTGATATTTGAGGTTTTAGATTTCTGTGCCTGTAATTGCGTAGAAAAGTCGCGTATTTTGAAACGGTTGCCTAACCTAAAACGTATTCATTTGATTAAGACAAATTTAATAAGAATATTAATAAGAAATTTTATTAATTGCATTTTTTCACAAAAAACAATTTAAGCAAATGCTTTTTGATTTTCAGATTTCTTTGAAAGTAATAATCCCCATGTGAAATAATTAAAGAATTTAATTTTCTTGCACTATATTTTCAATTTCTCATGAAACTTGATTCATATCAGCATTTTAAACAGATTTCTTTAAACAATACTAATCGCCACATTATTTACATTTGGCAAACATTGCGAAACTTACCCCTGAACGATTTCAGTCGTGGGCAAATTTCTGATCACAAATCAATCACATATAGATATCCAACTCCTACTTCTATTGCCCCTAATTCCATCTGACAGCGTTTTTTATAACATTTTCACCGACACGATTCACCGAGAATACGTGTGAGCTATGCCGAACAGCTGATAGACTTCTCCTCCAAGCTGATGTAGTGAAATGGGTGTGGACAGTGTTTACATGAACAGAAGAAGGCAGGAGCATCGAAAATAAAGTATTTGATTTTACACAAATTGGAATGAAATAGTGTAGATTCGGCGAAAATCTTACTTCAAATTTGATTATCTGGTGAAGCCGTTCCGTTTCTATCCCATATAGTTCCATTTTCGACATATTTTCCTCAGGAAGCATTTCATGCATATGCGATATTCCCAGAGTCATCTAAACACTCATAAGTTTATTATTTATTTTTCAAATGTTGTCATGACAATTTTCAAAACAAAACGTAAGAGGAGCTAAACAATGAAGTTAGTGTTCGCAAAATGTATTCGTTAAGCACTATTTTTTTAATATTTAGGGCCTGAAACATTTATTGGAAACAATACTGGAAACTTGTGAGGAATACGTTTGAAAATGAATAAATATTGAAACCAGTTCGGTTTGGAAAGGTTTCGGACATTCTTTAAGGACTCAAGTTCCCTTATAAACAATAAAATTAGGTCAATGTTATTGGTAATAAAAATGTAGTACAATATTTCTTTGTATTACAATTCTATTATTATATGAAATATTATATTAAAATAAAAATATGCCTGTACGGCAGATACATCTCTTCTAAATTTCTTGATTTAAAAGAAACCATGAAAGTTACGTTTGTGCCATAATAAAAGTACCATTAGGACGACGTGTTCTATTCAACAATTGTATATGTTTTGAGTTAAAATTGATTAATTTGACGATTTGGCAATTTATTTGATAAAATTTGAAATCTAAAGGCATAAAACATTTACTAATAAATGAAAATAATTGTTATTCCCAGAAGAAATAATGTTTGAATTACGTTTATAAAATATAAATGCTGATACAAATCAGATTTAGTTACTAAAGCCTGCGAAAAGAGTCCTTGAAATATTTTCCGATAGCCGTCAAATTCACGAATTAGTGACTTTATAGCGGGCAATTCATTAATTTGTGACGTTACCATGGGCAACCTTTCATGAATGTGCCGCCAATTTCGTGGGCTAATGATGAGTCCAAATTAGTGTGAGTGAAAATGAGGAAATATTTGTGCATTCATTATCAACCGTCAAATTTATTGGAAGATTCGTCAATAACTGTCAAACAACAGTTGTCAAATTTTTGAGTTGGCTAGGGGTTTTCCAGCTGGAAAGTAACGCATCTTTATATGACTGATTTGTGATCTTTATATGACTGGTTTGTGATTTTAATCACAAATCAATCATATATAGATATCCAACTCCTACTTCTCTTGCCCCTAATTCCATCTGACAGCGTTTTTTATAACATTTTCACCGACACGATTCACCGAGAATACGTGTGAGCTATGCCGAACAGCTGATAGACTTCCCCTACAAGCTGATGTAGTGAAATGGGCATGGACAGTGTTTACATTAACGGAAGAAGGCAGGAGCATCGAAAATAAAGTATTTGATTTTACACAAATTGGAATGAAATAGTGTAGATTCGGCGAAAATCTTACTTTAAATTTGATTTTCTGGTGAAGCCGTTCCGTTTTTATCCCGTATAGTTCCATTTTCGACATATTTTCTTCAGAAAATATTTCATGCATATGCGACATCGCATATTATTCCCAGAGTCATCTAAACACTCATAAGTTTGTTATTTATTTTTCAAATGTTGTCATGGCAATTTTCAAAACAAAAAGGAGGAGCTAAACAATGAAGTTAGTGTTCACAAAATGTATTCGTTAAGCACTATTTTTTTAATATTTAGGGTCTGAAACAGTTATTGGAAACAATACTGGAAACTTGTGACAAATACATTTGAAAATGGATACATATTGAAAGCAGTTCGGTTTGGGAAGGTTTCGGACATTCCTTAAAGGCTCAAGTTCATAACATTAGGTCAATGTTATTGGTGATCAAAATAAACTTAGTACAATATTTCTTTGTATTACAATTATATTATTATATGAAATATTATGTTGAAATAAAAATATGTACAGTAAAACAATAAAACATGTTTTTGCAAAATTAAAACCATGAAAGTTACGTTTGTACCATTCTGGTACGGAATCCTAAAAAGCCATTTAATATGAAAGAAACATAAATTTGAATTGAAGAAGATGTTCAAAAACCTAAAAAATTGCCTTGTCTGCCTAAATATATATTAGGTTAGTTTTAAGTATAAAATATTTTAAACCATATTAATTTGTTCACAAACTTTTTTCTAGATTTACGATAGTTTTGCACAAAGAAACAAGGTTTGGTCTCTTTTTCGTTAATCTGTAGCCAACTTTTAAACGAATATTTCGATAATCTTTTAAAATTCTGCTTTATTTTGAATTAAGATCAAAAAATTGTCCATTCATTTCCATAATAATTAAATAACTCTTCGATATTATCAATCGAAAATATGATAACAAGAATAGCATTCGGACGACGTGTTCTATTCTACAATTATATTTGTTTTGATTTAAAATTGCGTTATTCGACGATAAATTAATAAATAAATTGTCAATTATTTGATTAAATTTAAAATCTAAAGCCATTTTAAAACATTTACCAATACCTAAAAATAATTGTTATTAAGAGAAGAAATAATGTTTGATTTACGTTTATAAAATATAAATGATACAAATCAGCTTTAGTTACTAAAGCCTGCGAACAGAGTCCTTAAAATATGTCCGAATAACCGCCAAATTCACGAATTGGTGTCTTAACTGAGGACAATTCATGAATTTGTTACGTTGCCGTGGGCAACCTTTCATGAATGAGCCGCCCTTTTCGAGGGGTAATGATGAAAATGAGGAAGTATTTGTGCATTCATCATCAACCGTCAAATTTATTGGAAGATTCGTCAATAACTGTCAAATTTATTGGAAGATTCGTGAACAACTGTCAAATTTTTGAGTTGGCTAGGGGTTTTCCAGCTGGAAAGTTACGCATCTTTATATGACTGATTTGTGATTTTAATATACATTTTGTAGAAGCGGCATAATGCAGAAATTTGGTGTGTGTCCGGCAAGAAGTTTTCACCATATTGTGTTTTTAATATTAAAAGCAATTTCTTCGGTATTTGTCTTGTACTCTTTATGGCCTAGCTGTTTTGCTACAAGATACGATTTTATTAAAAGTGCTGATATTGTTCAAATGTTTACTACTGGAACATGCAGAAATATATCTATGCAACAGCTTGAAGAGTGTGACTATAATGATATAATAAGAACCAATCCATTAATGCGTGATTATGTGAACAATTTGGATGAAGGCGGTGATGTTCTTCTGGGTGGTGAATATTATCCCATTAAATGTCGTGCGAAATATAGCAGTGCTATCATAGTTCCATACCGAAGAAGAAGAAACCAACTGCTGAAGTTTGTGTTTTATATGCACAGGTTCCTAAGAAAACAACGTATCCACTATCGCTTTTTTGTAGTGGAGCAATATGATGAAAAACTTTTTAACCGTGCAAAACTGTTAAACATTGGATCCGAAATAGCAGCAGGATTGGAATTTCCGTGCCTTATATTTCATGACGTGGATCTTCTCCCATCTAACCTTGGCCAATTGTATGCATGCTCCACATTTCCTCGTCATATGAGCTCCAATTTAGACGCCTTTAGATACAATTTACCTTACTTGGGGCTATTTGGGGGTGTGGTTAGCATTCGAACTGTTCAGTTTCAAAATGTTAACGTTATGTCAACTTTATTTACTGGCTGGGGAGGGGAAGATGACGATTTCTACGGCAGAATCAAATTTAGGAAAATGAATGTTTACCGATTTGAACCTGCTTACAATGAGTACACCATGATGGAAAGTAAAAAGGAAATACCCAGTGAAGAACGAATCAATTTCCTAGACACGTGACCAGTTCTTTATTATTCTGACGGATTAAATTCACTGAAATATAAAGTTCAGAAAATAGAAAATAATGCTCTATTAACGCATGTGTTAGTAAAAACATAAGCCTAAAGTAATTCTTCAAAATTGATATTCATAACTTGCAAAAAACTCTTAGATATATAGTACTTCAAATGAATAAAAAACGTTTAGATTCATGCGTTGAACATTTCATGAGTTGAACATTTAATGTAGAATTGACTTACCCAGAGGCCTTATCTTGTATTGCTATAGTATCGGAAATCTTTTCGAAATCGGATATAGGTATTTTGTCCCTCTATAGAAAATAGACACACGCCCATGGTCTGTATTCCACTTTTTATGAATTCGAGCTGTTAGAGTGAAAATTCGGGTTCTGCAATCCAGTCGAAATGGTGGTGATGTATTTGAATTTCGAAAATGATAATCGGTGTTCTGTAATTCGATTTACTCGTGTTTTTACTCGAATTGAATTCACTGGTAATTAATGAATTCCGCTATGAATTTGCAGTGAAATTGGATTAAATACGTGAACTATTCGGATTTTTAATTTTCTTTTTACTGATTTTATTTTTTATTTTATATTTCTGTGAAATTTGTGTAGGCAAATCCCGATTTGTAAGGAACTCTTCATTCTGCCATTTTTATATGAAACTATTGAACAAAATTGCTTTCCTGGAAAAAATATAAAAACTGCAAGCTGGTGGTTCTATTTCTCTCAAGATGTACAAGGAGGTTCATTTTGTATGCCAAACCCTTGTTTAGAAATGAAAAAGATGATTCAAATGATCTATAGGAACATCTGCCTTGCCCTGAGGATTCTTTTCATTTCACTTCGAAACACGAAAAAGTATTCAAAACAACAACCAATTGCCTGTCGAAACAACGAAAACTAAGCCAAAACAAAAACCATTTGCCTGCCGAAGCCAAGGAACAACGTTTGTTTTTTTCGAAAGTGAGTTCGAAATCCATCGAAATGCAGAACATGGAAATTCACTTCGGGTGAAATGGAAATTCGATTTAAAATTAATTTCACTTGAAATGCAGAACATGGGCGATTAATAATAAATTTGAGCAGTTATTGTCCAAATATGCTGATATTGTTAAAGGGCTTTTAGGGGCGACTTTCCAATAGGCCTACGCGCCTATCCTATATTATGCCAAATTGGCTGAAAAACACGAATCTGTAACTAATTTTTATAGGAAACTAATATTAACAAAGTTATTGACAATTAAAGTTGATAAGCAAATTTTAAAATGCCTTTTTTTTTATTTAGACAGAAATATTCGTACTTCTGGGGTTTTTTGATTAATTTAGCATTATCTCCTTCATATGAAACTAAAGTTATATTTATATTACTTATTATATTCATATAATGGATGGCACAGTTGGTTAAGTGCTTTCCAAATGTTAGAGGGGTCCCAGGTTCGAATCCCAGTGAAATCGAATCTGGTCCAGCCACCATTTGCCATTGTGATCAAATTAACGGCACTGAAGTAGGTTGCTACCTGGCAGTACAATGGACCAGTTTTGAGGCTGAGTGCTCCAGCAGTGTTTCAAAAACACTAGAAAAAAAGTTATATTCAGAAAATGCAAATAAATAAAGAAATAATGCATTTTAATTCACTCTGCATTTGCACCTAGAAGTATGCTACATTTTTATACGCGCATTTTTATGACAAGAGCCCCAAATGTATTCAACACAAGTGCACAAATAAACAGGATCGTATTGTGGGGCATGCTGCACTCCTGCAACCCACCTGCTTGGCCACATGTGCAATTTGGGGTAAGTGCGAGATTATATTTAGTTTCTTTAAGCTCATGTGAATTTGGGGATTTTGCACTTGGGTATTATGTAGCTATCGCGTGCATTTGTGTGGAATAAATTTGGGGTTATAAAGAACAATTTCGTGTATAAAAAATTGTGCATACTTCTAGGTGCAAATGCGGAGTGCACTTGAAAAAGTTATAAACAAATTCAAATGCATTCAGTTCAGTTCAGTTTCTCTTCATTACAGCATAAATTACATATTTCTTAGAAACTACTATTGCATAATTAACAGAGATTTGGTAATTGTAACCTTACTACTGACAATATATATACTTTTCGAAAAAAATATGTAGTACATCTTGGATCATCAGAGGAAAAGCTGATGAAAAACCTCTTCACAAATTGGACTTTACAAAGAAATAAGGGAGGTGGTGGTCTTATGCTTGATTTCAAGTAACATTCAATGCAAGATATAAAAATTTAAATATTAACAAAAACGACCTATTTATTAATTACAATTAGACAAGGAAAAATATGCAAACAAAATAATTAAGTAAATAAATATATGAATAAATAAATAAATAAATAAATAAATAAATAAATAAATAAATAAATAAATAAATAAGTAAATGAATAAATGAATAAATAAATAAATAAATAAATAAATAAATAAATAAATGTAACGGCGAAAAGATATCCCGACGAAGAAGGAGAACAGAAGGGTCGACGAAGACAAACGTACAAGTTGATCAAAGTGTAGAATAGTTGTGTTTTGAGTATACTAAATAAAGATTAATATAATTAAATATACAGTTCGTTATATATATAAATAAATAAATTAATTTATAAATAAATAAATAAGTAAATAAATAAATAAATAAGTAAATAAATAAATAAATAAATAAATAAATAAATAATAAACAAATAAATAATAATTTGATCAAATATATACTGGAATCATAACTAAATAAAAATGAAAGATATGATGAATATGTTAAGATTCGTCCAGTAGACTTGAAATCAAGTGGTTGTTAGCTGAGCTGCAAGACCGGCTATAGCGCTCGAATAATATTAATAATTTTGCTCACTGTATTATAAACTTTATGTAAAAACAAAGATACTCTATTTTTTTTACAAGCAATTGACATATATATTTTGAATTACATCAAATAAACGTTCTCTTTCATTCGTTAACCTTCAAATAGTAAGCACGTTTTTTGATTTGGCTCTACAGTTTATGAGCCCAGAACTTCCAAACTGCGAGTAAAAGATTTATAATCGTATTAGATTTCAGGAAACACAAAGTTTTTTTGCAAGGAGGCACAAAAAATAATAGCTACAACCATCGGTCAGTAACCACTAATACACATTTTAAATTGCACGACTTCAGGTGAGATGTGGGCGAAGTTAATTGCAGTGTATGAGATGAAATCATAGACTAATGTTCACATGTTGCAACAAAAGTTCTACACCCTCAAGAAAAGTGCAAACGACGACATCGCCACTCATATATCAAGATTAGAGGACATAGTACAGCAGCTGAAGGAAGCAGGCGAAGAAGTTTCACAGACCATGATGATCACAAAAATCTTGATGACTTTACCACCACAATTCAATAATTTTTTTAGTGCGTGGGAGCCCACCGCATCTGCAGATAAAACTCTTCAAAATTTAACATCAAGACTCATAATGGAAGAAACTCGCATGGAAATGTATCAAACGCAATCATCGTCGTCTACTTACAATAGTCACAGTTTACCTGAAGAACAAAATGCACTAATCATACAAACTTTTCAGAAAAATGGTGAAAAGAAAAGAAATAAGCCCCAAGGCAAAAAAAATGGGAAAGTGTTTTCTGTGCAAAAAGAGTGGACATTGGAAAAGGAATTGTCCTCAAAAGACAAAATCAATGGTAAACATTGCACAGAAGAATTTTTATGCATTAGTGTGTGGTGTTTTTACAAGTAGCAATGGTGAAACTCATTCTTTTACAGCAGATGATTGGATATTAGACTCAGGTCATCACATGAGTTTCCGACACGAGTTGTTTCAAAATGTTGTTGAACTCGCAGAACCCATGACTGTTGTCATTGGCAACGGAGAACAAATGTTTGCTCTCGGTAAAGGCAGCGTTGACATTTATGCCTTTGATAATCAGAAGTGGTCAAGAAAAGTATTATTAAATGTATATCACATGCCAAAGATTAAGTTAAAACTTTTCTCTTCGGGAGCAGCGCTGGATAATCAATATAAGATGATATCTGACAATGCCAAGTGTGAAATAAGGAAAAATACACGTATTGCTGCAGTGGGAGTGCAATGCAAGATTATTTAAAATTATGTTTCATTTAATTTCACATAGCGATGAGGAGTCATCAAATGTTGCCATCAAAGTAGATTCACTTAAATTGTGGCATGAACGTCTGGGCCACTTGTGCATAAGACAGATGAAAAGTGTTCTCACCAAAAGAAACATTAAGTATCAAGATGACAAAAGTTTTTTTTGTGATGCTTGTGCTTACGGCAAACAATGTCGATCTTCATTTCGAGAAAGTGATTCCAGAGCAACATCTGCATGTGAACTTGTTCACTCTGATGTGTGCGGCCCTATGCAGCAGCGTTCTATTGGCGGATTCAGATACTTTGCACTTTTTAAGAATGATTTCTCCAATTACAGGTATGTCTATTTTCTTAATGAAAAGAGTGGCTGGAGTGTAAAAATAAATATGTAGATGTTATTTTGCGACGATACGGTATACGTCATCAGACCACGGTACCCTATAATCCCGAACAGAATGAGCGTGTTGAAAGGAACATGAGGTTCATCGTAGAAATCGCTAGGACTATGTTGCATGCTAGGAACCAGCCACTCAAACTTTGGGCGAAAGCTTTGAACACAGCAGTTTATCTTTTAAACAGATATGGCCCAAGTCCGCAGAAAGATAAAAGTCCATTTGAGCTTTGGTTTGGAAAACAGCTCAGGATTGATAATTTAAAGGTTTTCGGCTGAAGTGTTTAAATATCCCGAAAGAAAAGCGACAGAAATGAGATAAGAAAGCAAAACATGGCTATTTCGTTGGCTATGTAGAAAATCAGAAGGGCTATGGTATTCGGTTGAGTCAAACTAATAAAATAGAAGTTTCTTGTAACGTTTCCTTTAAGAATGAAAATCAGACTGCAGTTATACCATTTCCCAGAGATTCTGATGTGATTCTGATCAGTCGAACTGATTGTTTGGATGTGAATCAAACCAAAGATTCGGTCGGCAGCGGTCATGAACATGATGATAACCATTCTGCAGAAGAGGATAACGATCTTGATTCAGATGATGGAAATGTCAAAGGAAATTATGAGATGAATCAAATAATCGAAACACCACCGAGGCGTATACTTCGGAACCATACGATGAACCAAACATCAGCATCACCCAGTATCCTCCTGAATATCTTAGAATGGCATGAATTTGTTTCCCAGAGTTATGAGCCAACAAGTTATTATGAAGCATTGCATTTTAATGACGCAGAAAAATGGAAAACTGCGATGGACGAAGAAATCAAAGCACTTAAGCAAAATAGAACATGGGATTTAGCTGAACTTTCAAAAGGACGAAAGGTTATCGACAACAATTGGGTGTTCAAGACAAAACTTTCAAAAGACAATAAAGTGGACAGATATAAAGCTCGTCTCGTTGTGCGAGGTTTCACTTAGAGGGAAGGTATTGATTACACCAAAACTTTCAGTCCAATCGCACGATTCACGTAAATAAGAACAGTTTTAGCAATTGCTGTTTCCGAAGGGTTAGCATTAAAACAATTTGACGTCAAAACAGCTTTTCTTAATGGCGATCTGGAAAAATTAGTTTACATGTCGCAACCCGAAGGATACGATGATTTAAGCGGTCGTGTGTGCAAGCTAAACAGAAGTTTATATGAGTTGAAACAGGCATCGAGGTGTTGGAATTTTAAGTTTACGAAACTGCTCAAGAATTTCAATTTCAAACCAAGTACAGCAGATCCTTGTGTTTTTACACACCACAGCAACGGAAGGAAGATTATGATGGCTATATACATCGATGATGGACTTATTGCAGCAACTAAAGAAGATGTTCAGCGGTTAATTTCATATGTACATCGTCATTTTGAAGTCGAGATTACAGATGCGGAATATTACCTTAGTCTTTAAATAGATCAACAGAAAAATGAATGTATTCATCTTAGCCAGTCAAGCTATTCTGAAAGATTGCTACACAAATTTAACATGTCTGATTGTCGTCCGGTAGCAACACCAGCTGAAATGTCGCTGAACACGTCAACGCAGTAAAACGTATTTTTCAATACGTAAAGTTGAAAACCAATCACGGTATTCTTTTAAAAACTAGCACTAAATATTCAATTACTTGTTACAGCGATGATGATTATGCTGGTGACACAGAAAGTAGACGATCTAAGAGTGGGTTTTTATCTCATAAAGTAAATACATATCTCAGAGACAAAAATGCGTAAGCTTGTCCACCACAGAAGCTGAATATATCGCTGCATCAGAAGCTGTAAAGGAGATGACCTGGGTGAAAAGTCTTCTTCGAGCTCTTATTCCTGAAGCCAACTCAAGCATGACTGAAGCCAATTCTGCAATCCAGTCGAAATGGTGGTGATGTATTTGAATTTCGAAAATGATAATCGGTGTTCTGTAATTCGATTTACTCGTGTTTTTACTCGAATTGAATTCACTGGTAATTAATGAATTCCGCTATGAATTTGCAGTGAAATTGGATTAAATACGTGAACTATTCGGATTTTTAATTTTCTTTTTACTGATTTTATTTTTTATTTTATATTTCTGTGAAATTTGTGTAGGCAAATCCCGATTTGTAAGGAACTCTTCATTCTGCCATTTTTATATGAAACTATTGAACAAAATTGCTTTCCTGGAAAAAATATAAAAACTGCAAGCTGGTGGTTCTATTTCTCTCAAGATGTACAAGGAGGTTCATTTTGTATGCCAAACCCTTGTTTAGAAATGAAAAAGATGATTCAAATGATCTATAGGAACATCTGCCTTGCCCTGAGGATTCTTTTCATTTCACTTCGAAACACGAAAAAGTATTCAAAACAACAACCAATTGCCTGTCGAAACAACGAAAACTAAGCCAAAACAAAAACCATTTGCCTGCCGAAGCCAAGGAACAACGTTTGTTTTTTTCGAAAGTGAGTTCGAAATCCATCGAAATGCAGAACATGGAAATTCACTTCGGGTGAAATGGAAATTCGATTTAAAATTAATTTCACTTGAAATGCAGAACATGGGCGATTAATAATAAATTTGAGCAGTTATTGTCCAAATATGCTGATATTGTTAAAGGGCTTTTAGGGGCGACTTTCCAATAGGCCTACGCGCCTATCCTATATTATGCCAAATTGGCTGAAAAACACGAATCTGTAACTAATTTTTATAGGAAACTAATATTAACAAAGTTATTGACAATTAAAGTTGATAAGCAAATTTTAAAATGCCTTTTTTTTTATTTAGACAGAAATATTCGTACTTCTGGGGTTTTTTGATTAATTTAGCATTATCTCCTTCATATGAAACTAAAGTTATATTTATATTACTTATTATATTCATATAATGGATGGCACAGTTGGTTAAGTGCTTTCCAAATGTTAGAGGGGTCCCAGGTTCGAATCCCAGTGAAATCGAATCTGGTCCAGCCACCATTTGCCATTGTGATCAAATTAACGGCACTGAAGTAGGTTGCTACCTGGCAGTACAATGGACCAGTTTTGAGGCTGAGTGCTCCAGCAGTGTTTCAAAAACACTAGAAAAAAAAGTTATATTCAGAAAATGCAAATAAATAAAGAAATAATGCATTTTAATTCACTCTGCATTTGCACCTAGAAGTATGCTACATTTTTATACGCGCATTTTTATGACAAGAGCCCCAAATGTATTCAACACAAGTGCACAAATAAACAGGATCGTATTGTGGGGCATGCTGCACTCCTGCAACCCACCTGCTTGGCCACATGTGCAATTTGGGGTAAGTGCGAGATTATATTTAGTTTCTTTAAGCTCATGTGAATTTGGGGATTTTGCACTTGGGTATTATGTAGCTATCGCGTGCATTTGTGTGGAATAAATTTGGGGTTATAAAGAACAATTTCGTGTATAAAAAATTGTGCATACTTCTAGGTGCAAATGCGGAGTGCACTTGAAAAAGTTATAAACAAATTCAAATGCATTCAGTTCAGTTCAGTTTCTCTTCATTACAGCATAAATTACATATTTCTTAGAAACTACTATTGCATAATTAACAGAGATTTGGTAATTGTAACCTTACTACTGACAATATATATACTTTTCGAAAAAAATATGTAGTACATCTTGGATCATCAGAGGAAAAGCTGATGAAAAACCTCTTCACAAATTGGACTTTACAAAGAAATAAGGGAGGTGGTGGTCTTATGCTTGATTTCAAGTAACATTCAATGCAAGATATAAAAATTTAAATATTAACAAAAACGACCTATTTATTAATTACAATTAGACAAGGAAAAATATGCAAACAAAATAATTAAGTAAATAAATATATGAATAAATAAATAAATAAATAAATAAATAAATAAATAAATAAGTAAATGAATAAATGAATAAATAAATAAATAAATAAATAAATAAATAAATAAATAAATGTAACGGCGAAAAGATATCCCGACGAAGAAGGAGAACAGAAGTGTCGACGAAGACAAACGTACAAGTTGATCAAAGTGTAGAATAGTTGTGTTTTGAGTATACTAAATAAAGATTAATATAATTAAATATACAGTTCGTTATATATATAAATAAATAAATTAATTAATAAATAAATAAATAAGTAAATAAATAAATAAATAAGTAAATAAATAAATAAATAAATAAATAAATAAATAATAAACAAATAAATAATAATTTGATCAAATATATACTGGAATCATAACTAAATAAAAATGAAAGATATGATGAATATGTTAAGATTCGTCCAGTAGACTTGAAATCAAGTGGTTGTTAGCTGAGCTGCAAGACCGGCTATAGCGCTCGAATAATATTAATAATTTTGCTCACTGTATTATAAACTTTATGTAAAAACAAAGATACTCTATTTTTTTTACAAGCAAATGACATATACATTTTGAATTACATCAAATAAACGTTCTCTTTCATTCGTTAACCTTCAAATAGTAAGCACGTTTTTTGATTTGGCTCTACAGTTTATGAGCCCAGAACTTCCAAACTGCGAGTAAAAGATTTATAATCGTATTAGATTTCAGGAAACACAAAGTTTTTTTGCAAGGAGGCACAAAAAATAATAGCTACAACCATCGGTCAGTAACCACTAATACACATTTTAAATTGCACGACTTCAGGTGAGATGTGGGCGAAGTTAATTGCAGTGTATGAGATGAAATCATAGACTAATGTTCACATGTTGCAACAAAAGTTCTACACCCTCAAGAAAAGTGCAAACGACGACATCGCCACTCATATATCAAGATTAGAGGACATAGTACAGCAGCTGAAGGAAGCAGGCGAAGAAGTTTCACAGACCATGATGATCACAAAAATCTTGATGACTTTACCACCACAATTCAATAATTTTTTTAGTGCGTGGGAGCCCACCGCATCTGCAGATAAAACTCTTCAAAATTTAACATCAAGACTCATAATGGAAGAAACTCGCATGGAAATGTATCAAACGCAATCATCGTCGTCTACTTACAATAGTCACAGTTTACCTGAAGAACAAAATGCACTAATCATACAAACTTTTCAGAAAAATGGTGAAAAGAAAAGAAATAAGCCCCAAGGCAAAAAAAATGGGAAAGTGTTTTCTGTGCAAAAAGAGTGGACATTGGAAAAGGAATTGTCCTCAAAAGACAAAATCAATGGTAAACATTGCACAGAAGAATTTTTATGCATTAGTGTGTGGTGTTTTTACAAGTAGCAATGGTGAAACTCATTCTTTTACAGCAGATGATTGGATATTAGACTCAGGTCATCACATGAGTTTCCGACACGAGTTGTTTCAAAATGTTGTTGAACTCGCAGAACCCATGACTGTTGTCATTGGCAACGGAGAACAAATGTTTGCTCTCGGTAAAGGCAGCGTTGACATTTATGCCTTTGATAATCAGAAGTGGTCAAGAAAAGTATTATTAAATGTATATCACATGCCAAAGATTAAGTTAAAACTTTTCTCTTCGGGAGCAGCGCTGGATAATCAATATAAGATGATATCTGACAATGCCAAGTGTGAAATAAGGAAAAATACACGTATTGCTGCAGTGGGAGTGCAATGCAAGATTATTTAAAATTATGTTTCATTTAATTTCACATAGCGATGAGGAGTCATCAAATGTTGCCATCAAAGTAGATTCACTTAAATTGTGGCATGAACGTCTGGGCCACTTGTGCATAAGACAGATGAAAAGTGTTCTCACCAAAAGAAACATTAAGTATCAAGATGACAAAAGTTTTTTTTGTGATGCTTGTGCTTACGGCAAACAATGTCGATCTTCATTTCGAGAAAGTGATTCCAGAGCAACATCTGCATGTGAACTTGTTCACTCTGATGTGTGCGGCCCTATGCAGCAGCGTTCTATTGGCGGATTCAGATACTTTGCACTTTTTAAGAATGATTTCTCCAATTACAGGTATGTCTATTTTCTTAATGAAAAGAATGGCTGGAGTGTAAAAATAAATATGTAGATGTTATTTTGCGACGATACGGTATACGTCATCAGACCACGGTACCCTATAATCCCGAACAGAATGAGCGTGTTGAAAGGAACATGAGGTTCATCGTAGAAATCGCTAGGACTATGTTGCATGCTAGGAACCAGCCACTCAAACTTTGGGCGAAAGCTTTGAACACAGCAGTTTATCTTTTAAACAGATATGGCCCAAGTCCGCAGAAAGATAAAAGTCCATTTGAGCTTTGGTTTGGAAAACAGCTCAGGATTGATAATTTAAAGGTTTTCGGCTGAAGTGTTTAAATATCCCGAAAGAAAAGCGACCGAAATGAGATAAGAAAGCAAAACATGGCTATTTCGTTGGATATGTAGAAAATCAGAAGGGCTATGGTATTCGGTTGAGTCAAACTAATAAAATAGAAGTTTCTTGTAACGTTTCCTTTAAGAATGAAAATCAGACTGCAGTTATACCATTTCCCAGAGATTCTGATGTGATTCTGATCAGTCGAACTGATTGTTTGGATGTGAATCAAACCAAAGATTCGGTCGGCAGCGGTCATGAACATGATGATAACCATTCTGCAGAAGAGGATAACGATCTTGATTCAGATGATGGAAATGTCAAAGGAAATTATGAGATGAATCAAATAATCGAAACACCACCGAGGCGTATACTTCGGAACCATACGATGAACCAAACATCAGCATCACCCAGTATCCTCCTGAATATCTTAGAACGGCATGAATTTGTTTCCCAGAGTTATGAGCCAACAAGTTATTATGGAGCATTGCATTTTAATGACGCAGAAAAATGGAAAACTGCGATGGACGAAGAAATCAAAGCACTTAAGCAAAATAGAACATGGGATTTAGCTGAACTTTCAAAAGGACGAAAGGTTATCGACAACAAATGGGTGTTCAAGACAAAACTTTCAAAAGACAATAAAGTGGACAGATATAAAGCTCGTCTCGTTGTGCGAGGTTTCACTTAGAGGGAAGGTATTGATTACACCAAAACTTTCAGTCCAATCGCACGATTCACGTAAATAAGAACAGTTTTAGCAATCGCTGTTTCCGAAGGGTTAGCATTAAAACAATTTGACGTCAAAACAGCTTTTCTTAATGGCGATCTGGAAAAATTAGTTTACATGTCGCAACCCGAAGGATACGATGATTTAAGCGGTCGTGTGTGCAAGCTAAACAGAAGTTTATATGAGTTGAAACAGGCATCGAGGTGTTGGAATTTTAAGTTTACGAAACTGCTCAAAAAATTCAATTTCAAACCAAGTACAGCAGATCCTTGTGTTTTTACACACCACAGCAACGGAAGGAAGATTATGATGGCTATATACATCGATGATGGACTTATTGCAGCAACTAAAGAAGATGTTCAGCGGTTAATTTCATATGTACATCGTCATTTTGAAGTCGAGATTACAGATGCGGAATATTATCTTAGTCTTTAAATAGATCAACAGAAAAATGAATGTATTCATCTTAGCCAGTCAAGCTATTCTGAAAGATTGCTACACAAATTTAACATATCTGATTGTCGTCCGGTAGCAACACCAGCTGAAATGTCGCTGAACACGTCAACGCAGTAAAACGTATTTTTCAATACGTAAAGTTGAAAACCAATCACGGTATTCTTTTAAAAACTAGCACTAAATATTCAATTACTTGTTACAGCGATGATGATTATGCTGTTGACACAGAAAGTAGACGATCTAAGAGTGGGTTTTTTTCTCATAAAGTAAATACATATCTCAGAGACAAAAATGCGTAAGCTTGTCCACCACAGAAGCTGAATATATCGCTGCATCAGAAGCTGTAAAGGAGATGACCTGGGTGAAAAGTCTTCTTCGAGCTCTTATTCCTGAAGCCAACTCAAGCATGACTTTGTTGGTGGATAACCAAAGCGCTATAAAGCTCGTAAAGAATCCTGAGTTCCACAGAAGGACAAAACATGTGGACATCCGCTACCATTTCATTCGGGAAAAATATATGGAACACGAATTCTCTTTGAATTATGTGCCGACTGAAAAACAATTCGCTGATATTCTTACGAAACCACTGGCAAGGGAAAAATTTGAGTTTTTTCGTTATTCATTGAATATTGTGCCAATTTGATTGTTGTCTTTATGCATTCATTTCGAATTAAATTATGTATTTTGATTTATGAACTGAACCACCAGCTTGCAGTTTTTATATTTTTCCAGGAAAGCAAATATCACCCCCCATGAATTTTTGTGTTTTCCTCTAAAATAAAAAAAAAATCAGTAAAAAGAAAATTAAAAATCCGAGTAGTTCACGTATTTAATCCAATTTCACTGCAAATTCAAAGAATTCATTCATTACCAGTGAATTCAATTCGAGTAAAAACACGAGTAAATCGAATTACAGAACACCGATTATCATTTTCAAAATTCAAATTCATTACCACCATTTCGACTGGATTGCAGAACACGAATTTTCACTTTAAAAGCTCGAATTCATAAAAAGTGGAATGAAGAACATGGGCAAATGTCTTAATTATTTTGCGTGGAAAAATTAAATAAATTAATCAAAACAACTTTAGCACACACAATACAATAGCAAAAAAGTTTTCCAATGAAAATCCGTGAGGGCGGTTTTGACATCCGCTTTCGGAATACAAAATACCAAATTTCCGTAAACGAGTAAGCATAAACTATTAATTTTCGAATGCGGATTATGTCTATTTTCTATAGAGGGACAAAATACCTATTTCCGATTTCGAAAAGATTTTCGATACTATAGCAATACAAGATAAGGCCTCTGGGTAAGTCAATTCTACATTAAATGTTCAACTCATGAAATGTTCAACGCATGAATCTAAACGTTTTTTATTCATCTTAAGTACTATATATCTAAGAGTTTTTTGCAAGTTATGAATATCAATTTTGAAGAATTACTCTAGGCTTATGTTTTTACTAACACATGCGTAAATAGAGCATTATTTTCTATTTTCTGCACTTTATATTTCAGTGAATTTACTCCATCAGAATAGTAACGAACTGGTCCCGTGTTTAGGAAATTGATTCGTTCTTCACTGGGTATTTCCTTTTTATGTTCCATCATGGTGTACTCATTGTAAGCAGGTTCAAATCGGTAAACGTTCATTTTCCTAAATTTGATTCTGCCGTAGAAATCGTCATCTTCCCCTCCCCAGCCAGTAAATAAATTTGACATACCGTTAACATTTTGAAACTGAACAGTTCGAATGCTAACCACACCCCCAAATAGCCCCAAGTAAGGTAAATTGTATCTAAAGGCGTCTAAATTGGAGCTCATATGACGAGGAAATGTGGAGCATGCATACAATTGGCCAAGGTTAGATGGGAGAAGGTCCACGTCATGAAATATAAGGCACGGAAATTCCAATCCTGCTGCTATTTCGGATCCAATGTTTAACAGTTTTGCACGGTTAAAAAGTTTTTCATCATATTGCTCCACTACAAACAAGCGATAGTGGATACGTTGTTTTCTTAGGAACCTGTGCATATAAAACACAAACTTCAGCAGTTGGTTTCTTCTTCTTCGGTATGGAACTATGATAGCACTGCTATATTTCGCACGACATTTAATGGGATAATATTCACCACCCAGAAGAACATCACCGCCTTCATACAAATTGTTCACATAATCACGCATTAATGGATTGGTTTTTATTATATCATTATAGTCACACTCTTCAAGCTGTTGCATAGATATATTTCTGCACGTTCCAGTAGTAAGCATTTGAACAATATCAGCACTTTTAATAAAATCGTATCTTGTAGCAAAACGCCTAGGCCATAAAGAGTACAAGACAAATACCGAAGAAATTACTTTTAATATTAAAAAAACAAAATGGTAAAAACTTCTTGCCGGACAAACACCAAATTTCTGCATTATGCCTCTTCTACAAAATGTATATTAAAATCACAAACCAGTCATATAAAGATCACAAATCAGTCATATAAAGATGCGTTACTTTCCAGCTGGAAAACTCCTAGCAGAAATCAAATAGTAAAGAGATATCCAACTTCGCCCAGAATTACCCCTTGTCCGTGGTACAATTTGTGACGTTTATCCCGGAATTTTAAGCAAAACTGTGTTTTTGCTTGGGATTTACGCATACTATCACAAAAGTTATGGATTCCACCACGAAATTCGTGGATTTAAGAGAAAAAATGTATGGATACACCACGAAGAGAGCGGAAATTTATGAATACACCATGAAAAGAGTGAAAAATTCGTGGATTTGCCCACGACTGAAATCATTCAGGGATAAGTTTCGCAATGTTTGCCAAATGTAAATAATGTGACGATTAGTATTGTTTAAGGAAATCTGTTTAAAATGCTGATATGAATCAAGTTTCATGAGAAATTGGAAATATAATGCAAGAAAATAAAATTCTTTAATTATTTAACGTAGGAATTATTACTTTCAAAGAAATCTGAAAAGCAAAAAGCATTAATGTTCTTATTAAATTTGTATTAATGAAATGATTATCTTTTAGGTTAGGCAAACCGTTTCAAAATACGCGACTTTTCTAGGCAATTACAGGCACAGAAATCTAAAACTTCAAATATCAATAAAATATATGCATATTTCTTACACTCTTTATCCCATTTATATAACCTGCGCTGTTCTACTATTATCGGTTAAATTCAATATATGTGTATATACAATACACGTCCATTAAACCGCTCTTCATTTACCTATTTCATAATTTTCCAATAATATATTCAAATAATAACGGATATTCAGTTTGTAATAAATAAAAACATTGCAATAGCTAATGTGAATGCACCCTCTGCACTTATTTTCGTGTTGAAAACATGAATTTGAAATAACGTTCAAGTAACGAACAGTTTTTCAAATAAGTGGCATAGTTCACCTCATTTGTTTGAAAGTGTATGGTTATCAGCTGATTTGAGCAGCTCACATGGATTCACAGACACGATATGAAAAATCGCATAAAAAACGCTGTCAAATATAATCAAGGGGCAAGAGAGGTAGAAGTTGGATATCTCTTTACTATATGATTTCTGACTCCTAGCCAACTCAAAAATTTTACAACTGTTGTTTGACAGTTATTGACGAATCTTCCAATAAATTTGACGGTTGATAATGAATGCACAAATATTTCCTCATTTTCACTCACACTAATTTGGACTCATCATTACCCCACGAAAATGGCGGCACATTCATGAAAAGTTGCCCATGGTAACGTCACAAATTCATGAATTGCCCGCTATAAAGTCACTAATTCGTGAATTTGACGGCTATCGGAAAATATTTCAAGGACTCTTTTCGCAGGCTTTAGTAACTAAAGCTGATTTGTATCAGCATTTACATTTTATAAACGTAATTCAAACATTATTTCTTCTGGGAATAACAATTATTTTTATTTATTAGTAAATGTTTTATGCGTTTAGATTTCAAATTTTATCAAATAAATTGCCAAATCGTCAAATTAAACAATTTTAACTCAAAACATATATAATTGTTTAATAGAACACGTCGTCCTAATGGTACTTTTATCATGGTACAAACGTAACTTTCATGGTTTCTTTTAAATCAAGAAATTAAGAAGAGATGTATCTGCCGTACAGGCATATTTTTATTTTAATATAATATTTCATATAATAATAGAATTGTAATACAAAGAAATATTGTACTACATTTTTATTACCAATAACATTGACCTAATTTTATTGTTTATAAGGGAGCTTGAGTCCTTAAATAATGTCCGAAACCTCTGTTGAAGTAGATATAACGTTCTAGTTATGATACTGGTGCGTCATCTGCTAGCGAACATATAACATGTGTTGTCGACTTTGTGACAGCAACTAACTTCATCAACTTTTTTGTTATTCCTTGAACTCGCTAAATTCCAGTTATTGAAATTCAAATTCATTCGCAAGTTACATTTAATAAAGTAAAGACATATTAAATAAAACGTGCGTTTCATTTCAGGTTATGGGCCCAGAAGCATTACAAATTATTAAAATTAATAAATTCTTGAGGGCATGAGTAACGAAGACAACGAGAACGGGCTAGAAGATACTAATTACAAAATATCGGCTGAAGAAGAATCTGAAAAATACAATTTGGCAAATTCGGCAAGCTGCAACACACACAGCGTCATCTTAGGAATTATGCAGAACACATCGGTGCAATCATCTTTTGAAAAGCTAGAAGGTAGGTAGTGACTGGAAGTATGCTATGAAGATCCATCTCATAAATTGTGAACTGTGCGAATTCGTCGATGGTAGCAAAAGCGACATAAAACAGGAGTCACGCGCGCTGGCTGCAATAGTGTCTGGAGTGAAAACACATATTTTTACCGACATTCGTGAACTCAAAACTGGAAAGGAGGTATGGGAACGTCTCCAGAACATATATGAACCAAAATGTTTCTCCAGGGTAGCTGCACTAATGGATCAACTTGTAAATGTTCGTTTTTGTGACTGCAAGAATATGGCTGAATATTTGAATAAAAAGGTTATGTTTGCTCAGCAGTTAAAAGCAATCAATAACGAAATCCACGATGGTGTTCGTGCAGCTTTGATTTTTGTAAGTCTTCCCGATTGTTACAAGCCGTTAATAATGGTTCTAGAGAACTGTGGAGCTATTTTGACCACAGACTTAGTTAAGGAACGTCTCTTAGTTGAATCAACGCGTTTCGAAAGCATTGGTAAGGAGACAGCTCTGTCATCCAAAGTACGTCAACCAAAGAAGGGAAATAAGTTTCGTGGAAAATGTTTCAATTGCGATAAAACTGGACATCGATCTGCAGATTGTCGTGCTGCAAAGAAATTTGTTAAAGAAAAGTCAGAAACAGGTTTGATGTCATATGTTAAATCTACCACCGCGCTTGGAGTTGGAAAATTCAACGCTGACGATTGGTACGTGGATTCTGGAGCGACGGTACATCTAACAGGGCGAAAAGACTGGTTAACAAACATTAAGGAACTTAATACTAGCGGAAAGGTGATAACTGCCTCTGGTGACACTTTCAAGATTTCAGCAACTGGCGACACCACTGTGTTGCTAGATTTAAAAGGAAAATCTATTAAAACTGCAATAAGTGATGTCAGGTATGCCGAGGGTTTAAAATTTAATCTTATTTCGTGCAAACAACTAGGTAAAAAAGGCATTAAAACAACAATTATCGATGATAAAATCTGTAAAATGACTGTCCGAGATACGGGAAAGGTTATTGCTTTTGCAACATCGTCAGGTGATGATTTATATAAGCTTAAACGGTTTGAAAATCCTAGTATGCAGGCGTGTTATTTGTCGGCAACTACCGATTTTGTGACTTGGTATCGTCGACTTGGCCATTTGAGTGCAGGTGGCATGAAAAGATTACGTGATGGCATGGCAAAAGGCATCTTCTTCAGGGATCAAGAAAGTGATACTGTTTGTGTTGGATGTGTTAAAGAAAAACAGCATCGAAATCCATTTCCAAAAGGAAAAGCACGTCGAGCTACTGAGAAGTTGGAAATTGCGGGCCAATGCAGGAGCAGTCAATTGGTGGCAAACGATATATACTTACTTTTACTGATGATTTCACACGTAAAACTTTTGTTTATTTCCTAGCAAACAAGGACGAAGCATTCATAAAATTTAAAGAATTTAAAGTACTTGCTGAAAAAGAGACATCATGCAAAATCCGAGCAATTCGAAGCGACAACGGTAAGGAATTGGTGAATAATCATTTTGCCATTTTCTTGAAAGCACGGGGTATACAACACCAAACTACAATTCAATACAGTCCAGAACAGAATGGGGGGCTGAGCGCGTCAACAGAACGCTGGTGGAGAAAGCTAGGTCAATGTTATTTGGTGCTAATTTACCAAAGAAATATTGGGCCGAAGCAGTAAATACCGCTTGTTATTTAAAGAACATAAGTCCAACTGTTGCAATTAATGGAAAGACGCCACAGGAAGTCTGGACTGGAAAATAACCAAACTTGGAGCATTTAAGAATTTTTGGATGCAGTGCCTACGTACATATCCCACGAGAAAGACGTAAGAAATGGGATGCTAAATCTCAAGAATATCTTTTTGTTGGCTATTGCACATCCTGATATGTGGAAAAGAGCCATGCGTAAAGAGTACGAAACACTTGCCAAGAAGAATACTTGGGAGTTGGTTGACCTACCGAACAATCGAAAAGCAATTTCGAATAAATGGGTTCTCGGTAAAAAGAAGAATGGTGCCGGTGAAACTGTAGGCTACAAAGCGCGTCTTGTTATTCGAGGATGTATGCAGGTCGATGGTTTGGATTTTTGCTCCAGTAGTTCGTGGCACAACACTCCGTTTCTTGATTGCAATGGCTACACTCAAAGACTGGAATATCGACCAAATGGATGCTGTGGCCGCATTCGTTCAACCTGAGATAGACAAAGAAATTTACATGATACAGCCTAAATTGTTCGACAATAAAAAAGAATCCAACCCCAGAAAGGTTTGTCGATTGCGCAAAGCACTGTATGGCCTCAAACAATCTGGCTACTTATGGAATGAAAAGTTGGACAAGGATTTACAAAGTCTTGGACTTGTTCAAGCAAAGTTTCATACCTGTGTTTAGTACAAACTCAGTGAAGAAAAGGTAATTGTCATTGCCATATATGTTGACGATTTTCTGATCATTACAGATAATGAAAAATCAAGAATGTGGATCAAAGAAGAGCTTAAGAAGAGATTTGATCTGAAAGACTTAGGTGAGATTCAGCATTGTCTTGGAATACAAGTAATACGAGACAGAAGAATAGGTCAAACGACACTCGATCAAACAGCCTACGTCGAAGCAATTCTAAGACGTTTCAACATGAGTGATGCCAAACCCATCTCCACACCGTTAGAAACTGGAAAGAAATTAAGCCGAAATATGGCACCAATCAACGATGTATAGAAAGAATTTATGAACCATATTCCTTATCAAACTGTTATCGGAAGTGTTTTATATGCAGCACAAACAACAAGACCAGACATTTCATTCGCAGTGGGGGTTCTAAGCAAATTCAATTCTAATCCCGGTAAAGAGCTTTGGTCGTCAGTAAAGCGGGTCTTGCGATATTTAAAAGGAACAGCTGGAGCTAGAATAGTGTTTAAAAGGACGGGAAATAAAAACATTATAGGATACACAGATGCAGACTACGCGGACGATCCTGACGATCGAGTTTCAGTGAGTGGATATGTTTTCAAGTTGGCGGGTGGCATTATAAGTTGGTCCAGCAAGAAACAGCAAACAGTTGCACTTTCAACTACAGAAGCAGAATATATGGCACTTGCTCACGCTACTCAAGAGGCTTTATGGCTAAGGATGATGGCAATCGAGTTGCAGATTTCAACCAATAATGATACAATAATGATCGGATGTGACAACTGAAGTGCTATCGACTTATCAAGAAATTCACTTCACCACGCACATACGAAGCACATTGACGTCCAGCATCACTTTCTCCGAGACGCAGCAAAGAATAAACAGGTGCAATTCTTTAAAGTGGCATCAGCAGAAGAAGTGGTTGCGGATTCCTTAACTAAACCAGTCAATCGTCAAAAGCACGAGTGGTGTAGAGCAGCTTTGGGTATTCAAGTCGATTAGAACCATCATCAACAGCAGTGAAGCACCATATCAAGTGGGGGTGTTGAAGTAGATATAACGTTCTAGTTATGATACTGGTGCGTCATCTGCTAGCGAACATATAACATGTGTTGTCGACTTTGTGACAGCAACTAACTTCATCAACTTTTTTGTTATTCCTTGAACTCGCTAAATTCCAGTTATTGAAATTCAAATTCATTCGCAAGTTACATTTAATAAAGTAAAGACATATTAAATAAAACGAGCGTTTCATTTCACTTTCCAAACCGAACTGGTTTCAATATTTATCCATTTTCAAACGTATTCCTAACAAGTTTCCAGTATTGTTTCCAATAAATGTTTCAGGCCCTAAATATTAAAAAGATAGTGCTTAACGAATACATTTTGCGAACACTAACTTCATTGTTTAGCTCCTTCTACGTTTTGTTTTGAAAATTGTCATGACAACATTTGAAAAAAAAATATCAAACTTATGAGTGTTTAGATGACTCTGGGAATATCGCATATGCATGAAATGCTTCCTGAGGAAAATATGTCGAAAATGGAACTATATGGGATAGAAACGGAACGGCTTCACCAGAAAATCAAATTTGAAGTAAGATTTTCGCCGAATCTACACTATTTCATTCCAACTTGTGGAAAATCAAATACTTTATTTTCGATACTCCTGCCTTCTTCTGTTCATGTAAACACTGTCCACACCCATTTCACTACATCAGCTTGTAGGGGAAGTCTATCAGCTGTTCGGCATAGCTCACACGTATTCTCGGTGAATCGTGTCGGTGAAAATGTTATAAAAAACGCTGTCAGATGGAATTAGGGGCAATAGAAGTAGGAGTTGGATATCTATATGTGATTGATTTGTGATCAGAAATCAAATAGTAAAGAAATATCCAACTTCGCCCAGAATTACCCCTTGTCCGTAATACAATTTGTGACGTTTATCCATGGAATTTTAAGCGAAACTGTGTTTTTGCTTGGGATTTACGCATACTATCACAAAACTTATGGATTCCACCACGAAGTTCGTGGATTCAGGTCATCACACGAGTGGTTTCAAAATTTTGTTGAACTCGCAGAACCCATGACTGTTGTGATTGGCAACGGAGAACAAATTTTTGCTCTCGGTAAAGGCAGCGTTGACATTTATGCCTTCGATAATCAGAAGTGGTCAAGAAAAGTATTATTAAATGTATATTACATGCCAAAGATTAAGTTAAAACTTTTCTCTTCGGGAGCAGCGCTGGATAATCAGTATAAGATGATATCTGACAATGCCAAGTGTGAAATAAGGAAAAATACACGTACTGTTGCAGTATGAGTGCGATGCAAGATTATTTAAAATTTTGTTTCATGTAATTTCACATAGCGATGAGGGGTCATCGAATGTTGCCATCAAAGTAGATTACAGGTATGTCTATTTTCTTAATGAAAAGAGTGGATGGAGTGTAAAAATAAATATGTAGATGTTATTTTGCGACGATACGGTATACGTCATCAGACCACGGTACCCTATAATCCCGAACAGAATGAGCGTGTTGAAAGGAATATGAGGTTCATCGTAGAAATCGCTAGGACTATGTTGCATGCTAGGAACCAGCCACTCAAACTTTGGGCGAAAACTTTCAACACAGCAATTTATCTTTTAAACAGATATGGTCCAAGTCCGCAGAAAGATAAAAGTCCATTTGAGCTTTGGTTTGGAAAACAGGCCAGGATTGATAATTTAAAGGTTTTCGGCTGAAGTGTTTGAATATCCCGAAAGAAAAGCGACAGAAATGAGATAAGAAAGCAAAACTAATAAAATAGAAGTTTCTTGTAACGTTTCCTTTAAGAATGAAAATCAGACTGCAGTTATACCATTTCCCAGAGATTCTGATGTGATTCTGATCAGTCGAACTGATTGTTTGGATGTGAATCAAACCAAAGATTCGGTCGGCAGCGGTCATGAACATGATGATAACCATTCTGCAGAAGAGGATAACGATCTTGATTCAGATGATGGAAATGTCAAAGGAAATTATGAGATGAATCAAATAATCGAAACACCACCGAGGCGTATACTTCGAAGACATACGATGAACCAAACATCAGCATCACCCAGTATCCTCCTGAATATCTTAGAACGGCATGAATTTGTTTCCCAGAGTTATGAGCCAACAAGTTATTATGAAGCATTGCATTTTAATGACGCAGAAAAATGGAAAACTGCGATGGACGAAGAGATCAAAGCACTTAAGCAAAATAGAACATGGGATTTAGCTGAACTTTCAAAAGGACGAAAGGTTATCGACAACAAATGGGTGTTCAAGACAAAACTTTCAAAAGACAATAAAGTGGACAGATATAAAGCTCGTCTCGTTGTGCGAGGTTTCACTTAGAGGGAAGGTATTGATTACACCAAAACTTTCAGTCCAATCGCACGATTCACGTAAATAAGAACAGTTTTAGCAATCGCTGTTTCCGAAGGGTTAGCATTAAAACAATTTGACGTCAAAACAGCTTTTCTTAATGGCGATCTGGAAAAATTAGTTTACATGTCGCAACCCGAAGGATACGATGATTTAAGCGGTCGTGTGTGCAAGCTAAACAGAAGTTTATATGAGTTGAAACAGGCATCGAGGTGTTGGAATTTTAAGTTTACGAAACTGCTCAAGAAATTCAATTTCAAACCAAGTACAGCAGATCCTTGTGTTTTTACACACCACAGCAACGGAAGGAAGATTATTATGGCTATATACATCGATGATGGACTTATTGCAGCAACTAAAGAAGATGTTCAGCGGTTTATTTCATATGTACATCGTCATTTTGAAGTCGAGATTACAGATGCGGAATATTATCTTAGTCTTTAAATAGATCAACAGAAAAATGAATGTATTCATCTTAGCCAGTCAAGCTATTCTGAAAGATTGCTACACAAATTTAACATGTCTGATTGTCGTCCGGTAGCAACACCAGCTGAAATGTCGCTGAACACGTCAACGCAGTAAAACGTATTTTTCAATACGTAAAGGGGACAACCAATCACGGTATTCTTTTAAAAACTAGCACTAAATATTCAATTACTTGTTACAGCGATGCTGATTATGCTGGTGACACAGAAAGTAGACGGTCTAAGAGTGGGTTTTTTTTTCTCATAAATGAAATACATATCTCAGAGACAAAAATGCGTAAGCTTGTCCACCACAGAAGCTGAATATATCGCTGCATCAGAAGCTGTAAAGGAGATGACCTGGACATCCGCTACCATTTCATTCGGGAAAAATATATGGAACACGAATTCTCTTTGAATTATGTGCCGACTGAAAAACAACTCGCTGATATTCTTACGAAACCACTGGCAAGGGAAAAATTTGAGTTTTTTCGTTATTCATTGAATATTGTGCCAATTTGATTGTTGTCTTTATGCATTCATTTCGAATTAAATTATGTATTTTGATTTATGAACTGAACCACCAGCTTGCAGTTTTTATATTTTTCCAGGAAAGCAAATATCACCCCCCATGAATTTTTGTGTTTTCCTCTAAAATAAAAAAAAAATCAGTAAAAAGAAAATTAAAAATCCGAGTAGTTCACGTATTTAATCCAATTTCACTGCAAATTCAAAGAATTCATTCATTACCAGTGAATTCAATTCGAGTAAAAACACGAGTAAATCGAATTACAGAACACCGATTATCATTTTCAAAATTCAAATTCATTACCACCATTTCGACTGGATTGCAGAACACGAATTTTCACTTTAAAAGCTCGAATTCATAAAAAGTGGAATGAAGAACATGGGCAAATGTCTTAATTATTTTGCGTGGAAAAATTAAATAAATTAATCAAAACAACTTTAGCACACACAATACAATAGCAAAAAAGTTTTCCAATGAAAATCCGTGAGGGCGGTTTTGACATCCGCTTTCGGAATACAAAATACCAAATTTCCGTAAACGAGTAGGCATAAACTATTAATTTTCGAATGCGGATTATGTCTATTTTCTATAGAGGGACAAAATACCTATTTCCGATTTCGAAAAGATTTTCGATACTATAGCAATACAAGATAAGGCCTCTGGGTAAGTCAATTCTACATTAAATGTTCAACTCATGAAATGTTCAACGCATGAATCTAAACGTTTTTTATTCATCTTAAGTACTATATATCTAAGAGTTTTTTGCAAGTTATGAATATCAATTTGGAAGAATTACTTTAGGCTTATGTTTTTACTAACACATGCGTAAATAGAGCATTATTTTCTATTTTCTGCACTTTATATTTCAGTGAATTTAATCCATCAGAATAGTAACGAACTGGTCCCGTGTCAAGTGGCATCAGAAGAGATGGTTGCGGATTCCTTAACTAAACCAGTCAATCGTCAAAAGCACGAGTGGTGTAGAGCAGCTATGGGTATTCAAGTCGATTAGAACCATCATCAACAGCAGTGAAGCACCATATCAAGTGGGGGTGTTGAAGTAGATATAACGTTCTAGTTATGATACTGGTGCGTCATCTGCTAGCGAACATATAACATGTGTTGTCGACTTTGTGACAGCAACTAACTTCATCAACTTTTTTGTTATTCCTTGAACTCGCTAAATTCCAGTTATTGAAATTCAAATTCATTCGCAAGTTACATTTAATAAAGTAAAGACATATTAAATAAAACGAGCGTTTCATTTCATTTTCCAAACCGAACTGGTTTCAATATTTATCCATTTTCAAACGTATTCCTCACAAGTTTCCAGTATTGTTTCCAATAAATGTTTCAGGCCCTAAATATTAAAAAGATATTGCTTAACGAATACATTTTGCGAACACTAACTTCATTGTTTAGCTCCTTCTACGTTTTGTTTTGAAAATTGTCATGACAACATTTGAAAAATAAATAACAAACTTATGAGTGTTTAGATGACTCTGGGAATATCGCATATGCATGAAATGTTTCCTGAGGAAAATATGTCGAAAATGGAACTATATGGGATAGAAACGGAACGGCTTCACCAGAAAATCAAATTTGAAGTAAGATTTTCGCCGAATCTACACTATTTCATTCCAACTTGTGGAAAATCAAATACTTTATTTTCGATACTCCTGCCTTCTTCTGTTCATGTAAACACTGTCCACACCCATTTCACTACATCAGCTTGGAGGGGAAGTCTATCAGCTGTTCGGCATAGCTCACACGTATTCTCGGTGAATTGTGTCGGTGAAAATGTTATAAAAAACGCTGTCAGATGGAATTAGGGGCAATAGAAATAGGAGTTGGATATCTATATGTGATTGATTTGTGATCAGAAATCAAATAGTAAAGAAATATCCAACTTCGCCCAGAATTACCCCTTGTCCGTAATACAATTTGTGACGTTTATCCATGGAATTTTAAGCGAAACTGTGTTTTTGCTTGGGATTTACGCATACTATCACAAAACTTATGGATTCCACCACGAAGTTCGTGGATTCAGGTCATTACACGAGTGGTTTCAAAATTTTGTTGAACTCGCAGAACCCATGACTGTTGTCATTGGCAACGGAGAACAAATTTTTGCTCTCGGTAAAGGCAGCGTTGACATTTATGCCTTTGATAATCAGAAGTGGTCAAGAAAAGTATTATTAAATGTATATTACATGCCAAAGATTAAGTTAAAACTTTTCTCTTCGGGAGCAGCGCTGGATAATCAGTATAAGATGATATCTGACAATGCCAAGTGTGAAATAAGGAAAAATACACGTATTGTTGCAGTGGGAGTGCGATGCAAGATTATTTGAAATTTTGTTTCATGTAATTTCACATAGCGATGAGGGGTCATCAAATGTTGCCATCAAAGTAGATTCACTTAAATTGTGGCATGAACGTCTGGGCCACTTGTGCATAAGACAGATGAAAAGTGTTCTCAACAAAAGAAACATTAAGTATCAAGATGACAAAAGTTTTTTTTGTGATGCTTGTGCTTACGGCAAACAATGTCGATCTTCATTTCGAGAAAGTGATTCCAGAGCAACATCTGCATGTGAACTTGTTCACTCTGATGTGTGCGGCCCTATGCAGCAGCGTTCTATTGGCGGATTCAGATACTTTGCACTTTTTAAGGACGATTTCTCCAATTACAGGTATGTCTATTTTCTTAATGAAAAGAGTGGATGGAGTGTAAAAATAAATATGTAGATGTTATTTTGCGACGATACGGTATACGTCATCAGACCACGGTACCCTATAATCCCGAACAGAATGAGCGTGTTGAAAGGAATATGAGGTTCATCGTAGAAATCGCTAGGACTATGTTGCATGCTAGGAACCAGCCACTCAAACTTTGGGCGAAAACTTTGAACACAGCAATTTATCTTTTAAACAGATATGGTCCAAGTCCGCAGAAAGATAAAAGTTCATTTGAGCTTTGGTTTGGAAAACAGCCCAGGATTGATAATTTAAAGGTTTTCGGCTGAAGTGTTTGAATATCCCGAAAGAAAAGCGACAGAAATGAGATAAGAAAGCAAAACATGACTATTTCGTTGGCTATGTAGAAAATCAGAAGGGCTATGGTATTCGGTTGAGTCAAACTAATAAAATAGAAGTTTCTTGTAACGTTTCCTTTAAGAATGAAAATCAGACTGCAGTTATACCATTTCCCAGAGATTCTGATCAGTCGAACTGATTGTTTGGATGTGAATCAAACCAAAGATTCGGTCGGCAGCGGTCATGAACATGATGATAACCATTCTGCAGAAGAGGATAACGTTCTTGATTCAGATGATGGAAATGTCAAAGGAAATTATGAGATGAATCAAATAATCGAAACACCACCGAGGCGTATACTTCGAAGACATACGATGAACCAAACATCAGCATCACCCAGTATCCTCCTGAATATCTTAGAACGGCATGAATTTGTTTCCCAGAGTTATGAGCCAACAAGTTATTATGAAGCATTGCATTTTAATGACGCAGAAAAATGGAAAACTGCGATGGACGAAGAGATCAAAGCACTTAAGCAAAATAGAACATGGGATTTAGCTGAACTTTCAAAAGGACGAAAGGTTATCGACAACAAATGGGTGTTCAAGACAAAACTTTCAAAAGACAATAAAGTGGACAGATATAAAGCTCGTCTCGTTGTGCGAGGTTTCACTTAGAGGGAAGGTATTGATTACACCAAAACTTTCAGTCCAATCGCACGATTCACGTAAATAAGAACAGTTTTAGCAATCGCTGTTTCCGAAGGGTTAGCATTAAAACAATTTGACGTCAAAACAGCTTTTCTTAATGGCGATCTGGAAAAATTAGTTTACATGTCGCAACCCGAAGGATACGATGATTTAAGCGGTCGTGTGTGCAAGCTAAACAGAAGTTTATATGAGTTGAAACAGGCATCGAGGTGTTGGAATTTTAAGTTTACGAAACTGCTCAAGAAATTCAATTTCAAACCAAGTACAGCAGATCCTTGTGTTTTTACACACCACAGCAACGGAAGGAAGATTATTATGGCTATATACATCGATGATGGACTTATTGCAGCAACTAAAGAAGATGTTCAGCGGTTTATTTCATATGTACATCGTCATTTTGAAGTCGAGATTACAGATGCGGAATATTATCTTAGTCTTTAAATAGATCAACAGAAAAATGAATGTATTCATCTTAGCCAGTCAAGCTATTCTGAAAGATTGCTACACAAATTTAACATGTCTGATTGTCGTCCGGTAGCAACACCAGCTGAAATGTCGCTGAACACGTCAACGCAGTAAAATGTATTTTTCAATACGTAAAGGGGACAACCAATCACGGTATTCTTTTAAAAACTAGCACTAAATATTCAATTACTTGTTACAGCGATGATGATTATGCTGGTGACACAGAAAGTAGACGATCTAAGAGTGGGTTTTTTTTCTCATAAATGAAATACATATCTCAGAGACAAAAATGCGTAAGCTTGTCCACCACAGAAGCTGAATATATCGCTGCATTAGAAGCTGTAAAGGAGATGACCTGGGTGAAAAGTCTTCTTCGAGCTCTTATTCCTGAAGCCAACTCAAGCATGACTTTGTTGGTGGATAACCAAAGCGCTATAAAGCTCGTAAAGAATCCTGAGTTCCACAGAAGGACAAAACATGTGGACATCCGCTACCATTTCATTCGGGAAAAATATATGGAACACGAATTCTCTTTGAATTATGTGCCGACTGAAAAACAATTCGCTGATATTCTTACGAAACCACTGGTAAGGGAAAAATTTGAGTTTTTTCGTTATTCATTGAATATTGTGCCAATTTGATTGTTGTCTTTATGCATTCATTTCGAATTAAATTATGTATTTTGATTTATGAACTGAACCACCAGCTTGCAGTTTTTATATTTTTCCAGGAAAGCAAATATCACCCCCCTTGAATTTTTGTGTTTTCCTCTAAAATAAAAAAAAAAATCAGTAAAAAGAAAATTAAAAATCCGAGTAGTTCACGTATTTAATCCAATTTCACTGCAAATTCATAGCGGAATTCATTCATTACCAGTGAATTCAATTCGAGTAAAAACACGAGTAAATCGAATTACAGAACACCGATTATCATTTTCAAAATTCAAATTCATTACCACCATTTCGACTGGATTGCAGAACACGAATTTTCACCTTAAAAGCTCGAATTCATAAAAAGTGGAATGAAGAACATGGGCGAATGTCTTAATTATTATGCGTGGAAAAATTAAATAAATTAATCAAAACAACTTTAGCACACACAATACAATAGCAAAAAAGTTTTCCAATGAAAATCCGTGAGGGCGGTTTTGACATCCGCTTTCGGAATACAAAATACCAAATTTCCGTAAACGAGTAAGCATAAACTATTAATTTTCGAATGCGGATTATGTCTATTTTCTATAGAGGGACAAAATACCTATTTCCGATTTCGAAAAGATTTTCGATACTATAGCAATACAAGATAAGGCCTCTGGGTAAGTCAATTCTACATTAAATGTTCAACTCATGAAATGTTCAACGCATGAATCTAAACGTTTTTTATTCATCTTAAGTACTATATATCTTAGAGTTTTTTGCAAGTTATGAATATCAATTTTGAAGAATTACTTTAGGCTTATGTTTTTACTAACACATGCGTAAATAGAGCATTATTTTCTATTTTCTGCACTTTATATTTCAGTGAATTTACTCCATCAGAATAGTAACGAACTGGTCCCGTGTTTAGGAAATTGATTCGTTCTTCACTGGGTATTTCCTTTTTATGTTCCATCATGGTGTACTCATTGTAAGCAGGTTCAAATCGGTAAACGTTCATTTTCCTAAATTTGATTCTGCCGTAGAAATCGTCATCTTCCCCTCCCCAGCCAGTAAATAAATTTGACATACCGTTAACATTTTGAAACTGAACAGTTCGAATGCTAACCACACCCCCAAATAGCCCCAAGTAAGGTAAATTGTATCTAAAGGCGTCTAAATTGGAGCTCATATGACGAGGAAATGTGGAGCATGCATACAATTGGCCAAGGTTAGATGGGAGAAGGTCCACGTCATGAAATATAAGGCACGGAAATTCCAATCCTGCTGCTATTTCGGATCCAATGTTTAACAGTTTTGCACGGTTAAAAAGTTTTTCATCATATTGCTCCACTACAAACAAGCGATAGTGGATACGTTGTTTTCTTAGGAACCTGTGCATATAAAACACAAACTTCAGCAGTTGGTTTCTTCTTCTTCGGTATGGAACTATGATAGCACTGCTATATTTCGCACGACATTTAATGGGATAATATTCACCACCCAGAAGAACATCACCGCCTTCATACAAATTGTTCACATAATCACGCATTAATGGATTGGTTTTTATTATATCATTATAGTCACACTCTTCAAGCTGTTGCATAGATATATTTCTGCACGTTCCAGTAGTAAGCATTTGAACAATATCAGCACTTTTAATAAAATCGTATCTTGTAGCAAAACGGCTAGGCCATAAAGAGTACAAGACAAATACCGAAGAAATTACTTTTAATATTAAAAAAAACAGAATGGTAAAAACTTCTTGCCGGACAAACACCAAATTTCTGCATTATGCCTCTTCTACAAAATGTATATTAAAATCACAAACCAGTCATATAAAGATCACAAATCAGTCATATAAAGATGCGTAACTTTCCAGCTGGAAAACCCCTAGCCAACTCAAAAATTTGACAACTGTTGTTTGACAGTTATTGACGAATCTTCCAATAAATTTGACGGTTGATAATGAATGCACAAATATTTCCTCATTTTCACTCACACTAATTTGGACTCATCATTACCCCACGAAAATGGCGGCACATTCATGAAAGGTTGCCCATGGTAACGTCACAAATTCATGAATTGCCCGCTATAAAGTCACTAATTCGTGAATTTGACGGCTATCGGAAAATATTTCAAGGACTCTTTTCGCAGGCTTTAGTAACTAAAGCTGATTTGTATCAGCATTTACATTTTATAAACGTAATTCAAACATTATTTCTTCTGGGAATAACAATTATTTTTATTTATTAGTAAATGTTTTATGCGTTTAGATTTCAAATTTTATCAAATAAATTGCCAAATCGTCAAATTAAACAATTTTAACTCAAAACATATATAATTGTTTAATAGAACACGTCGTCCTAATGGTACTTTTATCATGGTACAAACGTAACTTTCATGGTTTCTTTTAAATCAAGAAATTAAGAAGAGATGTATCTGCCGTACAGGCATATTTTTATTTTAATATAATATTTCATATAATAATAGAATTGTAATACAAAGAAATATTGTACTACATTTTTATTACCAATAACATTGACCTAATTTTATTGTTTATAAGGGAGCTTGAGTCCTTAAATAATGTCCGAAACCTCTGTTGAAGTAGATATAACGTTCTAGTTATGATACTGGTGCGCCATCTGCTAGCGAACATATAACATGTGTTGTCGACTTTGTGACAGCAACTAACTTCATTAACTTTTTTGTTATTCCTTGAACTCGCTAAATTCCAGTTATTGAAATTCAAATTCATTCGCAAGTTACATTTAATAAAGTAAAGACATATTAAATAAAACGTGCGTTTCATTTCAGGTTATGGGCCCAGAAGCATTACAAATTATTAAAATTAATAAATTCTTGAGGGCATGAGTAACGAAGACAACGAGAACGGGCTAGAAGATACTAATTACAAAATATCGGCTGAAGAAGAATCTGAAAAATACAATTTGGCAAATTCGGCAAGCTGCAACACACACAGCGTCATCTTAGGAATTATGCAGAACACATCGGTGCAATCATCTTTTGAAAAGCTAGAAGGTAGGTAGTGACTGGAAGTATGCTATGAAGATCCATCTCATAAATTGTGAACTGTGCGAATTCGTCGATGGTAGCAAAAGCGACATAAAACAGGAGTCACGCGCGCTGGCTGCAATAGTGTCTGGAGTGAAAACACATATTTTTACCGACATTCGTGAACTCAAAACTGGAAAGGAGGTATGGGAACGTCTCCAGAACATATATGAACCAAAATGTTTCTCCAGGGTAGCTGCACTAATGGATCAACTTGTAAATGTTCGTTTTTGTGACTGCAAGAATATGGCTGAATATTTGAATAAAAAGGTTATGTTTGCTCAGCAGTTAAAAGCAATCAATAACGAAATCCACGATGGTGTTCGTGCAGCTTTGATTTTTGTAAGTCTTCCCGATTGTTACAAGCCGTTAATAATGGTTCTAGAGAACTGTGGAGCTATTTTGACCACAGACTTAGTTAAGGAACGTCTCTTAGTTGAATCAACGCGTTTCGAAAGCATTGGTAAGGAGACAGCTCTGTCATCCAAAGTACGTCAACCAAAGAAGGGAAATAAGTTTCGTGGAAAATGTTTCAATTGCGATAAAACTGGACATCGATCTGCAGATTGTCGTGCTGCAAAGAAATTTGTTAAAGAAAAGTCAGAAACAGGTTTGATGTCATATGTTAAATCTACCACCGCGCTTGGAGTTGGAAAATTCAACGCTGACGATTGGTACGTGGATTCTGGAGCGACGGTACATCTAACAGGGCGAAAAGACTGGTTAACAAACATTAAGGAACTTAATACTAGCGGAAAGGTGATAACTGCCTCTGATAACGGCATGAATTTGTTTCCCAGAGTTATGAGCCAACAAGTTATTATGAAGCATTGCATTTTAATGACGCAGAAAAATGGAAAACTGCGATGGACGAAGAGATCAAAGCACTTAAGCAAAATAGAACATGGGATTTAGCTGAACTTTCAAAAGGACGAAAGGTTATCGACAACAAATGGGTGTTCAAGACAAAACTTTCAAAAGACAATAAAGTGGACAGATATAAAGCTCGTCTCGTTGTGCGAGGTTTCACTTAGAGGGAAGGTATTGATTACACCAAAACTTTCAGTCCAATCGCACGATTCACGTAAATAAGAACAGTTTTAGCAATCGCTGTTTCCGAAGGGTTAGCATTAAAACAATTTGACGTCAAAACAGCTTTTCTTAATGGCGATCTGGAAAAATTAGTTTACATGTCGCAACCCGAAGGATACGATGATTTAAGCGGTCGTGTGTGCAAGCTAAACAGAAGTTTATATGAGTTGAAACAGGCATCGAGGTGTTGGAATTTTAAGTTTACGAAACTGCTCAAGAAATTCAATTTCAAACCAAGTACAGCAGATCCTTGTGTTTTTACACACCACAGCAACGGAAGGAAGATTATTATGGCTATATACATCGATGATGGACTTATTGCAGCAACTAAAGAAGATGTTCAGCGGTTTATTTCATATGTACATCGTCATTTTGAAGTCGAGATTACAGATGCGGAATATTATCTTAGTCTTTAAATAGATCAACAGAAAAATGAATGTATTCATCTTAGCCAGTCAAGCTATTCTGAAAGATTGCTACACAAATTTAACATGTCTGATTGTCGTCCGGTAGCAACACCAGCTGAAATGTCGCTGAACACGTCAACGCAGTAAAATGTATTTTTCAATACGTAAAGGGGACAACCAATCACGGTATTCTTTTAAAAACTAGCACTAAATATTCAATTACTTGTTACAGCGATGATGATTATGCTGGTGACACAGAAAGTAGACGATCTAAGAGTGGGTTTTTTTTCTCATAAATGAAATACATATCTCAGAGACAAAAATGCGTAAGCTTGTCCACCACAGAAGCTGAATATATCGCTGCATTAGAAGCTGTAAAGGAGATGACCTGGGTGAAAAGTCTTCTTCGAGCTCTTATTCCTGAAGCCAACTCAAGCATGACTTTGTTGGTGGATAACCAAAGCGCTATAAAGCTCGTAAAGAATCCTGAGTTCCACAGAAGGACAAAACATGTGGACATCCGCTACCATTTCATTCGGGAAAAATATATGGAACACGAATTCTCTTTGAATTATGTGCCGACTGAAAAACAATTCGCTGATATTCTTACGAAACCACTGGTAAGGGAAAAATTTGAGTTTTTTCGTTATTCATTGAATATTGTGCCAATTTGATTGTTGTCTTTATGCATTCATTTCGAATTAAATTATGTATTTTGATTTATGAACTGAACCACCAGCTTGCAGTTTTTATATTTTTCCAGGAAAGCAAATATCACCCCCCTTGAATTTTTGTGTTTTCCTCTAAAATAAAAAAAAAAATCAGTAAAAAGAAAATTAAAAATCCGAGTAGTTCACGTATTTAATCCAATTTCACTGCAAATTCATAGCGGAATTCATTCATTACCAGTGAATTCAATTCGAGTAAAAACACGAGTAAATCGAATTACAGAACACCGATTATCATTTTCAAAATTCAAATTCATTACCACCATTTCGACTGGATTGCAGAACACGAATTTTCACCTTAAAAGCTCGAATTCATAAAAAGTGGAATGAAGAACATGGGCGAATGTCTTAATTATTATGCGTGGAAAAATTAAATAAATTAATCAAAACAACTTTAGCACACACAATACAATAGCAAAAAAGTTTTCCAATGAAAATCCGTGAGGGCGGTTTTGACATCCGCTTTCGGAATACAAAATACCAAATTTCCGTAAACGAGTAAGCATAAACTATTAATTTTCGAATGCGGATTATGTCTATTTTCTATAGAGGGACAAAATACCTATTTCCGATTTCGAAAAGATTTTCGATACTATAGCAATACAAGATAAGGCCTCTGGGTAAGTCAATTCTACATTAAATGTTCAACTCATGAAATGTTCAACGCATGAATCTAAACGTTTTTTATTCATCTTAAGTACTATATATCTTAGAGTTTTTTGCAAGTTATGAATATCAATTTTGAAGAATTACTTTAGGCTTATGTTTTTACTAACACATGCGTAAATAGAGCATTATTTTCTATTTTCTGCACTTTATATTTCAGTGAATTTACTCCATCAGAATAGTAACGAACTGGTCCCGTGTTTAGGAAATTGATTCGTTCTTCACTGGGTATTTCCTTTTTATGTTCCATCATGGTGTACTCATTGTAAGCAGGTTCAAATCGGTAAACGTTCATTTTCCTAAATTTGATTCTGCCGTAGAAATCGTCATCTTCCCCTCCCCAGCCAGTAAATAAATTTGACATACCGTTAACATTTTGAAACTGAACAGTTCGAATGCTAACCACACCCCCAAATAGCCCCAAGTAAGGTAAATTGTATCTAAAGGCGTCTAAATTGGAGCTCATATGACGAGGAAATGTGGAGCATGCATACAATTGGCCAAGGTTAGATGGGAGAAGGTCCACGTCATGAAATATAAGGCACGGAAATTCCAATCCTGCTGCTATTTCGGATCCAATGTTTAACAGTTTTGCACGGTTAAAAAGTTTTTCATCATATTGCTCCACTACAAACAAGCGATAGTGGATACGTTGTTTTCTTAGGAACCTGTGCATATAAAACACAAACTTCAGCAGTTGGTTTCTTCTTCTTCGGTATGGAACTATGATAGCACTGCTATATTTCGCACGACATTTAATGGGATAATATTCACCACCCAGAAGAACATCACCGCCTTCATACAAATTGTTCACATAATCACGCATTAATGGATTGGTTTTTATTATATCATTATAGTCACACTCTTCAAGCTGTTGCATAGATATATTTCTGCACGTTCCAGTAGTAAGCATTTGAACAATATCAGCACTTTTAATAAAATCGTATCTTGTAGCAAAACGGCTAGGCCATAAAGAGTACAAGACAAATACCGAAGAAATTACTTTTAATATTAAAAAAAACAGAATGGTAAAAACTTCTTGCCGGACAAACACCAAATTTCTGCATTATGCCTCTTCTACAAAATGTATATTAAAATCACAAACCAGTCATATAAAGATCACAAATCAGTCATATAAAGATGCGTAACTTTCCAGCTGGAAAACCCCTAGCCAACTCAAAAATTTGACAACTGTTGTTTGACAGTTATTGACGAATCTTCCAATAAATTTGACGGTTGATAATGAATGCACAAATATTTCCTCATTTTCACTCACACTAATTTGGACTCATCATTACCCCACGAAAATGGCGGCACATTCATGAAAGGTTGCCCATGGTAACGTCACAAATTCATGAATTGCCCGCTATAAAGTCACTAATTCGTGAATTTGACGGCTATCGGAAAATATTTCAAGGACTCTTTTCGCAGGCTTTAGTAACTAAAGCTGATTTGTATCAGCATTTACATTTTATAAACGTAATTCAAACATTATTTCTTCTGGGAATAACAATTATTTTTATTTATTAGTAAATGTTTTATGCGTTTAGATTTCAAATTTTATCAAATAAATTGCCAAATCGTCAAATTAAACAATTTTAACTCAAAACATATATAATTGTTTAATAGAACACGTCGTCCTAATGGTACTTTTATCATGGTACAAACGTAACTTTCATGGTTTCTTTTAAATCAAGAAATTAAGAAGAGATGTATCTGCCGTACAGGCATATTTTTATTTTAATATAATATTTCATATAATAATAGAATTGTAATACAAAGAAATATTGTACTACATTTTTATTACCAATAACATTGACCTAATTTTATTGTTTATAAGGGAGCTTGAGTCCTTAAATAATGTCCGAAACCTCTGTTGAAGTAGATATAACGTTCTAGTTATGATACTGGTGCGCCATCTGCTAGCGAACATATAACATGTGTTGTCGACTTTGTGACAGCAACTAACTTCATTAACTTTTTTGTTATTCCTTGAACTCGCTAAATTCCAGTTATTGAAATTCAAATTCATTCGCAAGTTACATTTAATAAAGTAAAGACATATTAAATAAAACGTGCGTTTCATTTCAGGTTATGGGCCCAGAAGCATTACAAATTATTAAAATTAATAAATTCTTGAGGGCATGAGTAACGAAGACAACGAGAACGGGCTAGAAGATACTAATTACAAAATATCGGCTGAAGAAGAATCTGAAAAATACAATTTGGCAAATTCGGCAAGCTGCAACACACACAGCGTCATCTTAGGAATTATGCAGAACACATCGGTGCAATCATCTTTTGAAAAGCTAGAAGGTAGGTAGTGACTGGAAGTATGCTATGAAGATCCATCTCATAAATTGTGAACTGTGCGAATTCGTCGATGGTAGCAAAAGCGACATAAAACAGGAGTCACGCGCGCTGGCTGCAATAGTGTCTGGAGTGAAAACACATATTTTTACCGACATTCGTGAACTCAAAACTGGAAAGGAGGTATGGGAACGTCTCCAGAACATATATGAACCAAAATGTTTCTCCAGGGTAGCTGCACTAATGGATCAACTTGTAAATGTTCGTTTTTGTGACTGCAAGAATATGGCTGAATATTTGAATAAAAAGGTTATGTTTGCTCAGCAGTTAAAAGCAATCAATAACGAAATCCACGATGGTGTTCGTGCAGCTTTGATTTTTGTAAGTCTTCCCGATTGTTACAAGCCGTTAATAATGGTTCTAGAGAACTGTGGAGCTATTTTGACCACAGACTTAGTTAAGGAACGTCTCTTAGTTGAATCAACGCGTTTCGAAAGCATTGGTAAGGAGACAGCTCTGTCATCCAAAGTACGTCAACCAAAGAAGGGAAATAAGTTTCGTGGAAAATGTTTCAATTGCGATAAAACTGGACATCGATCTGCAGATTGTCGTGCTGCAAAGAAATTTGTTAAAGAAAAGTCAGAAACAGGTTTGATGTCATATGTTAAATCTACCACCGCGCTTGGAGTTGGAAAATTCAACGCTGACGATTGGTACGTGGATTCTGGAGCGACGGTACATCTAACAGGGCGAAAAGACTGGTTAACAAACATTAAGGAACTTAATACTAGCGGAAAGGTGATAACTGCCTCTGGTGACACTTTCAAGATTTCAGCAACTGGCGACACCACTGTGTTGCTAGATTTAAAAGGAAAATCTATTAAAACTGCAATAAGTGATGTCAGGTATGCCGAGGGTTTAAAATTGAATCTTATTTCGTGCAAACAACTAGGTAAAAAAGGCATTAAAACAACAATTATCGATGATAAAATCTGTAAAATGACTGTCCGAGATACGGGAAAGGTTATTGCTTTTGCAACACCGTCAGGTGATGATTTATATAAGCTTAAACGGTTTGAAAAGCCTAGTATGCAGGCGTGTTATTTGTCGGCAACTACCGATTTTGTGACTTGGTATCGTCGACTTGGCCATTTGAGTGCAGGTGGCATGAAAAGATTACGTGATGGCATGGCAAAAGGCATCTTCTTCAGGGATCAAGAAAGTGATACTGTTTGTGTTGGATGTCGTCGAGCTACTGAGAAGTTGGAAATTGCGGGCCAATGCAGGAGCAGTCAATTGGTGGCAAACGATATATACTTACTTTTACTGATGATTTCACACGTAAAACTTTTGTTTATTTCCTAGCAAACAAGGACGAAGCATTCATAAAATTTAAAGAATTTAAAGTACTTGCTGAAAAAGAGACATCATGCAAAATCCGAGCAATTCGAAGCGACAACGGTAAGGAATTTGTGAATAATCATTTTGCCATTTTCTTGAAAGCACGGGGTATACAACACCAAACTACAATTCAATACAGTCCAGAGCAGAATGGGGGGCTGAGCGCGTCAACAGAACGCTGGTGGAGAAAGCTAGGTCAATGTTATTTGGTGCTAATTTACCAAAGAAATATTGGGCCGAAGCAGTAAATACCGCTTGTTATTTAAAGAACATAAGTCCAACTGTTGCAATTAATGGAAAGACGCCACAGGAAGTCTGGACTGGAAAATAACCAAACTTGGAGCATTTAAGAATTTTTGGATGCAGTGCCTACGTACATATCCCACGAGAAAGACGTAAGAAATGGGATGCTAAATCTCAAGAATATCTTTTTGTTGGCTATTGCACAGATTCGAAAGGCTATAGGATAATTGACGTCAACACCAATGTCATCATAAAGTCGCGAGATGTAATCTTCGATGAAAGTAAAATTATTTCACCTTGTCAAAATGTGGATTTTACCAATGATAGGGACGAAGCAGCTCGAGATGACATTTTAGTTGGAACCGGATGCAATACAAACGAGGCAAAGGAAAGAGACAATTTTCTTTCGGCAGAAGATACTGGTGGAGCAGACATTCGGAATGAATATTTGGATCAAAACCCTGTTGGTGAAGAATGTATTCAGAGCGAATTTTTGGGTGAAAGAGCCAACCAAATGGATGAGACTTTGAATACAGCTGAAGTAGATTCAAGTCGCGAACATTTTAGACGTACTCGTAGATGTGGGTTGCCATCACGATTCAACGACTATGTTCTGTCTTCTGCATTAGATATTGTATCTGACGGAGATCCAAAGGATGTAAAAGATGCTCTCTCTCGAAGTGATGCTGATATGTGGAAAAGAGCCATGCGTAAAAAGTACGAAACACTTGCCAAGAAGAATACTTGGGAGTTGGTTGACCTACCGAACAATCGAAAAGCAATTTCGAATAAATGGGTTCTCCGTAAAAAGAAGAATGGTGCCGGTGAAACTGTAGGCTACAAAGCGCGTCTTGTTGTTCGAGGATGTATGCAGGTCGATGGTTTGGATTTTTGCTCCAGTAGTTCGTGGCACAACACTCCGTTTCTTGATTGCAATGGCTACACTCAAAGACTGGAATATCGACCAAATGGATGCTGTGACCGCATTCGTTCAACCTGAGATAGACAAAGAAAGTTACATGATACAGCCTAAATTGTTCGACAATAAAAAAGAATCCAACCCCAGAAAGGTTTGTCGATTGCGCAAAGCACTGTATGGCCTCAAACAATCTGGCTACTTATGGAATGAAAAGTTGGACAAGGATTTACAAAGTCTTGGACTTGTTCAAGCAAAGTTTGATACCTGTGTTTAGTACAAACACAGTGAAGAAAAGGTAATTATCATTGCCAAATATGTTGACGATTTTCTGATAATTACAGATAATGAAAAATCAAGAATGCACGTTCAACTACAGAAGCAGAATATATGGCACTTGCTCACGCTACTCAAGAGGCTTTATGGCTAAGGATGATGGCAATCGAGTTGCAGATTTCAACCAATAATGATACAATAATGATCGGATGTGACAACCAAAGTGCTATCGACTTATCAAGAAATTCACTTCACCACGCACGTACGAAGCACATTGACGTCCAGCATCACTTTCTCCGAGACGCAGCAAAGAATAAACAGGTGCAATTCTTTAAAATGGCATCAGAAGAGATGGTTGCGGATTCCTTAACTAAACCAGTCAATCGTCAAAAGCACGAGTGGTGTAGAGCAGCTATGGGTATTCAAGTCGATTAGAACCATCATCAACAGCAGTGAAGCACCATATCAAGTGGAGGTGTTGAAGTAGATATAACGTTCTAGTTATGATACTGGTGCGTCATCTGCTAGCGAACATATAACATGTGTTGTCGACTTTGTGACAGCAACTAACTTCATCAACTTTTTTGTTATTCCTTGAACTCGCTAAATTCCAGTTATTGAAATTCAAATTCATTCGCAAGTTACATTTAATAAAGTAAAGACATATTAAATAAAACGAGCGTTTCATTTCACTTTCCAAACCGAACTGGTTTCAATATTTATCCATTTTCAAACGTATTCCTCACAAGTTTCCAGTATTGTTTCCAATAACTGTTTCAGACCCTAAATATTAAAAAGATATTGCTTAACGAATACATTTTGCGAACACTAACTTCATTGTTTAGCTCCTTCTACGTTTTGTTTTGAAAATTGTCATGACAACATTTGAAAAATAAATAACAAACTTATGAGTGTTTAGATGACTCTGGGAATATCGCATATGCATGAAATGCTTCCTGAGGAAAATATGTCGAAAATGGAACTATATGGGATAGAAACGGAACGGCTTCACCAGAAAATCAAATTTGAAGTAAGATTTTCGCCGAATCTTCACTATTTCATTCCAACTTGTGGAAAATCAAATACTTTATTTTCGATACTCCTGCCTTCTTCTGTTCATGTAAACACTGTCCACACCCATTTCACTACATCAGCTTGTAGGGGAAGTCTATCAGCTGTTCGGCATAGCTCACACGTATTCTCGGTGAATCGTGTCGGTGAAAATGTTATAAAAAACGCTGTCAAATGGAATTAGGGGCAATAGAAGTAGGAGTTGGATATCTATATGTGATTGATTTGTGATCAGAAATTTGCCCACGACTGAAATCGTTCAGGGATAAGTTTCGCAATGTTTGCCAAATGTAAATAATGTGACGATTAGTATTGTTTAAAGAAATCTGTTTAAAATGCTGATATGAATCAAGTTTCATGAGAAATTGAAAATATAGTGCAAGAAAATAAAATTCTTTAATTATTTCGCATGTGGATTATTACTTTCAAAGAAATCTGAAAATCAAAAAGCATTTGCTTAAATTGTTTTTTGTAAAAAAATGCAATTAATAAAATTTCTTATTAAATTTGTCTTAATCAAATGAATACGTTTTAGGTTAGGCAACCGTTTCAAAATACGCGACTTTTATACGCAATTACAGGCACAGAAATCTAAAACTTCAAATATCAATTAAATATATGCACATTTTTTACATTCTTTATCCCATTAATAAAACCTGCGCTGTTCTACTCTTATCGGTTAAATTCAATATATGTGTATATACAATACACATCCATTAAACCAATCTTCATTTACCTATTTTATAATTTTTCAATAATATATTCAAATAATAACGGATATTAATTTTGTAATAATTTCATGTGAATGCACCCTCTGCACTTATTTTCGTGTTGAAAACATGACTTTGAAATAACGTTCAAGCAACGAACAGTTTTTCAAATAAGTGGCGTAGTTCACCTCATTTATTTGAATGTGTATGGGTATCAGCTGATTTGAGCAGCTCACATGGATTCACAGACCCGATATGAAAAATCGCATAAAAAACGCTGTCAAATGAAATCAAGGGGCAAGAGAGGTAGAAGTTGGATATCTCTTTACTATGTGATTTCTGTTTGTGATTTGATGTCGTTCGAAATGACAAATACAGCTTGTAGAAAAACAGGGTATCTTTGTTTTTACATAAAGTTTATAACACAGTGAGCAAAATTATTAATACATATATCTGAACACTCCCACTTCTTATTAATTTTGAATAAGTTCATTTACGTCAGTTCATAAATCAAAATACATAATTTAATTCGAAATGAATGCATAAAGACAACAATCAAATTGGCACAATATTCAATGAATAACGAAAAAAATTCAAATTTTTCCCTTGCCAGTGGTTTCGTAAGAATATCAGCGAATTGTTTTTCAGTCGGCACATAATTCAAAGAGAATTCGTGTTCCATATATTTTTCCCGAATGAAATGGTAGCGGATGTCCAGGTCATCTCCTTTACAGCTTCTGATGCAGCGATATATTCAGCTTCTGTGGTGGACAAGCTTACGCATTTTTGTCTCTGAGATATGTATTTCATTTATGAGAAAAAAAACCCACTCTTAGACCGTCTACTTTCTGTGTCACCAGCATAATCAGCATCGCTGTAACAAGTAATTGAATATTTAGTGCTAGTTTTTAAAAGAATACCGTGATTGGTTGTCCCCTTTACGTATTGAAAAATACGTTTTACTGCGTTGACGTGTTCAGCGACATTTCAGCTGGTGTTGCTACCGGACGACAATCAGACATGTTAAATTTGTGTAGCAATCTTTCAGAATAGCTTGACTGGCTAAGATGAATACATTCATTTTTCTGTTGATCTATTTAAAGACTAAGATAATATTCCGCATCTGTAATCTCGACTTCAAAATGACGATGTACATATGAAATTAACCGCTGAACATCTTCTTTAGTTGCTGCAATAAGTCCATCATCGATGTATATAGCCATAATAATCTTCCTTCCGTTGCTGTGGTGTGTAAAAACACAAGGATCTGCTGTACTTGGTTTGAAATTGAATTTTTTGAGCAGTTTCGTAAACTTAAAATTCCAACACCTCGATGCCTGTTTCAACTCATATAAACTTCTGTTTAGCTTGCACACACGACCGCTTAAATCATCGTATCCTTCGGGTTGCGACATGTAAACTAATTTTTCCAGATCGCCATTAAGAAAAGCTGTTTTGACGTCAAATTGTTTTAATGCTAACCCTTCGGAAACAGCGATTGCTAAAACTGTTCTTATTTACGTGAATCGTGCGATTGGACTGAAAGTTTTGGTGTAATCAATACCTTCCCTCTAAGTGAAACCTCGCACAACGAGACGAGCTTTATATCTGTCCACTTTATTGTCTTTTGAAAGTTTTGTCTTGAACACCCATTTGTTGTCGATAACCTTTCGTCCTTTTGAAAGTTCAGCTAAATCCCATGTTCTATTTTGCTTAAGTGCTTTGATCTCTTCGTCCATCGCAGTTTTCCATTTTTCTGCGTCATTAAAATGCAATGCTTCATAATAACTTGTTGGCTCTGGGAAACAAATTCATGCCGTTCTAAGATATTCAGGAGGATACTGGGTGATGCTGATGTTTGGTTCATCGTATGGTTTCGAAGTATACGCCTCGGTGGTGTTTCGATTATTTGATTCATCTCATAATTTCCTTTGACATTTCCATCATCTGAATCAAGATCGTTATCCTCTTCTGCAGAATGGTTATCATCATGTTCATGACCGCTGCCGACCGAATCTTTGGTTTGATTCACATCCAAACAATCAGTTCGACTGATCAGAATCACATCAGAATCTCTGGGAAATGGTATAACTGCAGTCTGATTTTCATTCTTAAAGGAAACGTTACAAGAAACTTCTATTTTATTAGTTTGACTCAACCGAATACCATAGCCCTTCTGATTTTCTACATAGCCAACGAAATAGCCATGTTTTGCTTTCTTATCTCATTTCTGTCGCTTTTCTTTCGGGATATTCAAACACTTCAGCCGAAAACCTTTAAATTATCAATCCTGGCCTGTTTTCCAAACCAAAGCTCAAATGGACTTTTATCTTTCTGCGGACTTGGGCCATATCTGTTTAAAAGATAAACTGCTGTGTTCAAAGTTTTCGCCCAAAGTTTGAGTGGCTGGTTCCTAGCATGCAACATAGTCCTAGCGATTTCTACGATGAACTTCATGTTCCTTTCAACACGCTCATTCTGTTCGGGATTATAGGGTACCGTGGTCTGATGACGTATACCGTATCGTCGCAAAATAACATCTACATATTTATTTTTACACTCCAGCCATTCTTTTCATTAAGAAAATAGACATACCTGTAATTGGAGAAATCATTCTTAAAAAGTGCAAAGTATCTGAATCCGCCAATAGAACGCTGCTGCATAGGGCCGCACACATCAGAGTGAACAAGTTCACATGCAGATGTTGCTCTGGAATCACTTTCTCGAAATGAAGATCGACATTGTTTGCCGTAAGCACAAGCATCACAAAAAAAACTTTTGTCATCTTGATACTTAATGTTTCTTTTGGTGAGAACACTTTTCATCTGTCTTATGCACAAGTGGCCCAGACGTTCATGCCACAATTTAAGTGAATCTACTTTGATGGCAACATTTGATGACTCCTCATCGCTATGTGAAATTAAATGAAACATAATTTTAAATAATCTTGCATCGCACTCCCACTGCAGCAATACGTGTATTTTTCCTTATTTCACACTTGGCATTGTCAGATATCATCTTATATTGATTATCCAGCGCTGCTCCCGAAGAGAAAAGTTTTAACTTAATCTTTGGCATGTGATATACATTTAATAATACTTTTCTTGACCACTTCTGATTATCAAAGGCATAAATGTCAACGCTGCCTTTACCGAGAGCAAACATTTGTTCTCCGTTGCCAATGACAACAGTCATGGGTTCTGCGAGTTCAACAACATTTTGAAACAACTCGTGTCGGAAACTCATGTGATGACCTGAGTCTAATATCCAATCATCTGCTGTAAAAGAATGAGTTTCACCATTGCTACTTGTAAAAACACCACACACTAATGCATAAAAATTCTTCTGTGCAATGTTTACCATTGATTTTGTCTTTTGAGGACAATTCCTTTTCCAATGTCCACTCTTTTTGCACAGAAAACACTTTCCCATTTTTTTTGCCTTGGGGCTTATTTCTTTTCTTTTCACCATTTTTCTGAAAAGTTTGTATGATTAGTGCATTTTGTTCTTCAGGTAAACTGTGACTATTGTAAGTAGACGACGATGATTGCGTTTGATACATTTCCATGCGAGTTTCTTCCATTATGAGTCTTGATGTTAAATTTTGAAGAGTTTTATCTGCAGATGCGGTGGGCTCCCACGCACTAAAAAAATTATTGAATTGTGGTGGTAAAGTCATCAAGATTTTTGTGATCATCATGGTCTGTGAAACTTCTTCGCCTGCTTCCTTCAGCTGCTGTACTATGTCCTCTAATCTTGATATATGAGTGGCGATGTCGTCGTTTGCACTTTTCTTGAGGGTGTAGAACTTTTGTTGCAACATGTGAACATTAGTCTATGATTTCATCTCATACACTGCAATTAACTTCGCCCACATCTCACCTGAAGTCGTGCAATTTAAAATGTGTATTAGTGGTTACTGACCGATGGTTGTAGCTATTATTTTTTGTGCCTCCTTGCAAAAAAACTTTGTGTTTCCTGAAATCTAATACGATTATAAATCTTTTACTCGCATTTTGGAAGTTCTGGGCTCATAAACTGTAGAGCCAAATCAAAAAACGTGCTTACTATTTGAAGGTTAACGAATGAAAGAGAACGTTTATTTGATGTAATTCAAAATATATATGTCATTTGCTTGTAAAAAAAATAGAGTATCTTTGTTTTTACATAAAGTTTATAATACAGTGAGCAAAATTATTAATATTATTCGAGCGCTATAGCCGGTCTTGCAGCTCAGCTAACAACCACTTGATTTCAAGTCTACTGGACGAATCTTAACATATTCATCATATCTTTCATTTTTATTTAGTTATGATTCCAGTATATATTTGATCAAATTATTATTTATTTGTTTATTATTTATTTATTTATTTATTTATTTATTTATTTACTTATTTATTTATTTATTTATTTACTTATTTATTTATTTATTAATTAATTTATTTATTTATATATATAACGAACTGTATATTTAATTATATTAATCTTTATTTAGTATACTCAAAACACAACTATTCTACACTTTGATCAACTTGTACGTTTGTCTTCGTCGACCCTTCTGTTCTCCTTCTTCGTCGGGATATCTTTTCGCCGTTACATTTATTTATTTATTTATTTATTTATTTATTTATTTATTCATTTATTCATTTACTTATTTATTTATTTATTTATTTATTTATTTATTTATTTATTTATTTATTCATATATTTATTTACTTAATTATTTTGTTTGCATATTTTTCCTTGTCTAATTGTAATTAATAAATAGGTCGTTTTTGTTAATATTTAAATTTTTATATCTTGCATTGAATGTTACTTGAAATCAAGCATAAGACCACCACCTCCCTTATTTCTTTGTAAAGTCCAATTTGTGAAGAGGTTTTTCATCAGCTTTTCCTCTGATGATCCAAGATGTACTACATATTTTTTTCGAAAAGTATATATATTGTCAGTAGTAAGGTTACAATTACCAAATCTCTGTTAATTATGCAATAGTAGTTTCTAAGAAATATGTAATTTATGCTGTAATGAAGAGAAACTGAACTGAACTGAATGCATTTGAATTTGTTTATAACTTTTTCAAGTGCACTCCGCATTTGCACCTAGAAGTATGCACAATTTTTTATACACGAAATTGTTCTTTATAACCCCAAATTTATTCCACACAAATGCACGCGATAGCTACATAATACCCAAGTGCAAAATCCCCAAATTCACATGAGCTTAAAGAAACTAAATATAATCTCGCACTTACCCCAAATTGCACATGTGGCCAAGCAGGTGGGTTGCAGGAGTGCAGCATGCCCCACAATACGATCCTGTTTATTTGTGCACTTGTGTTGAATACATTTGGGGCTCTTGTCATAAAAATGCGCGTATAAAAATGTAGCATACTTCTAGGTGCAAATGCAGAGTGAATTAAAATGCATTATTTCTTTATTTATTTGCATTTTCTGAATATAACTTTTTTTTCTAGTGTTTTTGAAACACTGCTGGAGCACTCAGCCTCAAAACTGGTCCATTGTACTGCCAGGTAGCAACCTACTTCAGTGCCGTTAATTTGATCACAATGGCAAATGGTGGCTGGACCAGATTCGATTTCACTGGGATTCGAACCTGGGACCCCTCTAACATTTGGAAAGCACTTAACCAACTGTGCCATCCATTATATGAATATAATAAGTAATATGAATATAACTTTAGTTTCATATGAAGGAGATAATGCTAAATTAATCAAAAAACCCCAGAAGTACGAATATTTCTGTCTAAATACAAAAAAAAGGCATTTTAAAATTTGCTTATCAACTTTAATTGTCAATAACTTTGTTAATATTAGTTTCCTATAAAAATTAGTTACAGATTCGTGTTTTTCAGCCAATTTGGCATAATATAGGATAGGCGCGTAGGCCTATTGGAAAGTCGCCCCTAAAAGCCCTTTAACAATATCAGCATATTTGGACAATAACTGCTCAAATTTATTATTAATCGCCCATGTTCTGCATTTGAAGTGAAATTAATTTTAAATCGAATTTCCATTTCACCCGAAGTGAATTTCCATGTTCTGCATTTCGATGGATTTCGAACTCACTTTCGAAAAAAACAAACGTTGTTCCTTGGCTTCGGCAGGCAAATGGTTTTTGTTTTGGCTTAGTTTTCGTTGTTTCGACAGGCAATTGGTTGTTGTTTTGAATACTTTTTCGTGTTTCGAAGTGAAATGAAAAGAATCCTCAGGGCAAGGCAGATGTTCCTATAGATCATTTGAATCATCTTTTTCATTTCTAAACAAGGGTTTGGAATACAAAATGAACCTCCTTGTACATCTTGAGAGAAATAGAACCACCAGCTTGCAGTTTTTATATTTTTTCCAGGAAAGCAATTTTGTTCAATAGTTTCATATAAAAATGGCAGAATGAAGAGTTCCTTACAAATCGGGATTTGCCTACACAAATTTCACAGAAATATAAAATAAAAAATAAAATCAGTAAAAAGAAAATTAAAAATCCGAATAGGTCACGTATTTAATCCAATTTCACTGCAAATTCATAGCGGAATTCATTAATTACCAGTGAATTCAATTCGAGTAAAAACACGAGTAAATCGAATTACAGAACACCGATTATCATTTTCGAAATTCAAATACATCACCACCATTTCGACTGGATTGCAGAACCCGAATTTTCACTCTAACAGCTCGAATTCATAAAAAGTGGAATACAGACCATGGGCGTGTGTCTATTTTCTATAGAGGGACAAAATACCTATATCCGATTTCGAAAAGATTTCCGATACTATAGCAATACAAGATAAGGCCTCTGGGTAAGTCAATTCTACATTAAATGTTCAACTCATGAAATGTTCAACGCATGAATCTAAACGTTTTTTATTCATTTGAAGTACTATATATCTAAGAGTTTTTTGCAAGTTATGAATATCAATTTTGAAGAATTACTTTAGGCTTATGTTTTTACTAACACATGCGTTAATAGAGCATTATTTTCTATTTTCTGAACTTTATATTTCAGTGAATTTAAACCGTCAGAATAGTAAAGAACTGGTCCCGTGTCTAGGAAATTGAATCGTTCTTCACTGGGTATTTCCTTTTTATGTTCCATCATGGTGTACTCATTGTAAGCAGGTTCAAATCGGTAAACATTCATTTTCCTAAATTTGATTCTGCCGTAGAAATCGTCATCTTCCCCTCCCCAGCCAGTAAATAAATTTGACATACCGTTAACATTTTGAAACTGAACAGTTCGAATGCTAATCACACCCCCAAATAGCCCCAAGTAAGGTAAATTGTATCTAAAGGCGTCTAAATTGGAGCTCATATGACGAGGAAATGTGGAGCATGCATACAATTGGCCAAGGTTAGATGGGAGAAGATCCACGTCATGAAATATAAGGCACGGAAATTCCAATCCTGCTGCTATTTCGGATCCAATGTTTAACAGTTTTGCACGGTTAAAAAGTTTTTCATCATATTGCTCCACTACAAAAAAGCGATAGTGGATACGTTGTTTTCTTAGGAACCTGTGCATATAAAACACAAACTTCAGCAGTTGGTTTCTTCTTCTTCGGTATGGAACTATGATAGCACTGCTATATTTCGCACGACATTTAATGGGATAATATTCACCACCCAGAAGAACATCACCGCCTTCATCCAAATTGTTCACATAATCACGCATTAATGGATTGGTTCTTATTATATCATTATAGTCACACTCTTCAAGCTGTTGCATAGATATATTTCTGCATGTTCCAGTAGTAAACATTTGAACAATATCAGCACTTTTAATAAAATCGTATCTTGTAGCAAAACGGCTAGGCCATAAAGAGTACAAGACAAATACCGAAGAAATTGCTTTTAATATTAAAAACACAATATGGTGAAAACTTCTTGCCGGACACACACCAAATTTCTGCATTATGCCGCTTCTACAAAATGTATATTAAAATCACAAATCAGTCATATAAAGATGCGTAACTTTCCAGCTGGAAAACCCCTAGCCAACTCAAAAATTTGACAGTTGTTCACGAATCTTCCAATAAATTTGACAGTTATTGACGAATCTTCCAATAAATTTGACGGTTGATGATGAATGCACAAATACTTCCTCATTTTCATCATTACCCCTCGAAAAGGGCGGCTCATTCATGAAAGGTTGCCCACGGCAACGTAACAAATTCATGAATTGTCCTTAGTTAAGACACCAATTCGTGAATTTGGCGGTTATTCGGAAATATTTTAAGGACTCTGTTCGCAGGCTTTAGTAACTAAAGCTGATTTGTATCATTTATATTTTATAAACGTAAATCAAACATTATTTCTTCTCTTAATAACAATTATTTTTAGGTATTGGTAAATGTTTTAAAATGGCTTTAGATTTTAAATTTAATCAAATAATTGACAATTTATTTATTAATTTATCGTCGAATAACGCAATTTTAAATCAAAACAAATATAATTGTAGAATAGAACACGTCGTCCGAATGCTATTCTTGTTATGATATTTTCGATTGATAATATCGAAGAGTTATTTAATTATTATGGAAATGAATGGAGAATTTTTTGATCTTAATTCAAAATAAAGCAGAATTTTAAAAGATTATCGAAATATTCGTTTAAAAGTTGGCTACAGATTAACGAAAAAGAGACCAAACCTTGTTTCTTTGTGCAAAACTATCGTAAATCTAGAAAAAAGTTTGTGAACAAATTAATATGGTTTAAAATATTTTATACTTAAAACTAACCTAATATATATTTAGGCAGACAAGGCAATTTTTTAGGTTTTTGAACATCTTCTTCAATTCAAATTTATGTTTCTTTCATATTAAATGGCTTTTTAGGATTCCGTACCAGAATGGTACAAACGTAACTTTCATGGTTTTAATTTTGCAAAAACATGTTTTATTGTTTTACTGTACATATTTTTATTTCAACATAATATTTCATATAATAATATAATTGTAATACAAAGAAATATTGTACTAAGTTTATTTTGATCACCAATAACATTGACCTAATGTTATGAACTTGAGCCTTTAAGGAATGTCCGAAACCTTCCCAAACCGAACTGCTTTCAATATGTATCCATTTTCAAATGTATTTGTCACAAGTTTCCAGTATTGTTTCCAATAACTGTTTCAGACCCTAAATATTAAAAAAATAGTGCTTAACGAATACATTTTGTGAACACTAACTTCATTGTTTAGCTCCTCCTTTTTGTTTTGAAAATTGCCATGACAACATTTGAAAAATAAATAACAAACTTATGAGTGTTTAGATGACTCTGGGAATAATATGCGATGTCGCATATGCATGAAATATTTTCTGAAGAAAATATGTCGAAAATGGAACTATACGGGATAAAAACGGAACGGCTTCACCAGAAAATCAAATTTAAAGTAAGATTTTCGCCGAATCTACACTATTTCATTCCAATTTGTGTAAAATCAAATACTTTATTTTCGATGCTCCTGCCTTCTTCCGTTAATGTAAACACTGTCCATGCCCATTTCACTACATCAGCTTGTAGGGGAAGTCTATCAGCTGTTCGGCATAGCTCACACGTATTCTCGGTGAATCGTGTCGGTGAAAATGTTATAAAAAACGCTGTCAGATGGAATTAGGGGCAATAGAAGTAGGAGTTGGATATATATATGTGATTGATTTGTGATCAGAAATTTTCCCACGACTGAAATCGTTCAGGGATAAGTTTCGCAATGTTTGCCAAATGTAAATAATGTGACGATTAGTATTGTTTAAAGAAATCTGTTTAAAATGCTGATATGAATCAAGTTTCATGAGAAATTGAAAATATAGTGCAAGAAAATGAAATTCTTTAATTATTTCACGTGTGGATTATTACTTTCAAAGAAATCTGAAAATCAAAAAGCATTTGCTTAAATTGTTTTTTGTGAAAAAATGCAATTAATAAAATTTCTTATTAAATTTGTCTTAATCAAATGAATACGTTTTAGGTTAGGCAACCGTTTCAAAATACGCGACTTTTATACGCAATTACAGGCACAGAAATCTAAAACTTCAAATATCAATTAAATATATGCACATTTTTTACATTCTTTATCCCATTAATAAAACCTGCGCTGTTCTACTCTTATCGGTTAAATTCAATATATGTGTATATACAATACACATCCATTAAACCAATCTTCATTTACCTATTTTATAATTTTTCAATAATATATTCAAATAATAACGGATATTAATTTTGTAATAATTTCATGTGAATGCACCCTCTGCACTTATTTTCGTGTTGAAAACATGACTTTGAAATAACGTTCAAGCAACGAACAGTTTTTCAAATAAGTGGCGTAGTTCACCTCATTTATTTGAATGTGTATGGTTATCAGCTGATTTGAGCAGCTCACATGGATTCACAGACCCGATATGAAAAATCGCATAAAAAACGCTGTCAAATGAAATCAAGGGGCAAGAGAGGTAGAAGTTGGATATCTCTTTACTATGTGATTTCTGTTTGTGATTTGATGTCGTTCGAAATGACAAATACAGCTTGTAGAAAAACAGGGTATCTTTGTTTTTACATAAAGTTTATAACACAGTGAGCAAAATTATTAATACATATATCTGAACACTCCCACTTCTTATTAATTTTGAATAAGTTCATTTACGTCAGTTCATAAATCAAAATACATAATTTAATTCGAAATGAATGCATAAAGACAACAATCAAATTGGCACAATATTCAATGAATAACGAAAAAAATTCAAATTTTTCCCTTGCCAGTGGTTTCGTAAGAATATCAGCGAATTGTTTTTCAGTCGGCACATAATTCAAAGAGAATTCGTGTTCCATATATTTTTCCCGAATGAAATGGTAGCGGATGTCCAGGTCATCTCCTTTACAGCTTCTGATGCAGCGATATATTCAGCTTCTGTGGTGGACAAGCTTACGCATTTTTGTCTCTGAGATATGTATTTCATTTATGAGAAAAAAAACCCACTCTTAGACCGTCTACTTTCTGTGTCACCAGCATAATGAGCATCGCTGTAACAAGTAATTGAATATTTAGTGCTAGTTTTTAAAAGAATACCGTGATTGGTTGTCCCCTTTACGTATTGAAAAATACGTTTTACTGCGTTGACGTGTTCAGCGACATTTCAGCTGGTGTTGCTACCGGACGACAATCAGACATGTTAAATTTGTGTAGCAATCTTTCAGAATAGCTTGACTGGCTAAGATGAATACATTCATTTTTCTGTTGATCTATTTAAAGACTAAGATAATATTCCGCATCTGTAATCTCGACTTCAAAATGACGATGTACATATGAAATTAACCGCTGAACATCTTCTTTAGTTGCTGCAATAAGTCCATCATCGATGTATATAGCCATCATAATCTTCCTTCCGTTGCTGTGGTGTGTAAAAACACAAGGATCTGCTGTACTTGGTTTGAAATTGAATTTCTTGAGCAGTTTCGTAAACTTAAAATTCCAACACCTCGATGCCTGTTTCAACTCATATAAACTTCTGTTTAGCTTGCACACACGACCGCTTAAATCATCGTATCCTTCGGGTTGCGACATGTAAACTAATTTTTCCAGATCGCCATTAAGAAAAGCTGTTTTGACGTCAAATTGTTTTAATGCTAACCCTTAGGAAACAGCGATTGCTAAAACTGTTCTTATTTACGTGAATCGTGCGATTGGACTGAAAGTTTTGGTGTAATCAATACCTTCCCTCTAAGTGAAACCTCGCACAACGAGACGAGCTTTATATCTGTCCACTTTATTGTCTTTTGAAAGTTTTGTCTTGAACATCCATTTGTTGTCGATAACCTTTCGTCCTTTTGAAAGTTCAGCTAAATCCCATGTTCTATTTTGCTTAAGTGCTTTGATCTCTTCGTCCATCGCAGTTTACCATTTTTCTGCGTCATTAAAATGCAATGCTTCATAATAACTTGTTGGCTCATAACTCTGGGAAACAAATTCATGCCGTTCTAAGATATTCAGGAGGATACTGGGTGATGCTGATGTTTGGTTCATCGTATGTCTTCGGAGTATTCGCCTCGGTGGTGTTTCGATTATTTGATTCATCTCATAATTTCCTTTGACATTTCATTGATCAGAATCACATCAGAATCTCTGGGAAATGGTATAACTGCAGTCTGATTTTCATTCTTAAAGGAAACGTTACAAGAAACTTCTATTTTATTAGTTTGACTCAACCGAATACCATAGCCCTTCTGATTTTCTACATAGCCAACGAAATAGCCATGTTTTGCTTTCTTATCTCATTTCTGTCGCTTTTCTTTCGGGATATTCAAACACTTCAGCCGAAAACCTTTAAATTATCAATCCTGGCCTGTTTTCCAAACCAAAGCTCAAATGGACTTTTATCTTTCTGCGGACTTGGACCATATCTGTTTAAAAGATAAATTGCTGTGTTGAAAGTTTTCGCCCAAAGTTTGAGTGGCTGGTTCCTAGCATGCAACATAGTCCTAGCGATTTCTACGATGAACCTCATATTCCTTTCAACACGCTCATTCTGTTCGGGATTATAGGGTACCGTGGTCTGATGACGTATACCGTATCGTCGCAAAATAACATCTACATATTTATTTTTACACTCCATCCACTCTTTTCATTAAGAAAATAGACATACCTGTAATTGGAGAAATCGTCCTTAAAAAGTGCAAAGTATCTGAATCCGCCAATAGAACGCTGCTGCATAGGGCCGCACACATCAGAGTGAACAAGTTCACATGCAGTTGTTGCTCTGGAATCACTTTCTCGAAATGAAGATCGACATTGTTTGCCGTAAGCACAAGCATCACAAAAAAAACTTTTGTCATCTTGATACTTAATGTTTCTTTTGTTGAGAACACTTTTCACCTGTCTTATGCACAAGTGGCCCAGACGTCATGCCACAATTTAAGTGAATCTACTTTGATGGCAACATTTGATGACCCCTCATCGCTATGTGAAATTACATGAAACAAAATTTTAAATAATCTTGCATCACACTCCCACTGCAACAATACGTGTATTTTTCCTTATTTCACACTTGGCATTGTCAGATATCATCTTATACTGATTATCCAGCGCTGCTCCCGAAGAGAAAAGTTTTAACTTAATCTTTGGCATGTAATATACATTTAATAATACTTTTCTTGACCACTTCTGATTATCAAAGGCATAAATGTCAACGCTGCCTTTACCGAGAGCAAAAATTTGTTCTCCGTTGCCAATGACAATAGTCATGGGTTCTGCGAGTTCAACAAAATTTTGAAACCACTCGTGTGATGACCTGAATCCACGAACTTCGTGGTGGAATCCATAAGTTTTGTGATAGTATGCGTAAATCCCAAGCAAAAACACAGTTTCGCTTAAAATTCCATGGATAAACGTCACAAATTGTATTACGGACAAGGGGTAATTCTGGGCGAAGTTGGATATTTCTTTACTATTTGATTTCTGATCACAAATCAATCACATATAGATATACAACTCCTACTTCTATTGCCCCTAATTCCATCTGACAGCGTTTTTTATAACATTTTCACCGACACGATTCACCGAGAATACGTGTGAGCTATGCCGAACAGCTGATAGACTTCCCCTACAAGCTGATGTAGTGAAATGGGTGTGGACAGTGTTTACATGAACAGAAGAAGGCAGGAGTATCGAAAATAAAGTATTTGATTTTCCACAAGTTGGAATGAAATAGTGTAGATTCGGCGAAAATCTTACTTCAAATTTGATTTTCTGGTGAAGCCGTTCCGTTTCTATCCCATATAGTTCCATTTTCGACATATTTTCCTCAGGAAACATTTCATGCATATGCGATATTCCCAGAGTCATCTAAACACTCATAAGTTTGTTATTTATTTTTCAAATGTTGTCATGACAATTTTCAAAACAAAACGTAGAAGGAGCTAAACAATGAAGTTAGTGTTCGCAAAATGTATTCGTTAAGCAATATCGTTTTAATATTTAGGGCCTGAAACATTTATTGGAAACAATACTGGAAACTTGTGAGGAATACGTTTGAAAATGGATAAATATTGAAACCAGTTCGGTTTGGAAAGTGAAATGAAACGCACGTTTTATTTAATATGTCTTTACTTTATTAAATGTAACTTGCGAATGAATTTGAATTTCAATAACTGGAATTTAGCGAGTTCAAGGAATAACAAAAAAGTTAATGAAGTTAGTTGCTGTCACAAAGTCGACAACACATGTTATATGTTCGCTAGCAGATGACGCACCAGTATCATAACTAGAACGTTATATCTACTTCAACACCCCCACTTGATATGGTGCTTCACTGCTGTTGATGATGGTTCTAATCGACTTGAATACCCATAGCTGCTCTACACCACTCGTGCTTTTGACGATTGACTGGTTTAGTTAAGGAATCCGCAACCATCTCTTCTGATGCCACTTTAAAGAATTGCACCTGTTTATTCTTTGCTGCGTCTCGGAGAAAGTGATGCTGGACGTCAATGTGCTTCGTACGTGCGTGGTGAAGTGAATTTCTTGATAAGTCGATAGCACTTTGGTTGTTACATCCGATCATTATTGTATCATTATTGGTTGAAATCTGCAACTCGATTGCCATCATCCTTAGCCATAAAGCCTCTTGAGTAGCGTGAGCAAGTGCCATATATTCTGCTTCTGTAGTTGAACGTGCAACTGTTTGCTGTTTCTTGCTGGACCAACTTATAATGCCACCCGCCAACTTGAAAACATATCCACGCACTGAAACTCGATCGTCAGGATCGTCCGCGTAGTCTGCATCTGTGTATCCTATAATGTTTTTATTTCCCGTCCTTTTAAACACTATTCTAGCTCCAGCTGTTCCTTTTAGATATCGCAAGACCCGCTTTACTGACGACCAAAGCTCTTTACCGGGATTAGAATTAAATTTGCTTAGAACCCCCACTGCGAATGAAATGTCTGGTCTTGTTGTTTGTGCTGCATATAAAACACTTCCGATAACAGTTTGATAAGGAATATGGTTCATAGATTCTTTCTCTACATCGTTGATTGGTGCCATATTTCGGCTTAATTTCTTTCCAGTTTCTAACGGTGTGGAGATGGGTTTGGCATCACTCATGTTGAAACGTCTTAGAATTGCTTCGACGTGGGCTGTTTGATCGAGTGTCGTTTGACCTATTCTTCTGTCTCGTATTACTTGTATTCCAAGACAATGCTGAATCTCACCTAAGTCTTTCAGATCAAATCTCTTCTTAAGCTCTTCTTTGATTCACATTCTTGATTTTTCATTATCTGTAATGATCAGAAAATCGTCAACATATATGGCAATGATAATTACCTTTTCTTCACTGAGTTTGTACTAAACACAGGTATCAAACTTTGCTTGAACAAGTCCAAGACTTTGTAAATCCTTGTCCAACTTTTCATTCCATAACTAGCCAGATTGTTTGAGGCCATACAGTGCTTTGCGCAATCGACAAACCTTTCTGGGGTTGGATTCTTTTTTATTGTCGAACAATTTAGGCTGTATCATGTAACTTTATTTGTCTATCTCAGGTTGAACGAATGCGGTCACAGCATCCATTTGGTCGATATTCCAGTCTTTGAGTGTAGCCATTGCAATCAAGAAACGGAGTGTTGTGCCACGAACCACTGGAGCAAATGTTTCTTCAAAATCCAAACCATTGACCTGCATACATCCTCGAACAACAAGACGCGCTTTGTAGCCTACAGTTTCACCGGCACCATTCTTCTTTTTACGGAGAACCCATTTATTCGAAATTGCTTTTCGATTGTTCGGTAGGTCAACCAACTCCCAAGTATTCTTCTTGGCAAGTGTTTCGTACTTTTTACGCATGGCTCTTTTCCACATATCAGCATCACTTCGAGAGATAGCATCTTTTACATCCTTTGGATCTCCGTCAGATACAATATCTAATGCAGACATCTACGAGTACGTCTAAAATGTTCGCGACTTGAATCTACTTCAGCTGTATTCAAAGTCTCATCCATTTGGTTGGCTCTTTCACCCAAAAATTCGCTCTGAATACAATCTTCACCAACAGGGTTTTGATCCAAATATTCATTCCGAATGTCTGCTCCACCAGTATCTTCTGCCGAAAGAAAATTGTCTCTTTCCTTTGCCTCGTTTGTATTGCATCCGGTTCCAACTAAAATGTCATCTCGAGCTGCTTCGTCCCTATCATTGGTAAAATCCACATTTTGACAAGGTGAAATAATTTTACTTTCATCGAAGATTACATCTCGCGACTTTATGATGACATTGGTGTTGACTTCAATTATCCTATAGCCTTTCGAATCTGTGCAATAGCCAACAAAAAGATATTCTTGAGATTTAGCATCCCATTTCTTACGTCTTTCTCGTGGGATATGTACGTAGGCACTGCATCCAAAAATTCTTAAATGCTCCAAGTTTGGTTATTTTCCAGTCCAGACTTCCTGTGGCGTCTTTCCATTAATTGCAACAGTTGGACTTATGTTCTTTAAATAACAAGCGGTATTTACTGCTTCGGCCCAATATTTCTTTGGTAAATTACATTGATCTAGCTTTCTCCACTCCCCATTCTGCTCTGGACTGTATTGAATTGTAGTTTGGTGTTGTATACCCTGTGCTTTCAAGAAAATGGCAAAATGATTATTCACAAATTCCTTACCGTTGTCGCTTCAAATTGCTCGGATTTTGCATGATGTCTCTTTTTCAGCACGTACTTTAAATTCTTTAAATTTTATGAATGCTTCGTTCTTGTTTGCTAGGAAATAAACAAAAGTTTTACGTGTGAAATCATCAGTAAAAGTAAGTATATATCGTTTGCCACCAATTGACTGCTCCTGCATTGGCCCGCAAAGGTCAGTGTGTACAATTTCCAACTTCTCAGTAGCTCGACGTGCTTTTCCTTTTGGAAATGGATTTCGATGCTGTTTTTCTTTAACACATCCAACACAAACAGTATCACTTTCTTGATCCCTGAAGAAGATACCTTTTGCCATGCCATCACGTAATCTTTTCATGCCACCTGCACTCAAATGGCCAAGTCGACGATACCAAGTCACAAAATCGGTAGTTGCCGACAAATAACACGCCTGCATACTAGGCTTTTCAAACCGTTTAAGCTTATATAAATCATCACCTGACGATGTTGCAAAAGCAATAACCTTTCCCGTATCTCGGACAGTCATTTTACAGATTTTATCATCGATAATTGTTGTTTTAATGCCTTTTTACCTAGTTGTTTGCACGAAATAAGATTAAATTTTAAACCCTCGGCATACCTGACATCACTTATTGCAGTTTTAATAGATTTTCCTTTTAAATCTAGCAACACAGTGGTGTCGCCAGTTGCTGAAATCTTGAAAGTGTCACCAGAGGCAGTTATCACCTTTCCGCTAGTATTAAGTTCCTTAATGTTTGTTAACCAGTCTTTTCGCCCTGTTAGATGTACCGTCGCTCCAGAATCCACGTACCAATCGTCAGCGTTGAATTTTCCAACTCCAAGCGCGGTGGTAGTTTTAACATATGACATCAAACCTGTTTCTGACTTTTCTTTAACAAATTTCTTTGCAGCACGACAATCTGCAGATCGATGTCCAGTTTTATCGCAATTGAAACATTTTCCACGAAACTTATTTCCCTTCTTTGGTTGACGTACTTTGGATGACAGAGCTGTCTCCTTACCAATGCTTTCGAAACGCGTTGATTCAACTAAGAGACGTTCCTTAACCAAGTCTGTGGTCAAAATAGCTCCACAGTTCTCTAGAGCCATTATTAACGGCTTGTAACAATCGGGAAGACTTACAAAAATCAAAGCTGCAAGAACACCATCGTGGATTTCGTTATTGATTGCTTTTAACTGCTGAGCAAACATAACCTTTTTATTCAAATATTCAGCCATATTCTTGCCGTCACAAAAACGAACATTTACAAGTTGATCCATTAGTGCAGCTACCCTGGAGAAACCTTTTGGTTCATATATGTTCTGGAGACGTTCCCATACCTCCTTTCCAGTTTTGAGCTCACGAATGTCGGTAAAAATATGTGTTTTCACTCTAGACACTATTGCAGCCAGCGCGCGTGACTCCTGTTTTATGTCGCTTTTGCTACCATCGACGAATTCGCACAGTTCACAATTTATGAGATGGATCTTCATAGCATACTTCCAGTCACTACCTACCTTCTAGCTTTTCAAAAGATGATTGCACCGATGTGTTCTGCATAATTCCTAAGATGACGCTGTGTGTGTTGCAACTTGCCGAATTTGCCAAATTGTATTTTTCAGATTCTTCTTCAGCCGATATTTTGTAATTAGTATCTTCTAGCCCGTTCTCGTTGTCTTCGTTACTCATGCCCTCAAGAATTTATTAATTTTAATAATTTGTAATGCTTCTGGGCCCATAACCTGAAATGAAACGCACGTTTTATTTAATATGTCTTTACTTTATTAAATGTAACTTGCGAATGAATTTGAATTTCAATAACTAGAATTTAGCGAGTTCAAGGAATAACAAAAAAGTTGATGAAGTTAGTTGCTGTCACAAAGTCGACAACACATGTTATATGTTCGCTAGCAGATGGCGCACCAGTATCATAACTAGAACGTTATATCTACTTCAACAGAGGTTTCGGACATTATTTAAGGACTCAAGCTCCCTTATAAACAATAAAATTAGGTCAATGTTATTGGTAATAAAAATGTAGTACAATATTTCTTTGTATTACAATTCTATTATTATATGAAATATTATATTAAAATAAAAATATGCCTGTACGGCAGATACATCTCTTCTAAATTTCTTGATTTAAAAGAAACCATGAAAGTTACGTTTGTACCATGATAAAAGTACCATTAGGACGACGTGTTCTATTAAACAATTATATATGTTTTGAGTTAAAATTGTTTAATTTGACGATTTGGCAATTTATTTGATAAAATTTGAAATCTAAACGCATAAAACATTTACTAATAAATAAAAATAATTGTTATTCCCAGAAGAAATAATGTTTGAATTACGTTTATAAAATGTAAATGCTGATACAAATCAGCTTTAGTTACTAAAGCCTGCGAAAAGAGTCCTTGAAATATTTTCCGATAGCCGTCAAATTCACGAATTAGTGACTTTATAGCGGGCAATTCATGAATTTGTGACGTTACCATGGGCAACCTTTCATGAATGTGCCGCCATTTTCGTGGGATAATGATGAGTCCAAATTAGTGTGAGTAAAAATGAGGAAATATTTGTGCATTCATTATCAACCGTCAAATTTATTGGAAGATTCGTCAATAACTGTCAAACAATAGTTGTCAAATTTTTGAGTTGGCTAGGAGTTTTCCAGCTGGAAAGTAACGCATCTTTATATGACTGATTTGTGATCTTTATATGACTGGTTTGTGATTTTAATATACATTTTGTAGAAGAGGCATAATGCAGAAATTTGGTGTTTGTCCGGCAAGAAGTTTTTACCATTTTGTTTTTTTAATATTAAAAGTAATTTCTTCGGTATTTGTCTTGTACTCTTTATGGCCTAGCCGTTTTGCTACAAGATACGATTTTATTAAAAGTGCTGATATTGTTCAAATGCTTACTACTGGAACGTGCAGAAATATATCTATGCAACAGCTTGAAGAGTGTGACTATAATGATATAATAAAAACCAATCCATTAATGCGTGATTATGTGAACAATTTGGATGAAGGCGGTGATGTTCTTCTGGGTGGTGAATATTATCCCATTAAATGTCGTGCGAAATATAGCAGTGCTATCATAGTTCCATACCGAAGAAGAAGAAACCAACTGCTGAAGTTTGTGTTTTATATGCACAGGTTCCTAAGAAAACAACGTATCCACTATCGCTTGTTTGTAGTGGAGCAATATGATGAAAAACTTTTTAACCGTGCAAAACTGTTAAACATTGGATCCGAAATAGCAGCAGGATTGGAATTTCCGTGCCTTATATTTCATGACGTGGACCTTCTCCCATCTAACCTTGGCCAATTGTATGCATGCTCCACATTTCCTCGTCATATGAGCTCCAATTTAGACGCCTTTAGATACAATTTACCTTACTTGGGGCTATTTGGGGGTGTGGTTAGCATTCGAACTGTTCAGTTTCAAAATGTTAACGGTATGTCAAATTTATTTACTGGCTGGGGAGGGGAAGATGACGATTTCTACGGCAGAATCAAATTTAGGAAAATGAACGTTTACCGATTTGAACCTGCTTACAATGAGTACACCATGATGGAACATAAAAAGGAAATACCCAGTGAAGAACGAATCAATTTCCTAAACACGGGACCAGTTCGTTACTATTCTGATGGATTAAATTCACTGAAATATAAAGTGCAAAAAATAGAAAATAATGCTCTATTTACGCATGTGTTAGTAAAAACATAAGCCTAAAGTAATTCTTCAAAATTGATATTCATAACTTGCAAAAAACTCTTAGATATATAGTACTTAAGATGAATAAAAAACGTTTAGATTCATGCGTTGAACATTTCATGAGTTGAACATTTAATGTAGAATTGACTTACCCAGAGGCCTTATCTTGTATTGCTATAGTATCGAAAATCTTTTCGAAATCGGAAATAGGTATTTTGTCCCTCTGTAGAAAATAGACATAATCCGCATTCGAAAATTAATAGTTTATGCCTACTCGTTTACGGAAATTTGGTATTTTGTATTCCGAAAGCGGATGTCAAAACCGCAAAAACTTTTTTGCTATTGTATTGTGTGTGCTAAGGTTGTTTTGATTAATTTATTTAATTTTTCCACGCAAAATAATTAAGAAATTCGCCCATGTTCTTCATTCCACTTTTTATGAATTCGAGCTTTTAAAGTGAAAATTCGTGTTCTGCAATCCAGTCGAAATGGTGGTAATGAATTTGAATTTTGAAAATGATAATCGGTGTTCTGTAATTCGATTTACTCGTGTTTTTACTCGAATTGAATTCACTGGTAATGAATGAATTCCGCTATGAATTTGCAGCGAAATTGGATTAAATACGTGAACTACTCGGATTTTTAATTTTCTTTTTATTGATTTTTTTTTTATTTTAGAGGAAAACACAAAAATTCAAGGGGGTGATATTTGCTTTCCTGGAAAAATATAAAAACTGCAAGCTGGTGGTTCAGTTCATAAATCAAAATACATAATTTAATTCGAAATGAATGCATAAAGACAACAATCAAATTGGCACAATATTCAATGAATAACGAAAAAACTCAAATTTTTCCCTTGCCAGTGGTTTCGTAAGAATATCAGCGAATTGTTTTTCAGTCGGCACATAATTCAAAGAGAATTCGTGTTCCATATATTTTTCCCGTATGAAATGGTAGCGGATGTCCACATGTTTTGTCCTTCTGTGGAACTCAGGATTCTTTACGAGCTTTATAGCGCTTTGGTTATCCACCAACAAAGTCATGCTTGAGTTGGCTTCAGGAATAAGAGCTCGAAGAAGACTTTTCACCCAGGTCATCTCCTTTACAGCTTCTGATGCAGCGATATAAGTCCATCATCGATGTATATAGCCATCATAATCTTCCTTCCGTTGCTGTGGTGTGTAAAAACACAAGGATCAGCTGTACTTGGTTTGAAATTGAATTTCTTGAGCAGTTTCGTAAACTTAAAATTCCAACACCTCGATGCCTGTTTCAACTCATATAAACTTCTGTTTAGCTTGCACACACGACCGCTTAAATCATCGTATCCTTCGGGTTGCGACATGTAAACTAATTTTTCCAGATCGCCATTAAGAAAAGCTGTTTTGACGTCAAATTGTTTTAATGCTAACCCTTCGGAAACAGCGATTGCTAAAACTGTTCTTATTTACGTGAATCGTGCGATTGGACTGAAAGTTTTGGTGTAATCAATACCTTCCCTCTAAGTGAAACCTCGCACAACGAGACGAGCTTTATATCTGTCCACTTTATTGTCTTTTGAAAGTTTTGTCTTGAACATCCATTTGTTGTCGATAACCTTTCGTCCTTTTGAAAGTTCAGCTAAATCCCATGTTCTATTTTGCTTAAGTGCTTTGATCTCTTCGTCCATCGCAGTTTACCATTTTTCTGCGTCATTAAAATGCAATGCTTCATAATAACTTGTTGGCTCATAACTCTGGGAAACAAATTCATGCCGTTCTAAGATATTCAGGAGGATACTGGGTGATGCTGATGTTTGGTTCATCGTATGGTTTCGAAATAAACGCCTCGGTGGTGTTTCGATCATTTGATTCATCTCATAATTTCCTTTGACATTTCCATCACCTGAATCAAGATCGTTATCCTCTTCTGCAGAATGGTTATCATCATGTTCATGACCGAATCTTTGGTTTGATTCACATCCAAACAATCAGTTCGACTGATCAGAATCACATCAGAATCTCTGGAAAATGGTATAACTGCAGTCTGATTTTCATTCTTAAAGGAAACGTTACAAGAAACTTCTATTTTATTAGTTTGACTCAACCGAATACCATAGCCCTTCTGATTTTCTACATAGCCAACGAAATAGCCATGTTTTGCTTTCTTATCTCATTTCTGTCGCTTTTCTTTCGGGATATTCAAACACTTCAGCCGAAAACCTTTAAATTATCAATCCTGGCCTGTTTTCCAAACCAAAGCTCAAATGGACTTTTATCTTTCTGCGGACTTGGACCATATCTGTTTAAAAGATAAATTGCTGTGTTCAAAGTTTTCGCCCAAAGTTTGAGTGGCTGGTTCCTAGCATGCAACATAGTCCTAGCGATTTCTACGATGAACCTCATATTCCTTTCAACACGCTCATTCTGTTCGGGATTATAGGGTACCGTGGTCTGATGACGTATACCATATCGTCGCAAAATAACATCTACATATTTATTTTTACACTCTATCCACTCTTTTCATTAAGAAAATAGACATACCTGCAATTGGAGAAATCGTCCTTAAAAAGTGCAAAGTATCTGAATCCGCCAATAGAACGCTGCTGCATAGGGCCGCACACATCAGAGTGAACAAGTTCACATGCAGATGTTGCTCTGGAATCACTTTCTCGAAATGAAGATCGACATTGTTTGCCGTAAGCACAAGCATCACAAAAAAAACTTTTGTCATCTTAATACTTAATGTTTCTTTTGTTGAGAACACTTTTCACCTGTCTTATGCACAAGTGGCCCAGACGTTCATGCCACAATTTAAGTGAATCTACTTTGATGGCAACATTTGATGACCCCTCATCGCTATGTGAAATTACATGAAACAAAATTTTAAATAATCTTGCATCACACTCCCACTGCAACAATACGTGTATTTTTCCTTATTTCACACTTGGCATTGTCAGATATCATCTTATACTGATTATCCAGCGCTGCTCCCGAAGAGAAAAGTTTTAACTTAATCTTTGGCATGTAATATACATTTAATAATACTTTTCTTGACCACTTCTGATTATCAAAGGCATAAATGTCAACGCTGCCTTTACCGAGAGCAAAAATTTGTTCTCCGTTGCCAATGACAATAGTCATGGGTTCTGCGAGTTCAACAAAATTTTGAAACCACTCGTGTGATGACCTGAATCCACGAACTTCGTGGTGGAATCCATAAGTTTTGTGATAGTATGCGTAAATCCCAAGCAAAAACACAGTTTCGCTTAAAATTCCATGGATACACGTCACAAATTGTATTACGGACAAGGGGTAATTCTGGGCGAAGTTGGATATTTCTTTACTATTTGATTTCTGATCACAAATCAATCACATATAGATATCCAACTCCTACTTCTATTGCCCCTAATTCCATCTGACAGCGTTTTTTATAACATTTTCACCGACACGATTCACCGAGAATACGTGTGAGCTATGCCGAACAGCTGATAGACTTCCCCTACAAGCTGATGTAGTGAAATGGGTGTGGACTGTGTTTACATGAACAGAAGAAGGCAGGAGTATCGAAAATAAAGTATTTGATTTTCCACAAGTTGGAATGAAATAGTGAAGATTCGGCGAAAATCTTACTTCAAATTTGATTTTCTGGTGAAGCCGTTCCGTTTCTATCCCATATAGTTCCATTTTCGACATATTTTCCTCAGGAAGCATTTCATGCATATGCGATATTCCCAGAGTCATCTAAACACTCATAAGTTTGTTATTTATTTTTCAAATGTTGTCATGACAATTTTCAAAACAAAACGTAGAAGGAGCTAAACAATGAAGTTAGTGTTCGCAAAATGTATTCGTTAAGCAATATCTTTTTAATATTTAGGGCCTGAAACATTTATTGGAAACAATACTGGAAACTTGTGAGGAATACGTTTGAAAATGGATAAATATTGAAACCAGTTCGGTTTGGAAAGTGAAATGAAACGCACGTTTTATTTAATATGTCTTTACTTTATTAAATGTAACTTGCGAATGAATTTGAATTTCAATAACTGGAATTTAGCGAGTTCAAGGAATAACAAAAAAGTTAATGAAGTTAGTTGCTGTCACAAAGTCGACAACACATGTTATATGTTCGCTAGCAGATGACGCACCAGTATCATAACTAGAACGTTATATCTACTTCAACACCCCCACTTGATATGGTGCTTCACTGCTGTTGATGATGGTTCTAATCGACTTGAATACCCATAGCTGCTCTACACCACTCGTGCTTTTGACGATTGACTGGTTTAGTTAAGGAATCCGCAACCATCTCTTCTGATGCCACTTTAAAGAATTGCACCTGTTTATTCTTTGCTGCGTCTCGGAGAAAGTGATGCTGGACGTCAATGTGCTTCGTACGTGCGTGGTGAAGTGAATTTCTTGATAAGTCGATAGCACCTTGGTTGTCACATCCGATCATTATTGGTTGAAATCTGCAACTCGATTGCCATCATCCTTAGCCATAAAGCCTCTTGAGTAGCGTGAGCAAGTGCCATATATTCTGCTTCTGTAGTTGAACGTGCAACTGTTTGCTGTTTCTTGCTGGACCAACTTATAATGCCACCCGCCAACTTGAAAACATATCCACGCACTGAAACTCGATCGTCAGGATCGTCCGCGTAGTCTGCATCTGTGTATCCTATAATGTTTTTATTTCCCGTCCTTTTAAACACTATTCTAGCTCCAGCTGTTCCTTTTAGATATCGCAAGACCCGCTTTACTGACGACCAAAGCTCTTTACCGGGATTAGAATTAAATTTGCTTAGAACCCCCACTGCGAATGAAATGTCTGGTCTTGTTGTTTGTGCTGCATATAAAACACTTCCGATAACAGTTTGATAAGGAATATGGTTCATAGATTCTTTCTCTACATCGTTGATTGGTGCCATATTTCGGCTTAATTTCTTTCCAGTTTCTAACGGTGTGGAGATGGGTTTGGCATCACTCATGTTGAAACGTCTTAGAATTGCTTCGACGTAGGCTGTTTGATCGAGTGTCGTTTGACCTATTCTTCTGTCTCGTATTACTTGTATTCCAAGACAATGCTGAATCTCACCTAAGTCTTTCAGATCAAATCTCTTCTTAAGCTCTTCTTTGATTCACATTCTTGATTTTTCATTATCTGTAATGATCAGAAAATCGTCAACATATATGGCAATGATAATTACCTTTTCTTCACTGAGTTTGTAATAAACACAGGTATCAAACTTTGCTTGAACAAGTCCAAGACTTTGTAAATCCTTGTCCAACTTTTCATTCCATAAGTAGCCAGATTGTTTGAGGCCATACAGTGCTTTGCGCAATCGACAAACCTTTCTGGGGTTGGATTCTTTTTTATTGTCGAACAATTTAGGCTGTATCATGTAACTTTCTTTGTCTATCTCAGGTTGAACGAATGCGGTCACAGCATCCATTTGGTCGATATTCCAGTCTTTGAGTGTAGCCATTGCAATCAAGAAACGGAGTGTTGTGCCACGAACCACTGGAGCAAATGTTTCTTCAAAATCCAAACCATTGACCTGCATACATCCTCGAACAACAAGACGCGCTTTGTAGCCTACAGTTTCACCGGCACCATTCTTCTTTTTACGGAGAACCCATTTATTCGAAATTGCTTTTCGATTGTTCGGTAGGTCAACCAACTCCCAAGTATTCTTCTTGGCAAGTGTTTCGTACTTTTTACGCATGGCTCTTTTCCACATATCAGCATCACTTCGAGAGAGAGAGCATCTTTTACATCCTTTGGATCTCCGTCAGATACAATATCTAATGCAGAAGACAGAACATAGTCATTGAATCGTGATGGCAACCCACATCTACGAGTACGTCTAAAATGTTCGCGACTTGAATCTACTTCAGCTGTATTCAAAGTCTCATCCATTTGGTTGGCTCTTTCACCCAAAAATTCGCTCTGAATACATTCTTCACCAACAGGGTTTTGATCCAAATATTCATTCCGAATGTCTGCTCCACCAGTATCTTCTGCCGAAAGAAAATTGTCTCTTTCCTTTGCCTCGTTTGTATTGCATCCGGTTCCAACTAAAATGTCATCTCGAGCTGCTTCGTCCCTATCATTGGTAAGATCCACATTTTGACAAGGTGAAATAATTTTACTTTCATCGAAGATTACATCTCGCGACTTTATGATGACATTGGTGTTGACGTCAATTATCCTATAGCCTTTCGAATCTGTGCAATAGCCAACAAAAAGATATTCTTGAGATTTAGCATCCCATTTCTTACGTCTTTCTCGTGGAATATGTACGTAGGCACTGCATCCAAAAATTCTTAAATGCTCCAAGTTTGGTTATTTTCCAGTCCAGACTTCCTGTGGCGTCTTTCCATTAATTGCAACAGTTGGACTTATGTTCTTTAAATAACAAGCGGTATTTACTGCTTCGGCCCAATATTTCTTTGGTAAATTAGCACCAAATAACATAATCCTCGGCATACCTGACATCACTTATTGCAGTTTTAATAGATTTTCCTTTTAAATCTAGCAACACAGTGGTGTCGCCAGTTGCTGAAATCTTGAAAGTGTCACCAGAGGCAGTTATCACCTTTCCGCTAGTATTAAGTTCCTTAATGTTTGTTAACCAGTCTTTTCGCTCTGTTAGATGTACCGTCGCTCCAGAATCCACGTACCAATCGTCAGCGTTGAATTTTCCAACTCCAAGCGCGGTGGTAGTTTTAACATATGACATCAAACCTGTTTCTGACTTTTCTTTAACAAATTTCTTTGCAGCACGACAATCTGCAGATCGATGTCCAGTTTTATCGCAATTGAAACATTTTCCACGAAACTTATTTCCCTTCTTTGGTTGACGTACTTTGGATGACAGAGCTGTCTCCTTACCAATGCTTTCGAAACGCGTTGATTCAACTAAGAGACGTTCCTTAACCAAGTCTGTGGTCAAAATAGCTCCACAGTTCTCTAGAACCATTATTAACGGCTTGTAACAATCGGGAAGACTTACAAAAATCAAAGCTGCAAGAACACCATCGTGGATTTCGTTATTGATTGCTTTTAACTGCTGAGCAAACATAACCTTTTTATTCAAATATTCAGCCATATTCTTGCCGTCACAAAAACGAACATTTACAAGTTGATCCATTAGTGCAGCTACCCTGGAGAAACCTTTTGGTTCATATATGTTCTGGAGACGTTCCCATACCTCCTTTCCAGTTTTGAGTTCACGAATGTCGGTAAAAATATGTGTTTTCACTCTAGACACTATTGCAGCCAGCGCGCGTGACTCCTGTTTTATGTCGCTTTTGCTACCATCGACGAATTCGCACAGTTCACAATTTATGAGATGGATCTTCATAGCATACTTCCAGTCACTACCTACCTTCTAGCTTTTCAAAAGATGATTGCACCGATGTGTTCTGCATAATTCCTAAGATGACGCTGTGTGTGTTGCAACTTGCCGAATTTGCCAAATTGTATTTTTCAGATTCTTCTTCAGCCGATATTTTGTAATTAGTATCTTCTAGCCCGTTATCGTTGTCTTCGTTACTCATGCCCTCAAGAATTTATTAATTTTAATAATTTGTAATGCTTCTGGGCCCATAACCTGAAATGAAACGCACGTTTTATTTAATATGTCTTTACTTTATTAAATGTAACTTGCGAATGAATTTGAATTTCAATAACTGGAATTTAGCGAGTTCAAGGAATAACAAAAAAGTTGATGAAGTTAGTTGCTGTCACAAAGTCGACAACACATGTTATATGTTCGCTAGCAGATGGTGCACCAGTATCATAACTAGAACGTTATATCTACTTCAACAGAGGTTTCGGACATTATTTAAGGACTCAAGCTCCCTTATAAACAATAAAATTAGGTCAATGTTATTGGTAATAAAAATGTAGTACAATATTTCTTTGTATTACAATTCTATTATTATATGAAATATTATATTAAAATAAAAATATGCCTGTACAGCAGATACATCTCTTCTAAATTTCTTGATTTAAAAGAAACCATGAAAGTTACGTTTGTACCATGATAAAAGTACCATTAGGACGACGTGTTCTATTAAACAATTATATATGTTTTGAGTTAAAATTGTTTAATTTGACGATTTGGCAATTTATTTGATAAAATTTGAAATCTAAACGCATAAAACATTTACTAATAAATAAAAATAATTGTTATTCCCAGAAGAAATAATGTTTGAATTACGTTTATAAAATGTAAATGCTGATACAAATCAGCTTTAGTTACTAAAGCCTGCGAAAAGAGTCCTTGAAATATTTTCCGATAGCCGTCAAATTCACGAATTAGTGACTTTATAGCGGGCAATTCATGAATTTGTGACGTTACCATGGGCAACCTTTCATGAATGTGCCGCCATTTTCGTGGGATAATGATGAGTCCAAATTAGTGTGAGTGAAAATGAGGAAATATTTGTGCATTCATCATCAACCGTCAAATTTATTGGTCAATAACTGTCAAATTTATTGGAAGATTCACGAACAACTCAATTTTTGAGTTGGCTAGGAGTTTTCCATCTGGAAAGTTACGCATCTTTATATGACTGATTTGTGCCTCAAATAAACGTTCTCTTTCATTCGTTAAGAATGGTTAATGGTGGTGACAAGACGTGTTAGTTTGTGCTCCGAGTTTTTACTGAGTGTTAATTAGTGTAACTAGTATATTTATTTGTTTGTGCATCTTCCTAAGATGGAGGGAACTGGCCGACGCCCAATACAAACTTAGTGCCTCCAGATAGGGGTAAGCTCCACCCGCTTAGCGAAAGTGAAAAAAAAATAACAGATCGCGTAACGGAGGAATGGCCGGCAAGCGACGCCACCGATATGGATATCTCCGTTAGCGATTCACCTACATGCGCGAAAAGGACAGCTAGTCATCAGCAGCAATTAAGAAATAGCGTCCATGTGGGATTTATCGGATATACCGAAATCTCGCAAAGAAATACTAAGGAGAAGGCTGAAACAATGCTTAACAATATGCTTGCGAAAGATAACGCCAAAATTAATACGGTGGTTCGCAAAAGGAGACTATTTGAGCCCTCGAGAGTCGCCAAAAAAGTTGTGGTAGACTCAACGAGTCAAAATAACCTGAGCTCCTCAGCCAATATCAACCTCAGCAACAGTAGCAGCGTCAACAACAAAACCACGAGCAGCAGCACCAACAACAGTGGTATCAACATCAACAGATGCAGAGACAACAGCAGTAGTGTCAACAACAAATCAACGGCTCCCACGCTAGCTAAGCCGAACCCCTGGTGTCCACCGATATTCGCCAAAAAGGTAAACTCGAAAACAATATTGGAATTTATTCGTGAAGCTAAGCTTAACGAAGAAGATATAAAATTTTCCACCAACGGCGTAGGAAAACTAAAAATATTTGTTAGTGATGTTGAGCTGCACAGCTTCTTCTTAAATACATTTAAGAAAAAGGGAATTGAGGCTTTCTTGTTTACCCCAAAACAATTAAAAAAATTTACTGTTGTACTTAAGGGAGTCGCGAGCGCTTTTTCTCCGGTGACGGTGAAGAGGTTTGAGACCAAATGGTCTAAGGAGACAGACATTCCTTTGGAATTATTATACATAAGTTTAAAAAAGAGTTTAAAAAAGAATTACAGCATCTTCTGTCATGTCAAAACAACTGATTTTGTTTAACGTATTTATCTAATTTGTTTTATCTCTTTTTCATAGCCTTCGTAATCATATCCTACTTTCTTTTTACTGTATTTTTTTTTTATTGTTTTTAAAATTTTGTTTGTTTTATTAATTTATACTCATAATAACTATAATAACTAAACTAAACTGTAACTAAGTATATATTGTAACTAGCTATTACAAAGTTATAAGATTCATTCTTACTGTTCTAGCTATCCTAAACTAAATAAACTAAACTAAACTATTCATTTGCACCTTGGAGGACAGAGGAAGTTTATTAAAAATAAAAAAAATTAAATCGGTTCAGAGGCACAGAGTCAAATGGGAGGCGATGAGAAGCTCGGGCGTCAAGCAGTGCTTCCGTTGCCAGCGCTTCGGCCATATGGCAGCCTACTGCTCTTCTCCGCCAAGATGCGTGAAATACCTGTCCTCTCACGAGGCGGGTCAATGTAATATAAGTACCAAAACAGAAGTTTCAGAGGTCTGTTGTGTAAATTGCGGCTCACCGGGGCACCCTGCTAGCTACAGGGGACGCTAATGGGTAGAGTTCCTCAAAAAAAAGAAACCATGCTACCGGCAACACGCAGTAGTAGGTTAGTAATGCGTAGCGCGGTAGTAAACGCTACCAATAAATTCCCTCAGAATGCACTATCCTTCGCTGATGCGGTAAGAGGTAACAAAGCGCCAAATCCCCTCTCCAGTCCTTCCCCTTCCTGCGGCGAGGTGTCAAATTTTATGGAAGAGTCGATCAGACTCTTTGGAATGCCGATCGATATACTGTTCGCCAAGATCAAAACCTTTTGGCCAAATTATACTAAAATGGACGAAAGCCTTAAAAAAGGAGCGTATCTATCATTTTTACTTTCCCTTTCACATCCCTCTCCATGAACATAAACGTCATTACCGCCAACATTTGCTCCCTTTCCCAAGATAAATACATTGAAGTTGATGAATTTCTAAAAGATAACTCCCCAACAGCAATGTTAATCCAGGAAACATCCATATCCAAAAACCCGAATAAGTGCTGTTTTAATAACAACTATGACCTCATAAAAAATAATGATGGTCGCGGTACGGGAATCCTTATCCAGAATTCAATCCGATCCTACCAAAAACACTTCTCCAACAAAGCAATTTCGGCGACAATAGCCCTAATCCCAGTTCACTCCCAACAGATATCCAAAACTTTGGCCCCGGTATCCATCTATGTACCTTGCAACACTGGTGCGGCTATGCACACAGCTCTGGACGAACTCTTCAGGTGGGGATTTTAACTTTAACCCCTGAGGGGTGTCTTTAAAACCAACATTAATGGCGTCCACCTAGAGCAATGGTTCCAGAACCACGTCTTCGACTTTGACATCGTAACCGCTGCTAGTCCCACCCGTCCCGGTTCAGGGTCCCACATAGACTTCTTCACAATTTCTTCCAACCTCCGTGCAGCCAATAATATAGTTTGCGTTACTTCCGATCTTCTCTCTGATCACTTCGCAGTCCAGATGTGCCTACAGCTACAGCATGACTCGACTTTCCCGGCTTTCCCCCAAACGTTCAGCTCCCTCAAAAATATAAATTGGACAAATTTCAATAGTTCCCTAAATTTCAACTTTAACAACCTAGTCATTCCTGCCAATAGAAACCTGTCCAACGACGAAATTGATAAGGCAATAACTTCAATGACTGCCATCTTATCCAACTGCATCGAAAGGCACAGTAAGAATATATCCCGCCGACCCAGCTGGCTAAGAATCTCAGATCACACTGTCAGTTTGTTCGTGACAAGAAAAATATGGAAACGACGTCTAAAAAGGATTTTCCATTATTTTGGCGATCGTAATAACACAAGCTGTATAGAACTATCCTCTAGGATAAGCTGCCTAAGCAAAATTATTAAAGACAAGGTCCGATTTGAACTCAATGAGCAGTTTAGGAAGAAACTATCGAGCCTAAAACTGGCCGAAAAAAGAACACGGTCGAGGACCAGCGCGAACTAAGATATGGCGACAGAATTCTCACAACACCTTCTGAGAAAGTAGAAGCACTTGGAGCATACTACACGGACTTATACTCCCTAAAAATCCCCTCATCTGACCATATTAATTCCCTCATTGTTGAAACTTACAACAGCTCTTTTGCTATCTGGAACCAAAACCTTACATTAACGAACTTTTCTCCCTCTAACAAATCGAATGAGACGAACAATGATAATTTCATCACTACAAACGCTGTACAGTTTCTAATCTCTTCCTTAAATATTACATTATTTCCAACGCGGGTCCTGCGCAAATCCAAAAAGACAATAGCCAAGCACCTAACCCCCCTTATCAACAACTGTATTAATAATTGCTACTTTCCCACTGCTTGGAAAAACGCAAAACTAATTCCAATTAAAAAAAAGAGCAGTCCCAACAATATAAATGATTTCCGCTGAATCTCGATGCTGTCAAGCCTGGGAAAAATTCTCGAAAAAGTCATTCTCCTAAAAATCCAAAATAGTTTTGAGGGCACTGAGCTCTCACAAGCTCAGCAATCCGGGTTCAAAAGAGGGCACTCCACCGAACACGCTCTACTAGTCCTACAAAATAAAATTCTAAAGAAATTAAGATCAAAGCAATGCACTATTGCATGCGCCCTCGATTTAACTAAGGTCTTTGATTCTGTATGGCACAACGGTCTATTTTACAACCTTTTCCAACTAAATTTCCCTCCAAATTTTATAAAAATATTAAAAAGTTTCCTTTCAAATCGTAGTCTGTCCGTTCATTTTGAAAATGAAAACTCCCCTCACATCCCGATTTTGGCAGGGGTCCCCCAAGGATCCATTCTCGGGCCATTTTTATTCAACCTTTACCTGTTTGACCTCCCTCTCCAACACCATAATTCCGAGGCCATATTATATGCTGACGATACAATTTTATTTAGCTCACGTGAAAGACCGCATGAAGGGCTAAACAAAATTAAAGGTCACCTCAACGAGCTCATACCTTACTACAAAAAATGGGGAATCGACTTAAATCTGAAGAAATGTGAATTGATATGTTTCAGGAACGCATCCGGTAGAGGCCACCACCTGGCAGTAAGAGAGAGCCGGAACATCAGACTCTCCATCGAGGGCAATCTGATACCTTTGAAAAAGTCGATTAAATATCTGGCTATACACATGCACGAAAGACTTAAAATGAACCCTCATGCTAGAAATGCTTTAAACAACAGCAAGGCCGCAGCAGCCAAACTGAAGCTACTTATCAACTCCAAAAATGTTGAAAAAAGCACAAAACTGCTTATGTACAAGACCCTGATACGTCCCTTGATCGCATACGGTTTCCTCATATGGTTCTCAATAACTCCTAACGTAGCCCTTGAGTTGCAAAGATTCGAACGAAAAATTATCCGAAATTGAATCTCTAAAAGAAGAAGATCGTCTGGTAAATGGCATCACAACAAAACATTATACCAAAACTCGGGAATAACACCAATGCTTGAATATTTCACCACTCTTGCAAAAAAACGAATCTCAGCTCTCCAAAACCATGATAACCGCATTCTCCGAAACGTTTTCGGGGAAAACATTGAATGGTCGATTAACGACCGATATTACATATCCCCGATCAGTATCTTCAGCGAGGGTTCCAGCTCCTCCTTCCATATCGAAGAAGATGATAACGTGCTCCCTTTTACAAGAAGCAGAATCCAAACACATACAGAGGCTAAGCAGCTCAATTTCTCCACGTTCCTTAATATTATAATGTAAATACAAAATTTTAAAAATGTTGGCTGATGTAAATACTTACTATTAAAATAAATGGCTCTGTTTTCTCATGAATCATTCAATAAAAATACCACCTAAGATTAGTATTATAATCAAACTATAACTGTGTTAAAGATAAATTTATGTATCTATATTTAAAGAAACGACTATAATCGTCTCTATCTCTTGTTATTCTATCACCATTTCTCTCTTTCTGTCCTCCTGTCATTTCCCTAGGTTAAGTTCTATCTCTCTTGTTATATTTTAGATTAAGTTCTCTCTTATCGCTATTCCTCTTGTTGAGTGGACGAATTACTTCAAAAACTGTAGAGAAATTCTTTGTACTCTATTTATTTTGCCATATTTTAGCAAAAAATAAATTATTTTTTAGTTAGTAGCCAGACCACTTTTAAGTCGGCAGTATCGCCAAGGTCATCGTCTCCATCACTGTCCTTACCACCACCATCGTCTGCTGCCACACCAGAAAATGCCTTGAGTTCACCATCACCCAATACAACATCGGATGTACTTTCGTTATCCACCAAACAACTTGATGGCACAAATATAACATTAGAGATGATTTATGCCAAAGTTGTACGTAAATGAGACAGATATAGATCAATGTTACTTGAAGAAAATTAAATTATCCAAACCGATAGCAAATGGCAATACGAACAGCAAAAATATTCTTCAAGTAAGACTCGTGTCTCATCTATGTAAGGAGAAAATACTTAAAGCAAAGAAAGAAAAAAGAGATAAACTAACCACGAACCTACTCAATACCGAAGCAAGAAAAGAGAAGATGTACGTAAATGAGTGTTTAACTTATAAAACAAGGAAACTATTGAAAACTGCAAAAACAATGAAGACAAAGAAAGGGTACAAATATGTATGGACGGTGGTCTGCCATGGATTACAATAGGGGGAATCACATGTAGCAACCTGAAAGTTGCACGTGCCGTAACTATTGTTTTCCATGGAAGTCTAGCTATGACCTCCTAGTGGTGGCCACCGGTAACAAAAATGAACAAACAAAAAAATTAAAAAACAAAAGAAAAAGAAGCAAATGAGCCAATCGGCCCATCGCCGGAAGACGAGCTTCTAGCCTCCAGTCAGGAGACTATCCCCCCAACAGACTCCAGCAGTACCTGCCATAGTACAGCTGCGAAGTCTCACCCTGCCTCAACCCAAAACACAGACGCCAAGGTTGCCAGCCATAGCGACCAGAAGTGGAAAAAATATAAATCTCCTGGAACCCAGCAGAAACTGCAATACCAGAAGGCCATCTTCATCTTAGGCAAGATTGCCAAAAATGAAGCAGCCGGTATTGTAGCAGAGCAGGATTCCAAGGAAAAGCCAAAGTACCAAGCCATAGTGGAAGAATACACTAGGTACATGGAGAGAAAAAAAGACACGACAACGACCGCAACAAAAGCTCCAACAACGTCTTCCAAAAGAAATAGATCTCGAGATGAGACCAGTTCTGCTCCGAAAAGAAGCAAAGGAAGTGACAACACCAACCTTCCTTCAAGCAGCAGTGAAACTGTAAAGCGCTCCATGAGCGAGGTAGTAAGGGACCATCTTCAGGTCGCGTTGGCGGACAAGCTGCCTGCTAACGCAAAGAAGGTCCTTGAAACCTGGAGCGAGATTGAAAGCAGGTTGTCCGAGTTGGTTATGGATCATCTTCTCAACTCGGATGACAAGTCCCTACCTGGATACGACTCAGCCGAAGTCGTTAGAGGTTATAGGGTTTTTAAATGCGAGGACCAATTCTCCAAGGATTTACTCTTCGCATGCATTGCTAAGATCAGCAATGAATGGGAAGGTCTGAGCCTCAGACTCATCCCAGCGAAGGAAATCCCCAGGAGACCGAGAGCTCGCATTTGGTTACCGAAGATGAAATTGGATAGTGAGAAGCTTCTCAAATGTCTCCAAATTCATAATCCCAGTATCAACATGGATAACTGGGCGGTAATCAAATCGGAACCTCCTCAGAACAACAGTATGACTTACCTGTTATCCATAAACGAGGAGTGCCTTCCAAGTTTAGCGAAGGCCGACAACAAGTTACGTTTTGGCGTAAGATACGCTAAACTAAAAATATTCCAATCGTCAAACCCAGGTGATGACACAGACGATGTCGACGCCGCGGACAAGCTGTTCGAGGGTATGGCGATTGACCCCATAAATTTAGACCCACCTATTCCCGATGTTGAAAGTCGTACAGATTAATCTGCAGCACTCTAAGTGTGCTTCAGACAATCTGTTGATGTTCCTCAAGGAAGAGGATTTCGACATCGGGATAGTGCAGGAGCCATGGACTAGGTGTTCAAAAATCTCAGGGCTCAAAGACAACAACTACAACATCTTCTACCTAAATAACGATGGTAAGCCTAGAACGTGTATTCTAATTAAGAAACATCTTAACGCTTTCCTCTGTCCTAACTTAAGCTCATCCGACCAAACTGTCGTCAGACTTGAAGCTGTGGAAAGCTCGCTTCTGATAGCATCGACATACATGGCACACGATCGTGAGACACCACCGGAAGAATTACGGAAGGTGGTACAACACGCCAAAAACAACAAAACACACCTTCTGATGGGCTGCGACGCCAATGCCAGACATACGCTATGGGGAAGTTCAGAAATCAACGAAAGAGGTGAGTCATTGTTTGGTTTATCATAATAAATAATATAAGTGTATGTAATACCGGCTCCACTCCCGCTTTTCCTTTTCCCAGCTCGGAAAACTTCAGGGGTTGGGAGGAAGTTTTAGATGTTACACTTAGTCTCAACTTTAACGATACTCAGATAGACAGTTGGAGAGTGTCCAAGTCCAATTCCTTCTCGGATCATAAATTGATCACCTTCAACGTCAATCTGAAGACTCATATCCAGGTACCACATAGAAATCCCAAATGCGCAGACTGGCAAAAGTTCGTTACCATTGCCAAGGAAAAACTTTGTAGAACACCGCTCTCCAATATAAGCAATATAAGTGAGTTAGAAAACACAATAGAAATTTTCGAGAAACGCTCAACTCATCCTTTAATATATCGTGTCCTATCAAACGAGGCAAGAAGAAACTTCCTCCTTGGTGGACAGAAGACCTCTCTAACCTTAGAAAGCTGACCAGGGTCATCTTTAATATCTGCCATAAATATAATTTCTGGCAACCATATAAAGACTGCTTAAGAATCTACAAGAAATCCATAAGCATAGCAAAGAAGCAATCTTGGAAGGATTTCTGTGAATCGATCGACAACATCAAGGCTCAGCAAAGAACATTCCAATCCCTCTCTCCTTAAGAGACAGGATGGAACCTGGACTGAATCCTCAAAACAATCCCTAGATACACTCTTACTTACACACTTTTCTGGTTCTGGTGGTGAGGTCAACCACCAAGAGGAACCACTGCCAACATCCATTGTAGAAATCGATCGAATAATTACAGAAGAAAAGATAATCTGGTCGGTCAATAATTTTTCTCCCTACAAGTCCCCAGGCCCTGATGGTATCTTACCCATAATGCTACAAAAGCTACAAGATGTAGCAACCCCTTGGCTCAAAGCAATGTATAGAAACTGTTTACTACTCAATCACATCCCCCAGTCGTGGAGACGGGTTCGAGTAGTCTTTATACCAAAAATAGGCCGTCGGGGTCATGAAACCGCGAAGGATTTCAGACCAATCAGCCTATCGTCTTTCATGCTTAAAGCCCTGGAACGCATTATAGATACACACATCAGGCTCAAGCTAGAGGGGAAGTCTCTCTCCAAATCTCAACATGCCTACATCAAGGGTAAGTCCACTGATACAGCTCTGCACGAGGTGGTCGGCATCATTGAGAAAACCATTCACTACAGACAATATACCATGGCCGCCTTTCTAGACATAGAAGGGGCCTTCAATAACGTCCACACAGAAGCTATCCAAGAATCTCTTATCGCCCAGGGGGTAGAGGAGATGCTAGTAAAATGGATAGTCTCTATGCTCAAAACTAGAATTATACAATCCACGCTAGGAAATAGCCAACAAACAAACTATGCAACTAGGGGAACTCCTCAGGCAGGGGTTATTTCCCCATTGTTATGGATACTAGTCATTAACAACCTATTAGAAGAGCTAGACCGGGAAGGAATCAAAGTTGTTGCGTATGCGGACGACGTTGTGATTTTAGTATCAGGCCAGTTTCTCTCAGTGATTAGTGAAATCATGGAGGGGGCGTTGCAAGAGGTTAATAGATGGGCTACCAGTTGTGGCCTAAATACGAACCCAAGCAAAACCGAACTGATGCTTTTTACGACGAAAACCAAAATACCAAACTTTCCCCTTCCTAGACTAGCCAATCAAACCCTCACTCTGTCTTCAACTGCCAGGTACTTAGGCACTATTCTTGACCCAAAACTAAATTGGAAAACTAACATAGAGCAAAGAGTTAAAAATGCATGCATAGCCTTATACGCTTGAAACAAAACTCTTGGCAAAAAAGACTTCGACCGAAGATAACACTTTGGATGTATACTGCAGTAATACGTCCTAATCTTACCTACGGCTCCTTAGTCTGGTGGCCAGCTTTAGCCAAAGCATACAATATTACAAAACTGAACAAGGTACAAAGAACTGCATGTATAGGTGTCACTGGCGCCTTAAGAACGACTGCCACAGATGCGCTTACAGTTATTTTGCACCTTCTACCTCCAGATCTACACGCAATGTTCATGGCCACATGTAGTGCACTTAGACTCAGAGAGTCAAACTGCTGGAATAGCAGAACTTATGGACATGGTAACATCCTTAACTCACTACCACAACAGGCGATACTGAGTCATACTGACTACCTTATCCCAAAGCTAAATTTCAATAAAACTATAGGGCTTTTTTTTCAACCAGAACTGAGTGGAAAAGCGATAGAGTCTTCCAAAACCATGACATAGCCATCTTCACAGACGGTTCGAAGATGGACTCTGGAGTGGGCGCTGGAATCTTCTCCGAAGCTCTTAAGATATCAAAGTCACTCAAGCTACCAAGCTTTGCAAGCATTTTTCAGGCAGAAGTGCTTGCAATATATGATGCGTGTCTTGAAATTAAAAACAAAACAGAACCAACATCTTTTCAGATAGTCAAGCTGCTATCAAGGCTCTAACATCTATAACCACAACGTCTAAACTAGTGGATTGCTGCTGCAAGGAACTATCCATTATAGGTGAACGGAGCCCGGTCTCTTTGGTCTGAGTTCCCGGGCACACGGGTATAATAGGAAACGAAGCAGCAGACGAGCTAGCCAGACAAGGATCCAAACTCGATAGTCTCGTTGTGGAACAAGTCCAGGCTCCACTAGGCTTCGTAAAAAACAACATCTACAATCACTTCCTCAAGATCGCCAACGAAAGATGGACCAAGCTGGAAACATGTGTTCTATCCAGAAGTTTATGGCCCAACTACAACCAAAAGAAAACAAAAGACCTGCTTAACAACAGTAGAAGAAATATATCCAGAATCACAGCGGTCTGCACTGGACACTGGGCTGTTGGCAGGCATGCGGAAAGACTAGGCATACCATTCAACTCACACTGCCGCAGCTGCCGGGTGGAAACTGAGTCAGAAACCCCCGAGCACTTTCTGTGCAAATGTCCGGCTCTAGCTAGAGTCAGGCAACGCACTCTGGGCAAAGCCTTCTTCAACACCCCTAAAAATCTCTCAGAAGCAAACATTCACAGTCTGCTAGCCTTCATAAATTCCACGAAGTGGTTTCAAAATTAGGCTAATCTGAGTGAATACACACTCTTTTTCACCCTCATCTCACAAAATAGGTATCCCATAGGATGTGGTATCAAAACGGCGCTTTCATGGCGCTAATTGGGTGCGAAAACAGGATCTGTATGTCCACCGCCACTTTTACCTACCCTACCATGTATGGACGAGAAATGGGACTGTTTTCATGCGGAAAGAAGAGGGTGATAATTATGTGAGAATAAATTGTGTTGCTGATCTTCTTAGATTATGAATATTAATAGCACTATCCCACTCTCTCATTCATATGTATGTACAATCCCAATTCACTCCAATAGTACTGTAGAATATTGTTTTTGTTTACATCAGAATATACGAAGCTTGAGAAAAAATTTTTCAATTTTCTTAGCTCATCTTGAGTCTATGTTGAATTTACCTGCTGTTATCGTTCTGAGTGAAATTTGGATTTATGTTAATAAAGTAGATTCGTATAAAATAGAAGGTTACACTTTTTTCTCAAATTGTAATGAGTCTTATTCTGCTGGAGGTGTTGCCGTTTATGTGAGAAATGGATTAATGTGTGATTGTTCGTGCATAAATTTATCAAGTGCTGACGTATTTAAGTTATCGTTTACATTTGAAGATATTGATTATTCTTTCGTTTACACAGTTTTGCAAAGAGCGCTTTCATTGGTGATCTCAGCTCAACTTCGTCTAAAAATTTAATTGTTTTAGGAGATATCAATATTGATATTCTTAATGAATCTAACGTTGATACGGAGAATTACTTATTGACTATGGCTTCGAATGGTCTTAAGAGTTTGATAAATTAACCTACCCGTTCGACCGATTCTTCTAAGAGTTGTATTGATCACTTATTTATTAGATCTCACACAAATAATAAAAAACATTTTAGTGTCAAAGTATATGATTTGAAGATGACAGATCATACTATGATAACACTAAATTATACTTCTAATCTTTCAGAAAATATTGAACCTGCTTGTGGAATAGTAAAATATTCTGTGAATTTTAATAAATAAAATAACTTTTAATAATAACTTTTGTTTTGTTGGGAATCAGTTTACTGCGAAAATAATCCTTCCATTGCTTTTGATTTGTTTATTGATATTATTCAAAAGCATATCAAATCGGGTACTTTAGTAAGAAATCGTCCAGGTAAAAAGAAATATTTAAAACCCTGGATGACTAATAGTCATCTTAATAAGATAAGGAAAAAGAGAACATTGCATTTAAAATGTAAAAAAACATCAAAGCAACTCAAAACTTAAGAGACACTATGTTAATTTTTGTAAATCTGTAAATAAAGAAATCGAAAACACTCGCAACAACTTTTATGGTGATATGTTTACGAGAGCTAAGGGCAATGTACCCGAAGAGTGGAGAGTAGTAGATAACATTTTAGGAAAGGTTAAAAGTGGCGTTAAGATTGATAGCATTGAAGTGGGGGGAATCATGGAATCGGATCTTGGAAAGATTACTAATCTTTTTAACGTGTATTTCACTGAAATTTCTGAGAAATTGAAACCTAGCTTTGGTCCGTGTATAACCTGTAACTGTTCCTCTTCGTCTGATGTCTCTTTTATGAATGATGTAATAGTTTTGTGTATAATCCGATTACACCAAATGAAGTTTATAAAACCATCTTGTGCCTTAAAAATAAAAACTCTTGCACAAACGATGGTGTTACGAGCAGGTTATTAAAAAATGTTGCATGGTATGTCGTTCATGTTTTGTCTTTCTTGTTTAACAAAAGTTTTGAAATGCGTTGCTTTCCTGACCATCTAAAAAGTGCCGAAGTCATACCCCTTTTTAAAAAAGGAAATAGACATATTATTTCTAATTACAGACCAATATCACTTCCTTCAACATTTTCCAAAATTTTTGAAAAATTGATAAAATCTCGAATTGTTTCTTTTTTGGACAGATCTAACTACTTTAGTAAGAATCAGTTTGGTTTCAGACCAAGCTTGTCTACTGAGGACGCCATCTTAAGGGTATGCAGTAAGGTAAGGAAACTTATATTATAACTAATCAACATTTGGTCTTTTTATTGATATGACTAAAGCTTTCGATCGGATTTCGAAGCGTTAATACGCGAACCATGCAGACACAAGCGTCTGCACCTAGCCTCTATTAACGAACTCCTACTCTCACCTCCCCGTGGTGAAATCCGGGAGCCGAGTACCCTTGACAGAAGATGGGGTAACCAACCCTCGTGGGACGTCTGGGCGGCTGCAAACGAGAGAGGGGGAGTGTGAGTCGACGCGCTGTCATGTGATTTCTTTAACATCTTTCTTGAGAAGATCGTGCAAACCTCTCTGGCCAACACAAGAGGCACGATCTTCCAAAAGTCCGTTCAACTGCTAGCCTACGCGGATGACATTGAAGTGATTGGGCGAACACAGCGAGTCGTTTGCTGGCATTGAAACGGAAGCGGCTAAAATGGGTCTGGCGGTAAACGAGGGCAAAACAAAGTATATGCTGTCATCCAGAAAGGACGCACAACATCGACGACTTTGCCAGAACGTCACCATAGGCAGCTATAACTTTGAGGTAGTGAAGGACTTCGTCTACCTCGGCTCCGCGGTAAACAGTACAAACAACATCAGTACCGAGATCAAACGCAGAATAACTCTTGCCAACCGCTGTTTTTATGGGCTCAAAAGGCAATTGAGTAGTAGAGCCCTCTCTCGGAAGACCAAGCTGACTTTATATAAGACCTTGATCATCCCAGTCCTGCTGTACGGCGCAGAGGCATGGACAATATCCCAAGTGGATGAACAGTCTCTTGGTCTTTTCGAGAGAAAAGTTCTGCGCGCGATCTTTGGTCCTGTTTGTGTTGATGGGATTTGGAGGAGAAGATTCAACCACGAACTGTATGGGCTGTACAGCGACATGAGTCTAGCCAGGCGTCTACGGATCCAACGCCTTAGATGGCTAGACCATGTAGAGCGTATGGACAACTTAGCTCCAGCCCGAAGAGTCTTCGACTCTGAGCCTGTGGGACAACGCAACAGAGGACGTCTACGTACAAGGTGGCGCACACAAGTCGAGGGGGACCTCGGCCGGCTTGGTGTGCGAAACTGGAGACAGCTGGCGAAAGATCGTGCTGGCTGGAGAGGCATGTTGAGTGAGGCCCAGGTCCACCTCGGACTGTAGAGCCCTAAGAAGAAGAAGAAGAAAGCTTTCGATCTGGTGAACCACGATCTCTTACTAAGTAAACTTTCCAATATTGGTTTTCGTGGAAATATTTTTAATTGGCTTCGTTCTTACCTCATAAATAGAACACAGGAAGTAACTATAAATGGAGTCTCAAGTGCATCCAGGTTATTAAAGAATGGTGTTCCACAGGGTTCTGTTCTTGGCCCATTGTTTTTCTTAATTTATATAAATTCTATTTTCAAACTCAAGTTAAATGGCACTCTAACAGCTTTTGCGGAGGATATAGTTTTTACATATGGATATGGAACCATTTTCGAAACTATTGTATCGATAAATGAAGATCTAGATGCGTTACGTTTGTGGTTTAACTATCATAAATTAATTATAAGCGATAAAACAAAACTGGTTTGCTTTAAGGTATCTGGTAACAGCTTATATGATTTCAATCTATGGTTCCATGCTCATGATTGTAAACAGTTCTCTTTATCCATACATAAATGTGGAAATAGTAATTTTTTTGCTGATTTACCTTGCACAGAAAACTGCTTCAAGATCGAATCAGTTCAAAATTTTAAGTACTTAGGTGTAGTAATTGATTTTAACTTAAACTGGAAGGACCACATTAAAATGCTTAAAAATTGTTTGCTGATGGTCACACGCCAAATGTACCTATTAAAACCCTTTTGTTCTCAAAAAGTTTTGTCAATGATTTATTATGGTCTGCACGATCAAAGTTACAATAAGGTATAACAAGTATGCCAATACATTTAGTCCTCTATTTACTGCTCAAAAGCATTTAATAAGAATTATTTCTAATAGAAATCGTCTAGCTGGTAGTTGGCCCTTATTTAATATGCTGCATGTTTTACCAATCAGACATTTATATGTGTTTAAAGTTTTAAGAGAGTTCTTCAAGCAAAGCGGTAATATTCCAACTAGAAATATACAAATGTACAATCTACGTGTAAACAATATGTACTTAGTAAATGTACCTTTTGCACATAGAACACATTTTTCTCATTTTTATACATATACCGCACCACTTTTATTTAATAAATTGCCTCTGTTTATAAGAGAGACTTTTCGACATTCCAATTAAACGAAAAATGCTAAAAACCGGCTATTCACCTTGAGCTATGAATATATTAAATCATTTTTTTAACTCTTTCCTTTTCATCAGCAACACAATTTTATGCACATCTTTCAATGCTATTTTATTTATGAATTGTTATTTTTATATTTGCTTTAAAATCTTTTTTTCTTCTTTATTAAATTAAAAAAAAAAATGTAATCTAAATTTTACTCATTGTCACCCCACATTCTAGTTTGAAAGTTAAATTTTTGAAGTGTCATTCACCACTAACTTCTGTTAAAGAATGATCACTAATATTTATTCAACTTTTTGTTATTAGTTTTAAGATTATAAATTAATTGAATAAATAAAATGAATGAATAAGAAATAATTGAGGTTGTAACGAACGCTTTTTCCACATCCAGAAGAATCATACCAGTACTTTTCCCTATAGCTAAATTATCTTTGATATGTTTCGTGATGCGATGAATTTGATGTACTGTCGAATGATGTGGCCTGAAGCCGAATTGTTGTGGAGGAAGTATGTTGTACATATCTATATGTGTTGCTAATTTATTTTTTATAATTTTTTCGAAACATTCACTCACTGAGCTCACTCACTCTACTAAGTTATGGGACGATAACTACTAGTCAGACATGCGTTTTCTCCTGGCTCAGGAATAGTTATTATTTTGGACGTTTTCCATACTTTAGGATAGTAACCTTGTTTGGGAGGTTTTTTATTCCATCTAAATCAGGGGACTTAGAGTTTTTTAAGTTCTTTATAACAGCTTCTATATCTTCAGCTGATATGCATTCGCCTTCTTCTGTCATTAATGCTAGAGAGTTTAGGAGCCCTATGGCCTGTTGCACTAGGTTTTCTTCGCTGCTGTTTATGTTTCTACCAATTGAGTGGTTCGTATACAACAGTTTTGCTAGAGCGTTAGCTTTTTCTTCAAAACCAAACCCCGGAAGTACGAATATTTGTGTGTCTAAATACAAAAAAAGGCATTTCAAAATTTGCTAATTTCAACTAATCGAATTAATGTTAATAATTAATAAATAATTTTTAATAACTCTGTTAATAAAAAAAATCAAATAAGGCTACTTCCTCAACAAGCTGTAAAAAGTTACCATTATTAAGCTCAAACAACACTTCAGAAGTTCCTCGAAAAGCTAATGCTTGACAACCAAGAAATTTAACTAAACTAATTAGTGTTGGCGAAACAGTTCTCTAATACTTTGTTTCAGTTTCGATCGAGTTTTAAAAAATTTTGTCCATTGTTTTTCCTGACCTCAAACATTTTTCGAAAAATTTCCACGATGTAAATGTTGTATGTGAAATAAACTACTTTCATAACATTTTAAAATTGCACTCAAATGTGGCCGGCCGGAACATCCTGTATCTGTGCTTGACAAGGTATTAGAAAACGACTGAAAACTATTTTTAAGTATTTATTTTTATTTTTAGACTTTTACAAAAAATATATACTAAAAATTTAAGTGATCGCTTGGCGTTGTCGTTTTCCAATGAATCTTTTTAAATCCATCTTCTCGCGCGTGTTTTGTTCATTGCAAATAAAATACAAACAAAATTATAGAGAATAGGGTTTTCTAGGCAATATGTAAATAAATCACCCAGGAATAAAATTTGTGTAATTGTAAGAGATGGGAAATTATGTAAATTGTATTGAGTAAGTGTCATACGTAGAGAAAAAAAACCTGCACGTTGTCACTCAAATGATTCCATAGGAACTGAGGATTGAGTTTATTATTTTGAGGATTTTTCCTAAGCATATATTTGAGTGCTTGTGCAAGAGTCCTGTGTGTAATTGGCCTTTTGTGTGAAGAATGAAAGAAGAGAGAGAGAGACAAGAAATTATGTAAATTGTATTGAGTAAGTGTCATACGTGCAGAAATAAAACCTGCACGTTGTCACTCAAATGATTCCATAGGAACTGAGGATTGAGTTTATTATTTTGAGGATTTTTCCTAAGCATATATTTGAGTGCTTGTGCAAGAAATTATCTTGCACAGACTTGCGTGTGAGTGGCATTTTGTGTGAACAGGTGAAATTATGTAGTTTGTATTAGTTCAGAAAGCGTTCAGCATACGTATCTGATTAGACGAATTAAAATTTTATGAAAGTATATCGATAAATTTAATTTTTTTTGTTAAGGCTTACAATTAGAGTTATACCGAATAGTGGTGTGGCCGGATGCCGGATACCGAATATACGGCCTGGAGCTAGGCTGGATAGCCGAATATTCGGCGGCCGGATAATAATGGTAATAATGGCCGGATAACGGCTTAATAATGGTAGCATTTTACAGCTTGTTGAGGAAGTAGCCCTATTTGTTTTAGTTATGGGGGAGCACTTGAGGAGAATAACGGATCAAGAAGCCCAAAATAAATATTTGAGCAAAAATATACAAAATTAAATAATAAGTATCTTTTGTGTGCAGCAGGATACATCAACAAATCCACACGCTTTCATAGAACGTCAAAGAATGATCATGAGGGCGATGAAACCAACACCAATAGCACATCACACGAAGACCAGGATGTTTCTCATCAAAGATATCGCCGACCTACGACGACGTCAAGGAACCATTGGAGCAGTCGTACACGGGCCCAAATGAAGTGACAAGTCGAGTCAGCGACAGGGTTTTCACCATAAACATCGATGGAAACCTGTTCAATATTCTTCATATAAAATGAGAGCCTGTACGAGAATAAGCGCACAAAGGAATAATATCCACACAATATCATCCGATCCTGTGTGTGTGCATGCAGGATCACCCCAGCAATTCGCTATTGCCACTTAGGCGACGAACTCAAAGGAGAGCGGTCGAGTTAAAATTATATTCCTAAAATGTTACAATCCCCTAGATAATACTAAATAAACATTATAATTCTGAGCTAACAACTAGTGAGTCTATTTTACACGGTCCTTCAGAGCCGAACAGTGAGCTGGTCCTATTTGTGTTAACTAACTAATAAAAAAAAAAAAAATAAATAAATAAACTGGAAAGTTCAACAGGCGAATATAAACCAATTCGGGGTGAGTAATCAAGACATATGTATACATACATATGTAAATATATATAAGTGCATTTTAATAAGTGCTTGCAAGCGGGGTTTTTCTGCGTATGAAAGCTCGAATCGGTTCAATTGCATCATGTTTAAGTTGGTGCAACAGCAATTTTGCATGTAATATATAGTGATGTAGTTTACTGTGTATATACATAGTGATAAACTAAACATTGCATTTATATCGTCCCTATTTTTTTTTCCCTCTTGTACAACCCTGCCGTAAAGGCAACGACACTGCGACCTAAAAAGGTCTATTGTATCGACGGGTTGGAGTTAATCCAAAAGATTAACCACTTTCCTTATGAAGAATATTCAAGCATTGGTGTTATTCCCGAGTTTTGGTATAATGTTTTGTTGTGATGCCATTTACCAGACGATCTTCTTATTTTAGAGATTCAATTTCGGATAATTTTCCGTTCGAATCTTTGCAACTCAAGGGCTACGTTAGGAGTTATTGAGAACCATATGAGGAGACCGTATGCGATCAAGGGACGGATCAGGGTCTTGTACATAAGCAGTTTTGTACTTTTTTAAACATTTTTGGAGTTGATAAGTAGCTTCATTTTGGCTGCTGCGGCCTTGCTGTTGTTTAAAGCATTTCTAGCATGAGGGTTCATTTTAAGTCTTTCGTGCATGTGTATAGCCAGATATTTAATCGACTTTTTCAAAGGTATCAGATTGCCCTCGATGGAGAGTCTGATGTTCCGGCTCTCTCTTACTGCCAGGTGGTGGCCTCTACCGGATGCGTTCCTGAAACATATCAATTCACATTTCTTCAGATTTAAGTCGATTCCCCATTTTTGTAGTAAGGTATGAGCTCGTTGAGGTGACCTTTAATTTTGTTTAGCCCTTCATGCGGTCTTTCACGTGAGCTAAATAAAATTGTGTCGTCAGCATATAATATGGCCTCGGAATTATGGTGTTGGAGAGGGAGGTCAAACAGGTAAAGGTTGAATAAAAATGGCCCGAGAATGGATCCTTGGGGGACCCCTGCCAAAATCGGGATGTGAGGGGAGTTTTCATTTTCAAAATGAACGGACAGACTACAATTTGAAAGGAAACTTTTTATTATTTTTATAAAATTTGGAGGGAAATTTAGTTGGAAAAGGTTGTAAAATAGACCGTTGTGCCATACAGAATCAAAGACCTTAGTTAAGTCGAGGGCGCATGCAATAGTGCATTCCTGTCCCGCTCGGTAGCCGGTCGTGCTCAGCCCGAAGCAGTTACGAGCAACCCGGCAGTGAGCAACCCTCGTGAGCCACTACGGGGGTGGGAGGGGGATCACGCCATACACTAACCAGTGCGTGCGAGGGTTAAAAGGCAACGGACAACGGCATCGGCTTAGGATAGGCACATGTAACGTCTCATCGCTCACAGGAAAGGATCTCCAGCTAGTTGGGGAAGTTGGCAGATATCGGTTTGATATCGTAGGCATTTCTTCGACCAAGCAAAGAGGATCTAGAACTGTGGATCTTTCGGACGGGTGGAAACTCTGCCTGTCGGGAGTGGCACCTCAAATGTCTGCACAGGCGGGAGTGGGGTTTTTCACAAGTCTCAGGCTGGCAGACAGGGTATTGGAGTGGATACCGTTAGGAGGGAGAGTCGGGATCCTAAAGCTCAAGCTTGAATTGAATTGAAGAACACGGGGTGTGTCAAGTATGTAACACTAGTACTGCGACCATAAAGATCTATTGTACCCCCTTCCTTTGATCTAGGATTTTAGTGCTGCCTTTAAGAATTTTACAACATCTCTAGATGGGATTTCTTGAAAGTCTTTCCCTGTTACATTTGTTTGGTGTGTCATTTTAAATCTTTCTCGGGCAAGACTTGGGCAGACGGTCAGTATGTGTTCCATAGTTTCTTTGGCCTGTCCACATCGCCTACAGATTTCTGTGCTGCTAAGACCCAATTTGTGAAGGTGGTAGTTGCATGCCCCATGTCCTGTTAGTGCTTCACATAGAACTTTAAGGTCTGCTTTGTTAAGTTCTAGAGCTTCTTTGGCTCTTTTGGGATTGTGATTTTGTTCCATGAACGTTCTTGAGTGTTTAATACCCTCTTGGTTGTTCCAGAACTGACTCTTTTGTTTTATAACCCATTTGTTTATGTGTACGTTTGTGTCCGAGTTATTGAATCCATAAAGGGGTGAAGGCCCTGTAAAAGGTACCTGAGCACCTTTCTTGGCTTGTATGTCAGCCTTTTCGTTCCCTTCATGGTTTTCATGGCCTGGCACCCAGATCAATTTTAACCTGTTGTTACCTGCCACTTTGTTTAGTATATTGTGGCATTCCCAGACAGCCTTAGAGTTGAATGTGTAGCCCTTTAGCGCTTTAAGAACCGCTTGACTGTCTGAGAATATGTATATTTTGGTATTTGTGGGTTTTCTGTCGTTAATGCGGTGTGCTGCTTCATTTATTGCGAACAGCTCGGCTTGAAATATTGTTGACTCATTACAGAGAGGAATGTGTAGGCTGCATCTTGGTCCTATCACTCCAGCCCCTACCTTGTTTTCCGATTTCGACCCATCTGTATACCATTTTTGGGCTCCATCATTCATCCACGGGGGGTTGTTGTTCCATTCTTCTCTGCTTGGTATGAGTACTTTGTAGTGTATTTTGAAATTCAACTTTGGGAGCATTAGATCACTCACTCGTGTCAACTCCCAGATATTGTCTACTTTCCTGAGAATCTCTAGATGCCCCACAAGGTCTCCTTCTTTGTATTTGTAGTTTCTTTGTACTGTTAAGGCTTGTCTTGCAGCTTCAGCCTTTATAGCAGTGTGTAATGGGGGAATGTTTAATAAAGCCTCCATTCCTGCAGTTGGAGTCGTTCTCATTGCACCGATAGTGCAAATGCACGCTAGTCTTTGAACTTTATTAAGTTTGTTAATGGCACTTTTTTGTTCACATTTTTTCCACCATACGGCAGCGCCATAGAGTATGGTTGGTTTAATCATTTGATTGTAGATCCACAGGCTCATTTTTGGGTTTAGTCCCCTTGTTTTGCCTACGAGTTGTTTTAAGGACCAGAGAGCTTTAATAGCCTTAGAGTATGTTTTGTTTATGTGTGCATTCCATGTGAGTTTTTGATCCAGTGTTATGCCCAGAAACTTTACCTCCTCCTTCAATGAAATGCAGGTCTCTTTGATTTTTAGGGTTTGAAGTTTGTTAGTCCTTCTCTTTGTGAAGCGAATTATGTTTGTTTTGCTGGGATTGATGGAGAGTCCCTCTTCATCGCACCAGTTCCAAGTTATTTCTAGGGCTCTTTGCATAAGGCTTCCTATAGTATCTTCATGTTTACCCCTTATAATTATGGTTATATCGTCAGCATAACCGATGGCTGTAAAGCCATTATTATTAAGTACGTGGAGAAGTTCATCTACTAGAATTGACCATAGAAGTGGGGATAGGACACCCCCCTGAGGACAACCTCTAATAGTTTTTATAACTACCTCTGATGTACCTAATTTGGCTGTTATTTGCCTTTGTTTTAGCATGACGTTAATCCATTTGATTATAAGGGGATCGACCTTTTTTCCGCTAAGTGCATTTGTTAGCGATGAATGATTTGCATTATCAAATGCTCCTTCTATGTCCATAAAGGCGCCAATCGCGACCTCTTTTGCTTTCAGTGATTTTTCTATTATATCCGTTACTTTATGGAGGGCGGTAATTGTAGATTTACCCTTTTGGTAAGCAAATTGTAGTTTATGGAGTGGTGCTTTTTCCAATGTTGATCTAATGACCAGTTCTATTAGTTTTTCCGTCATTTTTAATAGAAATGAGGAAAGACTGATTGGTCGGTAGGACTTTGGGTTTTCGGGAGGTTTGTTACCCCCTTTGGGTATAAATATTACCCTTACCATTCCCCATTTACTTGGAATGTATTTATTTATTAGGCTGGTTCGGATGATTTTGACTAATAATGCCTTTAATTTGTTGGGTGAATGTATTAGGAGAGCGGGAAAGATACCATCTGGTCCAGGGGCTTTAAAGGGTTTGAAGCTATTAATTGCCCAGTCGACTCTTTCATATGTAATGTAGTCATTGACGTTAGTGTTTCTGCCTTTGTGGAAGAAGGCATTAGCCCGTATGTCGTCTGTAGTGTTGGTTTTTATAATACACCCAGGAAAGTGAGTCTTTAATAGTACCTCTAGGGTGTCAGTAAAGTTGTGTGTCAGATTTCCCTCTTGGTCTTTAAGTAGGCCAAGTGAGTCATGGTTACCTTTGGAGAGCGCCTTATAGACTCTTGCCGTATCAGGAGAGTCTTTTAGGTTCTCGCAGTAGTTTTTCCACGATTTCCTCTTGGATGATCTGAGTTCTTTATTATAGTTTGTAAGAGCCTCCTTATAAGCCTGCCACTCGCCCGTCTTTTTGGCCCTGTTGAATTCTCGTCTTGCCGACTTTCTTAGTCTGCTCAGGCTAGAGTTCCACCAGGGCACTGACTTTGTGGTGTTCTTTTCTTTTAAGGGGCAGCTATCATGGTATGATGATATCATTGTGTCCGTTAGGAGTTCAACAGAGTTGTCTAGTTCCTCAGGAGTATTTGTGTTTAGGTGTAATCCTACAAGTTTTTCGTCCAGTAGGGATTTATACATGTCCCAGTTTGTGGCTTTGGGCGATCTATAGTATACTAGAGCCTCTTTCCGAGGGCCTGTGTTTATTTTGAATTTTATGTGGTTGTGGTCTGAGAAGGAGGGTTCTTTAGATACCTGCCATTCTTTAATAATGTGAGATACTTTGTTAGTAACTAGAGTGAGGTCGAGAACTTCCCTTCTAATGGAATTTTGGAAGGTTGGTTCTTTACCTTTATTTGCAACTTCTAGGTTAGTGCTAACAAGGAAGTCTACTAGGGACTCACCTCTTGCGTTGTTGTCGCTACTACCCCATAGCGTGCTGTGGGCATTGGCGTCGCATCCTATAATTAGGTTTTTACCTTTCCTCTGACAGAATACTGTGAGGTCTTTGATGATTTGTGGTGGAGCTTCGTTGTCCTCACCCGGGAAGTATGCTGAGGCGATTACAACCTCTGTGTCTGCCGTTTTGATTAGGATTGACACCGTATCTCTATCTGTGAACTCTGGAATGAGAAGAAATTTAATGTCATTGTCTATTAGTATGACAGCTCTCGGTGTGACTGCCGATCTGTCATATATTAACTTACAGTTTTTTGTGTACAGTCCAGCTATTTTATTTTTGTTAACCCAGGGTTCTTGAAATAACCCCAGGTTAAACGTTCCTCCAGCATGTCTTCTGCATATTTCGGCTGATGCGATTTTGGCATGCTGGAGGTTGGCCTGAAGTACATTAATCATAATGCTGTTTCGAGGATGTGTTGCCATCCTCTTCAGCATTTTTGGACGTCTCTTCCGCGTCGAGGGTTTCTAGATCCTCTATTGATTTGTCTGTGTTGTTTATTTTCCTTAGGCTGATTTGACCAAACTTGAAGCATATTCTGTTGCCTCTCTCCTCCAGTGTCTTGGATATAGTTTGGTCCATTGACAGCACTAACATGGCTGATGTACCCTTGTTTACTCTTTTTAGAGTCCTCCACGAGTCAGCCTTTAGACCTGCATTCTGTGACTGTATGAGGTCGAGTATTTTATCGGTGGTTGTGCCGGCAGCGTTTGGGAAGTAGCCGACTAGGGTACATGGTTGAGGAATGGATTCCTCTTTAGAAGCCCAAAGCTCAGCACCTTCCCAAGGCTTCAGCATCGGTGCGGTGATTTTCAGCCACTCCACCGTACTCTCCGTCATACAGTTCAGGGTGATGAACCCTGCTTTGAAAGTGCAGCTTAAGAACTGTGGTTTTACGCTGCTATCTTTCTGTCCCAGGACTTTGTCAATGATGGCCTCTTGTAGCGAGGTCATTTGTGCTGTAGTGAGGGTGGTGTTCGGGTAGTCCTTGGCTAAAACAGCCATCTTGGATCCTACGCATGCCTCTTTGTAGGTGGTGTCAGGTCTTCTCTTGCTTTGCACTTTAGAACCTGCTACTTTGGTGCACTGTCGTTTTTTGTTGGTGTTTTCTGGAGGCGATTTTTCCTCAGATCTTTTTCTTTTTGGAGCCGATTTGACATCTCCTCTTATTGGCTTTAGTGCCTCTACTTTGGCCTGTTCTAGGCTCATGCCCTTTTTTAGGAGGAAGGAGAGCCTTTTCCTTGCTGCTCCACTTAGCCTTTTTTGTTTATCTTGGACACTTAACTTGTCCATTTTGTTTTGGATGTCCATACTGACAGTGCTAATAGCGGAGGTACTGGGCACCTCTGCGCTTATAGCCATACTGCCACTTAAGGTTTCTTCAACCTTTTTGTTGGTGAGACTCTTAGGGCTGTCTCCGCCCTTGTTTTTGTTGATTTTAGAAATTTTGTTCCCACGAGTACCGCGAGTCTATCTGTCATTCGAACCAGAGCTCCGGAATAGCGCGAATGGGCATTGATTAAAATGGAACCTCGCCAGGGCATCCCAAGTCCGCATATTAGCGACTAGTTAACCCACTAGCCATTCATCCTTCGGCATATGCTGTTCCACCTTGGATTTAGGGGTTTTTTTCTAAGGAGTTATCCTTCTCCTCGCCCAACTAGATTTAGCCAGCATTTCAGCAGAGACATGACCGTACTGAAATGTTTGTTACCGGCGACCACCACGAGGAGGTACTAGTTGCACTACCATGATTTGAGACAGTTACGGCACGTGCACTCCGTGGAGTAGCTACGTGTTTTTCCCCCTGCTCAAATGCATGGCCGGCCGCCTCAAGCTTGAAAGATCAACTTTGGCTCTAGTGCAGGTGTATGCACTGAATCTTTCCTGTTTGAAGTTGATGCTGCCCTTGACAGGGCGGCTGAGATGGATTCCTTTATTCTGATGGGTGACTTCAATGCTCACGTGTGTGTGGATGTAACGACATGGGGGAGTGTGATTGGGAGAAACGGCGATCCTCATCAAAACATGAACGGAGAGAAGTTGTTGGATTTTTGGTGTGCAAATGGCATGTCCATTATGAACACCTTCTTTCCACACAAAGACATCCATAAATACACATGGTACCGTCGGAGTCTTCATCAGAAATCGTTGATAGATTTCTTTGTGGTACTATCGTGTGTGAAACGGATGGTTTGTGACGTTCGTGTGTTGAGGGAGCTGAACTGTCAACTGATCATCACCTGGTGTTGTGTACGCTGTATCTTACTGATAAAGTACCTCTTCTGCCAAGGTGGAAACCAAGAGTGGTTACACGCATACGGTGGGAGAAACTACAGAACAGTGAGGTACAGCAACATTTTGCACGGCGCATATCCGAAGGGTTTGAGCAAATTCCAACTGTTCCATCGCATTTAGAGGACGAATGGCGACTGTTTTCAGCAGCTGTCATTGCTTCTGCACGTGATGTTTGTGGGGTGAAGCGGCTTGGTGTGGCGGCTGGTGGTGAGAAAAGAACTGCGTGGTTTAAAATACCCGGAGTTCGAGAAGCCATCAGAGAGCAGAAGAAGACCTACAGAGACTGGATTCTCTTGGGGAACTCTGATTCTCATGACCGGTACACTGAGAAGCGAAGTACTTGCAAATTGGCTGTGCGAGCAGCTAAAGAGCAGACTTGGAAGGAGTTCGGCGAGAAGTTGGAAAGCGACCATAGATCTGCGAAAAAGGTGTTCTGGCAAACCATTCGCCGCCTCAGAGGGAGGAAATACAACACCATCGAAGGAGTCAAATCCAAAGATGGCGTGTTGCTTTCCAATGAGGTGGACATCTTGCGCAGATGGAGCGAGCACTTTTCGGAGTTGCTCAATCCCGAACAGGGCACTGAGGGTGACAGACCTGTAGTCTTGAGTAGGGCGGAGAATAGTCCAACGATGGAGGAAGTCATTTTGGTGATTGAATCGCTAAAAGTTGGCAAATCCGCCGGTGTGGATGAAATCCGGCCAAAAATGCTTAAGGCTATGGGTAAAGAGAGAGTTTTATGGGGGACAAAAAAGTGTGCTCCAACTACAGGGGCATATCTCTTATAAGTCTCCCAGGTAAAGTCTACGCTAAGGTGTTGGAGGCGCGTTCTAGAGCTATGGTCGAATCCAGGATGGGAGACGAGCAGTGCGGTTTTCGTCCCGGCAGAAGTACAACCGACCAGCTTTTCACTCTAAGAATGGTACTTGAGAAGGCTTGGGAGTACGCCAAACCGATCTACAGTTGTTTTGTAGATTTGGAAAAGGCATACGACCGAGTTCCTCGAGGTAAACTCTGGAGTGTTCTGCAGGAGTGTGGGATTGGAGGTTCTTCCTCACATCCTCCCAGATAGAACTCCAGCGCGCGCTAGATAGGTTTGTGGCCGTATGTGCTGATGCTGGGATGAAGGTTAACGTGGACAAATCCGAGGTTATGGTTATTTCCAGAACCCCTGTTCAATGCACTCTACATGTTAGTGGAGTCCCATTGAAACAGGTGGAGAAGTTCAAGTATCTCGGGGTCTTCTTCAAGAGTGATGGGAGGAATAATGCTGAGCTTTCCTGTAGGATTGGTCAAGCTGGATCAATTTTGAAACAGCTTGGTCGATCTGTAATCAGGAAGGCCGAGCTTGGTGTCAAAGCCAAGTTAGCGGTTCTAACGCAGTATTTGTTCCAACTCTCACCTATGGTCATGAAATTTGGGTAATGACCGAAAGAATAAGATCGCGAATACAAGCTGCCGAGATGAGATTTCTTTGTGCTGTTGTGGGAATTATTCGCCGGGATAGGGTGAGAGACACGACAGTGCTGTACTTCGTTGGTTTGGTCACATGGCACGAATGTCCCCATTATCACGACTTCCGAGGCGTGCCTTGAATGCGATTCCGTCAGGTAGATTGGATGGTTAGATGGATGGCTGGACCATGTCCAAGCACTCGCCTGGTTGCGCTTGGGCATAGCTCCTGATGAGTTAGAGTCGATGGCGGAGGATCGAGTGGCCTGGAGATCTCTCGAGCATGAATTGCCCCCGCGACCCGTTTAGTGGAACATGCGGGTCATTGAAAATGTGATGAGATGAGAACCTTAGTATCCTTCCGCTGACATCTGGCTTACCAATTGATTGGGATCTATTTGAATCTAAACCCAAGAAATGGTTAGGCGTAAGGGCTTCATCTAGCTCGCAATCCATAGGTACATAAGTGGTCTTGAATTGATAATATTTTCAGCTGCTACTAAACAACTTCTCAGCAATTGATCACTCGGGATCCCTGCTGGTAAGGAACTATAAAGAGCAGTCTTAAAGGTTCTTACCACTCTTTCCCATGCTCCACCCATGTGTGGAGATGCTGGAGGACTAAAATTCTATTACATTTTGGACATTTCGTTGGACTGATAAAGTGTTGTGCGAGTCTGATGGGATCAACTGCTTTTAGTTCTTCTCGCAGCAGCCTCTCTGCTTTCACGAAATTTGTTCCTCTATCGCAAAATATTTCTGCACAATATCCACAGCATTTAATGAAATCCGTGAAGCAAAGTATGAAAGTGTCTGCATCCATCTTCTGAGCAACCTCTATATGGACTGCTCGAACGGTGAGGCGTGTAAACAGTACGCCCCATCTCTTCTCGGTTCTTCTTCCAAGTTTGATGAGCATCGGTCCACATAAGTGAAAGGGGCGATATTTGGAGTTATTCTAGCAGGAGGTAGCGGTGCCATTTGAGGTGGAATTGGCTTTGAATTTCTAATTCTACGAACTTGACAGTTATGGCTAACTTTTTTTACAACTCACCTCATCTTTGGTATTAAAAAACGTTGGCGAATTTGATTTACTACACTCTCGTTGTTACGATGTAGGAACCTTTAATGTACTTCTTGAACGCTAAGTTGTGTAATTGCATGACATCTTGGAAGTATAATTGGACGTCTCGCTTCAAATCTTAAGCATGTAGCAGCGTCTATTCTTCCTTGCACTCGCAAGGATATACCCTCGTCTATATATGGTGAAAGTCGGTATAAGGAACTATTTTTGTTTACCGTTGGTGGCAAGTCTCCCGACTGTTTCTTAGAAAGGCTTTTAATTTCCTCAAAGAATATTTCGGATTGTGCCATCCGAAACAAAGTAATTTTCTGGATCGAATGTCTTCTAGCGCTTTCAATAAATCTTAACTCAAAGGCTACACAATTTAATAACTTCTTCCATTTCGAAAACCGACTGAAGTCTATGATTGGTGATTGTATAACATGGAAATTCAATAGTTCTTCCGAGGTTGGTGTTATTGGTACATCTTTGGGCCATTGTGTTTCATGCAAGTATAAGAAATCAGGGCAGCGGAACCATCGGTCATTCATATTCATTTTTGGAGGTTTTACCTACTTAGTAGCATCATCTGCTACATTCAATTTTGATGGCACGTAACGCCAGCTCTTTACGTTTGAATTATCTTGTATTTCTGTGGTCCTAAACACTATATACTTGCAATATCTACGTGACTCACCTTTAATCCAACTTAGCACAGCCTTAGAATCGTTCCAGAAAAACTGTTTGTCAATTTTCACCGTCAACTATTTTTTAATTTGCTTTCCCAATCTGCATCCCAGAACGGCAACATCTAACTGCGGGCGTGGTATAGATCGCAATTTAATCGGAGCGACCTTTGTTTTTTGTTTTTGCGACAACTAGTGCGCATGTAACCTTGTTTTCGATGTGGATTCTGTCACTGCTGCGCATGCTTGTTCACTAGCGTCGACGAATATATGCAGTTGTGTGATAACTTCAGACAAATTATTCATTTCTTTTAAGTAGCATCGAGGAATCTGCACATGTTCGACAGCTGGAAGAACTTCGACCCACTTTTTCCATTCCGCATGATGTTCATCTTGTAGAGGATGATCCCAATCGGTTTGACTTCTCCACACATTTCGAATAAGAAGTATTTTGACGTAGACGAGAAAATGCGCAATTAAATTAATAAAACCGGTCCTATATGGACATCAGAATTCTAAGTTCTCTTTTTGTAGATATTTTCTCTCCTTTCCTTGAGAGGCTTGACTCCCTTTGTTGAAAATTATCACTACTGAGACACCACCACAAGCCCAAAATTTTCTCGGCTGAGTGCCCAGGATTCATCAGCATGTTGACCTTTCTCCCGAATAATTTGAATTTAGAACCTGCATGACTTTCTCTGAACTCGACATCCACTTGTGTATTTCGAAACCAGCATTGCGATGTATCTTTGTTACTTCAATGGCTAATCTTATGGCTTATTCTTCTGTATCAACGCTGTCAAGTAAATCATCAACGTAATAATTCTCGACAATACATTTTACGGCTCGTGGATTCTTTGAATTTTATGGCATTTGTATTTTTTATATGCTGCGCCGAACTTGGTGAGCATGTTGCTCCAAATGTCATAACCCTCATAATGTATGTGTCTGGTTCTTTACTTTCGTCCATATCTCTCCATAAGAACCTTAACGCGTGTTGATCTTCTTCGGCAATGCTTACCTGATGAAACATCTCTTTGATGTCAGCAGCAATGTATATTTGCAACGTAAAAGTACAACAAATAAAGAGGAATTTAAATCTATACCTTTCAGCAGTAACGTGTTTAGCGATACGCCATTAACCTTGGCAGCTGCGTCCCATACTATCCGGACCTTATTGGCACCCCTATCATAGGATCCGTCGGAGAAAACCTCCGAACTCATTTCTCCGTTCCGAATACGAATGAAAAGGCATCATAGGATCCGTCGTAAGATCTTTAATTTTTCTCTGGTTGGTAACATTATGTTCGAATTCGAACTTAGACTCCTGTCACTTCAATTCCTAATTTTTTTTTCAAAAAAAACAATTTCGCGGATTATTTTTATGTGTTGATGGAACGCGCATCAAAATAAATCCAAAGCAGAAGTTTTCTTATACTACAATAGGAAAGGGTTTTACAGCTTAAATTATATTAAATTATGTTGGTATGCTTATATTCAACTCTTAAAGTATTTACAAGATATTTTATAAAAATGTTTTTTTTTTAGATTTGTGACAATAACATGTGAATCCGAGCAATTGATTCTCGATATCCAGGTTATATTGCTTGTATATTTTGTTCTTCCAGTTGCGGTGCTGTTTTTTTTATTCCTTCCTCTTCTAATATAAAATACAAACTTTTATTGTGGTTTCTATACAATTTAATATTAAACTATTTTTGCTGTACTTTACCCGTGTTTTAATAGTATTTTTGCAACAAATTCACAGACTTAACTTAGTTCCGACAGCAATTTTCCTTCGGAGGATAATTTAATTTTTTTGTCAGATTTCCGATTCATTCGGATCCTATGATAGCTTTGTAACGAATTTCGAAATTTTCGTACGTCAAAGTTACGAAACTTCGTTCCGATGAAATTCTATGATACCGATATCCGAATTCCGAACGCGATCGAGGTTACGACGGATCTTATGATAGGGGTGAGGATCACTGGTATCTGTCGGAAAAGAATATTAGCTGAAGACTGTACTTTATGGTTCATTGTTGATTCCCTTGATGTTGTTTGTGGATAGTCATTATGTAACAATGGGTTGTGTTTCGTGAGCAGTTTTCCTTATCACAATGTATTGAAGTTCTACATTTTGATTGGTGTTTTTTGAAGCACACACGGCATAATTTTTTGGACTTGTATAAGCATTGGATTACGAAGATGTTCTTCCCTCATCGCTTGTGTTAATGTGTTACTCACATTCTTAACTGCCATTGCAAAACTTATTACGCTGTCCTTTTTTTTCTATTTTGGGGCTAGGCATTTTTCGTACGCGTTGAATTTGTTGTTCTATTATCTGTTCAGGTCTTCGAAACAACTGTTTTAGTGTGTCTATAACATCGTCGACACTCTCCGGCGTTGTGAGTTGTGCCTCTACAACTTCCCTTGCACGAACTCTCAGGCATTGTTCGAGTCTGATAATATTTTCGTATGCAGAGAATCCACATGCTTTGGTTGTTTTTTCAAAGCTACTAATAAAAATTGACCATTCGGAAGGATTACCTGTAAATATCGGCAAATCCTTGGGAATAGCATGTCTAGACATAAGTTGACGTTGTGTTAATTCCTTTTTTGTTTATAAGTTGCTTTTTTTATCAGATCATGCTCTTCTTGAAGTAATTGAAGTTGTTGAAGTACAGATCTTGATTTCTGCGATGTGCTAATTTTAGTCGACGCTGGTGTTGAATTTCTTGGTATTAAAGTGATTTCTTTTGAAAATGTTGATATTACTTTTGTGACTGCGGAAGTTCGATTGGTGTGGTGTACTTATGGATGATTTTTTGCACTTCACACACCTCCACCTCGCATCGTTGGCTACCTCGTCTCCTACGCCGGCACATGCATAATACGTCTACTTTTTGCACTTGGTGCACTAAGCCATATTTGTTTTCTGAATATGCGCCATGGCATTTAGGACATTTACCTTCTATTGACTGATGCGACAGCGACGACATGATAGGAACTATTTATTATTTGATATTAAATTTTTAGAATATTAGAAAACGATTAAAAACTATTTTTAAGTATTTATTTTTATTTTTAGACTTTTACAAAAAAATATATACTAAAAATTTAAGTGATCGCTTGGCGTTGTCGTTTTCCAATGAATCTTTTTAAATCCATTTTCTCGCGCGTCCTTATTTTCACTTGTGCCAAAATTATATGAAACAAAAAATAATATAATATTGTAGTTTCGATGGGTGCGTTCAATATTAACTGATGATCTGTTTCCATTTCTATGCAGCATATTTTCTAATACAAGGCTTGAGAATTTTGTTCATTGCAAATAAAATACAAACAAAATTATAGAGAATAGGGTTTTCTAGGCAATATGTAAATAAATCACCCAGGAATAAAATTTGTGTAATTGTAAGAGATGGGAAATTATGTAAATTGTATTGAGTAAGTGTCATACGTAGAGAAAAAAAACCTGCACGTTGTCACTCAAATGATTCCATAGGAACTGAGGATTGAGTTTATTATTTTGAGGATTTTTCCTAAGCATATATTTGAGTGCTTGTGCAAGAGTCCTGTGTGTAATTGGCCTTTTGTGTGAAGAATGAAAGAAGAGAGAGAGAGACAAGAAATTATGTAAATTGTATTGAGTAAGTGTCATACGTGCAGAAATAAAACCTGCACGTTGTCACTCAAATGATTCCATAGGAACTGAGGATTGAGTTTATTATTTTGAGGATTTTTCCTAAGCATATATTTGAGTGCTTGTGCAAGAAATTATCTTGCACAGACTTGCGTGTGAGTGGCATTTTGTGTGAACAGGTGAAATTATGTAGTTTGTATTAGTTCAGAAAGCGTTCAGCATACGTATCTGATTAGACGAATTAAAATTTTATGAAAGTATATCGATAAATAAAATTTTTTTTTTAGGCTTACAATTAGAGTTGTACCGAATAGTGATGTGGCCGGGTAATAATGGTAATAATGGCCGGATAACGGCTTTTTTTTTTTTTTTTTGTCGTAGATTTTTGTCACACTACACTGGAGCACTCAGACTCAAGACTGGTCCATTGTACTACCAGGCAGCAACCTACTTTTACTGAAATTTCGCGCTTCTGTGATGAGAAGCCTACATCATCAGCTTTCACCTCATCAGCGCCGAATAACTGCCACCTGATCCGAGCAAAGGCTAGACAATGGCAGAGGAAGTGCTCTGCAGTGTCATCGTCTTCTCCACAGGCGTCACAGAGGGTTTCGTCACTAAGGCCAAGCACACTTAGGTGTTTGGCGAAGGTGTAGTGCCCCGTTAGTACGCCAATAAGTTGTCTGCAGTCTTTTCTGTTAAGAGATAACAAGAAAGCCGCGGATTTCTTACAGACGTTGGGGAGCATGCGCTCTGTTTGTCTACATCCTGGAGAGTCATGCCACCTGCGGTTGTGCTCTCGAAAAGTCCAACCATCGATGGAAGCCCTAACTAAGGACGCGGGCAGTCCCAGCGTAGGTTCAGGTCCTGAGAAAGCCTCATCTGATCCTCGCCTAGCAAGTTCATCAGCGATCTCATTTCCCGTGATCCCGTGGTGCCCGGGAACACAGACAAGTCTTAGCGAATTCAAGCTACCGATCAAATTCAGAGAAGACTTGCATTCCTGAACTATCCTGGAAGTGGTTAAAGGGTTGAGCAAGGCCTTAAGCACAGCTTGGCTGTCGCTACAGACACAAATACTTCGCCCCTTCCACCTATTCTTCACAATATAGCTCGTAGCCATTAGCATCGCTTAGGCTTCCGCTTGGAAAACCGACGCAAATTTACCTAACGAGGTGTGCAGTCTAAAGTTGTCGCTCTCCACGAAGGCACCAGCACCAGATCCTTTACTGGTCTTGGAGCCGTCCGTGAAAATTCGACTACATTCCTTTCCTGGCTCAGATTCTGTCCAGAGCTAGTCCTGAGTACAGGGAAAGTCGACTTTGTATGTTCGTCGCAGCTGGAGTACTGGTGTCCGTGCGTCAGACGGCATATCCATAAGACTGGGGTCAAAGGAGATGCGGTGCGCAAGGTCATCGAAACTCCAGTGCGAGCTGTACCAATAACCACCACCAAAACCACGGAAGATGGCCTTGGGAGTGCACCCCATGATATGGACATCTAGGGGGGGAGATTCAGCAGGGCATCAAGAGCAGAGCCAGGCGTGCTAGGGAAGGCCCCCATGCAGCCGAGACAGACCGTTCTTTGAAGCTTGGTGAAAGCAGCAGTTACGTATTTACGCGAAAGCTTATTCCACCAAACGACCGATGCATAGGAGAGAAGGGGCCTAATCATAGCCGTGTAGATCCAAACGGATCTTTTTGGTGATAGACCCCATGATTTGCCGAAAATTCCATTACACTGCCAGAAAACTGACAGTGCCTTCGCAATTTTCGTTTCACTGTGTTTTTTCCACAGAAGCTTCCTATCTAGAATGACACCCTGATATTTAGCTTCATCCCAAAAGCGGATAGTAACACCTTTTAGTACCAGTTGAGTCAAACCAGTCAATTTCCTCCTCCTCGTAAAGAGGACAACCTCGGTTTTAAGAGGGTTGACTGAAAGCCCATTTCTGGTACACCAATCGTCGATCACGTCTAGAGCTGCCTGCTCTTTTGAACACACATCCGCTAGGCATGATCCGACATACAGAACAGCTACATCATCCGCATAGGCCTGGGCGTAGATGTTGGAACTATTGAGAGCATCGAGCAGAGAGTCAACCAGCATGCACCATAGCAGAGGAGACAAGACACCACCCTGCGGGCAGCCCCTATAACATATCCCCCCCCCCGCCATAACATACTGGCCACAGTCCGCGTCCGCAATAATAGTTCTGTTCATCAGCATTGCTTTAATCCAAAGCACTAATGATTCATCTACACCGTGTTCTCTGGCCGAGTTGCACATGCCATCAAAAGTCGCATTGTCAAAGGCACCCTCTATATCAATGAAAATGCCCAGCGCGTACTCTTTCCTGTCGAGTGCACATTCAATTCTGCCGACGAGATTTTGAAGTGCAGTCTCGCAAGATTTTCCGCGCTTATAGGCATGTTGCATCTGAGACAGAGGATGAAATCGCAAAGCGGTTTTGCGCACATGAAGCTCAACCAGCCTTTCCATGCTTTTCAGCAGGAAAGAGGTTAGACTGATAGGTCTAAAGTTCTTGGCGAGTGAGTAGTCCCCCTTACCGATCTTTGGTATGAAGGCTACCCTAACTGTACGCCAAGGGGTCGGGATATAGGCGAGTGCCAGGCTGGCTGTGAAGATTCTTTTCAGAACCGGCAGCAACTTGTCTATACCCTTTTGCAACAAGGCTGGATATATGCCATTGGTACAAGGCGACTTGAAACCATCGAAGGACGCGACTGCGTATTTGATAGCTTCGTCTGTCACCACGAGCGATGAAACAAACCAGCATCGTCGTGTTACATTTATCAGCTCATTCTCAGTTCCAGGGATAGGAACTGGTTTTGAGCCGGTTGTAATGTGGTTACCTGGAAAATGAGTCTCTAGCATGAGGCTAAGCGTTTCAGCTTTTGACTCAGTGTAGGTACCGTCTGGTCTTCTGAGTGTTTCCGGTTTGGTTGGTTTGTCCTTTTTAAGAACTTTAACCAGTCTGCTGGCTTCACCGAGTGTTTCGATCTTTCCACAAAAATCTCTATAGGAGGCACTTTTCGATATCCGAATTAACCTCTTATATTCTTTTTGTTTTGATCGGTACAGGTTCCGGTCCTCTTCCAAGTCGGTCTTGAGAGATCTGTTTAGAAGTTACCTGGTTTCCTTGCGAATTGTCTGCAGTTCTGCGTTCCACCATGGAACAGGTGATCTGCAGGGGGTATTTCTAGCTGGACACGTCAGTTCAAAACATTTGGTTAGAGTGTTGTTCAAGTCTAGAACGGCTTTCTCTACCTTCTGTCTCGTTCTGAGCTTAGGGAGAGGTTCAATACGATTATCTAGCTCATCCCTAAACTGTATCCAGTTGGTTTTTCTTGGATTCCTCATCTTCAGCAAAGTTGTGGTTTCGCATTCGATTCGGAATTCAATGTACCTATGGTCTGACAGGGACACTTCCGACAGAACCCTCCAGTCTGTAATCTCCTTAATGTATCTGTTGGATAACGTTAAGTCTCGTCTTTCAGACCGCTCGTCATAAAGTGGTGAGAAACCTCGCAAGCCACCAAGACCACAGATGCGATTTTTCCACACCCATGGTTCTTGAATGGATGCTATGTGTAGTTTTGTCTTCACCATGGAAAGTCTGCTACATAGGAGGGCAGTAGCATCCTTGGAATGGTGAAGGTTTATCTGGGTAAAAATTATTTTGATGTTTACCGTGGTTTTCGTCCATTATCCGCACTACTTGGAAATGAAGTGGAAATTAATCCTTTCAAGGTGCAGATAGGGACGGGAGTCATACCTAGAGCGGATGGTCTCAACCGAAGTTTCGTCTAGACCCACAACGAGAGAAGAACCGTCCTTATTTTCCCGGTTCTTACTCTCCTTATGAGAGTAGATTTTCCACTTCTTGGTTTAGAGGCCAGGGTTCTGGATATGTAGTCGCGCCAGCACATCTGCCGTTTTCCTGAGTTGCCCCGGAATCCAGCAGACAGCGCGCGTCAGTTTTGGCGGCCTGAAAACCTCAAAAGTTGTGGTTCCCAGGGGGGGATTTTCGGCACAGATTTGCTCAGCCATTCAAGGGTTTGGTGGGTGGAGCACTTCAACACAAAGGTTCCGTTTTCCAAACCACAGCCCTCCACTTGAAAGCAAGCATTCTCTGCCGTTGCTAGCTCCCACAGTTAATCTTCGCAGTGTTTGCACTCAGCGTCGGTCATACTGTCATCATTGCCAGCTTTTCCAATTCGGAGCGCCAAAGAGGAGATAGCAGCTCTTTTGTAGGGCCGCAATTCTCGCTCCTTGCGCTCGGTTTTTTTTTCTTCCTCTTCGCGGTTTCGCCTGCATCGGCTAATTTCCATCCACTGGAGCTACAGCCTTTGCTGGTTGTAGCACCTGTTTCATTTGGATCTTGCGCGCAGGAGAAGTCGCCAACAGGATTTGGGATACTTCTGTTGGTGGATCTTCCCCCGTCATTCAACCTCCGTCCGCCAGAACTGCGTCCTTTGAGGGTTGCAGCACTAGTTTCATCCGGACGTTGTGCGCGGGGAGAGCCATCAGCAGAGGGATCAGGAACGCTTGAGACCTTCTTCCTCTTGATCCTGTTCGAATCAGCAGAAGGGGAGGTAGCGTTGGCTCCAATAGACTGATCGGTTTCGGCTGGAGTTACCTCTGCCGACCTGTTTCTTTTTGCCGTCGCCACCAAGGGGGTGCGACTCTCAGCACTTGCGCCTTCAACCTCCTCCGGAGTTTCTTTGCGCCGTGCGATTGGCGCTAGCCTTTTTCTCCTCTTCTTTTGATTCTTAGTCAGGGACCCTTCAGAGGCTGCCTCGTTTGGAGCCCGTTCAACCTGTTCGGCATTCCGGGTCATACCATCAGAAGCAACACTCTGATCAGCCACTTGACTATGTGGCTGGAGATTAAGCGTATCAGGCAAAGCCTCTCCGCATTCTCCAACTTTCCAACTCAGTCTATCGAACTTGTCGCAGAGTGAGTGGCAGGAATCTTCGGATTGGGTACCAGCGATTCCAGTGTCAGCGCCCGGGGTAGTATGATGGTTGGGGCCTCCAGAATCGTTGCCCCAGCCGTAGTCGAGAAGACTACGGGTGGATTTTCGCTGTCGCGAGTACCATCTGGAGTAATTTCCAATCTTTGTTTGTCCGTCATACTTTGTTTTTGACTTGTTTATCGTCAAAGTCAAGGCGTTTCTGGCTTTTGGTTCGATGTCTCACCTGGGATCTTTGGAACCGAGGTTCTTTGACTCTTAAGCCCGCCCGCCACGACAAGGCAACCAGAAAGGGAGAGGGATAACGGCTTAATAATGGTAACATTTTACAGCTTGTTGAGGAAGTAGCCCTATTTGTTTCAGTTATGGGAGAGCACTTGAGGAGAATAACGGATCAAGAAGCCCAAAATAAATATTTGAGCAAAAATATACAAAATTAAATAATAAGTATCTTTTGTGTGAAGCAGGATACATCAACAAATCCACACTCTTTCATAGAACGTCAAAGAATGATCATGAGGGCGATGAAACCAACACCAATAGCACATCACACGAAGACCAGGATGTTTCTCATCAAAGATATCGCCGACCTACGACGACGTCAAGGAACCATTGGAGCAGTCGTACACGGGCCCACATGAAGTGACAAGCCGAGTCAGCGACAGGGTTTTCACCATAAACATCGATGGAAACCTGTTCAATATTCTTCATATAAAATGAGAGCCTGTACGAGAATAAGCGCACAAAGGAATAATATCCACACAATATCATCCGATCCTGTGTGTGTGCATGCAGGATCACCCCAGCAATTCGCTATTGCCACTTAGGCGACGAACTCCAAGGAGAGCGGTCGAGTTAAAATTATATTCCTAAAATGTTACAATCCCCTAGATAATACTAAATAAACATTATAATTCTGAGCTAACAACTAGTGAGTCTATTTTACACGGTCCTTCAGAGCCGAACAGTGAGCTGGTCCTATTTGTGTTAACTAACTAATAAAAAAAAAAAAAATAAATAAATAAACTGGAAAGTTCAACAGGCGAATATAAACCAATTCGGGGTGAGTAATCAAGACATATGTATACATACATATGTAAATATATATAAGTGCATTTTAATAAGTGCTTGCAAGCGGGGTTTTTCTGCGTATGAAAGCTCGAATCGGTTCAATTGCATCATGTTTAAGTTGGTGCAACAGCAATTTTGCATGTAATATATAGTGATGTAGTTTACTGTGTATATACATAGTGATAAACTAAACATTGCATTTATATCGTCCCTATTTTTTTTTCCCTCTTGTACAACCCTGCCGTAAAGGCAGCGACACTGCGACCTAAAAAGATCTATTGTATCGACGGGTTGGAGTTAATCTAAAAGATTAACCACTTTCCTTATGAAGAATATTCAAGCATTGGTGTTATTCCCGAGTTTTGGTATAATGTTTTGTTGTGATGCCATTTACCAGACGATTTTCTTCTTTTAGAGATTCAATTTCGGATAATTTTCCGTTCGAATCTTTTCAACTCAAGGGCTACGTTAGTAGTTATTGAGAACCATATGAGGAAACCGTATGCGATCAAGGGACGGATAAGGGTCTTGTACATAAGCAGTTTTGTACTTTTTTCAACTTTTTTTGGTACCATTTTTGTCGTACCTTTTTTTCTTCCCCTTTTGTACAACCCTGCCGTAAAGGCAGCGATACTGCGACCTAAAAAGGTCTATTGTATCGACGGGTTGGAGTTAATCCAAAAGATTAACCACTTTCCTTATGAAAGATAGTATATCTTTTGTAGTGGAGTTTTTCAATTCCACTGAAGTCAGTATTTCCCTGTGGAGAATACGTTTCCTTAACCAATGTAGTGCCGGACATTCACATAGAATGTGCTGGGATGTTTCGTCTTCTTCAAGACAGAACCTACATTCCGTGTTTTGACACAAGTTCATTTTGTTAAGGTGGTAATACAAGCCGCAGTGGCCAGTAAGAAAGCCCGTTAGCTTTCTTATGCTCTTCTTATCTAAGCTAAGGATTTCCTTGTAGGAATAGGGTCTGATTAATCGCTTGGATTGCCTGAGACCTGACCCATTGGTCCAATGATCTAGGCGAAGTTAGTTTTCCCATTCGTTAATCAGTGCTGCAGCCGTCGCCCAATTGACACTGCAGTATGGTTCAGGACCTATGAACGCAGTACTTGAACCCGCTCTAGCGAGTTCGTCTGCGGATTCGTTACCTGCAATCCCTTTGTGTCCAGGGACCCAGCTAAGTTTCACTTTGTTGTGTTTGGCTAGGGATTGCAGAGCATCGTGGCAACATTTGACGGCTTTGGAGTCTATTTGACTGGACGATAAGGCCTTAAGTGCTGCCTGGCTATCTGAAAAGATTTGTATAATTGCGCCCTTGATGCCTTTACCAAGATTATTTTTTGTTTTTTGTTTGTTTATTGAGACATTATTAAAAATCAGTACAAATAACTTTTAACTTCATAGGAATTAACAATTTGGTCGACTTAAAGATATGTCCGACTTAAACTAGACTTAATTAAATATATATATATAATATTTTAATTATTACTTCATTACAATTTTTATTGTAAAGATATTTTTATATACACTTGCTCCCGGTGTATTTTCTCAACATTTGCTCTTTATGGCGACTTAACTTATGACTAGGACCTAAAATAACCCATAATTAAAAAAAGAAAAACAATTCAAATCTTAAAGGAATCCTGAATTTAAAGTATGTAGAAAGAAACATACAAACAGTGGAATCTGAAGTTTTAAATACCCTTAAGGATGAGTATAATTTCTTATACTATCCAAAGAATATTGAAAACTTCATGCAACAGTACAAACGTTCATGTAACAATTCATGCATTTATTTTATTTAAAATCAATATCATCCTCGAAAGTTGTTTGTGGATGCTTTTTTATAAAAAGGTAACGAGATAGTCGCACTTGTATATTGTCTCAGTGCTGATATAGACTTATCGTGTAATACATTAAATGGTGATAAATAGTAATTGTCGTTTAAACTTGAGGCATGAGATTCAATTAAGGATCTAACAATTGGATTTGGATGTGAGCCTATTCTTTCGATCTTTTTTAAAAGTAATTTCATTTGGTAAATCATAAGAGGTGTTATGTTAGTCGCTTCGTAAAGGACTTTATTAGAGTAGAATTTTTTGTCAGGTTTTCTAAATTTGCTACAGCAGTACCTTAAAATTTTCCTTTCAAAGGTTTCCATTTCTTTGGCTACAGACGGTGAAATTGTAAACCAGATCGGAAATCCATATGTGAGTATGGGTCTAACCAAGGTTTTATACATAAGTGATTTTGTTTTTCCTAACATTTGTTTAGAGTTAAACAATGGTTTCAACATTATTGAGACCATTTTTGACCTCTGAAGAGCCTTTCTAGCATGCTTATTAAATAAGAATCTATTCTGAAAATTTAAGCCCCAAATTTTAGTTTCACAACGCAGTGCTATAGGTCTATTGTTTATTTTTAAAGAAAATGATTTGCTCTCCTTGACTGCGAGATAATGTCCCTTACCGCTAGAATTCCTGAAACACGTAAGACCACACTTTCCAGTATTCATTTTAAGTCTCCATTTCTTGAAATAGTTTTCGACATGTGGGAGTATTTGTTTAATTTTACAAAGCGCTGTACTTGGGCGTCGATCACTGGCTAAGATTGTTGTGTCATCGGCATAGTGAATTGATCCAGCCTCATCCATGATAGGATGTGAGAGCGGAAAGTCGGAAAGGTATATGTTGAACAAGGATGGGCCGAGAATTGATCCTTACGGAACACCCGATAAGACAAGAAAGGATTCCGATTTCTCGGATCCAATTGAAATAGCTGAATTTCTGCTGGCCAAAAAGCTAGATATGATGTTTATAAGCCAATCAGGAAATCTTAATCTTAAAAGTTTATATAACAGTCCATCGTGCCATATTGAGTCGAAGGCTTTTTCAAGATCTATATCCAAGCAAATTGTACACTTCTTATTTCTCAAGTTGTGAATCACCTTGTCTTGGATTAGGAGTAATGCATGTTCTGTTGAACTACCTTTTTTGAAACCAAATTGATTATTTGGTACAATGTCTGCTTTTTCACTAAAGCGATTTAAGTGTTCTGAGAGAACTCTTTCAAAAAGTTTTCCAATATTAGAAAGGAGTGAAATGGGACGAAAATGTTTAACATCCCTTGCAGCTTTAGACTTTGCTATTGGAATAATTTTTGCTTCCTTCCAAATTCGAGGAAAATAAGAATTGTTAATGCAATGATTGAAAATTAAAGATAGGACCCAATCAATAGAATGTGGGCAATTTCTCAGAATGAAATTTGAGATTCGATCAGGACCAGCAGATTTTTTGTTGTTAAGAGCAGCTCTAAGAGTACTAATTTGTGTAGGTATTGTAAATACGGATAAACTAGTGCTTGTCGCCTTGTTTATAGTACTGAATTCAGTTAAATTTCTATTCAAATGCGTCGTTTTGAAAACATTTACAACTGAAGGAACTTCACTTTCAAATTCTTGATCAACTGAAGGAAAATTTTGGGGTGCTGGGTACAGCGAAGCGTAAAATTTTTTAAATGCATCTAATTTGGTCTCAACGTCGTTTAACTGTTGCCCATTAAAGAAGAGTATATCGTTTGAGATATCGGTTCCAAAATATTTTCGGCCCGTTATTCTATCTATTTCCTTAAAAGCAAGCGGTGACGGTTTTATTTTCTCCAGCCTTAATTGAAATGCATTATTTATGTCCATTCTTACATTTTCTCTTATGATCTTACTTAAACATTGAATTCTAGAGTTGAGCTGAAGATAATCGGGATTGACTCTATTCAAATTTCTATGATAGATTCTTTTGAGCTGATTAAGCCAAATCTTACGCAAATCTAAAAGTTTTTTTGTTTTATCTGAGATAGAGTGAAATTTCTTGTCAATATTAGAATGGATGACTGAGTGGGAATCAATATTAGATGTTATTAGCTCATTCAAAATATCAATGATTACATCTATTTCGTTATTTGATAAGTTTCTATCATCGGGTATTATCAAAGACGAAATGTTATTATGGAGCCTTAGCCTAAAGGCGTCCCAATTAGTATTTTTAAAGCTTCTGTATGATGCAGGAGGACTTAAGATTGGAGAAAATGATCGTAGTTTTATTTTTAAACTATTCCATAATGATCGGAAGCAGTTGGAAATGTTTGACATTTTAAATCACCTAAAAGATTGATGGCATCCTTCGCCGGACTAATAGTTGAAGATATGATAAAAAAGTCCCAATAGGACGATGACCTCGGATATGTTGGACCATCAGAAGGTACTATATCCAAACTCATAGCGGGACCATTATAAAACCAATTATTGATAAGCTTTCCGTTGTTGTTGCATACACTGTCTCCCCATGCAGTATGGCGTGCATTGAAATCACCCCCTATTATAGCTACATCAAAGCCAGATATGATCGAGTAAAACCTGTCAAGTTCACTACATATTTCTCGTCCTCCTTTCGATGGTATGTATATACTACCAACCACTAGACGAAAAGTAGAACCATTTGAGTTTTGTGATGAAATAGATGCTACACAGACTGAAAACTTATTGCTTTGGAAAGGAACTATGTTATATTTATAAATTTTTTGCAATAAAACTGCTGTTCCCCTTCCAGAATCATTTCGGATTAGGTTGAACCCTTCAAAAGAGGGTCTATATCTACTAGCTAAACGAGTTTCGGATAAGAAGCATATCTGTGGTTTTTCATTTTTAAGCGTGTCTAAAAGCGCGAGACGTTTTTCATTTGAAATTATAGAGTTAACATATATCGAGATAATTTTTAAATTTGCATCATCCATCATTATACTGCAATTGAAGCTACAAAGTTAAGGTAAGAAAACATTTTTTCCTCCTTACTTTGTAACTCTTGATATGAGGGCCAAAACTGTCTTATTTTGACCAAAAGATCTTTAAATGACATATTGAACAGATTTTTAGCTTCATTTAAAAATTCTTTCAAATCTCCTTTCGTAACATTAGCTTGGTTATTAAAATCCGGCCGATTGTTTTTAATAACTACTTGCGCATCGGGTTTCAAAATGTTGGTTTTGTGAATTAGCCCTTTTGCTCTGTCAGCGAAGGATATATTCGCGTTTGTAAAGCTGTTAATAGCTTCTTCTACGGAGGCTCTATTCAAAGAAGCAGCTTGCCTATCCCTTTGTGTTAACATTGTTTTTTTTTCTTTATATTTAAGATATGCTGGGCATCCTTGATAACTGGCTGCATGTCCTATCTCATTGCAGTTAACACATTTAGCTGGGGGTACTTCCTGATTATTTTCCCTAAGCTTTTTAGATGCTTCTATGCAAATAGTAGAGTCATGGGATTCACCGCAGACTACACACCTGCTAACGTAGGCACAGCATTCTCCTGAATGTCCAAATCGCTGGCACCTATAGCAACGAATAACCGCCCTGTTTATTTTTTTCCCAATACACTCTTTGACAAAGTAAATACCTAATACTTTTTAGATCCTTAATTGATTCTCCTACCTCAAGTTGCACAATGAACATATTAAGTTTCACATTCAATTCTTTAGATCGAGTGGTAACATAAGGAGTAATCCTACTTATTTTAATATTTGGAACTAATTCCACTAATGCTCTTTTTATTGTATCTTCCATCAAGACCCTTTAACATAATAGAGACCCTCTTCGTATCTTTAGGAGAAAACGAAAAGGCCCCAATACCCGTATCACGTAGACGATCGATAATTAATTTGTGCACTGCAAAGTTGTTTTTCTGTATCCCATGTTTACAAATTTATATATTAAATCAGAGACATTACATTCAAAACTGGCAAGCTTAATCAAATCAGAAATTAGTGTACAATTGGCCCCAAAAATAAATATTGGAGGACATAGCGGTTTCTTGTTGACGCTGTTAGATGAGCTGTCAAAAGTTGCTGAACGCTGAGAGTTATTGAACTCTGCTCCACTCTGAGTTGAATTTGTTGCGGTGTTAGGAGAATTCTCTCTAGGATTAGATTGTGATTGAGGAGTTTGCTGATCATCATTATCGGCAAGATCGGCATATCTGTTGTTCGAAAGGTTTGGTTGTTTCTGATGCGAGGTAGATGGTGACTCACCGTCTTGAGTGTTTTAATTTTTTATCCGAGTTGGATTGATAGTTACTGGCTGATCGCTTTAGTTTATTAATGACTGTGGTCCATTCAGTTTGGGTTTTATCAAGAAGAATGTCCATTGAAGTATCAAGTTGATTATTGCTTTGCGATGCACCTGCTGATTGGTTTGTGGAATTGTTAGTCACACTATTTTCTCCGTTTTTTTGTTGAAGAGAGTTCATATTGATGAGAAAACTATTAGTTTCTGATGAACTGAGAGAATTTTTATTTTTACTCTGATTTAAGAGAAGTACATCAGCACACTTTGAGTTGTCAAGTGATTCACGTGGAATTTTTAATGCACTAATTGGCACACTATTTATATTCCCCAGCATAAATGCCGGGGTATTGTGTTCAGTTTTATCACCAATGCTTACTGTTCACTATTATTAATGAAGATTATGACAAAAATAGTTTTTAACGGCCGTGGCCATCAGGAAAGGTTTTTATTTGCACAAGGTCTCTTCGCACGTCTACTCTGTTCGACTCCAGCGGATGAACCTCTTTACCAAGATTATGTCTAGCGCAGATCTCAATGGCATGGATTTCGGCTGGAAACACAGTGGGACTAGACCCCATCGGTACAGAGATCCCAGTGTTGGGTCCACAGGCATCAGCTCCGACTCCAGAATCCATTTTTCGATCCATCTGTGTACCAAACTAGACTCCTGGGGTCAAGTGTTGGAACACCATTGGACCAGTCTACCCGGTCCAATATTTCAACTTCAAATAACCTGCCGAAACAGTTCTGCCTGACCATAGTGTCCGGCATTGTACAAAACATGTCTCTATTAGGGATTGAGTTGAGTATCCTAAGGTGAAACTAGGTCACCTGGTTTGAATTGATATTCTAGCTGCAGTTTAATGGCATAAGTGGCAGCTATCTTCCTAACGAAGATGGGTAAAGGTGTCAGCCCGATAATAGCTTTGAGAGCTGTTGTGGGGCAGGTGCGCATGGCACCTATTATGCCAAGACAGGCAACCCTTTCCAGTTTTTTTTAGTTTGTTTGCCGATGACTGTTGAAGGGTTTTTGGCCACCATACGATGGCCGCATATGTAATAATGGGTCTCGCCATCATTGTGTACAACCAATGTATAATTTTGTGAGAGAGACCCCAAGTCCTACCGTAAAGACGTCTACTGGCCCACAGTGCTCTGGTAGCTCGCTCTATGGCGGACTTAATATGTGAATTCCAGTTAAGTCGTCTGTCCAGGATTACTCCAAGATATTTTACCTCGCTGGAATAAACTAGTGTGGTGTTGCCGATTATTATGGGTTCAAGGTTGACACGAGTCCTCCTTGAGAAGGGCACTAGAACGGTCTTGCAGGGATTGATCGATAAACCCTCTGCGTTGCACCATTCAACGACTTGCAGTAGCGCACTTTGCATCATATTGCAAATAGTCATTTCGTGCTTACCCCTTATAACAATCGCCAGGTCATCAGCAAAACCAATTGTGGTGTAGCCTGATCCTTGAAGATCTACTAACAGTTTGTCGATAACTATTGACCATAATAAGGGGGAAAGAACCCCCCCTTGTGGGCAACCCTTTGCCGCGGTTACAGAAACCGACACTCCTCCGGAGGAAGAAGTAATCGAACGACTTTCCAGCATGGCTCTGATCCATTTGTTAGTCGATTCTTCGATACCTCTGCTACTGATCGCTCTTGCGATCGAGTCGTAGCCAGTGTTATCGAAAGTGCCCTCGATGTCGAGGAATGCACATAGGGCTATTTCTTTGGAAGCAAGTGCGCCTTCTATTTTTTTGACGAGATAATGAAGGGCACCTATGGTGGATTTACCTTTCCTATATGCATACTGTTTCGAGTTTAGAGGGTTAGACAACTCTAATCGTTCTCTTATGTAAACATCAATTAGTCTCTGCATCGTTTTGGGTACAAATTATGTTAGACTTATAGGTCTATATGATTTAGGCAGCTCATTTATATTTGTTGCAAACAAAAAATTGATTTATTGCAAATATTAAACAATCATTCTTATATTTCCTTACTCCAGCTTTCAAAAGTTTTAATTTGGGAAAATCTATAGAACTTAACATCATACAATTTTATTTCTATTCAAATGCGTCGTTTTGAAATCATTTACAACTGAAGGAACTTCACTTTCAAATTCTTGATCAACTGAAGGAAAATTTTGGGGTGCTGAGTACAGCGAAGCGTACAATTTTTTAAATGCATCTAATTTGGTCTCAACGTCGTTTAACTGTTGCCCATTAAAGAAGAGTATATCGTTTGAGATATCGGTTCCAAAATATTTTCGGCCCGTTATTCTATCTATTTCCTTAAAAGCAAGCGGTGACGGTTTTATTTTCTCCAGCCTTAATTGAAATGCATTATTTATGTCCATTCTTACATTTTCTCTTATGATCTTACTTAAACATTGAATTCTAGAGTTGAGCTGAAGATAATCGGGATTGACTCTATTCAAATTTCTATGATAGATTCTTTTGAGCTGATTAAGCCAAATCTTACGCAAATCTAAAAGTTTTTTTGTTTTATCTGAGATAGAGTGAAATTTCTTGTCAATATTAGAATGGATGACTGAGTGGGAATCAATATTAGATGTTATTAGCTCATTCAAAATATCAATGATTACATCTATTTCGTTATTTGATAAGTTTCTATCATCGGGTATTATCAAAGACGAAATGTTATTATGGAGCCTTAGCCTAAAGGCGTCCCAATTAGTATTTTTAAAGCTTCTGTATGATGCAGGAGGACTTAAGATTGGAGAAAATGATCGTAGTTTTATTTTTAAACTATTCCATAATGATCGGAAGCAGTTGGAAATGTTTGACATTTTAAATCACCTAAAAGATTGATGGCATCCTTCGCCGGACTAATAGTTGAAGATATGATAAAAAAGTCCCAATAGGACGATGACCTCGGATATGTTGGACCATCAGAAGGTACTATATCCAAATTTATAGCGGGACCATTATAAAACCAATTATTGATAAGCTTTCCGTTGTTGTTGCATACACTGTCTCCCCATGCAGTATGGCGTGCATTGAAATCACCCCCTATTATAGCTACATCAAAGCCAGATATGATCGAGTAAAACCTGTCAAGTTCACTACATATTTCTCGTCCTCCTTTCGATGGTATGTATATACTACCAACCACTAGACGAAAAGTAGAACCATTTGAGTTTTGTGATGAAATAGATGCTACACAGACTGAAAACTTATTGCTTTGGAAAGGAACTATGTTATTCCAGAATCATTTCGGATTAGGTTGAACCCTTCAAAAGAGGGTCTATATCTACTAGCTAAACGAGTTTCGGATAAGAAGCATATCTGTGGTTTTTCATTTTTAAGCGTGTCTAAAAGCGCGAGACGTTTTTCATTTGAAATTATAGAGTTAACATATATCGAGATAATTTTTAAATTTGCATCATCCATCATTATACTGCAATTGAAGCTACAAAGTTAAGGTAAGAAAACATTTTTTCCTCCTTACTTTGTAACTCTTGATATGAGGTCCAAAACTGTCTTATTTTGACCAAAAGATCTTTAAATGACATATTGAACAGATTTTTAGCTTCATTTAAAAATTCTTTCAAATCTCCTTTCGTAACATTAGCTTGGTTATTAAAATCCGGCCGATTGTTTTTAATAACTACTTGCGCATTGGGTTTCAAAATGTTGGTTTTGTGAATTAGCCCTTTTGCTCTGTCAGCGAAGGATATATTCGCGTTTGTAAAGCTGTTAATAGCTTCTTCTACGGAGGCTCTATTCAAAGAAGCAGCTTGCCTATCCCTTTGTGTTAACATTGTTTTTTTTTCTTTATATTTAAGATATGCTGGGCATCCTTGATAACTGGCTGCATGTCCTATCTCATTGCAGTTAACACATTTAGCTGGGGGTACTTCCTGATTATTTTCCCTAAGCTTTTTAGATGCTTCTATGCAAATAGTAGAATCATGGGATTCACCGCAGACTACACACCTGCTAACGTAGGCACAGCATTCTCTTGAATGTCCAAATCGCTGGCACCTATAGCAACGAATAACCGCCCTGTTTATTTTTTTTTTCCCAATACACTCTTTGACAAAGTAAATACCTAATACTTTTTAGATCCTTAATTGATTCTCCTACCTCAAGTTGCACAATTTAATCGATAATTAATTTGTGCACTGCAAAGTTGTTCACATAAACTTTTGTTTTTCTGTATCCCATGTTTACAAATTTATATATTAAATCAGAGATATTACATTCAAAACTGGCAAGCTTAATCAAATCAGAAATTAGAGTACAATTGGTCCCAAAAATAAATATTGGAGGACATAGCGGTTTCTTGTTGACGCTGTTAGATGAGCTGTCAAAAGTTGCTGAACGCTGAGAGTTATTGAACTCTGCTCCACTCTGAGTTGAATTTGTTGCGGTGTTAAGAGAATTCTCTCTAGGATTGGATTGTGATTGAGGAGTTTGCTGATCATCATTATCGGCAAGATCGGCATATCTGTTGTTCGAAAGGTTTGGTTGTTTCTGATGCGAGGTAGATGGTGACTCACCGTCTTGAGTGTTTTAATTTTTTATCCGAGTTGGATTGATAGTTACTGGCTGATCGCTTTAGTTTATTAATGACTGTGGTCCATTCAGTTTGGGTTTTATCAAGAAGAATGTCCATTGAAGTATCAAGTTGATTATTGCTTTGTGATGCACCTGCTTTATTAATGACTGTGGTCCATTCAGTTTGGGTTTTATCAAGAAGAATGTCCATTGAAGTATCAAGTTGATTATTGCTTTGTGGTGCACCTGCTGGTTTGTGGAATTGTTAGTCACACTATTTTCTCCGTTTTTTTTGTTGAAGAGAGTTCATATTGATGAGAAAACTATTAGTTTCTGATGAACTGAGAGAATTTTTATTTTTACTCTGATTTAAGAGAAGTACATCAGCACACTTTGAGTTGTCAAGTGATTCACGTGGAATTTTTAATGCACTAATTGGCACACTATTTATATTCCCCAGCATAAATGCCGGGGTATTGTGTTCAGTTTTATCACCAATGCTTACTGTTCACTATTATTAATGAAGATTATGACAAAAATAGTTTTTAACGGCCGTGGCCATCAGGAAAGGTTTTTATTTGCACAAGGTCTCTTCGCACGTCTACTCTGTTCGACTCCAGCGGATGAACCTCTTTACCAAGATTATGTCCAGCGCAGTTGAAACACAGTGGGACTAGACCCCATCGGTACAGAGATCCCAGTGTTGGGTCCACAGGCATCAGCTCCGACTCCAGAATCCATTTTTCGATCCATCTGTGTACCAAACTAGACTCCTGGGGTCAAGTGTTGGAACACCATTGGACCAGTCTACCCGGTCCAATATTTCAACTTCAAATAACCTGCCGAAACAGTTCTGCCTGACCATAGTGTCCGGCATTGTACAAAACATGTCTCTATTAGGGATTGAGTTGAGTATCCTAAGGTGAAACTAGGTCACCTGGTTTGAATTGATATTCTAGCTGCAGTTTAATGGCATAAGTGGCAGCTATCTTCCTAACGAAGATGGGTAAAGGTGTCAGCCCGATAATAGCTTTGAGAGCTGTTGTGGGGCAGGTGCGCAGGCACCTATTATGCCAAGACAGGCAACCCTTTCCAGTTTTTTTTAGTTTGTTTGCCGATGACTGTTGAAGGGTTTTTGGCCACCATACGATGGCCGCATATGTAATAATGGGTCTCGCCATCATTGTGTACAACCAATGTATAATTTTGGGAGAGAGACCCCAAGTCCTACCGTAAAGACGTCTACTGGCCCACAGTGCTCTGGTAGCTCGCTCTATGGCGGACTTAATATGTGAATTCCAGTTAAGTCGTCTGTCCAGGATTACTCCAAGATATTTTACCTCGCTGGAATAAACTAGTGTGGTGTTGCCGATTATTATGGGTTCAAGGTTGACACGAGTCCTCCTTGAGAAGGGCACTAGAACGGTCTTGCAGGGATTGATCGATAAACCCTCTGCGTTGCACCATTCAACGACTTGCAGTAGCGCACTTTGCATCATATTGCAAATAGTCATTTCGTGCTTACCCCTTATAACAATCGACCATAATAAGGGGGAAAGAACCCCCCCCCTTGTGGGCAACCCTTTGCCGCGGTTACAGAAACCGACACTCCTCCGGAGGAAGAAGTAATCGAACGACTTTCCAACATGGCTCTGATCCATTTGTTAATCGATTCTTCGATACCTCTGCTACTGATCGCTCTTGCGATCGAGTCGTAGCCAGTGTTATCGAAAGTGCCCTCGATGTCGAGGAATGCACATAGGGCTATTTCTTTGGAAGCAAGTGCGCCTTCTATCTTTTTGACGAGATAATGAAGGGCACCTATGGTGGATTTACCTTTCCTATATGCATACTGTTTCGAGTTTAGAGGGTTAGACAACTCTAATCGTTCTCTTATGTAAACATCAATTAGTCTCTCCATCGTTTTGGGTACAAATTATGTTAGACTTATAGGTCTATATGATTTAGGCAGCTCACTGGATCTGTTACCCGGTTTGGGAATGAATATTACATTAACCTTTCTCCAGGAGATTATTATGTAACCCCAGTTGTAGCTAGCTCTAAATAAAGCTGTCAGTTCCGGTAGGATGAGGTCTATTGATCTTTGCAATACTGCAGGGAATATACCGTCACCACCGGGAGCTTTGAAACGATCGAAAGTGCCAACAGCCCATTCAACCTTATCTGTACTGAACATTTTTCTAGATAAACTTTTAACTCTTCTATTAACAAAGACCCTATGGTTTGTTGTGTTAGAGTGCACGTGAGAGGTGCTATAAGACAAGCCTTGGAAGTGCACCTGAAGCAACGTTTTAAGTGTATCTTCTCTGCCCGTCGTGTAGGTACCGTTGCTTTTCTTTAAAACCCCACACAGTTTGCCTGATCGTTTGCGAGCGATTTGTGGATGCGTGCTGCTACGGGCATGTTCGCAATGTTTTCGCAGCATTTCCTTCAAGTGGCCCGCTTGGATCGTCTAAGTTCAGAATTGTATTCTGTGAGAACGGACCCATATTCGTTCCACCTCTTCGTTTTCTTGGCAGAATTGAAGAGTTTTCTGACTCTACTCCTAAGTTTTGTCAGATGATCATTTAACCAAGGCACTTTACGATTATTTGAAGTGGTATTGGGGACACAACTGTCGTGATAGGAAGTGATCATTACATTGTTTAATTGGAAGGCTGCTTCATCTAGGTCCCCTATGGACTCAATAGACGTAAGAAGCATCCCTATTTGTGAGAGAACTAGTTCTCGATAGCGACCCCAGTCAGTGCGTTTGGGATCGTATCTGTTAGAGACATGTGAGAGTTGACCAGGGATGTCAAACCTGATATGTTGGATCTGACACATGCCAATTTTCAATAAAATTCGAAATAAATGGACTAGCGAGTGTGAGATCAAGTACCTCTTTGCGTATCGCATTTATGAAAGTAGGCTCGTTTCCATCGTTTGTAATAAAAAACGAAACCCTTTTTTCCTTTCTCGTTCGCGATCCTCGATGAATGACCGCTTGCGCGAGTTATATTTCGTTATATCGACTTTCGACAATTTTTATCAAGAACGAAAATCAAAAACACAATCAATCACTTTTTACTCTTTTTATTTTGACCTTCCCGTTTTAATTCTGATCCATCAATGAATTCTCGGATGTCATATGCACCGACATCGACCCATGCCATTCACTTGCTCGAATTGTTATCGTCAGCAGAATGGCACGATCGTCGTTGCAGGAACAGAGTCAGCGAAAATATGTTCATTTAAAATACACTCGGAGGTGGTCGTTGAACCTCTGGTACTTCCGCTAACTTGATGCCTGCTGTACATATAACACCCCCACGGCCAGAGAACGAACTCTCCTGAGTTCTGTTACAGCTTTGTTCTCAGGTTACAATGCTCATTTTTGTACCTCTCAATTTAAATGTTACAAGTACTATTAGGACTAAAACTATAACAAGCATACTAATATTCATACTGTAAGAAACATTCTTATTCTTTTAAGTTCTTTAATTTGTTTTAAGTTTTCTAAACTATTCATTATTATTTCATCAAATTTGATTGGTTTAACAAATATTTCCTTTATATTGTTTGCTGGATGATAGTACTATCAGTTACAGTAATTTTTCTATTATAAAATTTATTTTGCTTTATTGGCAATGTACAATTATTGAAATTGATTAAATAATTAACCCGAATCAGCCCAGAATTTTTTTTTTGTTTTTTTGCAAAAATATTTTGTCAGTGTATTCTCAAGGCTGTAAGAAAATCAAATATAATTTTTGTTTTTCCGCACAAACCACCACCGTTTAAAAAATACAAAACCATGCCCACCTCGTGTGTGACCATATGGTCACTTTGGGCAGATTTGGGTTAATAAATCGTTTAACACAATCTTGTAATAGAGTTTCATTATTTAGGTCTATTAACAAAATGGATTCATCATCTGTTGCGAATAGTTATTAATTATTAGTAAAGCGCCACCTGCACGCCAATGTCAACCTTTTTTAAGCATTATGTAAACCCTCATTAATGCATTATGTAAACTCTTGCTAAAAAACACTATTTAATACTATGTAAAAACTCCTTTCATCTTTCATTTAAATTACCGTTGGTTTTTTTGAGTTCCTTCTTTTCACAATTGGACACGCGGTGGTTTGTACATATAATTTATGCACAGGCATTATTGGAGTTATAAACTAGGAGATAGTAAGTAAAATAATCTGGTTCATATGTATTCATTGTAATTGCTCTTTCTCACCCAATAAAGGAAATTTTGAAATATATATATATATACATATATACGCCCAACTCGGTGTTTTAATTGGACAAAATATCTCGCGCCCACACGGCTTTAGTGGTTGCCGCCAACCTTGCGGCAACATTTTTCAAAATTTATACAAGTGCCATCGTGCTTCCAGTATGCCGCCCAAGAAGACCGCCGCTCGTGACACAGTCGCCAAAACCCCGAAGGTGGACCCCTACCCTACTCGGGCTTTCCCGCAACGACATCTCAGCGAAGAATTTAACTGCTGTTCCTGCGACGCACCTGACACCGATGGAGATATGGTTCAATGTGATAGCTGCGACGCTTGGAACCACTACCACTGCGCGGGAGTAGACAGTCTCATTAGAGATACATCATACCTATGTAATAGGTGCACAGGTAAGAGTAGTTCGCATCCTAGTGTTTCAAAGGAGGTTTCCGCACATGATGTAGATATAGCCAAAATATGTAGTTTAGCCAATTTAGCCCAATCAGAACCAAATTTAAACTACGCCGTTTCCACCGCCGAGTCGAGTACTGCCAGTGTAACAATTCCATTTAGCTCGCTCACCATTGCCGCCACCAATACCGTGGCTTCAGTATCAGGGTCATACGAGGCCACTAAGCAGAGCACGTGTAGAGCACCAGCTATCGCTAGCACACCGGTTGATGTTATCGCAAGTGACCAGCACTGCATTCCGCATGCACAAACGGAGTGCCACACGGATATCCTAAATCCAGAGCAACGTTCCATGTGTGTACATGTGATACCTGCACAAGACAATCAGTTAAACGGCGTATCAATGCGCCGACAACGACGGGATTCTGAGAGTACCGTTAGCTCCAATACGTTGAAGGCATCGAGAAGTTTAGCGCGCTTGGAACTGCAGCGTCTGGACGAAGAGAGAGAGCTGAAGGAAAAAAGGGACGCAGAATATTTAAAGACAAAATATCACCTGTTAAGCCAAATTGCGGACTCGAGTACCGAAGAAGAACCAGAAGGACACGTTGCATCAACCGTTAGAGTCGACGATTGGAAAGAGAAGGCAACAGCATGGAACTATCGGGAATCGACCAGGAAAATTAACATCAAAGCAGCTCCGTTTACCAACCCGAATGCAGAACAACCATCGATGTCATCCGCTCCCAGCTACGCTCCGTTTGCCAACTCAAATGCAGGACAACCATTGATGTCATCCGCTCCCAGCTACGCTCCGTTTGCCAACGGGTATGCCAACCCGTGTGCCGGACAAATCCCGTCGATATCACCAGGCTTTGCTCCTCCCTCAACTCATATAAGCGCTGAGCCAGTACCGTCTTTACCCCCTTCAACTATCTTGGAGCCTCAAGTTGGTCGTCCACGTCCTAAGTTGACTACTGAACAGTTAGCGGCGCGTCAGTTAGTTGCACGCGAACTACACGTCTTCGACGGTAACCCAGCGGATTGGCCGCTATTTATCTCGAACTTTAATCGGACCACTGAACTGTGTGGTTACACGGATGAGGACAATCTTTTGCGACTTCAAAGAGCTCTCAAAGGTAGCGCCTATTCCGCGGTGAGAAACCTTCTAATCCAACCTGGCTGCGTTCCACGGGTGATTGAGACTCTTAGGATGCTCTATGGAAACCCGGAGTTCGTAATCAATTCCCTCATCGAAATCATCCGTTCTACTCCACCACCGAGAGTTGAGAAGTTGGGCACAATAGTTGCGTTCGCCATGGCTGTTCAAAATCTTTGCGGGCATATTGAGTCTACTGGTATGGTAGAGCATTTGAACAATCCAATGCTCGTCCAGGAGCTGGTGTCTAAATTACCACCCGAATTGTGCCTTAACTGGGCTTTCCATAAGCAATCACTGCCGACTTGTTCGCTCTCTCATTTTAGTAGGTGGGTGTACCAGACAGCTGCTGCCGCCAACGGAGTTCGATTAAGTACCATATCCGGCGAGAAACCGAGTCGTTCCAAAGGTTTAAAGAGTCAAGGCTACCTACATACTCATCATCAAGCACCGAACACGGAATCCAGCCGCGATAAGCTCAAATGCTGTATCTGCTCAAACGATTGTGAGTCCGTGGGACATTGTAAGCACTTTCGGGGTCTAAGTCGGACGGATCGGTGGAAAGAAGTCAGGAGGCTTCAACTTTGCCGACGATGTTTAAATAAACATAGTGACAAGCAGTGCACTTCGGGTGAAGTTTGTGGTGTGAACAATTGCAACCGGGGCCACCACCGACTTCTTCACAATGGCAAATGGGACCAGAAGGTGCCGTCGTCCCGAAACGGAACCATTTCCGTGCATTCCGCAACGAGGCTAGGCAACCCAGGCCGCGCAGATGAATCTGTCCTGTTCCGAGTTGTACCGGTTTTCCTGTACGGTCAAGGCGTTCGGCTTAGCACTTATGCCCTGCTAGATGACGGCTCATCTTTAACCTTGATCGATCAGATGCTCGCGGACAAGTTGAAGGTAAAGGGAACACCAAGACCCCTGTGTCTGAAATGGACGGGCAACACCTCACGCTACGAAAAGAATTCTGAGGTATTCAATTTGGAAATTGCCAGTATCGGAGCTAATGCAGTAAAGTACTCACTTTCTGATGTCCACACTGTTGACCATTTGTGTCTGCCGTCCCAAACTTTGGACCCAAGCGAGCTGCAGAGAAGATACCGACACCTGAAGGGGCTGCCCATCGAACCGTACAGCAAGGCTACGCCGCGTCTACTGATAGGCCTTAACAACGCTAAGTTGGGTCTTCTTTGAAATCCAGGGAAGGGAATTCAATAGGACCCATCGCTACTAAGACGCGCTTACGCTGGGTAGTGCATAGAGTAAGTCCCGGAGAATCGTTAAAGAGGGCCAAGGGTGGCGGAGGAGGACATAACTTCCACGTCTGCGAATGCAACAGCCTGCTGCGTCTGGTGAAGGACTATATATGTGGAGACAATGCCGGTGCTGTAAGTGCTACCAAGGAGTTGTTGTCAAAGGAAGACCAGCGAGCTCTGAATTTACTAGATTCCCATACGATTTGGAAGGAAGGGCGGTTCGAGACGACGCTGTTATGGAAATTTGACCAAATATCCTTGCCAGACAGCTACCCTATGGCCAAAAGGCGGTTGGAATGCCTACAAAAGCGAATGCTGAGAGAACCTGAACTAGGGGAGACGTTACGTAACATGATCGACGCATATGTCCTTAAGGGTTACGCCCGTATTCTCTCACTCAGAGAAGTGGCAACGGGAAAAGGACACTCTTGGTACCTCCCTATTTTTCCGGTGGAGAACCCTAACAAACCCGGCAAAATCCGCAACGTCTGGGATGCCGCGGCAACTGTTCAAGGAGTCTCTCTTAACTCCGTATTATTGAAAGGACCGGATCAACTTACACCGCTTACGTATGTTATTTATAAGTTTCGACAGGAAAAGATCGCTATTTGCGGAGATATTATGGAGATGTTCCACCAGATCCGTGTACGTGAAGCCGACCAAAATTACCAACGTTTTCTGTGGGGCAGCGACGAAGATAACAGGCCACGTATCTACGCCCTTATGGTATTGACCTTTGGAGCAACTTGTTCACCGTGTATCGCCCAATATATCAAAAATAGGAACGCTGATCGGTTTGATGGGGAATTTCCTAGAGCTGTACGATCAATAAAAGAGAACCACTACGTAGACGACTTAATGGACAGCGTCCCAACGGAAAGTGAGGCGATCAAGCTAGCTCAAGAAATACGTCGCATACACCAGCAGGGTGGTTTCCACATTCGCAATTGGGTCTCCAACTCTCCCAAAGTTCTTAGAGCTTTAAAGTGGGAGCCAACGGGTAAAGTAGAGCTAAACAGGAACAGCGAACTTGGAACTACAAAGGTGCTTGGGATGTGGTGGTGCACCTTGTCGGACTGTTTCACTTACCAAATAACAACTAGTTCTGACCAGAGAGGTATCCTCTTTGGCAAACGACGACCGACCAAGCGCGAGGTCTTAAAAGTTCTAATGACCATCTTCGATCCGTTGGGTCTGTTAGCTCATTTCCTTATGTACATTAAGGTACTGTTACAGGAAGTTTGGCGTTCGGATATTGGCTGGGATGAGGTGCTCCGAGATGCTGAATACCTCAAGTGGAAAAACTGGATTCAGTATTTACCAGATCTAGAAAAGGTAAAGATACCCAGATGTTACATCGCCATCGCCTGGGGGAACAATATTCAACTGCATATGTTTGTCGATGCTAGCGAAAATGGATATGCAGCCGTTGCCTATGTGCGGACCGCTATCAAAGATGTTGTTCATACCAGCTTGATTGGAGCGAAGACAAGGGTAGCGCCCCTGAAGTCGTTATCCGTGCCCCGTCTCGAGTTACAGGCGGCAGTATTAGGAGCGAGATTCGCGAAATGTATCACCGAATCACACTCGCTCCGGTTCACCCAGCGAATTTTCTGGTCGGACTCGATGACCGTTCTTAGTTGGCTTCGTTCTGATCACCGAAGATACCGTCAGTTCGTTGCCTTTAGGGTCAGCGAAATACTTGATCTCACGAAGATTTCGGAATGGCAGTGGATACCCACTAAAAGTAATGTTGCCGATGAAGCCACCAAGTGGCAGAGACCGCCAGCGTTCACTCCACGTAGTCGATGGTTCCTGGGTCCGGATTTCCTCCTACTGCCTTCTGAGGAGTGGCCTAAAGAATCGGGAGCTGAAGAGTCCACTAGCGAAGAACTGAAAACCCAATACGTTAACTTTCACACTGTGGACCGTAGTAGTGTTTTCCGCTCCGAGGCTGTTTCAAGTTGGAAGAGACTTCTCAGAAGCACAGCGTACGCTCTCCGATTCATTCACAACACCAGGGCTTGCCGCGAGTCTGATAGAGCTAACGGACCGCTATCTCAAAAGGAAATTCAAGGGGCTGAAGACGCACTGTATCGAGAAGCACAGAGTAGCGACTATAAGGAGGAGATTGCGGATTTGAACGCCAATCGTCAAGTAGAGAGGACCAGTTCCATCTTCAATACGTGCCCATTCCTCGACGACAAGGGAATTTTGCGAGCAAGCGGACGACTTCACTACGCCATAGGAGTAAGTGAAGAGGCCAAACAGCCAATAATTCTTCCCAGATCCCACTCGATCACTCGTTTGATAATTATGGACGCTCACTGCAAGTATCGACACCAGAATCATGAGACGGTGGTAAATGAACTACGACAAAGGTATCATGTGAGTCGGCTAAGAATGCAGCTTAATTCAATCAGACGACATTGCCAATTGTGCAAAAATCAAAAGTCTCGTCCCCAACCGCCTAATATGGCGCGTCTACCCGCTTTTCGTCTCGCGGCGTTTAGCCGTCCATTCTCCTTTACTGGAATTGACTACTTTGGTCCACTGAGCGTAACGGTCGGAAGGAGAACAGAAAAAAGATGGGGCGTCCTGTTCACCTGCCTCACCACGAGAGCGATACATGTAGAAATTGCGCACTCTCTAACAACGGATTCCTGTATATTGAATATCCGAAATTTCATGGCCAGGCGCGGAACCCCAATTGAATTCCACAGCGACAATGGGACAAACTTCCATGGAGCGGAAACCGAATTAAGGCAAGCAGTAGAGGCGATTGAGCGAAAGAAGTTGCAAGAATCTTTCGTAACGATCACAACAGATTGGAAGTTTATTCCCCCTGGTGCGCCCCACATTCGAGGTTGCTGGGAGAGATTAGTACATTCGATTAAAACAACGTTATACGCTATTACACCTACCCGGAGTCCTTCGGATGAGCTATTACGGAGTATGCTGATGGAGGCGGAAAGTATCATCAACTCGAGACCATTAACTTACATTCCTATAGACAATGAAAACCAAGAGGCGCTAACGCCGAACCATTTTTTGTTGGGATCATCAAGTGGATTGAAATCAGCGGCAGTACTCGACGATCGGGCTATGACGATGAGAAAAAATTGGCTGGCTTCTCAGCGTTATGCGGACCTCTTTTGGCGACGCTGGGTGGCGGAATACCTTCCTACCCTCACACGCCGTACTAAGTGGGTCAAACCGGCAA